>VKOC01000003.1:25817228-25834709 GCA_009364415.1 Spea multiplicata
CCCCCTGACTGGCAGAACTCCAGGGCCCGGTCGCAGCTGCGACCCCTGCAACCCCGGTAGTTCCGCCACTGATGTAACATTATTTTTATTGTTGTTTTCAAACATTTTTATGATACAGAAAGGAAAAACATTAGTCAATGGTTAGGATGTCAAACATGAATAATATGCTTTTGTGTTTTACATAAAGATAAAGAAAAGTAAAAAAAAAAAGATAATAATTTTATTGATTTATCTTAAACAGTGGTGGTCATTTTGTTATTGAAAAATATGAATGATGTGTTTACTTTCTGATATATATTTTCTACTTTATATTGACAGGGCTCCAATGCCCTGCATTGCTGATTGCAGGTCACAGGAGGGTCTGGACAGACTTTCTAGGAACCTTTTTACTCTCATTGGTTCCATGGTACCGTCATCTTGGTTAAAGGCGTGCTTCTCTTCCAATGTGTCACTTGCGATCAATCCGGAGAGCAATCACACAGCACCCTGTTTTTTGGGTTTTTTTGGGTGTTACTGAATGTCTCATTATCAAGGTATTTCAGCAACACCACGTAAATGAATGAAGTGATGTTTGGTCGCTCCGTAAGCTCTTTCCAGCAGCAAAACACTTTCATTATGGTGAATGTGATTGCTCCAGGCACGTCAATTGTCATCATGCCTGGCAACTGTTAAGCGGTTTATATATTTATCTACTACATTTAGATTGGAATTAAAGGCACAGTTTGTTGTCACAGACATCACCTCTATGGAACAATTCATAAGTACCCTGTGAGTAGTTTAATATGTATTCTTCTAAAACGAAACGCAAAATAAAAATAAAGGCTGAAATCAATGTGCTTCCTACACTTGCACACAAATATCTTCCTAAGCCAGCACTAGAGCTGAAAAAAGGTAAGTACCGTATTGGATCGATAATAGGTCGCACCCGATTATAGGCCACACCCTAAAAGTTAGGTGCTTTTTTAAAGATTTTTTTTAATAGATATGCTGCCACTCTGCCCTCCACCCGAGATGTGCTGCCATTCTGTCCCCCCCCGAGATATGCTGCCCCACTCTGCCCCCCCCCCCCGAGCAGATGCTACCAACTCTGCCCCCCACCCCGAGAATGCCCCCCGACTTACCAGAGCAGACTCCCAGGTGTCTTGCGGGGCCAGTGGAGGACATGGCTGTGCTGGAGTGCTGGCACCGGAAGTTGTATACGCGTATTGTGTAGATGTCCCCAGCCGGCCCCGCAAGACACCTGGGAGTCTTCTCTGGTAAGTCTAGGACGGTGGCACATCTCGGGGGCAGAGTTAAAAAGCATCATGTAGACGTTCACCGGCACGTCTGCGCAATGTGCTTTAACAATCTCCCTTGCCGGGACTCCCCCCGTGAGCAGACGTGCCGGCAGCGGAGGTTGTTTACGCGCTCATCGCCGCAGCTGGTGAACGTCTGCGCGATGCGCTTAGACAATCTCCCATGCCGGCACTCTCCCCGTGGGAAGTGCTGGCAGGGGAGGCTGTCTGAGCGGATCAGAGAGTAGGATGCAGGTCCCCTCCAGCGCTGCGGGGGATCTGTATCCTAACCCCGCTGCCTGTCCGGTTATCGGAACTGTATTCCTGCGCTAAAAACTTAAAGTGGGGGAAAAAGTGCGGCCTATATTCGGGCAAATGCGGTATATCACATGCAGGATGATGTATTCAGCAGAACAGATGTCCTGCACGGCATTTAGCGGGGGGATCGAGAAAGGGACAAATACATATGCGAGGATTCTGCAGAATCCCTTTGTGCATTTGCAAAAAAAGAAAGAGACCATGTAGTTATCATATGCTTTAAAGTGCATATGATGGCTGGAGTGTGCCTTTAAGTGTACACATCCTGGAAACTAATTGATATTCAAGTAAGATTATACGTGATAGATCAAAGGCATATTCTCTCAGATGAATATACTAAATTCATATCGCCATAGTTTAGTTTATAGGAATATGGGATTGACCTATTACTTTTGTGTTTCCTTAAGTGACAATGTATGAGAATGAGAGTTCACAGAATGAAACACACTCTCATGTTATGTGTGTCTCCAGATGTCTGCTTCCATATCGCTATACCTCTGTTTGGTTAGATTGGGGCATTTGATTTAACCATTTCAGGGACACAGTTGAGATCATAGCAGGGTGTTCTCACTCACAATTTAATTTCAGTTGGGGATTTATTATGTGTTTAGAGTCACTATTGCATTGCATTCTGGGAAGTGAGACACTGTTTGAGACTGAAGTCATGTATTATGAAGGGTGTTTTTCCCCTTCTCTCCCTCTCCTTTGAGATTTGTGGAAGATCAGACCAACTTCTCCCCCACCATTAGAGGCAAATAGCAATTTTTGGTCTTTGATGTATTTCACGGCAGAACCATCACTCCAGGGATTACACTGAACCTTTGAGTGAAAGGTTAATACGTTTCATTTCCAAGTTTTACATGCACAGCCGTATAATTTAAAATGAAGAGGAGCTGGGGGGCCATTAAACAAGTCCTTGTTTTTTTATGGGAAAAATGGGATGAAAGAAACCACTTTTTGGCGGAAATGCCTGAGTAGTAGAACATTTTGTTTCTGTGGCCTTGTGTGAGAATCCTAGAAAGTCGTTTTCAATGTTATCTACTTTTAAAGCTGGCTCTTTATTTGGAAGTTGCTCCAGGTAATATATAATATACCGGTACTCTTAGAAATGCACAGCACATGAGTGATGCACAGATCATGAATTATTATTATTTATTGTTTTCTATAGCGCCATCATATTCTGTAGCGCTGTACAACGGGTAGACAGGACATAACAAGTAGTATGTAACATAACAAATTGACTAACAGAGAGAACAGGTGAGGAGGGCCCTGCTCAAACGAGCTTACAGTCTAGTGTAGCAGATACTTTATTATATAGGTCATGAGATAAGTGCTATGTCCAAAGGAACCAAGTTACCCTAAGGATGCACTGTCCTATATGGAAACATAAACCTAGAGCTTTCCTCAAATACAAGTTAAAAAAGTAAAGGACAAGCCCTACCATATTAGCACACAAGGCAGCTTCCCAGGGCACTGAGCTGTAAGGGTCACTGTCATGAGGTTCTTTTCTGTTTTAGCAAGCGTGTACGGGAAATATTGCACCTCTCTATTAATAAATCCCTGCATAAATGTTATTTTGCAATCCTAGTTATGTTAGATGTATTAGTTACATAGAAAGCTATCAACAGGTCATGAAGTCACATTAAAGGTCTTGGTAAAGCCCTCTAAACCCCATTACCTAAAGCAAAGGCGTTCCTCTTTGGCCATTTGAAATGTTGGAAGGTATTCATTATGGGTCCTCTCCTTTAATCAAGTTTCAATGGACCTCTTTCTACTAATGTCTCTAATAGGAAGTTATCCACCAGGGCCGGTGATACTGCATTTCAGCTTCCCTGGGTTTATCAACTTATGTCATGTTAAGCAATTAAGATAAGTAATATACGTATAAGAAGCTCCTTAACGAAATATATATATATATATATATATATATAGCTACATTCAATGAAGCTAACACACTAAGATCATACTCGGGAAAAAAATCAACTCCTAGGGCACAATTTATTATTAGTTATTGTTTTATATAGCACCATCGTATTCTGCAGCACCATGCACCGGGTCAAGGACATGATAAGTAGAATATAACAATTTAATTACAGAAACAAAAGGTAAGAAGGGCTCTGCTCAAACAAGCATACAAATTCAAAAAACTGTTGCTAAACATTAGAATTAGAACTCATCTAATTGATGTTAGCCAGGATAACCCAAACCTGAACTGCATATGAAGACAAAAATGTGTGTTAGCAGGCAACAGTGAAGCATGGTGGAGGTTCCATTCAAGTTTAAGGATGCTTTTCTCAACCTGGAGTTGGGGATTTGATCAGAAATAATGGTCTCCTAAACACTGAGAAGTATAGGCAGAAACTTATCCATCATTTTATTCTGCAGCATGACAACAACCCCAAAAATAATAAATATCTTCGGCATAAAGAAGAACAAGGAGTCCTAAAAGTGATGGTATGGCCTTCACATAACCCTGAACCCTCATAAATGACTTTTATAGTAAGAAGTCTATTTTAACTTTGTAAGATAATGGATTTGCTTTAAAAATGATAGAATGATTGGCAAGAAGCAGGCCACTCACTCATCAATTGATCAAAAAAGGAGTAACTGGAGTCAAAGATTTAGATATAGCTAAAAAAATGAATATGAGCTGTGTCTACAGCACAGGATAATTCACTAGCCCAGAAAATAAAATCTGCTTGGAGAACGAAAAGGAACCCATTGACCTAATAGTATCTAAGCTTCTACAGTAGATTCAAACAGAGCAGAGAGGATGACCGAGCAGCTCTTATCAGCTGTCACATTTCGTGTTTTCATGACACTTGAAATGAAGTGTGTCTAATTCATCTCCTGCCATCATTACTGTCTGTTAATTCAATTTACATCTGCTAATAACATATTAACTGCTTTATTAGGTTTCTTGCTACTTAATTAACCTGCAACAGCTGATTTTCTATTAAACACTTCTTGGAAGCTAAGGGTCTGATTTAGAGTTTAAATGATGGTATTGGGATATCATTGCTGTTGCTAAGAATTCAGATGCACATCAAAAACATAAAGGATACTAAATATTGATATGATATGATCCCCGCGGGAAATACCTACTATTAGTGCTTAAGTTAGAGCATTAAAAATGTCTACATGAAATTCCCATTATAAAAAGGCTCAGTTGAAGGTTCCAGAAGCCAAACATTTAGCAATAAAATGAATTAGCGTCTGTAATAGTGGGTTTTGGTGTATGTGCGTATGTAATCTTTTGATGTTTTGGCAGTAGAATGTAGCCATCTTTACTTTCTTTAGGATTACAACTCACTTGCTATCATTTTTGGTTGGAAGTTAACTGCTTGTGATCACGTTAACACTTCTAGAGTCATTTCGTTCCCTGACATAAGGGAGCAAATATCAAAACGCTGTGGTTGGTGAATACTCTAATGCCTCTAATTTGAAAACCTCCTGTGTATGAAGAGTCTCTGAACCCTAGAGGAATTTGCGTTTAAGGTAATCCTGGGACAAAAGGTACCATATGTACATTTATCACAATATATCCAAATATATTAAGAAAAAAAATATTTATTTAGATTTTAAGGTTCTTTTTCACTGAAGTACACATTAAGCAGTTGGTTTACCGACATCCTTGGACTGTTTTGCGAGCTCTGTGCAACTCTCGCAAATATTGTCATAAAGCGTCTAGCGTAAATCAGAATTTCTCAGTATCAGTATTCCATGTATTTAAAGTCCAGGGTATTATTTGCCTAAACAGCAACTTCTTAAAGAGTTTTAAATTGTCAATCTTACATGCCTTTACCGCAATTTTTTTGGTTTGGTATGTTCTGTGGCTGTTATGCTATCCAGGGTCCTGAACTCACCTGCTGCTGCTGCTGCAGAAGTTCCCTGTCTTCCTTAATAAAACTAGGTATGTAGTCCTATGTCACTCTTTATCGGTCTTTGGCTTAGTCATAGGTTTAGGATAGCTTTATGCCCATCCCACGTATTTTCATTTTCCTCACCGTATTAGCTTCTACCACTTCAGCCGGGAGGCTGTTCCACTTTTCTAGGACCCACTCAGGAAAGAAAAACTTCCTTACATTACATCTAAACCTCTGACCCTCTAGTTCTAGCGTATGGCCTCTTATTCTACCATTAGAACAAGCTTAGTTTTATATTTGCTCTTATTTCCTTCATTCTACATCTGCTTATAGTTCCTAAATGCTGTTGTCTTCTTCAGTAATATCACAGTGTTTTCCTTTTTAGTCTTACTTACAAATGTAATGCAATGTTCTGCCTTTAGCAATAATTCCACTTTCCTGGACTTCATTTAAATATGTCCAGGCCATAAAAGACTCCCATACATCTTTCCTATTTTAGAAAAACCAGCCTTACTGGTTACTTTATTAAGCCATACGGAATGATGATCACTGGAGCCCAAACATTCTCCCGCAGTGACACCTCAAATCAATAATCTAAATATTAATTACAGCACAGCAAGCAGTGTTGAAACTTTGACTATCTATTCGCTGACATAACTGGTGCAATGACCTTACCTGATGAAACTTTGTGTGCGTTGTGATGTAAAGGTCATGTCATATGACATAATCCCTATTAAATTCATGAAGTATCAGGCCGTGTAAACAGTGGTGTATATACCTAAACCAAGGCAGTGCCCCAGCCGTGCTATCTTCATCCTCTGTCCTCATGGCAGAGCACTGAAATATGTCGTCATGTCCAGTAGTTCCATGTTTTAAAGCTGCATAGGGCATATTAATGCATTCTATGGAGGCTGTGCTGACTCGCCACAGTCGTCCAGTGTCAATGGGCTGGTTGGGGAGAACAGAGGTTGCACTGATGATTTCCCAAGCCCCCCAGTTTTGGGGTAGGTAGACTGCCACCCTCGGCCTAGTCGGCCAAGGCCACAGCATATTGCTGGATGTAAACTCTTGGTGGAAGCACAGTTTTAGTGGAAACTGTAATTTTTCACCAATTGTAATATTTTCCTACCTCTACTCAAAAGTAGTGACCTAACTAGGTTCTCACTGGAGATTTAATTCCATCCAGGCGCTAAGTTCAGCAGCCAATACATTCTATAGACTACATACACACTATATTTTTACAGTTTTATTGTGTGTAGAAGGGTCGCGCATCACAGGACAGGATCTGCCACACAAGTTGCAATGAAGGTACATCCAGCACTGGCCCATATGTTTAGTTATAGAGTACTGATCCACTGATTCCTTCTTCTGGATCACCAGTGATGTTGACCCTATGTTTTTCTTCAACCTAAATTTTTATGCAATCACGGCAATCATTGCCCCAAATTAATAGGGAATGCTGAGGCCCATTGTTTCTTCTTTTATTTCAAATGGTTACGCAGCGGGTGGGACTGACACGTTCCAACTCACAATTCCATCTCACAGGTTCATGAATTTCCTGCTTTTTCGACTTGCAGATGAATGTATAGGAAGTGAAAGGTTTTTTAAACTCCATATGTGAGTTGGCTTTAGGAAATTTGTGAGTTGGATACTTGTCCAACTTGTGGGAGTTTCGTACAAACTTGTATTTTTAGCAAACTTGCAGTTAAGAGAATAGAAGCAAGTGTTTTTCTAAATAAGCTGGTAGCTGTTAGTAGCCTTTAATGGAAAAACCTTAGTTACACTCCTACTGACTTTGTTGTTTTTGTGTTATTTGATCTCTGGATTCTACAAAAAGAGAACCAATGGCTAGAAAGTTCAGGTATCTAAAAATAAATCCCCCCACACACATAATATAATGTTAATGTGGCTTCTAACCAGTTCCATTTTGAGCCCTGCTGTGATTTGGAGTTTACACCCCCCCCCAGCTTATGCTCTTAAACAGTCCTATTGTCCAAATATTTGCTGAGAGGTCAGAATAGAACAGTGGAAATATGACAGCCAAGAACAATACTTAATAAATAGGAAGCAGATGTTCTTATGCGAGATCAAGGGACACAACTATCTAGAAATAAACTGGATGTCTGCATCATTAAGAAGACGCACCATATTACAACTATAACAGCAACCGAGAGAATCTCATAACTTATCTGTAAAGGTCATTTATGCCCACATGCATAGAAAATACTACTTGTAATCAGTTTGTTCCTTCAGGGGGGCAGAACAGCATCTCTTCTATGCATATGAATGACTGGATAGCCTGTCACAGAATTTACTTGAATAGACAACACTGTAAAAGAGAAGCAACTGGTGGCATACAAATTAATTAATTCTATATGACCTTATTTAAACTTCGCTAGTGGCGTGGAGGTGCGGGTCTATCCTAAAGTGGTAGTGACTTGTTATGTGGCTGGTCTTTCAAGAGCGGTTTGTTAATAGCAATATATTTACTCGGGACTAGTCAACTCATGGGAAGGCTGAGGTCTCCTGGATGCCATATGGGGAGATGCACAACTTTCAAAGCCCAGGGTCACAAGCTCAAACCACGTAGTTCCTGAGATAAATCTCATGGTGCTCATGTGGAAAAGCTCATGATCTATCCATCATAAAGGTGCACGTTCAGACCTTTAGTTCTGGACAGTAAGTGACCATGCGGTTCATGTTTCCTCATGCAATCCTGTTCAAGGTCATAATGGCCAAAAAAGACAGATTATTATTATTTGACTTATATATAAAATATCACATTCTGCAACAGGGTAGAATGGTAAAAATAGGACATAGCAAGCAGTATATCGAATAAACTTTTAGACTTACAAGAAAGGCTCAAATAAAAGTGCAAATGTTTGAGATGGACCCACCACACAAATATATCTCGCTGTTATGATGCCTACGCTAACCTGCTTATATTTGAAAAATACTGAAATATTTTCCCTGTACTCTGGAAGTGATATATATTTGATACTTTTTTCCTCCAGTTACTGTTTTCCTCCAGTTACCTTTCCTCTTCGTATCCATAAGAGGGAGCTGTTGTACTAAAATGTACTTAAATCCATCAGTTTAAAGTAACATCAGGAAGGGTTAGGCAGCATTGTCACACTGATTACTACAAAAAGACAACTAAGTTAAAATGCAAAGCGAGTAACATGTCAGAGCTCAGGTTTCAGGTTTGCGGTAGGAGTTATTTACCTTGACTTTTAAGAGAAGAAAATACACATGGCTTTATGTTTAACATATTCTTAGTGATTTTGACTACGGAGAGAACTTCTTCATAAGTATTAGGTACAGATCACACTCTAAAAAGATCTGAGTATATCATGTTGTTTCAACAAGGTTTTCCTGATTGCATATTGGCTTATCCTATAGAGGAAAATAAGATGAGATGACGTTTCATGTCACCTACTATTAGGTCTATCGCATCCTGTTTTTTCCAGGACACACTTACATTTTACATGCTACAGACCCATGAATGTAAAATGCAGTCCAGCATATACATATATATAAATATTAGTATATATATAGTGTAGTATATTGTATTATCATATTATTGTATACATCAGAGGCGTCCAACATGCGGTCTGTCCATCAAGCTGCAACCCACATGAGATCCACAGTAGTAACTGACCTCCAACCGGAACTGTCTCCTTTCCCTCAGTTTCTTCGCTTGCCTCTGTTTTTCTGAAGTGGTCCACTGCAGAAAAAATCTGGACACTGCTGATATAGATGTAGGGTGTATTCCCTTCTGTGAGATTATGGAAAGAGGCTAGGGCCTAGGCACTAAGAAAACACTATGCTTTGCTACAAGTAAAGATATAATGATAACTAGTATTTATACATGGTGACTTTCTCCAAGTGGGACTCAAAGCGCTTTTTAGCGCACACTCTTGGAATTAACCAGATCAGCAGCTGAATATTACATGTTATTGTTACCAATTGATGGTACTCATTTATCGACTTTGGAAGGATGACGGGCTGAGTTGACCCTGCTGGGATATGTTGGCTTTAATATTTCATTAAGAATGGAGAATAACAAGAATGACTATTCACCTTATTACATTATTACAGTAATTACAGTATACATTTATGTAGAATCCAAGACTATGAATTGCATCAAAACAGTTTGTTAATAAAACTGGTACATCCTCTACAATCTATGTAATTAGGTATATTGTAAGGATCATTGGTCCTTAAATCTCCATCAGCTCCATCAGATGTGGAAAAGTAGCAGCATACTAACTTTTAGATTGGTCATTTGAGTAGAGTTCTTACACTTTGTCTTTAAGACTGTGCAAATTGTTAGTCTAGATTGTCCCTGCTAGACCCTTATACATATTAATTCAATTACAGGACGTTTTGTTTGGCTGTCAAACTTTTGCTTCTGGGATTTTAATCTGTAATTTTTTAGATAAAAATTTGAGAAATGAGGCATTGACATACGGGCTTTATCCCTCTCTGGCAGAGGAACTAGCTTCACTCTGTCCAAAGTGAAGAAGATTAATATTGTTTCTAGTTGATAGCTGCTTCGCACTGGATTGTGAGCTCTTCAGGGAAGACTCAAGCCATCAAGTCTCACAAAGAAGATACAGAATTTGCTAATGACCTTGATATAAATGTGACTCTTATTTTGAGGCTGATAGCAATGCCCAGTTGTTCATCATGGATCCTATTTTGAGGTGACATGTATGTTCTATTAATTGGTCACTAGGAAAGGTTCGCCAACAAATCCTAGGGGCTGTCCTTCTCAATGCATACATTCTATTTCCTGACAGCTATGCCTTTGGGGAGGGGACCTCTCCTGCAGGGCATCTTGTATTACTGACAGCAGCAAGACAACCTTTATATCTAATATTTGGCTATATAACCAAAGGTCATGAAATAAGAAGTAATTAGTCCACATTCTTTAAGCAGCCCCTATACAAATTGGGAGTGAATTTAGGTTCAGCCTCTCTTCATCCTTGTCCTGATACCTGAATTTAGATACATATTGCAAGAGTTTAATTTTGTGACTTCTGTTCTTCTGATTTAACATAATATGCTTTTGAAATACGTGTTAATAATGTTTGTATTGCTTAGAACATATTTAGAACATGTAATTGTGCACCACCATGTTTCCTAATCATTTTGTCACCGAAAAGGCTTTATATTTAAATACCTAGAAACCGTAACGGTCAAAATAAGTTGTGCGTCGTTGATTTTTTTCTTCAATTAGTGGTAATGGGGATTACGAAAGGGGGACCATACATGGATGTTTACTAATGTACTTGCTTACCATTTGTCATTTTATGTACTTTTAGTATGGATGTCAAAGAGAAGCTTGGAAAGTGTTATGTTTAGCTCAATATTTTACTTTTTTGTATATTAGTCTATTTTATATGGATATAAACACATAAAAGAAAGCCCTGCGCTCAAACTCCCATCACTCTTGGACGGAAGCAATGGCTATAGTATTCATCAGCCCAGAATAAACATCAAAAAAATAGTTACCTGCGTACTATCCCAAATCCCTATGCTTATTTAGACAAATGGAGGTTTTTTGTTTCACTCCAATGGCCATTTAAAGTGGAAGCTCGCCTGCCACGTCACGGAAAACCTCTTAGGCGAGTCCTACACCGAACAATTCACCTTGCTGCTTTGAGCTAAAGGTAAAAATCTCTGATGAGACAGAAAGGGGTATTTTATATGGATGTCAATGCTCTTACCTGTTCCTGACTTCAACACTTTGCTCCTAGATATGTCTGGCGATCCCTTTTGTGAAAAGGTAGTACTGGGGCTCCAGAAAAAAAATTAGGATTATAGTTTAACTGTCAACCAGGGCTCAGACTGCCTTAGCAGTTTCGTAATTAAATTAGAAAAAAAACCACATTTCTATTAATTAATTTACTTGACAGCATCAATCATCTTTTTACCATGTCACTGACATATCTCATTTGGAGATAAATAATTACACACTGGATATTTCCACATACCGAACTCAGAAAGACGTATTACCTTTTTCTAAGAGTAGTAAAAGCCCCAAGAAATGGACAATGCAGTAGGTCACCATGAAAATGTACCACCATTTAGATCACTGTTTCATACATAAGACATAACTATTTTTTGTTTTCTATAGCTCAGAAAAATGTTTGATTATTATTTTCACAGGAACATAACATTATTACCAGTGTTTACAGTTTGATAAAGCTACTCATATAACTGAATTCACCAAAGGCCTAGGAAGAGCTACCTCCTAATGCTGGTACTTCATAATTTTTTATACCAATTAGTTTCAAATTTACAGGTTTATAGACTGTGATAAGCAGCCCAATTCTTATAATAGATTTAGCATCTGCAAGGTAAGTCTGGCCCACTGCAGCTGCTCCTTTTGCCCTGCGTTAAAGCCCTGCCTGAGAATTGTTCACAGAATGTCTCGTACGTTCATAGTAATTCTTGCATTACAGCAGGGCAGCTATCTAGGGAAAATAAACACTGACTCACAGATACTCCATTACAGTTTTATATTTATGGTATTTATGCACATTTGCTTTAGTGAGGGTGAAGTGTTAAATACTACAGTATATAGAAACATATTGGATTGATTCCCCTTTCATGTTAGGGGAATGTCCCTTTTAGTTACAAGGAATGGAGCCTACTAGAATTGGGGTACATTAATCCTGCCCCAAATAAAACGAGTTCTTGTAAAAACCGGACCCCTACATAGGTAAAGTGATAAATAGTCCAGAGTTCCAAGGGTGCTTGGAAGGTATGTAAGCACAACTTTTGATAAAACCCTGAATCTCAGGGTCTTATGAAACCTCAGGGTAATGGGACAATGTCACCCGGTCATAAATGTACAGTGCTCCTCAATATTCTACTTTGATTCAATGTTATCTAATGGTATCTAAGCTAAGTAGATCTAAAAACAATGTGTAGAAGAACTTGATAAAATAATACAAAGGCAGTTTAAGCCAAACATTGTTTCTAGTGGAATAACCGTTTTATTATATTTTGCATCCGTTACATGGGGCTGGGAACATGTTAATCTCATCAAACAAATGTAGAAGTTGTTTAGGGCACAGCCTCATATGTTTGTAACAGTTGTCATAGTTAACCAGGAACCTAGCAAGCTATTCATTAGTTGGATGGATTGCTCAGCAAACCTATAAATTGTTCTTAAACAGGGGTCTTGCTCACACTGCATGGTTATATATCTGACTGTGCGTGCTCTTCCAGTGCCTTAAGATTGCCTGCTTGTGTGATGATGGCTACATTTATTCAGACAGAAACATACGGTGCTTTATAATGATGACTGTCTGCAAGCTGACAATGCCCATCCTGTACCATAAATATTATACATTGTGCAGTGAACATCTGTACACGCATACTCAACATGATGCACTGTATATAGGTTTAGATCATCCAGACAAGAATAATATTCTATTCTTCACTTGGCAATGTAAGTGTATGGGTCCTAGGACAGTGCAATCCGTTCTTCTAGTTTTGCTATTAAGTAAAAAAAAAACATAAGATGATATAAAAAGTCTGTAAAGGTGTAAATATCACTATATATAGCACTGTTTAAATTGAGGGATATTAGCTGGTAATAACAGGTTTAGGATTAATGTCATTTATTACCATTTTTCACTAGCAGCTTGTGTCGGGGAAAAAATTAAAGGCGAGCAAACTGTTACAAGCTGTTACAGATCCACAGTGGAGACCAACTTTGCTAGGTCAAGGTGTCCTGTCTGTACGTGCCTATTCTCTCCTGACGAGGGCATGCAGTAAGAAGACACCTTGTACGAACAAAGAGACAGTGGATGGGATATAATTAGAATATTCCAGGAGGCTGCAAAAGCAAGTGAGACAGATAGGAAATCAACTCACCAGCAGCATCTACTGTAGCTCAGCTAGAATGAACACTAACTAATTATTATAGAGTTTTAAATGTGTCAGTTATTAGAATTTAATTTTTTAAAGTCATAAACCAACCTATAGAATTGTGAAACAAAACGTTAAGGAGTAATATCTTTATTAACAAGAAGATATTATTTATAGCACCATCTTATACTAACATGATAGAGACTTTGTAGACTTTAGTGCTTGTATTTCACTTTAACTAAATTCACTTCGCACAAGATCACAGCAGGAGATGGAAAGAACACTGCAATGTGCTATTATTTTCCAGATAAGCTCATGCCGAGAGAATGATGAAGCTATGGCCAAGCACCCTTACATGTGGTGTAACAAACAGCTCACCTTCACTTAATGTTTTTTTTAAATGCAAACTCTCAGATAGCTCAAGCCATCCTAAACACTGCACTGAGACTACTGCTTTATTGATGTTTGCATTCGTGAATCACCTTCATTTGTTACTTTAGAAAAAAAAGATCTACTGACTACACAGAGAGGCTACAATGGGTGATATATGCCTGTTTAGTGTGCAGACGTGACTTGTTGATGGACGCAGAACCAAGTATTTTTGCCACTAAGGTTGTCGTAACCCTAAACTATGTGACTATACCTGCTTTAATTAAATCATATCTGAATCCAAATGATTGCTAATTTTTCAATCTGAGAACAAGTTAGATTCTATAGGGTCTCATATTATAACGAGTGTGATGTGAGGACTGGAAGCCAGTAGAAGAAACCGGACCAGAAGCAGAACCACCGAACTGGAATCAGAGCATCAGAGGCAAGTCCAGAATCAGAGTCCAGGGACAAGCCAAGTCAAAACTCACAGGGAATGTCAGAGCCAAAATCCAAAAAAAACAATTTCTAGAATGAGGTGAAGCCAGGTCAAACCAAACAGAAAGAGGAGCCAGAAGCAAGGTTAAGGGAAAGCTCAAATACGAAGAAATATAACTGGAACACAAACACAGCACGATAACACCAACCAAGGGCAGCCAGAAGAGTGAAGATTCTGCATTTATAGGGCATTTCCAGGTTCACCATAGGTTAAGACAGCATAAACTGGGACTCATGGTATCCCTTGTGCGAATGCCAGACCAAGTTTTGTATTCACATGAAGGGAAACCAATGTCCATTTATTCCACTAATCTTGTTATCATATTCCTCTGTGCCTGACCTCAACAGCGTAGCCAATAATGTTGAAGACAGAACTGTAATAAATTCATTTTTTTCTGTAAATTGGGTCTAAATTATCATCAACTGACAAGCAGATTTTTTAACATCATTTTTTTTGATCAGTGCTATTAACTGGTCATTAAAACCGTCCATAGCCTTTGGAGAGCTCTAGGACATTTATACGCATGGTGTTTATAATCTCAGTTTCTATGGTCCTATATGTGGACCATAGGAACTGTTTCACTTTGACATTTACTTTTCTTTGTTCATTAAGTGTTCTGATGGATTGGACATGCCCATTGGGATTATGGATGTGTCTTTGTAATTCACATATAACAGCTATTTTGTAATTCCAAAGCTCTGCTCTCACACATTCCCTCAGGATTTTTGTTCCCAGAGCTCATATTGTAAAAAAGAAATCTTTATATACCTTTCTGTGTTCCCAGCAAGTTCTTTCAGCTTCATATACCTAAAACCACTTTTCCTCTTGTAATCTTATAACTTTTCATTATAAGCAGTGGTTGTGACTTATGTGACCGCTGCTCCTTATAGCCTCCTGTGGGAAGCGTCTAAATGAGTTACCTTGAGACTCTTTAATAAACCATCATGAATATTCTATGTGGCATCTCCCCAGTTCTGGTAACTAGAATTACAGTACTAGTCCTCATGCATCTGCTAACATGCTAGGATTTCATTTATTACATAGTAACTGGCATGGAGATGATAGAGGGGATTGACAAGAGAGAATAGATGGAAGGGAAGCAAAAATGAGAAGAAACAGAATGCCTTATGTAGAGAAGGCAAAGGGGAGAGAAGTATAGGATAAATAAAGGAGAGAAAGTAGAGTGAAAACAAGGAAAGGAGACAAGAGCAAAGAATAAATGAGAAATGGCAAACAGGGAAGAAATAAAAGCAAGAGAAGATAGAGGAAAACGTATCAGTCGAGAATAATGACATTTGGACCTCTGCTGCCAGTTGAAGTACTTTAGTGGCTATCACCCTCTTCTTTGTAGTGACAGACCTATGGGTCACCTCCACAGTATATGTAGCACACGCACACAGGGCCCTGCTAACTGTGGAAATTGCCCACTTTCAATTCTCCAAAATATTATCAGTCCACCTTTGCAGACATCAGACCCACCAAAAATGCTTTCAAAAATAGACATTTTAATAGTTTATTTTTATAATTTCATAAATGCAAAGTGAGTGAGAAAAATCTAAAATGAATATTTGGTGTGACAACAAAACAGCATCAATTCTTCTAGGTACACTTACACACAGGTTTTTTTAAGGAACTCAGCAGGTAGGCTGTTGCAAAGATCTTGGAGAAGTGACCACAGTTCTTCTGTGGATTTAAGCTGCCTCAGTTGCATCTCTCTCTTCAGGTAATCCCAGACAGGGTTGTGTGAGGGCCATGCCATCCCTCCCTGGACTACTTCTTCTTCCTTATGCTGAATTTGGCTGTCATTGTCATGCTGCAGAAAGAATGTGAGGCCAGTCAGATGCCTTCCTAATGGTATTGCATAATGGATAATGTAGAAAGCCCCTATCTGCCTGTACTTCTCAGTGTTAAGGAGACCATTGATTCTGACGAAATACCACTACTGCTGGACATCTTCTGATTGCAAAGGGAAGTAAACAAGATGTGTCTTTAATCTGCTGCACTAAGTTGCCTTGGCCAACCACTGGGTCTATGGTCCTCAACAATGCCTGTCTCTTTGTGCTTTGTCAAAATAGCTTGGACAGAGTATGTGGAAACCCCGGTCTGTCTTGAGATTTCTGCCTGGGAGAGACCTTGCTGATGCAGAATACTGTAACTACCTTGTGTTTTGCTATGGTGTATGACTTTCAACATTAAACATCTTCATCAACATCATCTTGTTACTGAGCCGGGCTTTTCCTCACCAAGTGTGATTCCTTCTACACAGCTTTTTCTGTTTCTGTTAATTGTTGTGTTTCAACCTACATATTAGATTGATGACCATTAGCACCTGTTTGATATAATTGTTTAGTTAGAAAGAACAAATATCTCCCATAAGGAAGGAAATAGAGCGGGCCACAGGGCAGTTACTGGCACAGGGACAGGTTTTAAATTTGAAACAACTGAAAGATGTGCACAAGCTCAGTAGAATGCCTATTTTCTGCACTTAAATAAACGTTTTCCTTCATTAACTTGTAGTATGGTAGGTGAGCAATGAGCATCAATCTCAGCCTCTGCTAAGCTAACTGTCACTGTCTCATTGAGACATCCTCTTAGCAGGGCTCTGGAACGCATGTGGAGGAAAGAACGACATTCAATAGGGATGAAGAGGTGTACAATATTGTATATAATGCCACAATTGGTGATTATATCTCCTAATCTTCTTGATTGACACAATCTATAAATTATCCTTCCGCCCTGAAAATGATCTCTAAGGTCCAGAAAGCTGATGTGGTTTCACATGTTTTGCCAAGACATCAACTTAAGCCTCAATCTTTGTTAATATGACATTTTTTCTTTTTATGTTCTTATATATTGACAGTGGCGACTCTAGAAACAATATATAGGGGGGGCACACAAGATACCACAGTCAAACTGGGGGGGCATTCATAATTTCCAAAAGTAATGTGCTATAGAATTATACTTTTGTTATTGGGCTAAAATAATACTTGGTCATTCAACATGGGAAGCCTGAAGCCACAATTGAGTGTGACTAATCCTTGAAATAAATATTATAACAATAAATAACTTTTCCACTAAATGATTTCAGGGCCTTGAACGTTTTGTCGTTTTGAACATTTTGTCCCCTGAAGTCACTACAACTTCAGGAGGGCACACATTTCAACACAGGCTCTGTCACACCGACACCCAGACACACACATATCAGGGCAGGCTCTGCCACACCGACAACTAAACACACACACACCAGGACAGGCTCTGACACACC
>VKOC01000003.1:25850779-25950478 GCA_009364415.1 Spea multiplicata
TATATGTTTATGAACAGTAGATAAGTCAAGGTGTACAACTAGTGTCATTTTGACACTTTTCAAACAGGGATTTTATCACAAATTGCTGCCAAATTTTGAGGTATTTTTATATTTTTGTGTGTTTTTTTGCAAACGTTGCTTTAGATTTCATATTATATTTTGTATAGAATATGTGCAACTGCAGAACAAAACATCAAATTGTGTTCACCAACATTCCCCGGTTTCAACAAGGCCTCACATGTATGGTTCATGCATTTGTTGAGAAAGCTATGAGGGCAAAACTGGAACATGCGCATTTTAGTTTTCAAATTTGGAATTTGGACATTTTGGAAGCCCCCCACTGTAAATTACCCCATAAAAGTATATGTTTATGAACAGCAGACAAGTGAAGGCGTTCAACTAGGGTAATTTCACTGATGTCTGCCAAACTTCACGAAAAATGTATTTGCGTTTTTAATGCATACATCTCAATGTTACACATATGTTGTGCAAGAAATTAATTGTAACACCATATGTTGTTCAACAACATCTCCTGCTTCCAACACGGCCTCATATGCATGGTTCATGTATTTTTTAAGGAAGCTATGAGGCCAAAACTGGAACATGCGCAATTTCCCACTTGGGACATTTTGGAAGCCCCCAATTTAAATGATCCCAAAAAAGTATATGTTTATGAACAGTAGACACGTCAAGGTGCTCAACTAGGGTAATTGACAGTTTTCAGGCTTGTTAGTGACAGGTTTAGGCCACTGATCAGGGAAACCGATCAATAATCAGTGACTTAAAATCTCAACGACAAATGATCAGGTAATAATTATGTCTTTTTTTCCCCACAATTACCCTAGATGACCCCTCTCTCTTTAAGGGTCATCCAGGGGCTGCCATAATGATCAGATCACTCTGATCAATATGACCTGGAAGCGCCCTGGACTTTCAGGTCAGGGCTGTTTTTGTTTTGTTTGTTTTTTTAACTGTTTCAGTGCTGATGCTCCATTGGAGCACAGCATTGACTGATATTTAGTCCCTACAAGCTTGTGGGCACAAATGTTAACCCCTGCAATGCCGCGATTGTGTCGATCTCACGGAGCGATCGGGCAGCAGGGGAGGGTTGGGGCTGGTCTTTACACTCATGTGGAGACCGAAGGACCCTCCCCACTGTCCCTGAAGCTGCTTCTGGCAGCTGGGACGCAATTGCTGGTCTATAGCCCAGCCATTGCAGGGATGAGTCTCTTTGATGACGCCTGTAGGCTTGTTTTTGCTGTTGCTGGTGTGCCTGGGTTTTGGTGACATGTGACCAGGATGTACCAGGTACGTCCTGGTCCGGAAGGGGTTAATATAGGAAAATTATCGTTTCTTGTTAGTTGCATAATAATTCTGCATACTAATAGTTGCCCAATAATTGTGCACACATAGATATTCTCCTAAGTCATAACCTCACTTTTACTTTCTTAAATATCTAGGTTGACGGAGAGCACTGTGGTTGTTCAACAATAACATTGTCAAAAATACAACTTGCCTAATTGTGTACACAGTGTATACACACACAAAAGTTTGGGGTTACTCGAAATGTCCTTGTTTTTGAAAGAAAATAAATCTGAAATACAATGTAGACTAGACTTTTGCATTTTAATTAAATTTGCATATTTTGACAATTCAGAAGCTCACCGAAAATTAAGAGGGACCCCAAAGAAACAAATGAAAACAAAGCAAAGAGCTCTGATTTTAAGTTTTGTAGGTTCTTTGACTCTCTCTCTCACATGCTCACTCACTCTCTCATTCATGCTGTCTCACACTCATTCGTTCTCTCTCATAACATAACCTTCTCTGTTGACCAATTCCTTGTCCGTGTCTCCGTGCCATCCAGCTCCTGATCTTGCATCTACTTGTTCTTCTGTCTTGTTCGGCTGCTCCAAAAAGCTTTCACTCTTTTATCCGCTTCATGGACAACTGGACAGGGACATAACCTCCTGGTGAACGTGGCCAAAATAGCACAGCTTCCAGGTACATCCTCTCCCTGGATTGGAAGGATTGTGGGAAAGGGTGTGCTCAGATGCACCAGCTAGCTTATAGGGACTAATGCAGAGTAGGCCAACACTGGCCATCTGTGTCTGGCTTCTTTTGCCTGTATCCCATGAAGGGTAAGAATGACAGATATTCATGGACTCTCAGTCAGTCAACCTAGGCCAGGGATGTGTAGCACCAACACTGCGAGTAGTCCATGGGTCGATTGAGCAGAAACTTCAGGTGACTCAAACGAAACCACACTAATGCACTCGCTCCATTAGTTCCCTGAGATGAATATCCCCCAAACAGGGATCATGGGGTCCCTTGTACAACATGGGAGGTTTAGTTTTTGACAGCAGATAAGAACCATTCAGCCCATCTAGTCTGGTTCTTAAACACATCTGAAATGCTTGTTACTATGTAGACATATACATTTGAATAAATCTTTGTTTATTTTTTGGCAGTAAAAAGGAAAACAAACAATTGTTGAGATGTTATAAATTAGCTCATATAGCTGCCTCACAAGCAATTTGGCAGGCTTTTCTGGCACCATTAGTAAGGATGCTGGGTGAATTTAATTCATGAAAACAGGTGTTCATCTGCTCAGTGTGTTAAAACCCTACACTGAACTAAACCTATAATGTTTATATATATGTGTGTATGTATAAGTACACATACACGCGCACACACACTGGGAATAGTGCAGGCATTCCTAGGTAGAAACATACTAGAATCCCTGAGAGTGTCTGCAGATTTGACACTTCACAAAAATGGAAATGTATTAAAATGGTACATTTTCATTGGTGAATTTGTCAGATTGCATTAATCTTCCCAAATCTATAATCATGCTGATGGAACCTCTCAGTGACAGATGTATAGAAGGAGACTGGTACATAACAGCACATACTCCTTATGTGCTGTGTGGATTTAAAGTCCAGGCACTTCTCTGGTTGGGCTGCAATCTGAATTTAGAGCTGCAAGGTTTTGGATAATGCAAGAAAACCCCCAGTCACTCAAAAAACACAAATCACACATCAATACACACTGTATTTTCATTTGGTATAGAACACAGTAGTATTTCCTGACTCTTTCAACACTTCTTAGCGGTCCATTTTTGTTTAAATTGCTTACACCTCTGTGGCGGTCACAGGTACTGAATAAACAGTGGACACTTTGGACAGGCAGTCATACGGTACAACAGGACTTTGAAAATGCAAAAGCAAGGTAAATTCACATATACATATGCCAACTGTCAAGAAATATAAGAGCGAGGGAAAAAAACAAAAAAAAGTTTTCCAGAATTTGCTCTTAATACAATTGTTGGCAAGGTTGAAAGTGTATACTGTTCAGCACAAATAAGGATCATGTTGGCTTTGGAAGGATTATGGCAGCAGTGTCTGTGAAGCTGCCATCTTTACATAGAGTGCAAAGGAATGACAAACTTGCAGCCAAAGGGTGAGTGGTAGCTGATACCGATTTCCCTGAACACCTTCTGTGGGATACCTATATCACATAGGTAGACCCGTCCTGCCTGCTCCCCTAATGGCAGTGGGAGCCCCAGCTCCAGTGACCATTTGGCATGTATACCAAGGTCCTGGTCATTAACGGGAGGGTCAATGCTAAGCACAGGAGCACGGTTCTGGTTTGCCCACTCTACAGCTGCTCGGTACCATGGCTGGTCGCGTAAAAATGCATTTTCATGGCAGTCCAGACAGTTAATAACTAGGTCCACAGGGCAATCTGGCAGATCTGTAGATCAATGAAAAATAGTTAGTCTTTTTTGTCTTTTTAGTGCATATTTCTAACATTCAAGTACAACAAAATAAGCCAAGAAAGGAGATGCACCAATCACTGTTATACTTCGTTGGGGCAAATGTATTAGTCAATGTTTGGGATCATGTATTGCTCATACTTTTCCACTAGATGGCGCTATTACACAGCGATAAACCCCTATTACGTTTTCAGAGGCAGCGTAACCTTAATTCATGCATTATTGTTGTGCAACAGACTTTGTATTTGTAAACATAATATTCATTAATGTTTCTCTTGTTTAATACCAGAGTATAAATTATTAATTAAAAAATGCCTAAAAGAAGTAACCAAAAGTTCTGTAGCCTTTGTGACACTAAAGTTATAAAGCAATAAGTACAAGTAGTGTATTCCTATTTAATAAGGGTGTTAAATGGGCCCTTTTTCTACACTAATCTTTTAGTTTTTTTAAAATATATTTCTAGAAGGAAGGGCACAAACTGGATGGTTTTCCTTTTAATTTCATGGAGACATAACTTTGTATTTATTCTTTAACCATTTTGAAATGCTGGGAGAGTCTGCACAGATCCTCTTGGAACTTTTTTACTCTCATTGTTTCCAGGATGCCGCCATCTTGGTAAAGGCATGCAAGGGACAGCCATAACAAAGCACCCTGTTTTTTTTTAGTTTTTCTTTTGGTTGCTGCTGAAATGCCTCGATATTGGGCATTCAGCAACACTGGCCGAGCTAAGGAAGCGCTTGCTTCCTAAGCACTTTCCAGCAGCAGGGAGCTGATCGCTTTCTAAGCTTGGTTAACTCCATGACATGTATGCATTTCTGTGACTTGCCTGGCACTTGCCATATTGACTGTTTACCTTTCAAATTTATCATTGCAAATAGGTACAATGTAGCAAAACAACTAACAAAAGTAAGTTAAGATATTTCCATATACTGACCTTTCACACTTGACACCTGTTTGCCTTGAGTTTGTCCAAACAGATTTAATTCATTGGATACTGGTTCCAGCATCTTTACAAAATTTGGCAGGAACAGGATAACATCCACGTCATGGTTGGCCAAGTGACGCCCACAGCTAATGCCCTGTGCCCCCTTCACATGAGGTCCACACAGCAGGGCGACAGTAGGGCGTTGGTGCACATTCTTAGGGTTCAGCCTAAAATTAAACAGTGCTGTAAATTCTTTATTTATTATTAGTATTAATGTCAAATGTAATATACAGATAACTAAAAATATATATAAGAAGGTCTGCTTCATTCTGAGGAACAAAAAAAAGAAAGGGCCTGACCAAGGGGCTTGGCTATGCCAAGTCTGAGCATTGGAAGCCCAATCTAAATGTCTCAACTTAAATCACATGTATGCAGATTCCTGGTGTGTTTGTGACCTATGAGCTCAGGTCTGGTTTGGTTGGATTAGTACAGAATCGTTAAAAAAAACCCAGTAATACTGATGGAGGGATAAATCAGAACAGCAAAACATTTAGAAAGCTGAACAAAACGAGGATAAGCATTCAATCATATTATTTGAAATACTAACCAAAAGAGGGAAAAAAGCCCATGCAATAAAAACATTTTAACGTGTGTTTTCTATTTTCCTGCTTTTCTCAAGTGCCATTGGTTACCCACTGTGTAATAATTTAAACCCCGGCACAAAGATATCATTACAGTCTTGGATCACTGTCACTTTTCTAAAGCAGCATGCAAGTCAGTGTGTGCAAAGGGCTTTGGAATTATTCCATAAACCAACATTGTACTTCTGTTAAGAGACATAAATCCCCAGCAATGTCAATGAGTTGAACACTGTGATAATGATATCCGGTTTATTCGCTTTGGAGACATGCCCTCACCTAGTAAATTATCTATACTTGTTTATACACACACGCGAAGGCTTCAAAGCACGACCTTCAATAGCCTTGCAGGACTGGTATTACTAGAGAGGTGTAAGAGCAGGAAGACGGATGACTTGAAGAGCTGCATCGCGTGTGAAGAATGAGACATTCCTAGCTGCACATATCACTTTAACACTGGGAACGTGGGCCTGGTTGTATAACTGGCCTCATTCCTCATTCTTATCTTGCATGCCTGGTGGTTTAGCTCTCCAGTAGTAGGAAGTGGCATTAGAACGCTTACTTGATGTCAACTGTGCGTCCATTTTTTTTCTTGCCTCAGTGCAAACGTATATATGGATATACAAGAATCTCTTGAATGTATTTGCTCCCTATGCCAACCTCTAAGCAAGTCACATTTTGGGAATGCTTTTGACTAAGCACTTCACCCAGGCAATAGGGCACATACTCATCAGAGTTCCAGTAGGGTCCAATGATGCCCCTCACAAACATGTGTAGTAAGTGCCCACTGATTCTAATGTGTGCACTTGCATGTCACTAAATGGCTGCCATATTCATTTTATACAGTTACTTACCTGTTGGGTCCACCAAGAAGCGTAAGTGCCATCTGAGCGGCACAAACCCCTGACATTTCCAACCGCCTCTCCACCGACAGACCGTGCCTTTCTGCCACACAGAGGAGTTTCTTGTGCAAGCTGTATGGAATACTGGGTACCACCAAGCCAGAATCTGTAACAAAAAATAAAAGAACATACGTCAGCAGAAGACAAACAGCAGCAGGGAATGGAACTGACTAAGAACTGTTAAGTAGAAAGGCAAGTGCTGAATAAATTCTGATTAACAAGTATTTTTTTTTTTTTAAAAAAAAAGGCTTTATGCAATTCAGCAATTCAATAAGTGATTTGCTAAATGTAACGACAAGTCAAATCAAAGGCAAGAAGGATTGGTAGAAGGGGTGAACTTGAAGGACTTAGTAATTTAGGTTGGAAAAAGACCCATGTTAATAAGTTGGAGGGACAATGAACTTGGTCTCAATTTTATATATCCTTGATGATGTATGTAGGACCTTTGTCTCTTTTATAACATACATCATTCTCATCTCCAGGGGCCGCATGCTAACCAAGAACAGTCTATAACTGTATGATTTCGACATCTTCAAATACCAAAAGAGTTAATTCCACAGAAACATAGTGTAACCAAAATCGGGGGGGGTCAAAACCCACTCAGAAGAGCCACATTGGCTATTTTAATAAGTGGTTGGTAGCCCTGGTAAAAACTAATGTGGCGACTGGTCATCTTATATACTTTTGGCCAAAATACCACACTAAAGCCCCATGTTTATTGAAAGTAGGATTGGATTTCAGCTGGTGTTTTGTTTTTTTGTTACTAAATGAGAATGCGGCTTGGGTACAACACGTGAGCCTCTTCCTCAGATCCCCAATGGATCTTGTCGCTCCTGCAGAGTTGCGTGCAACGACAAAGAGAAGAGGTCTGATTATAGGTGCCACCCCAGCCACGTGGAGGGTAGAGAGCAGAGTCTGTTGTTCTATAACACGAATGTCTAGCAGCTGCAATTAAGAGCTGGCACGAGAGCGACACTGAGCCAAGGCACCCAGCCAAAGCTTTCACCTCAAACAGAGGCAGCTAGTGAATCCTGGCAACATTACATCTCCTTCTCACGTTATGTACATGGAACTGGACTTCAGCCAAGCCCTTCTCTTGTACCTACAGGATCGTACTCATTACAGCTAAAGCTGGAAAGTGGGGAAAGCTCAGGCAAAGGTTTGTGAATACGGGACGAAGAGGATTGTAGATCTGTAGTCTTCTCTGGCAGGTAATGTTGCTTGTGTTGTGTACACATTTCTTCCTTTAAAAATACTTTTTTACCATCTATACAACAACCCACAGCTACCTTTTTCTAAAACTTCTTCCACCCCCCCCCCCCCCAAATAAGCGAGAGTTTAAATGGCACAGTAGGGCATGGTGAAACATTTCCTCGCTACTCTTTGAAATGTAAAACTGCGATAGCCAGTGTGCGAAAGAAATATCACCATTCTGGCCTCCCAGCTCCAAGACGGACAAGTGTAAGAAAACATATGAACTATGACGCAAACATATAGACACCCACACTACTTTTCATAGAGGTTTAATAGCACCCATAGCATTCCTAAAGCCCGCCCATGCACATGGACACAAGACGGGATTTGCTGATCAGGAGGGAAGTAGGAGTCAAGTATCATGGCAGCTGTTACCGTCAAAACACTGCATAAAACGTAGATATATTTGGAGCCATTACTAAGCAGAGGAAATAGAGAAATTAGTTCACTTGGGCTTACTGCGTCTTTCAGCGGAGATGTTTGCTGGACGTAAGACTGCTATCAAAACCAAGACAATGGAGTCTAAATACTAGAGGAAGCAGTCCTCCTTACATCATGCACACACATCCGACAGAGGCTGAGGCCTGTGCACAGGCATGGATGAGAGGCTGTGAGCTGTCAGACAGGTTAGTCCAGATGCACCTGCTTAGCCCAGATGTTTTGCGCTCACACGCAACTTCATTCACTGCGCTGCTCATTCATTCTCACATAGTTGAGCAACGAAACTCTTTAACCCCTTGATAACTGGGGATGAAGACCTTATACTACATCTGGTCACACACAAAATTAGTTGTAATCAATTATTATTTGCATCTGTTTCTCATGGTTCAAATATTTTAAATTACACATTTTCACAAACATGGAATGCTTGTGTATTATGCATTGTAAAATATACCTGGATATTGCGCATGGCTGGTTTTAATGCCAGTATTTTGCCAAAAACACAACAGTTTTTGAAACAGTGGCTTTATCATAGAAATGACAGCCCTGGAAATAATTTAAAAACAGCCATCCCTGGTAATGATTTTCCTCTATAATGCATATGTAGTGTCCCGGTCCAACTCGGCCCTTCTCAGAGGAGACTCTTCCTGGGACTGTCTGCTCCCTTCTTATCTAACCTAATCTGAGCAACCCTGGGGTTTATTCACCAGAGAGAGTTGCAATTTCATCTTAAAAACTTCACTTTATGAAAAACCAATCCCAGGGAGCTTCTGCTTCAATTACTGATGGATGAGCCTATATAAAGCATGCTTAAATCAGTAAGATTTCTTAAAAGTCACCCCAACGACTGAACTATGCATTTTGCTCTAGATTTATATAGGGTCACCATACTCTAAAATACTGCAAATTATACAGGGCCAGCTCAGTCATGCTACAGACACAATACCCAGGGTGGTCCTTTATCATGCATAGTAAATTTAGTTAGGTGAAAACATAACTGTCCAGCAAATTCCCTTGCCAACTCCCACTTTAGTGAACAAACACCAACGTTTATAACCAAAATGTCACAATAAAATAGGCAATGTGTTTATACTTCATAATAAAAAACCTGTCTGACAGTTACTGCACATTAAATGGATCATGTAATCATAATTAAGTGTTACTTCGGTGTCCCAGTGCTAACACCTTGCGTGCCACATAACATTATACTGGCACGCTCACCGTATACTAGGAAGCGAACTTCCAGGAACTGGCAGGCAGAGCGTTTAACTATTCTGCTTCCAGACTGAGGTACTGGGAAGCTGTAGCTTTATATACAAGTTAATGAGGATTTTAAAACGGCCACGATGAGACTCTCACGCAACCAGCAGATTTTACTGCTAGTGTTTAGACTTCCTTAATTAACATGTGTGCAAGTATAGAAGGCATGCCTACTACCACAAACATACACACACACACGCGCATACTACCACACGGCGCATAAAGAGAAATGTAATGTAAACTTTCATAAATGGGAGATATAAAAGCAGACAGCGAGAAGGCAGAGAAAGAATGAAATGAAAAACAGTTGAGAGCAAGTGATAGCGATCGCCAAGCAAAACATAGAACTCCAAGCCCACGATTAAATTACAGTCAGAACAGCTCATACTTGGGATAGGAAGCCATGGGGTTTGGCTGCTCCGGAAGCCAAGTAATTAGGAGGAGGGTGGGGGTTGTTTGTGGAGTTTTACTATGAGATTTTACAGCTGGCTGCGAAACCAAGCAAGATATCAGTTCAGCTGCACGCAACAGAGCGTGCAGGCAGAGGTATCATTCACAATGTGGTAAGAGGTGCATAGGTCACGAGCAAGATACACACTGTTGCCTTGAGTAACATAATACTGTCCTAAACGCTTATACCGATAACTAAAAAAAAATAAATTATTGGCAAGGCACTCCTTTGTACAAATTACTCTATAGAAGAGTGAGGGTTTTCTGGGCAAGTTAACAGGAGCACTCTTAATTCTGTATATTAAAGGCCATTTTGCATGGACACCAGTGCATTCCCCTCATTTAGGAATTCTTGGGATAATAAGGTTAGAAAATGAGACTTCTGTCTCATTTAACTGCTACCTACTTGAAAGCAGGGTGCAAACCGCACTATGCCTCTTGGACAGAGCTTGTGTTCCAGTCTATACAATTGCCAGCCAATCATATGTATGCTACCTGAATATTAATATATGCTAATTTATAATTTATATAAACTATGCTAAATATATATAATTGGCAGCTGCTTTAGTAACGTCAATTGAATTGCCATGGAAAATGTGTAAGACGTAATGCTTTCTGGTATCAGTAGACACTGCCAGGGACATATCCGTCTCAATTTCTAATACCAGTAAAATATAAAATGGACTCCAATATGGATTTTAAAAAAAAATTGACTGGACTGTTCTTTAAAGTTTGCGCAACTTTCATTGTATGATCTTACCTGTGCAATATTCCTTTCCCCCAGACTGGGGAACCATAATTCTTCGATATACAATAGGCTCGGACTCCAGAATATTCTCATCATGCCTGTATGTTGGAGGTCTTTCGTTTGGAGTTCCCCGTGACCTCGCTGCCCCTGCTCCACCTCTTCTCTCATGTGTGTCAATTTCCTCAAAAACAGCCGCCTTGTCAAAGAGAGCCAGGTTCCCCTCAAAGTCAAAGTCTGCGTCTGGAATCTCCTCTAAGTCATCTCCGAAGCACTCATCATCACGAGCCTTTAGCTGCCCATTCTTCGGGCCAGTCTTCTTTGGTGTGACTTGATTAGGATATCGGCTGCTGGAAGACCCTTTGGCCAAATAAAAAGAAAAAAATAGATTGGGTAAGGCTTCTTTAGATAAATTCATTAGCACAAAAGCACAATCAGATATTGACGAACAAAAGCTATTGACCAAAACAACAAAAAAAAGAAGCAAATACCAAGGAGAAATATAAAATGGACCAAAAAAAAAAAAGTTTTAAGCAAGCACTACTTTAGTTTTTTGAACTGCTACTCCAACCTTACCCCTCCAGAACTCTGTCTTCTCAGAAAGGCTACTTGTTGATTCTGCATCTGCTCCATACCCAACGCTCTGTGGCTTTCCTATTGGGAGGGACTCTATGGCCAACCGCATGCTGGCTGATCATGGCAAGTCATAGAAGCAAAGTAAAGAGGTAAAATGTAGAGTCCCATTAATGCTACTTAATACGAAAACCTACTTTCACTGATTCGGCACGACAAGGATGTGCAGATTTAACCGTTTAATAGTTTAGCACTCCTAAATATTGCAATGTCCAACCACATTCCTACTATTTAAGAAAGCCATCAGATACTTCCAAAGTAGAAGAAAAATTCCATTGAACCAATGATTTTCTACATATTTTTCAGACGCTGAGGGCATCTAATTTGCATCCAAACACATTACTGAGCTAGAGGCACTGTTGCACCTGCACTTTTGTAAATGCAGCGTAGTATCCAAACCCAACCCAGAACACCTATGATGCTGTTTTGTGAGCATGGTCGCTCTGTGAGTGAATGTTTGAACTGCCTGTGCTGTACCATGAGGTGTTCTGAGAACTGAACAGAGTTGGAATGAAAACTTCTGAATACAAATACAATTTTCTTTACATTCCAGGCTGACACACAAATTCCTCCAGTAGTAATACCTTAAACAAATAAACCCGGTTGTGCTTGCGAATGTATACATGGCCCTAGTGACTGGAGGCAGTGTTCCTCCATAAACCCAGCAGAATGCTATCCGTTCCAGTCGCTTAGGCTAATGAATCAATGTAAAGAAAGAGAGGAGTGAGGAACTGTACAGCTTTTCCGAAGCAAACAGAAATGGTTAAAAAAGAAAAATAGACATGGAACCAAAGCGTAACTTTATATAGGAAGCCATACAGATGTATTTCAGAAATAATTCTAAAACATAGTTACTTAAAACAATAAAAGTGTTGGATTATTGTAAAGGACGGCTCCTTTGGGACTGCGCAGTTAAGAGAGTTGGTGTGCTTCATTTACGTAGAGGACAAAGCATCTGGAGCCTTAATTTTAGATGTAAAGAAAAACCTACACACAATTTTCTGTCAGGTTATGTATCACGCTACCGAGGCAGTTACCCGCTACTATGCTTGGTAATGCATGCAATGAAGACCTGTACAAGCCACCAGACTGGGTAACAATGTCCGCGGCCCTGGAAAGACTACGCAGGGCAGTGAAGATGGTGTGGACATCTTTATTTCTTAACACATAAAAACAGAGTAGGATTTGGCGGTTTCTTTAAAAATATACAAGGGCACCTTTATGAAAAAGTCGTTAGAATAAACTACAAATGCTGTATTTCATCAAACACTTAAGAACCTCTTTACACATAATCCAAAATCAATAAACATACTGTGGCAGGAAGCGAGGCAGTATAACGTCTCTGCATAAGGAAGGAACCATGCCACTAAAGTCAATGTTTAAATAGACCCTTCATGGAAATTTGAAAAACCAAAAAATGTTTGTTTATACATAGAGCTTGCAACGCTATGTGTTGTGACAGGTGATAGTTTGATTGCCCCATGAGGAATAGTCTCAGTAATTGGCTGATATCATAGTCGGGTCAAATGACCTCACTGCACGGCCCTTTGTTACTTTTTTCACATACACATCTCCCCTATGGCAGTCTTCCCAAAGTTCTTATGTGTGCCTGTTGATTGGGTACAATCTGAAAATGCCATCAAAGGTAATTTGGTAATTTCACACTCAGTGTCCATGAGCTGGATAAATCTCCCTTAAACAGGTAAAATAGTGCCATGGTCAACCCATCACTGGGGGACAGGCTTTGCGTTCTGCGACTGTGCAGATTGAAGAGCAAAACTACTACTACAGCAGAATTCAATTTGGCTGGAAGAAGTGCAAAAACAATGGATGCCTACCACATGGCATGTGTGGGGAATGAATAGTGTAGGAGATATCAGACTTTTCCTGCTTATTATGTTGCAGATAATGAATGGAAACATGCAATATATGTACCAGAATTAGGTGCTTCTTATCAAAATATAATACCAGATTCACATAAAGTATCAAAAGGAGCCCTTCTCTTTGTAAGTGACAGCCTTGCAACCACTTGTGTGCAGACTGGAATTTCCACCTAGAGGCCTCATTAAAACAACACATCTCTGGGACAGAGGGGGAAGCGCATGTTTGGGAACCTCTAATCTCCGTGTATTTAGTTTGCTAAGCAGCGCTCCCTCCTTAGCAGGAAGCAGCCGTCAATGAAACACTGAATAATCAGACACAATCAGTCACCGGACAAACCCCCCCCCACGAAAAAAAAACACCCTTTTTGTCTTCTTTTACCTGGAAGCAGGCAAAGTGCTAGCTCACTTTCATCTGTGAGAAAATGCTTGTCTACAACACACAGGAGCCAATTTCTCTGGAATTAACCCCTTCGTGACAATTTCTGCACTGCTTGTGTTTAGCTGTAATTTTCTTCTTTCCTTAGATGTCATTGTTTTGAATGTATCATATCATTTACCATTAACAAAAGTGTAAAATCTGGTGAAAAATTGAGAAATAAAAATGACTTTTTCGGACTTTTACTTCAAAAATATTTTACTCCTGTATAAAAGCCAATGAAAAAAACTGCTTTTAGATTCTACTATTTGTCCTGAGTTTAGAAATACCCAATGTTTTTATGTTTTTTTTGCTTTTTTCTGCACATTATGGTGCAATAAGTACAGGTAGCGTTTTGCTATTTCAAAACCATTGTTTCCAAATGTGGTAATTCTTCCCTCCATGTGCCATTTTATTTGAAGCCAGCCAATGCAAACCATATCTTTTCCATGCACTAATTCTACCGCCAGTCTTTGTTAAACTTTGTTGTAGTCATTGTTTTGCATTTTTTTCACATACATTTTACAGGCCCTGGTATATGCCACTGTCACACAACACCCCTATATGTGTTTAGCAATATCCCCGAGTACTGTGATAGCCCCTGTAAATACAGCCTCCAGGTGCCCCCCCCCCCGAGTCCCAAAGGCTTCCATGACACCCCCATGCATGGATCTGCCTGGCTGTTTGGGGCAAAAGGGTCACATTTGGGGCATGCACATGTTTCAATGTTGAAATTTGACATTTGGTGATCGATCCTGTGCCCATGCCCTATTTGGTACATATTTGAAGCAGGCCAATTCAGTGTGCCCAATAAAACTATATATATTTTTGAAAACTAGACACCCCAAAGTATTTCAAATGCTGGAATTTTAACTCTTTCCATGCACACATTTTACCACCAGCCTTTCAAAGTTTGCAGTATTTTTGTGTGTATTGTTCCCACAACACCCCAATATGTGTTCAGCAACTTCCCACGAGTACAGTGATACCACCGTTGCATGGGTTTGTCGGGTTGTTTGAGGCTGTGCATTTTTGAACCCAGCCAATTCAATTTACAATATAGCAAAAGATCACCGGAGCTGCTTATAAATATGAATTCCACTTTGTAAGTAGCAACAATAAATGTTCAAAAAGCTCTCAATGAGGGAGACAGGGGAAACAGAGGAGTAGGTACTCACTGGATACAAGTGTATCACCATCAATAATGAATATGAAAAAAAGCAGAAGACTCAGTCAGGATAATGGTCAAAAAACAGCTCTCCTCTTTATTAATGGAAACACCGACCGGTTTTGGCGTAGACAAACACCCTTATCAAGGTGAAACCAGCAATTCAATTTACTCCATCATATAATACATTTTTTTTTTTTTTTTTTTTTTTTTAAAGTAGACACCCCATGGGCATTGTTTTTACATTTTTTCGAAATGGAAGGTTCCCCTGATGGCATCATCAGTGGAAAATAATTTTAACATGTTTTAACATTTTTTTTTTAATTTTTTTTAACTATTTTTATATAATTTACTTTTTCATTTATTTTACTAATCACATAGTGATTAGAAAGCTGGGCTCCATTGACTTGCATGGTTGAGTGCAGTACCTGTATTCAACCTGCAAGTGGAGCCAGAGTTCTCAGGAGGGTCTGGATAGACCCTCTGGGAAACTTTTTCAACTTCTTTATTTTGTTTACAGTACACACCGCCATCTTGCAAGTGGCAAAATCACTCGCAGTGGCGGATGTGACCCTCTCTCTCCAGAGCGGTCATGGCACAGCAGCGACACCATTGAAGTTTAGGAGGCAATTGTTAAGAGGCCCCTCTGGTAACCTCTGGTAAGGCTGCTTCCGGCACTTCCTCTGGGGGCTTCTCTGACGGAGCGCCGGCATGACTGACCTTCCGGTGCTCCATCATAGAAGCCCTGGCGGAAGTGCCAGACATTCAGAGGCTGCTAGAGAGGAGCCTGTGAATGTCTGCACAATGCGCACAGACAACCTCCGCTGCTGCCGGCACTTCCGCTGGGGCTTCTATGACTGACCTTCCAGTGACATGACCTTCCAGTGCTCAGTCATAGAAGCCCTGGCAGAACTACCGTCAGCAGAGGTTATCTACGAGACAGGGAGTCGGAGCAGAGTGGTAAATGGGGGTATATAAGGCATTCCTGTAGGCAGAGTGGCATATAGGGGATAAAAGGAATTTTCTGGTGGGCAGAGTGGCATATAGGGGGTTAAAAGCATATCAGGGAGGCAGAGTGGCAAATAAAAGGAAAAAAATTCTCAATATTAAATATGAAAAAAATGTACATGTTAATATTTACTAGTAAAACTTTTTCCTATTGGATAGCCTTATATTCAGGCTTTTTTCCCCTAAAATTATTTTTTTGGGGGGAGGTCATCTTATAATCGAGCAAATACGGTATCCTCTTTGTTTGTTAGCCTTAGGCACAGCCCTAGCCACCAGCTAGGTAAACCTAAATGAAGGGAAGCTAAGTCACCCCTCCTCATGATCATAAGTAGCTCTTGCAGTCTCAACTACCAGCTTCCATCATTAAAACATGCCTAATTCAACTATTAATTGCGTTTGATCAGGACCTTCCTCCTGCCAACTTTGTTGAGGAGTGTGGTCCAGGGATCTAGTGTAGATTTACCACCAGGGCTGGAAGGCATACTACCACGTATTTTGATTACGTGGAAAAAATTATAGTAAGTCAGCAACAGGCTTGTGAACGAACTCTACGTTGAGAGATTTTGACAACTCCTACAGGTAATTTTTATATCTTGAGCATAATTAGAAGTATCCTAAATAAATATATTTGCGGAAGAAGAATCATTTTAAAGGGCAAATACCTGCCCGAGCAAAAGGTATTATATCTGGCCGGCTCAACCAAGCCCTTCATGTTGGTTGCATTTCTTGTCAAAGAGAGAGTTAGGAGAAACAGGTTGCCATTTAAAATGAAAATCAAGTTGGAAAATCTTGACCACATGTAGAGAAAGATTTAAATACGTGACACATGTCTGTTAATGTTGTAACCAGATAATTTGAACAAAACCTCTGAAGAACATTAAACAAGTTATGGAGCGTTATGTAGGGAGATTACATTTTCATGAAGTTATTACATGCACATAATCTTTTCAAATCTTCTGTGACTTCCCAGCTAAAGGGAGAGAAATTGCTGCAATAAAACGTCTCAGCTTCCTAGGTAGAGGGGTTTAGCAATGCACCTTCAGGAAATTCATGTGGAATCTTAATTAGACTAACTTCTACAGATAAGAAATACACAGAGAAATGTAGGCTGTAATGGAAAACAAAGCGTCAGCATAGCACTAATTTCCATCTGTGCTCCCGTTGACTGTATCCAAAATAAAGAAGTAAAGGCTCAGCACTCAAGTGATAAGGTGAGTTTATTTCACACAGGCAACGTTTCGACACACAGGTCTTTTCAAGGCTTGAAAAGACCTGTGTGTCGAAACGTTGCCTGTGTGAAATAAACTCACCTTATCACTTGAGTGCTGAGCCTTTACTTCTTTATTTTGGATTCATTGAGGGACTTGGTGGTACCCTGGCTCGTGCACCATTTCACTGCTGAGTGCTGCATTCCAACCTTCCCGTTGACTGTATGTGACAATCTGAAGTCAACATTAGCAGAGAGAAGATCTTTCCCCTGACTGCACTCTTCTTTCGGATTTGAAACAAGTCCTATCAAAATAAACTACTTGACTTTCCTCTGTTATATTGCGCGTAATAAAAGGTACATTTGTGAAGTGGAGAAAACAAACTGTTTACAGAGGTTTTAGTGGGGGGGGAAAGGGTACTTACAAGAGTTGTGTCTACGGCGGAAATTTTTGGGTTGGTTGATTGCTTCAGTGTGTTTATCCACGTAGCTCTTGGAACATGGCTGTGGCGAGGTGCCAGCTGGATCATTGCTCCGTGCATCGGTTCTTCGAGGGATACTCTGCGGTGCGCTGACTGTCTTCTGCTTGCTTGTACCATTTTGTTGGCTGGCTGGCACACAGGAGGTGGCTGACGCGTTGTCATGGGTCTGGCAATTTTGTTGACTATCCACAGGAATCTCTAAAATCTTTAACTCAGCAATATCCCCTGCCCTACGGGTGAAGAAACAAAGTCTCTTAGGAGACTGAACACAGCTATCAACATTTATATAAAAGTACAAATACTGTATTTAGTATCGAATGCATATGTACATAGATCGTTACGAAAGCAAAAGTGGCCCGCTTAGTCTGCACTTTTTGAATTGTTTTTACTTAATTCTTTTAGAGAGTGTTATGAACACATCAAGCTTCCTTCAACTTATATTTGTAGAAAACGATCACAGTTCCCCAACTGATTTTAGGACACAAACTAATGTTTGTCATTAATTATTATTAATATTTATTTTGAGTGGCTCTACAAACCTGGGCAGTTTGAACAGGATTTTTTAGCTTAGTTTATGATGAGTAGTTGACTTACCTGAAGGTGACCTCTGGCACCAGGCACTTGACCCCATTATGGAAAGGCTGGGTAAGAGAGATAGTTTGATTGTGTTGGTCAACAGCAGATACGCGGCCTTGATACACTCCTAAGGTGTCTCCACAGTTAATGGAGACAATGCTCCCAAGCCAATCAGCAGCCATATTTTATTCCAGGATTACTACAGAACCTGTGACTGAAAATCAGAAGACACGTTTAGCAAAAGACATCACAAAACACGTTGTGAGACAATGCAATTACAATGAGACTGTAAGTGGCAATTTCAGTGTTACACTCTTACCTAACACATGGTGTATTGCATGGCTCATACCTGCACCAAATATTAAAAACAGATTCATAAAAATCAGTGTATTCCATTTCTTCTTTTCATACAGATTTTTAACATTCACACTTCCAAGAACATTTTAAATTCACCTCATTGGGATACAGGCCTGTCAATGGCAGACAAGTGGGAGTTGGCTAACCACATTAAAGCAATTATTAAAATGCACTATTACATTTGAAAACAATATCATCTAAAACAGAAGACTCCAGATAGAAGGTTAAGATTGGGAAGTAAAGGAAGACATATTATAATGGCTCACATAATAAACTCATCGTCTGGTGTAACAGAGGAGTACAACATGGCACCACTAACAGGTTGAAGGAAGCCATTGTGTCTCTACCTTTTAGCTTTGGTCCACTATTATAATAAGAGGGTTATAACTCCCACAACGTGCAAAAAGGGCTGCTCAGTTTAGAAATTACCTTTCAACTTGTTAGTAATGAACAGATTGGAAGGGTGTAAGCACAACTGGACATGAAAATGGTTGGAGGTCAACGCCAACTCATCCAACAGTGCCACGCTTTGAAACATTTACCCTATTCTCTAACACCTGAAAAATTGTTTGCAAGAGCACAAGTCACTGTTTTTACTTGCTGTAGTAATGATCAAAAACTTTTAGCTGGCTACTGCTGAACTAAGGAACTCCAGATGAATTTAAACATATTTGGAGCTAGATGTAGCATTAGAGACATCCCCCTAGGACTGCTGAATATCCAAACCCTTCATAGATAATTATTTAACCCTGTAAAATGTTGACTCATTCAACACATTTAAAAGGGCCACTAACACCTATAATGCATATGACATCTGAGCATCCCCTTTAAAATCGTTTCCATAGCAAATTCGTGCATCAAAGCCCCCAGATATCTTATGGCCAGGCCATACAATGCACAAGAGCCAGGAAGTCAATTGTATGTTCAAATGTTATTGCTGCTCCTAACGTTTTGTGCCACCTTACCGTTACTACGGAAGCATCACTCATCTGGTTTCTAAATTCTCCAGAGATTTTCTCCAGCACCTCTTACTTTACGTGGGATCCCTGTTGTGTGAAATCTCCGTGACATGGACTCTAAGAATTAATACTTTGTGTATATGTATACATATCAGCACCGGCCGTGGTGAAGCAGCTCACAGTCTTCATATCTGTTCCCCTCAATCCGCTTTCCTCTGAGCAACCACGACAAAAATTCATCCTTACTGATTTCATAAACTGCATCCATTCACAAAGAGCAGAGCGGCAACTTCCCAAGCCTAGGTGGCTCTCTGCGAACTAATATTTTACTACAATTATTGGAGTTTATTAAAAATAGAAACCGGGGGGGGGGGGGGGGATAATACATATACATATATAGACAATATAGTTACTATTGTAACTATAATGTAATCAAGTACGGTGTTAAATCATCATTTGCTGCTCATAGTATATAGTCAGCCATTTATTTCTAATAGTGATGGAATTTAATCCCACCAATAAAAATGGTAGTGTTATAGATTCATAGCAAACAAAACCAGATGAGGAAATTGGATAGGGGTAGTGTGTGAAAGCAGGCTTAGACATTGGTGTGTTTCAATAAGGTTTCATCTATGTAAGAGAAAAGTGTCCATAAAAATGAGGCAAAAAGGTAATTTACATTTAGTGAACCTTTACAAGAAATGCTAGATAATGACGTAAAATAAAATGTGTTATAAATAGGTATTTTCTAAATATATGCAAATATAGATAATGCACGCAAAGTAAAAGTCAGCACAAAGTATCATAAGACCAAAAGTTACATGTATTACAGCAAATGGGTACATACATCAGTGTTATACGCATGTTACGGATATACAGAGCATATTAATTGAACCCGGAATAACCGTATCACATACAAGCGCTTTATAACATCACAGAGGCGGACATACGTACAATTAGAAAGTCCGGTTGAACAGACAACCCCACTTCTCACTAATCAGTAGTCACCAGTAGACTTCCGGTTCCGGACGCATGGCCCCTGACGCCACTACCGGCCGGAAAATTAAGGGGTGGTTGCTATGGCTACCACTGGCGCCTTTAGAAGGAAGGCGTCAGGCGTTCAGGTCGGTGCGCCAAGTGACTGGGTGCTAACAATGCTCATAGAAACACAATTATATACCGGTGCATTCTTGTTTTAATCTGTGTTGTTTGCCCGTGTTAATCTAGTACATTTAACCCATATAGGGCCGGATTCTACTGTCATATATCGCTGATAAGAAAATGTAATTCTGCCGTAGACTGAAATAGCTAAGACTGAGACAAAATCTGTGATACATTTTAAGTTAGAATCTAGCCTATAATGTGTGTGTTATCACCTACTACTACAATAACTATTTTACAAACAGGCTAATCTCACGATATTGTCTACAAGCCGAAAAGTCACAATAATGCGTAAATGGTTGGCGCTATATAAGTAAAAGATAATAAATTGGATTGCTTTGTAAATATGATATATTATTCTTCGAAATGCTTTACAGGGTTAGGTGAATAAATCTCACAGTCACATAAAGCATCTTTATCCGCCCACTAGCCACACGCCCTATTGTACAGCCTTTCATTTGATTTGATTTCAATTGAATGAAATGTCAAAAAGAAGAAAAAACATTTTTCCAAGTTTGCTTAGGAAACCCCTTTCCCTTGATTTATTTTCTGCATCGTGCTCTGAGAAGAATAATACCCCACATGGCCCTTTTGATTTTTCTAGGTCGCAAAATACTCTCTTACATACTACACCATTTTTCTTAATTTTGAATTGTGGACTGGGGGAAAGCATGGGTTTATTTTTAATGGATATTTCTAGTGGGCGAGGTAAGAGGTTGTTGGGCACCTATTTAGCACTTTTTCAATTTCTAATATTTCAAATGTTTTAAAATTCTTTCCATTTTTGACTAGAGTTCCCATTGAGGTCTTTATAAAATCCCAGGGATTTCTCTTGGAACGAGGTGGTTCCCCTTGTGATGTCGTGACCAGTAGAGGCAGATCCAGCGGGCGATCTTGGTGCCTTGCTGCACAGTGGGCCGGTTACATGGGAGATCTCCCCAAACAGCCCATTAACGCCATGGAGGCTGTGCAGGCTCAGCACGGCATCCATATACTTTATTAAATGTTAAGGCATGGTGCATCAGAGCTCCATTGCCTTCGATAGACCCTCTGGGAACCTTCTTACTTCCAGTGTTGTTTCTAGTGGTGTCAGGGCTGGTACTGCCGGCAGAGAATGTCTTAATTTCTGTTAGGGCATTCTCAGGTATTGGGATGTAACCTGCGGTCGCATCGAATGTTGTTACATTGGTTTGGTCAGCAGGAAGCGAGAGATGCTGGCTTCTGATTGGGGAGACTCCAGGCTGTCTAACGACAGCCTGATCTCCCGCATGCCAATGGAGAAACATCCCATCTGGTGTGAAAACCATAGGATGTACTATCACATCCTTGGTCATCTAGACCATGTTTTATTGGACAGTATAGTATGTCGTAAAGGTCACAAATATGAGTTTTCATGCAGCCATTTCCCCACCAGCCATTCTAGGGAAAGGTTTTGCATTGAGCAGTTTTAAGCATTGTGTTTCTAATGATGCATCTAGTTACAAAATGTCATTCTGATCCAAAAAATAGTAGTCTTATCACTGTAGCCACCAATAGACTGATCCATTAGCGGGTGTATTCCACCAGTTCTTGTGATCAGACCATACATTGTCCAGAATCATTACATTTTGCCCCTCCGTCCTTTTACTTTTGTTTCTGTCTGGATACAACCAGAGTCTAACTGAAGATTCGTCTACATGCTACTTCCTAACCTGATCCTCTTCATGCGCTGGTCCATATTAAATTTTATTAAAGCACGGACGTGTCTCCTTCATACATTCTATGCCATAAGGTGTCAATATTGCATGTGCTGATGGTAATAGTTACATGAAGCAAGTCATCTCTACAGGTCTCCTCAAAGTATACATTTTAATACCAGGAGTAGGACTTTTGCTGAAAGTATGCATTTTTCTTACCGCAGCTGCTCAGAAAAATATTTGTCGAACAGTTTGTGAATGCATTGTAATCAGTGTTTTCTGCTGGATTGTATTTTACATTTGTGTGTCTGATCTGTTTCATTGTACTCCAAATACTAAAATCCTCAAGATTGTAAAGCTTGCGAGCAGGGCCCTCGCCACCTATTGTATCGGTTTGTCAATTCTCGTCTCGTCTTACCCCTTGAATATATGTATTGTATTAAGCCCTGCTTAAATTGTTGGCGCTATATAAGTAAATAATAATAATAAAACTGCTTCAAGTTTCAAAAAAAATACTGTGTGCCCAAATATTTCCAGCAGGGGGACCCAAAACATTTATTGATTTTTGCCCCTTTCATTTGGTGTCTGCACACTGGAAATGTACTGGTTCCAAATAGCATTCTTAGCGGATCAACACAGTTCAAGTATGCACTGCTATTTACAACCGATGGTCAGATCACGTTAACTATAAGTTTAGCAGTTTAGCAGTAAAATTTGAGCATAATTCTGTCGGGTACTTGCGGTGTTTGCAATTCTGACACCTTTGGTAATTGGCCCTTAAAAGTGGAAGAATAAATCAAATGCCATTTAGCAATGGGTTCTTTTAATTTTCATTAAAATCATCTTAATTATCTTTGGTCAGGAACTTTTCAGTATGAAATGCTACAGAGGATATGTAAAGGTATTTGATACGTTGCCAGCCTTCCTGATGTTCATATATTATACATGCTATATAAAAAACCCTTACTTTTATAGCACAGGCTCATTAAGGTTTGTAAAACTGAGCATTGTTTAATTTGAGCAAAAATACTCCCAGTTCTATCACCCCAGGCTTATTACAATGGTTAACTTGCCAATTTTTGAGCCATGTCTGCTATACCCAGCTTTGAAGAGCTTACGTACACCATTTATACAAATATAAGCGGAACATAATCATTCATAGTTTATTATCTCACAGACATTATAGTTTTATACAAATATATATATATATATCTCATAGTATTTTAGGTTTGCCATTACAAAAATATAGCATTCATTCACATAAAACAGGCTTACAAATAGCACGAAGAAAAGAAAAATATCATCCACTGGACTCATGACCCGTGTCTACTTGGCCACTTGTGTCTTGTCAGAATTTTCTATAAAAAACAGATCAACGCAGATTTTTAATAAAGCCTTTTTTTGGCTTTACAGCACATGGCCTCTGTAGTTTCATCAAGTCAGATGCTACGGGCGTAGGTAGAGAATATATCATATATTACATCCGTTTGGTATGGCCAGTCCGAGCAGCAGGATAACTATTAGCGGTCATCACGTTATAGTTGATAGTGCAACTACATTTCAGAAATCTTTGCATGTTCAATACACAGCTCGGAAAAGCCCTTGCTTTTAATAATTTAGATGGTTGCCAACATTTCATTTTCCCATAGCACAAAAATTATGTATTTAGTTGAGTAATATTTAATTTCCTGCTTAATCAAGCAATTATCATAATATTGGCTATTATGGTTAACTAGATACATCTAATTCTGCTAGCCGCTGAATGTTCATTAGCTTAGTTCATAGCTATAACAGCTTCCTTCATACGACAATCAACACCAAGCAGGTTTGGTCAGAAAACATTTTCCCCTCTGTGATATATAGGGAATTTCTGCTGGTTAGTTGTTCACATTCACAGAGCTTCTAGAATTTACAGCAATGTTTCAACTCAGGCTTCAATTCAGCATTCACATTAGGTTACTGCATACATAATATACTTAGTCTACCACTGAGGAAGGAACCTTAATACAATGGTCCAGCCTGATATACATCCAGGTTTTAGGGGTGTCCTAGTAGACACATGATCTTCAAATAGGCAACTGCCTCTATATTCACTACTCAGAAGCCACCAGTGGAAAGCGCAGCTTGGCAGTTAAGTGGCACCGTTTGTGCTTCATGGTTAGTCCATACTTTGCAGACATGTCCAGCTTCTCTCCTTCCTGCTTGAAGAACTTCATCTGCTGAAGCAAAGTTGTGAGGAAAAGGAAGACCTCCATTCTCCCAATGGCTTCACCAAGGCACCTCCTCTTTCCTAGTCCAAAAACCATGACTTTATCAATGTCATTTTTGTTCAAGGTGCCATCTGCCATCAGGAACCGATCTGGATTGAAGGTGTACGGGTCATTCCAAATTTTCCTGAAATAAATATTTTATTAGTACTGGACAACAGCCAACAAATTTTAAAAAATGCAATGTGAGGATATTAGTAAGAAAAATTGATTTAAAGGAAAATAGTCATCCTGGAGGAAATGAACTCAATCTTAAAATTATCCCGAAATTGATAAGCTGCCTATGAAAACGTTAAGATCCAATTTGGTAACTAACAAAACGTATCATTTTTAAAATGTTTTAGTTGGGAGATAAAGCACAGTTTAGTTACACATACCATCTAGTTTTATGTTGCCAGTGACAAATCTAATTAAAAAATAACAAAATATTGATACATTAAAAGGCAACTGCCTTACCACACTGCCACTACTATTCTATACATTTCTGCTTACAGAAAAGGGTATTTTTATTTATTTAAACATTACAGCCATCTTTGGGGGTTTGAGATAAGCTGTGATGGCCCTGGGCTCCAAAGTGATTTTGCTGCCCCCCTTCTGTGGAATTCCCTGCCTCGTTCCGTCAGACTTTCTCCCTCGTACGCAACTTTCAAAAGCTCTCTAAAAACCCATCTTTAAGAAGCGTACAACCTTTCCTCCAAGCACTCTCAGCCATCATCCTAATCAAACCTTCTTAACGATCAACCTCAACAGATCATCCAGACCCAATCAACTTATCCCTGTCCATGCAGTCCTCTTACTGCTTCGCTTCCTCCTCAACCACTGACTAGATTGTAAGATCACAAGGACAGGGCCCTCTGTTGTGCCAGCTTGTTATTGTGTGCGACTTTAAATTATCCACTGATGTAAGCCCTGTTTCCTACACACACACTTATTGTGCGAGTAATTCTGGAATACGTTCTGTAACATTATTGCATAACAAGCTTTTAACACGAAGGCGCTCTTTGTGTACTTACGGGTCATGATTGACTTGCCATTGGTTGATCAACACACATATTCCCTTAGGGATGAAATATCCATTCAACACAGTATCTGAAGTTGTGCTGAAATAAAAAAGACAAAATGTTATTCTACAACACAATAGAATATGAACACAACAAAGTTGATAAAAAAAAAAACACTTAATGTCATTTATTTTAAACTAGACTTTATTCTCTTGTATCCAAGTGCACAGGTTATGCATACATACGATAATCAGTATATAATTGTATAGCAGCTACAGCTAGTTCAGTTTCTAAATACTTTTCAACTAATCAGACCTTCTTGCAATTGTCTCCTGGCCATAAAATGCGTATTAGGTATGGTTCAGCATTTGCGCTACTGATAGGACTTACCAGTGAGGAATTGTGAAGGGCAGGAAGGAGGAATGGCGGAACATCTCCAAGATAAAGGCTTCGGTATAAGGCAGCTGGGCTCTGTCTGATAACCTGGGCTTCCTTTCTCTGCCAATTACCTGATCTGTTAAGTGATGAATTAAGTCAACCAAGTGTAAGCACACATCAAATTATGTTCATAATTCATGTGGATCAGGTGAAAAAAGCCTACTTCAATAAGTTTTAGTTTAAAGGTTTTGAGATCATACAACCATTCAGTTGTTTGCACTTTGTAATCAAACAATTTAAATTATCAACAGTCCATAGATTATCTACCTATAATGAGGATATGGCCTACTGATATGACCTCTGAACTTATCAAAAACAGCCTAAGGATTATATCTACAATGATAACACAAATTATTTTCATTACTTGTCTAAACATTTGTTTTAGGGTGGCTGTGCTTACCCAATTCATTCTGAATCTTCTCCTGGATTTCTGGGTGGGCTACAAGGTACATGAGACTCCACGACAAGGCAGTAGTAACTGTATCAAATCCTGAAACAAATATAATGAAAGTAAATTATAGGGCTTATTGAATGTTATCAAGGTTTGTGATATTTAGTAGATTGGAAAAATCTATAATTGGCGTTTGGCTGATCGGTTTATGAAAGACATGTAAATAGATTTAACTATCTGCATGTTGAACAGGATTGCCGTCACAATGTATTCAGTGGTCATTATCAGATCTGGTAACCAATACTCACCAGCTCCAAAGAGGTCATTCACAATATTCACTATTTTCTGGTCTGTCAATTTAACATTGGAGTTTTCATCAACTTTCTTTTCTTGGGAGTGGTAGATAAGAGAGTCAGTAATATCTCGGACACAATTCTGATGGAAAGGATAAAAGAACATTTAGTAAAAAAAACCAATGATTATGAGTCATCCTTGTATTTAGAAAGCTATATAATTATATACTATTGGCGAGTGGATACCTGTTTATCTACAAGAAAATTCAGAATAGATGCTGTGGCCTTATAGGTAGTTTAACAAGGTAAAAATGTATTTTGAGGTGTCATTAGACATCTTGAATACGAAAGGTTTATGGGGAAAATGTTACGATATAAATAATCACCAAACCCAATGATACTTTAAAGAGACGGTAATAGAGTCCATAGACAGGTAGCATTCTCCAAGCTGCAATATGGAGACGCTTAGCCAAGTAATACAGGTCCAGAATCTTTAATAAGTCAGCATTATAACCTGCCTGTCTTAGACGGCTCATTAACACGCAACAGTTTGTGTCAACATTGGTAGTAGATATTCATGTAGGTCTCACCTTGTCATAAGATTTGTAGTGTTCCAGCACAACCTTCCTCATGAAGGCCATAAACTTCTTGTTTATATCCACAAAGGATTTCATGCTGCGACTAGGCAGATACTGGAGTATAGGGATGAAATCGGCAGGATTTCCAGAGGCAGCTGCTGCTCCAAACTCATCTGTCAGATTCACCACACTCAGGAATTCTTCATCATCGTGATTGTAGCGTTTTCCAAAGCACATGCCACAGATGACATTGGCTACAGAAACAACCACATACCTATAAGGATCAAACTCTCCCTTTTCTTCTATTAACTCCTGGAACTTCTTTATTAGATATTCACATTCTTTGGCAATGTGCTCTTCCACCAGGCATGTGCTAGAGGATGAGGACGAGGACGAGGACGCAAACGTTTTGAGGGCATTGGTTGCCAACCTGCGACGAGCTTTCCACACTTCTCCTGAATCACTGCTGAATGTGAGACTTTGCCCATCACCAATCAAGCGAAAGGTGAAGAGGTCTGGACGTCCAGAAAAAACGTCACCCTGCTTCAGCAAAGCTTGTTTTAGGGTTTCCAGACCACTTAGGACCAGCACAGGCTTTGTGCCTATTTGGATCTGCAAAACATCTCCATAGGTCTCACTCATCTTGGTCAGACTAAGATGGGGATTCTCGCTCAACTGCAGGAGGTTGCCAATAAGTGGGTAGGGCATTGGGCCCGGCACACACTTTGTTCCTAGTGGGATCTTCCGCTTAAAAGACTTAAGGAGTAAGAAGATGACTGCAAAGGTCACTGATGCAACAAGTAGCTGTGTGGTAGAGACTTTGCCTATAATCTCAGGGATGGAACTAAGGAAATTTGCCATTTTTCTGAAAAGATAAAGTAAAATAGACAAGTGAGATTTTGTCTTAAAAATGCAGATACCCCAGTTTTAGAGATTTCAGTGTGTCAGTGCTGGAGAGTTAGTGGGTTACATTGTAGACGTGGAATAGGATTGAGTTTTAGGACCAGTATCAAATTAGGGCCTCTTAGGCTTGCATGGTTACATTTAATTTATAGAATAAGGGCACTATAGTTAGTGTGCACAGCACAATACTTGATTTCTCAATACACTAGGCTAGCTCTGACCACATGTGCCTAAACATTCATATGCATCCCTTACATATATTGAATTGAGTCTTTGCCCAACCGCTTAAAATACTATTAGAATTCCACACACCGAGTAAGGGTAAATAATTCCCATGCACAAGTCTTTCCCCAGTATACAGGCCTGTACATTTTCCAAATTATACGTTCATTATATAAGGTGTATTAGCATGACTAATTGGTTGTTTAAGTGGAACAGCATCTTAAATGTACGTTGTTTCATAATTTAAAGTAAATCACACATCTCTATTCAAAGTAGATCTTGTTTTTCCTTCAGAAATCCCATGGTGCTGCCACAACCACAAGGGATTCTGGGTAGGCACATGCAAATAAGGCTAACAATTATCCCCCTTGCCTCTATATCCACTTTATATGTAGATGAGTGGATAATAATACTTCAGATCTTGTAAATGTTTATTTGAGATGCACTTATTGTACACCTAGAGAGCCTAGGAAAAACAGTGTTAATGTTGCTGCTCCAACCCTTCCTGTAATGGTCCAGCCAGCCTATGATTATACTAAGCCGATTAAGGACAGTTAGTGTCTTACATACACTACCTACCGGGGAGCTGACCATATCCGCTTTAGCATAAAACTTCTTTAGCACTTTATAATGTATGGGCATGAATGTGGTGAACATGTGAGTCGATCCATTAACTAAGCACAGTTTAGGGCTTAATCTCGGTGAACAGACTCCTGTTCTAGTTTATTTTCTGCTGGGAGACTCTTCCATTTATCTACTACCCTCTCAGTAAAGTAGAACTCCCTCTAGTTTTAGACTATGACCTCTTGTTCTAATGTTGCTCCTCCTTTCAAGTAGGCTTGCTTCTTCTACTTTGTTAAATCCCTTTAAGTACAACCCAGCACCCTGTTTTCTAACCCCCTCTTACACTTTAATGCATTGTCTGCTTATCTTTTAGTCATCAGAAATAATTACTCTTAGTCACTCTCTTGCTTTTCACTGACAGATAAATATCCCCAATGCTATATATATATATATATACACCTTGGGATTTTTACATTTATCAACATTAAACTGCAGCTGCCACAGTTGGGACCATTTTTCTAATTTACTTAGGTAATTTGCCATTTGATTGTCTCACCCATAAGGTCTTGTCCAAAAAGACGCACCTTACCATTAAGACCTCCTGTAATATCACTAATAAATATATTAAAAAGTACTGGTCCCAGTACAGATCCCTGAGATACCCCACTGGTAACGAGTCCTTCCTCTGAATATACACCATTAACTACAACCTTCTGCCGCTTATCACTCAATCATTATCCATCTATTCAACACCCAAAGACTGCAATTTAAGGTTTCTATGGGGACAGTGTACAATGCCTTACTGAAATCTAGGTAGTCTATATCAACAGCCTAGATCACTATCTTTATGTTTAACATTCCCTTTATTTGTCTTTAGTTTATATATTCCTGGTTTATGTTTTTTTTCTTCTATGGATGTACATCAAGGTTGAACTTGTATCTTTTTTTCAGTCTGAATTACTGTGTTTCTAAAGCTAAACATAACTCTTAATCATCTTAGAGAAGCCAATGATCCTCCTCTCTGAGAGAAGTCAGGGTTGGCTCTTTGTATTTTATGGTCAATTTTCTTATTCTAAAAGCTACATCTGCATTGTATAGAAGCATCACCTAACCTATACTAACGATGCAGCAGCAGCCTATAGCTCCCCGTACCACCGGCACAGGTTATTTACTGAAATATCTCCCACCTATGGTACTCACAATTCCTCTACACCATTTTCCATATGAGTTTATTCACTAAACAGTTGGTTGTTCTGATCCCACCACATTTATGAGCTATACATTATGAATGGCCAACCACATCTAGTTTGTACTCCCAGAAGCTGTATAATGCAAAGTTCATGCAGCCACAGAGAGTGAGACTGGTTACTATATATATATATATATATATATATAAAACCTCTTCACTTCATTAAATACAATTCTGTATGTAAAAGATACATTTACATGTTGCATTTTGTGATTGTTATATCTAATATAAATTCTGCATCATGGGCAAAAATCTAATTCCACAATCCACACAATAGAAAAATAGATTTATGTTTTCCAGATGTTTAAAAATGTACAGTAGTAACAGGCTGAATTCCCTTAGCACCCAGTGAGTGAATAAAACTCTTACCTTGGCTAAGGTTCCAGGTCAGTGAAGTGCTCCTTTGTATGGCTGAGAGTTGCAGGTCAGTGAAGTGCTCCTTTGTATGGCTGAGGGTTGCAGGTCAGTGAAGTGCTCCTTTGTATGGCTGAGAGTTGCAGGTCAGTGAAGTGCTCCTTTGTATGGCTGAGGGTTGCAGGTCAGTGAAGTGCTCCTTTGTATGGCTGAGGGTTGCAGGTCAGTGTTCTCCTGGCCCTAGAAAAGTACCATAGCGTGTGTGCTGGCTGCACGTCCTTATATACGCCTCCATCACACCTCATTGGACAAGGCTTCTTGTCACATGACCAAAGTGCAACTGAACGGCAGCCAAGTCGCTCCAAAGCCCAAATAATTGGCACGCGTGCAACTAGTTGCGTGAAGAACACGGACCCTCCTAGAACTCATTAATTAAACGGAGCTCGATCGAATTAGAGAGATAAGCGCGCCGCATCCTGTAGCCAGGGGAGGTTTAAGAGCTTGAACGAAATACAAGCTGCGTGTCTTCTTATTATATTCATTCATAACTTACCTCTCCCATATGCTCGGGATATACCGGTACATCTATCCCATCAGCAGCACGGACACTGACCTCTCCCGGTATTAAACACACACGTACCGACCCAAATCTAGGCAACACCATCCCCATTGTATGATCCGGGAGCATATTTCACACTGTCAGCGTACAGATCTCTCATATGATAATCATTTACTTAAATGGCCATATAATGCATTGGGGTACATACCTCACCAGGAGGAAATATATGCCCTGGTAAATTATGATATATCTTAGTACCTGGAAATATGTTATCTTACACTAGTAAAGCATAATTATGTCGGGGGTTTATACCTCATGATGCACCACCAAGGGTAATAGCTATCCTTTTGGTAATTTTCTGCTTTATTATTTTTGACTTAATCATGGTGTGTACTCTGTATTAACATACTTGCTACAAGGTTGCCAAATCATTTTATTTATGTTGGGTTGTCACACTCTCGAACAATTTTAGGGGCACTAAGCCAAAATTTTTACAGGGGCCCCCATCTCAGGTATGTTTTCCTATATTTTTACATAAACATATAGGCACGCAATACTACACAAAGTTCACATCGCAATATATCAATATAAATTTAAGGGGCGTCCTACCATTGCCACAATCTTTAGGGGGCCCCCAGGCCAGTGGGGGCCCTAAGCAGCTGCTCTATCTGCTCATTTGGTAGCACTACCTATGGACTTTGCTGATTTGCCCCACGACATTTTGTAATTTGTTTTTGTATAAATGAATAGAGTGCCACTTTTATTCTCTTTCTCACCTATTCTATGGTTCTGGATAGCATTTCATACACAATTAGAACTGCTTGTGTTATTTACAGAATAAAATCACACACACTTAATCTTTGCCTAATTATATTTATTACATCTACCAGATGACAATTTCATAATTGTTGTTTCAGGTTTTTTTATTTATATTTTTCAGATCTCGTATATTGTAATCTTAATATATATATATTGAATGTTGTGCACCTAAGCTTTTGATGTGGCTAATTCTTACATATCCAAACAATTCAGTAATAACGAATATAAAGTGTACTATGAAGTAAACACAAAAAAACCCCCAATAAAGAATAATTAATTTTAAAAAGCAGAAATATGTGACAAATTCCTTTAATACATAATCTTTATTCTGATACCAATATAACAAAATATTTGTTTTGTTTAAACAAATTATTTGGTGTAAGTTGTTTTGATTTATTGTCATTTTTTTAAATAAAAAAATCATCTTTTCAATATTAGATCCAAAGAAAATCTGTATGTTTATGTAATTTAAATTGTACTGTTTTATTAGAAACAAATACCAAATCCTATAGAATATAGAAATTCTGTTTTAACGAAAAACTTACATATTAGAGGTGAGTTTGCCAGCAATTCTTCATTTGGTTAGAAGAGAACATCGCATGCAATACTTTTACGGGCGCTTCTTCTGCGAAAGTTATCACGACTTTATGTCTCATAACGAAATTTTGTCCTGCATTTGATAATTTGTTTTAAGACAAAAATGTCATCTAATAACTTGCGACAATAATCCCAGGAGATCATGAAATTGCGTAGCGATGTTTGCTGCACTGACAATCATAGCACAGACATCGAGTTAGATTTAGACAAAGTAGCCAACATAAGTACTTTAATGCGTTCTTTTAATTAAAGAAAATAAAAATGTAGTTTAAAATATATATTTATAATTATATACAACAAATTCCCTTATAATACATATAGAAAATGCGGTATATTATTATGTAAATATTATATTAACACTTCTTGTATGTATACATTGTTAAGAAATCAGCATTATCTCTCGAATGATGACCATCAGCTAATAACAGCATTCGCAACCTAAAGTGAATTGGTGCATAAATGTGGACTATTGGGGTGCTTGTCTCAATTTACTGGCACACAATCTGGAACCTTGTTTGGGGGGTGACATAAATATGGATGGGGTCACATAAATATATATGTGAATGGGGCAAGATCCGTGATCTCACTTAAAAAAGAACCGGTGTCTTATTGTACGTATTGTATTTTGAGATGGTGCAATGTTCTATGAACTTCTGATTGCCGGGTAGAGTTCTGCACGGTTAACGCGGAGAGTACAGCACCGAGCACAGCAGAGGACAGTGTATGAGGCTGATCTCTTGGCTCTTATCATAGAGGCAGTTGTAATCCTGCGATCGACGAGGCCCCGAGTCCCTGCGTGGTGGGTGGTTAACGTTTAGCAGGGGACCCTGATGTGGAAGCGGCACCTGTGACACGCGGGTTAAAGATTGGCCGGATTGCGTGAGAAGTCTGTGGAGTTTGGCTGAAGTTCCAGCAGCGCCTGGAGAGGAGTCTGAATGGGGGATTCTTTGGAGTAGGAGGGGGGGAGGGAGAACCTAAGAAGGAGAGAAGTAGTTGGGGGTGGTCTTGGGAAGAAAAGTATATGTGTGTGAATGGGGGAGGAGAAGCCTTAAGGGAATGAATACAAGACCTCGCTTCTACTAACACGGGAGCAGAGGAAGTTATGGATGGGTGTGCGTGAGAGAGCATTGCGTGACTGCACTAGATAGGTAACATGTACTTTGGCAACTGCCACGGAACAGGGAATGCAAGCGATCCACCCCCAGCAAAGGACACCAGGGGACAGTCCTGACAATGACAAAGCAGCAAGGGGCTATCTATCTACCATCAAAATATATACATCAATCATCTAAATGCCTATCCATCCATCTTACTATCATCAATCATCTAAATCTTTATCTATCTATCATCTAAATATCTGTCTTTTTTTGAGGGTGAAAACGTACATTTCAAAATATAGCAATCAGGGAGAAAAATGCTCACTATACAAATATAGGCTAGCACAAGCTCATGTGGTGTAATTCAGAGATACAAAGTATAATAAAATACATTAGCATAATTATACATGAAGTAATACGCGGGATAAACAAACGCATATTTCATTTAATAATCTAGAATATACAATAACACACCATCAACTATCATACGCTCACATGACGTAATACAGAGATAAACATGCACATAATAAAATCCAATAACGGAACACCAACACACCTTACCTGTGTAATAAAGGGCATATAATAAAACACACTTCTAAGAAATACACACAGACATACATGTATCTAAATATAATGCAAACCCAAGAGGGCAAAGATTGCATAGGAGATAATAAAATGCTTGGTGACCCGATTAATAGATCAGTTATAAATATCAATGTATACTTGTATTAAGTATTTAATAATGGTAAAACATTTGAGAAATAAATAATATATATATATATATAATAAACAACACACATATGTAAATAGCTGGCAGTTAACACAGTGGATAAAGTTAGTATATATTTATTATATATATATATTATACTATATATATATTGTGATCCTGCACCCACACAGGGTACCAAACAGCACGGTCCTCTTGGGTATTAACGCCACATCTCAGTTAGGTAATCACCAATGATTTATTTGTAGTCCACGTATGACGATATTTACAGCATTAAATTGAACACAAATTCCCTACAAACAAATGCCTAGCTCGTCTGAGCGCTTACTAACAAATGACTCCCTCACTACGAAGGGTCTAAACTAAAACAAAACACAATCCCACCAACCTCTTTGATGGTCTCTTTGGTGCATAGCAAGCTCTGCTGCTTCCAAACAAAAACTCTCTCCCCTCCCTCTGTCCAACAGGTGAGGTTATATTGCAGTCAGTGCAGCTAATTACTTGCAGCTGACCAGTGCATTGGAGTCAGCTTAAACTCCCGGCCTGGAACCTGTGTCAGTCCAGGTGCATGTAAACTGCGGGGTGGAGCACCAGCCTGCCCTATATATCATAAAAAACCCTGCAAAATCGAGGGGGAATGTATACCCCTTCCATGATAACACCCCGCACCTTGTTACAATATATATATATATCCTGCTGGTAATGGATGTGTATATGTTACCTGCTGATCGTTTTTATGAATATTATTGGGGTAACGCTTGTAACATATCCAACCATTTGTATCCCATTCATATTAATATGCTGCACAAACACAGCATCTAAATATATGATAGCACTGATGCCTGTACGATAACCTGATATTGACTAGTGTAACAATAACATTATCCTGATAGATATTTGATTCTGTGAATTTCCACCTATTGCATACTTTTATATTGTATGCTATCAGAATCAGTTATTTTTTTAAATGATATTTTAAGTAATACACACACCTCCATAAAGCGCACACATATATCCACTAATAAATATCTGTCTATCTATCTGTATATTCCAGCTGCAGAATCTGCAGGTGCTCCTTAAATGTAATGCAATATATATAATATATGTGTGTGTGTTTCATATAAATCTATACATTACATTGTAAGACATATTTCGAGTAGCTATGACAGGACCCAAGGGCTGCGTCTCTCTAGTGCATTGGAAAAGTCTGCTGGGGTGGGGGAGGGGATGGGTTGCCTCCAGGTGCTGGCAATGGGAGAGGGGAGAGGTCAATGTGTTCGGGACATTGCGTGACAAGGGGACTGGGAGATGGTTTAACTCTCAGGACAAAACTTGCCAAACTTTCCTGGGTCAGTCACGCAATGGGAGGATTTAAAGAGATAGTGCAGCACTGGACTGCACAGCACTTTCTGCAGCTTCTTAACTGTTTAAGGTAGCCTGGTATTTGGGGTTAGGCACAATTCTGCTCACTTCTACTGGACTGCCTGCACCAGTACAATATACAAATATAAAACATATTAAAAATGTAAGTTAAAGTCGAGATATGCATGGTTTAAATAAAATAAACACACAGAGTTCATATATATATATGATAGAAGATAGAAGGAAAGATAGAAGTTAGTTTTCAGTACTGCAAAGATATATATATATATTATATATTATATATATAAACCGCATGTTACAAAATGCTTATCTAATGCTCTCCTTGTTGCTGTTTACATTGCAAGTTGTGTTGGTATATGATGGCGCTATATAAATCAATTAATAATAACATAATAATATAAATCAATTAATAAATATTGTCTTATTTTTATCAGCCACTTTGACAATTGCAGTGGATGCAGTGGATATGTTGTGGGGTCCTGCAGAGTCAGCAAATTTATACATTTTTCCTGAGCCGAACCACCCTAGGGTATACAGTCCATATGCATCCTGAGCTGAGGTTTCTCTTCAGAACATTTTTTGAAAGAACCTAGTCAGTAAAGCATTTTAAAGACAAACGGCATGGAGTGAGTTTAGTAAGCAGAGTGCTCCATAGCGTGCATGAGCAAGTTACTTACGCATACACACACTACCCCCTTCCTACCTTTGTTGTCCACTGGGTGGTGAGAGCGCTTGGGCTCCCTCGCAGTCCTCAGGTGCTGTCTTTGTCTGAGCGCCGGGAAATGACATCTTATGCCGGCGCTCAGACTCAGCATGCTGGCGCTGAGGAACTGCAGCTCTCCCTCCCAGCGGTATGCAGGTCCCAGGGAGGAGAAGCCCCCTGAAATGCGGAGGTTGCAGGGGCCTCTGTTATACCAGTGAACAGCAGAGTCAGTAAAGTTTAATGTCTCTGCTACCCCCACCCTCACTTTTGCCTTTTAAAGCAAAAAAATAAAGCACCTAGATGACACAGAAGAGGCAGCCCTGTGGTAGCTGCCCTTCTGCATCACGGTCTGACTATTCTTGCCAATGACTGGCTGGTTGAAGGGTAGGGCTATTCTCATACATGGGCATGGATAGGCCCAAACACCTTAAATTGCATGTGGGGGCATGTAGCGGGAGTGTGCATGCCTAGACGCTGCTCCAGCCACCCAGAGATTTAGTGCCCTGACCCAGAAAACCAGAGAACCGACGATTCACACAGAATCTCCGGCAAAACCCAGAGACTTCCCAGGTATGGTTATGAATACAGTTATTCATGAATATTATTCCCATGCAAAACTTTAAAAGTAGTCTTACCATCATAGCAACAAGCTAAAAGGCCTAGCAAGTATGGGTGTTCCATCAGTTGCTATGGCAATAAGAACTTATATAATACTTTTAAGCAGTTTTGTAACATGTACTTTCTCTAGCTTGTTTAAATTAAGCAGCAGTGCTGCCATAAATGAAATAAAGTAAAAGTTGGAAAGTGATTTGAATTGATTGCACTAGAAATCGATGGTGCTGCATACATTAAGTGTTATATATGTAACCTATGGAACTTTCCATTAGCTGCTGCGGTATTAAGAACACTTTTGGAATGTGCATCTCTATTATGTACACCCTCACAAGTTTTGTGCCATTTTTTTTCAGGTAAATGAAACAAAATATATATGTTTATACTGGTGCGGTTATAAAAGCGGACGATGGAAGGAAATTCACAGTCCAATATGCAGTCCAATGATTGGCCACTTTTAGCAAGAATATCAAAGATGGCAGGACAATATGGCCCCTCGCAACCATATAGTGGCAACTATGCCTCTTCTACATCCTACGTATGAAATGCAGATACAAAAATATTTGTATCATTTTTAATAGAGTAAAATTCTTACAATTTTCTTACCAGCAGTCACAATCCCTCCACAATACAACTTGCTTCTGGCCGCTAGATACGATTGTAAATTAATAAGTGACAGGTGTGTGTGTGTGTTAACCTGTCTGGTACCCAAATAGTTAAAATGTCTATCAGGTACCAAAGAGCATCAGGGACAGCTCAGAGGTGTGTGCTGTTTACAGGCAATAAGCTTAAACAATATCCTGTTGACAAATGTACAATTATCCTCTTCGCACACACTCGCAAACATTTTAAATGACACTGCAGCATGCAATGTGATAGTAGCGGTGACACAACTTTCTGCTTGACACGCAAAGGAGCTTATCATTTGTACAAGGGCCAACGTGCTGACATCTAATTCCTGTGAAGGAATTGCCAATCCAGTCTGACCTAAATTGAAATTGAAAGTGAGCTCCCTATAATTTATCTTCTTAAGCGGATGGGCAACATTTATTATCATAATTACTGTTATTATTTTTTTTATTTATGGAGTGCATATAATGCATTTTAAAGACACAGTGAGAAAAGGTATGTGAAACCACACCCAAGAAAGCTTTACAACGTATGTAGGAATACCTACAGAAGGGGCTCATATACAAAGTAAAATGGGTTCCTTTTCTGGATTTCAAGTATCATTCAAATTGTTATAGATAGTTCCTCATTCATTGAGTTGTGCATGCACTGGTCTCTCTTTCACGCAGAGCAAAAGGGAGAGACACCTACGTCAGAAGAACACAAGAAGTTAGTTGAAATAACTTTCTATTCTCCAAAAATACGATCGCAAGCATTTCAGGGTAGATGTGGATAAATGAACCCTCGAGTCACATTTTTTGTTTGCCATCTGCCATTTTATCTAGCCTGGGACCCCTTTTATCATTAAAGATTCCCTTTCGCATGACCAAATATATACCTTCGGTCTGGACACAAGCTGTCAGACCAAGTGGTAGTACATTTGTCAGCCTACAACACAGAAAGTTACTTGGATCTGTAGTTCCGTAGCAGTCGAGAATCCTTGTTTCAGTTTCCTTGTTCTAGCAAGAAGCTCTTGACAGTAACTGTAGGACAGATGTCCTCCTTAAGCCTTACATTTGAGCCAATTGTTTTCATGCATAGGTAGACATAGTGCGCACCACACTTCCTTGCTCACCATACTATGATCTATCCAGATAGTGGGGGCCATGTAGGTGGTGGGGCCTAGGCAAATCCCCAGTTTACAAACAAAGCCCAGGATGAAGTAATACAAACAGTACTGTCATTATGTTGCCATAGTTGCCGAAACAGCGTTTCAATGAAAAGCTTAACTTATCTTGAATAAAAGAGATGTAGGTCTCCCTAAAGTATAAAATGTCAATACTGTTGTCACCGTAATGTAATTATAGCAAAACCCTGAAAACTATCCTGGATTCCCAAGAGGAAAAAAATGTGCCCGACCTCCGGCACTCAACGCATTAAGCATGAAACAAAGAGAAATGTATTACATTTGAAGTGACACTGAACGGATGCAATGTTTGAAAGTATATATCACATCAAGTTATAATGTGTCAGAAAGCTGGCCCTTGGCTCATGTTATCCTAAGTGAATGGTTATTTTCATCATTCTTTCACTTTCATTAAAATCCCCCACATTTAGCACTGTACAACTTGAAAAAGTGCTCCATACAGTTGCCTTATTTGATCTTATAGATGATGTGGCCTTGGAAGCTCACTTAAAAGAATCTTGGTTTAATTAGCTGTTTGACCTTATGCTGGTTCTTTAGTTCCCAGCCTACTCTGTGAAAAGAATGAATCATATGTGTATATATGCAGGTCTCAATATCAAGGTTTCCCACTAACTTGTGGGATTTTGTTTTACTCAATGTCCTTTAATATTACTGCTTACATCTGTTTCAAATAAATTATGAGAATATATTCCTTTCAAACTCAACAGTCATTGCTCGTATTTTTGCTAGTTGGTCTGCTACAGATTTTCTCCAGTGGTGCCTGGCCTTCTAGGATCTGTTCTTGATTAACTCACCAACACTGCCAACCTCAGATTGCTTACAAGATCATCTGCTTACTCCTATCTTCCAGCCTTACTCCTATCTTCTCCTATTCTTTGCTTTGCTTCCAGATTCTAGATAGAAGTGTAACATCAGTGAGTACCTGACTACTGGTGTTCAACAAGTTAGGACATATGTTTAGTAATAGTTAGTCTTGAATCTTTTTCAAACAACATGGACTTTCAGGGACAGAGGTGTAACTAGAAACCACGGAGCCCCCAACTTCAACAGCTAGTCTGTGCCATCATTGCCCCTTGCCCCCCGCTTCCAACATACAACATATGTAAACACACAAATGACACTCCATCTCACCCCACTTACATGCTCACACACACATACATATACACAGAAACACATATACATACATGCAAATCAATCTTCCTGCACTTCAGCTGAGAGCAATTATTATTATTTATTGTTTTTATATATGACCATCAAATTCCATAGCGCTGTACAATGGGTAGTGTGACAGTGTAAGGCCCAGGGAGATGCTTATATTGGCATTTGGGTACAGGTGCTATCCAGAATGTAAATATGGGTCCCTGGGGTGGAGCAATTGGAGAGCAGGGTGGGCCAATTCTCCGTTCCCCCATTCTGTAGAAAATCCATGCCGGCTTTTCCAGGAGGCTAGAAGTCTGCAGGATCCGGTACGAGATTTCTATGAGGCCGGCATCAGGCACAGGTGCTGGGCATTAAAACCCCTGGAGCCTGATACTCAGAGATGCTGTTTGCCCTAGAGGACTGGGCTTAGAGGACTGTGCTTAGGACCCCTAAATGTGACATGTATGGCCCTCATGCAACAGGGTTTGTCACAGTAGACAGGACATAACAAGTAGTATGTAACATAACAAATTGACTTAGAGAGACAACAGGTGAGGAGGGTCCTGCTCAAACGAGCTTACAATCTAGAGGATCAATGATGGACACAGGACATCAATGAGTGCCTGTTAGTGACTTACATCAGAGAACACACATGAAAATGCTAGTTTTGAGAAGGGGAAGATCGGCCAACCATAGCAAGACACAACCGCATAGGTAGATAGGTAGATGTGTCATCCGTGGCCGTCCTTATTTGTGTGGTTCACATTATGTAAATTTTGTAGAGCTTTCTTGAGATGAAAATCTCTTTAAAATGATAGATCATGATAGAAACAGTTGCTTTTATATTAAATTTAAAAAGTAGCTTAGCTATGTGGCCTGCAAAAATACCTAATAATACCTAATACCTTAACTACCTAAATTGACTTGCCTGTGTTATTATAAGTGGCCTAGATAGACATTTTTTCTTGTAATTAACCATATTATTATCAATGAGTGCAGTCCGTATTCATTTTGGTTGCTGTTATTATATTCTGTTGACCTCAGCTTTTCTTGCTGTACCTTTATGTCCAAGGCATTTTGTCTTTGTATAAATTAATCAATGTACCCAATAAACAGAGACATGCATGGTATTTCTAGAAAAAAAAGTATCACACAAAGTTACTAGTATGGTTGGGGGCAAAGCGAATTTTAGACTGCCTCATACAGTAATGCAGGAAAAGATACAAATCTCATAATCAGTAAAATAAATACATTTAGGGATTGAAAATGTTACTGATCTCAGGTTCTGTGCATGTCACGATATGCCTAGAAATCCTACAATGTGATGCTTGGTGGGCTGTGGGAGCCGAGGGCACCTCTGATGATTGAACTAACAAGTGGAGGAGTTACACACCCTGCTATATTGAATATTGTGGTTTCTTTGTTAGTGAAATAAACTTTTGTTTCTTTTTGGAAGCAACTCAAATACATTGGTTACCTGCAATAAGATAAACAAAATGTTGTTTGTTTTGCAACAGCCTTGTCCTGTCCTGCTGCAAAAGTACCCTGATGCAGCATAAACTGCCATAGGGCCCCAAACTGAACTACATTCTGAATGAGCCATAACTAAAGCTTCATATGGAGGTTCTTAACACCTGGGTGCAGCGCAACTAATTCATAATAATCCATAATAAGCACGCACTCATGAGACTTGTAATAGTAGAAAATCATATCATTTTTCAGTTCAGACAGATGATGATATCATCAGATGATCTATAAAATACTGTTGTTGTGCCCTCTTAGACATTTTGTCTTCTCTGCGGCTGATATATTTTCAGTAAACATTGTTTCATGAGTTCAAACAAACAAACAAAAAGGACAGAGAGGAAGATAGGCAAGCAGCTAGACATGAGTGACCACGATACATCTGTACCAGGATCCCAACCGGCACCCCAGACAAGAATACTTTTCTCCATTTTTTTTCCCTGTTGGATCTAAACCACTTAGATTTTTCATACTCTCTGAAATTTGGGTGAGGTGTCCCCAGTAAAGCAGGTTCTATATTGAAAATTGTAATGTTGTTGGTAACTTTGTATTCTCTGTTTTCATAATAGTACTAAGGAATCTACTGGCACAAATAAAAAAGTACTATATAATGCATGCTTCTAACCATAGGGTAACTTTACATTCTTTTACGTGACCCCCTAATACGCTTCACCTCCACAAGCGGGTTGGCCCTGTTAGAAGAATTAGGACTGGCCTGGGGACAATTGCTCCTAGCTACTCAATAATAATAATCCCACTAAATTATTTTTGCATCCAATGGTGGGCTACTTTAGTGGAATTATTATTATTATCCTTTCTTTGTAGTATAATGGAGGATTTAGCATTTTGCGGATGTATAAGAATGTTATATATCTTAAAGCATCATACAATGCTAGACTACATATTTGTTTTAATCAAGCTGCAAATGCTAGTTATGAAAAAACTTAGAGTGAGCTGGGATCAGGTTTGGCGTTTTGCAGATGTGCTTCATTTATTGTGTTTTATTGTGTTATAAAACATATCAACTAAATGCTAGATGGACAATTAGCTGCAAAACTGTCTACCTGCCATTCCAAACTGACTCTCTCAGCGGTACAGGGAGAATGGCACCCTGCCCCCATCCCAGGTAAATGGGACGCAGTCACGCAAGGACTCCATTAACAAGGCTCTTAATTACAGCACATCCCCCACTGTGTTATTAACCTTAAACCTGGAGATCACTCACTGCTGGCAGCTGACTGAGGAGTGAAAGTCAAGAAGGTGGAGGAAGGGCTTTGAGTTTAGGCCCAGGCCAATATTTACGGTGGTGGTAGCCACCTTCTTATAGACTGTTTAACCACAGCACAAACCAAACGTTTGTCATGTTACAAAACAGAAACAGCGATAACATCTATGCTTCATTCACCCAGCACTCCAATTCCTCTGTCTGACCTTACTTGAACCTTGACCCTATCCTCTTTCTGGTTACCTTTATATACGCCGACTTGGTTTAAAAACAAAAAACAAAGCAAGTATTCCTTTGATTTTAGAAAGCTTTCAATGATGTGAGAGTAGCACAATTAATGGACTACAAAGTTCTTTCGACATGTCCACAATTAGAGTATCTTTCATATCCGATTAAATATGAATGATCTTCTGAATTTCTGCCCGAACCAGTTCTCCTGCCAAGCTTCCCAAGCAGCTGTCTGGGGTGGGTGAGTTGCATGCAGATGCCCCTCTGAGTCTTGTTTTTGCCAAGGGTACTGTGCCCTTTCACTGGCAACTAAAAAGACATGTACCTTTCCGCTAAAGAACTGTATGTATGGTTCATGCAATGTCCTGTGACATCACGTGACCCTGTGCACAGGCACCAAGGATTCATACAACATAGTGCACAATAATAGCTACAGGGTGGGACCCCAGAAATACTGGGGTTTATTCACTTAAGAGAGAGTTGTCAGAAGAGTTAGCAGGAGAGTTGTGGTTACATTTAGTGAATAGCCCCCCTGTGTGTGCATATACACTACTGCCTATAAGTTTGGGGTCACTTAGATGTTTTCATGGAAAATAAGGACATTTCTAGCTGTGCTAACAAATCGAAAAATGTTTTTTTAATGATTAATTAACCTTTTAAACCTAAAATTGTATCAGTGAACACAACACTGTATCCAGGGCTGGGCCGACAATGGAGCCGAGTGGGGCAACTGCTCCAGGCGGCACTTTTGAAGGGGTTGCCGCCCCAAGCCCTTTTATTTCTTTCTTTATTTTTTTTAAGTGGAAGAGAGAGAGGGGGGCGCCGAGTGGCTTTCACTTACCAGGTTGTCAGTACCGGCTCTCTCTCTCTCTCTTCTGCGAGCCCTCTAGCTCGGTCTCGGTGCTGGCTTGTAATGCTGAGCGCCGAAAGATGATGTCATTTCCGGCACTCAGCATTACAAGCCGGCACCGAGACCGAACAGGGAGACTCGCCGCAGGACTGCTGAAAGGTAAGTACAAGGGGGGGAGGTAGGGTAGATAATAGGGAGGGAGAGTAGATAATGGGGTTGGCGGAAGGGTAGATAATGGGGGCGGCATTTTAAACTTCGCCCCAGGTGGCATTTTGTCTTGGGCCGGCCCTGACTGTAACACAGGAGTGATGATTGTTGATAAAGGGTCTCTGTACGCCTACTGGATGAAGATATTACATTAAAAAAATTAAGGCTGTAGCATGATGTTGTGGTCTTCAAATGCATGGTAGGGGATGCCAGAGGAGACTGTGGTGACATTTGGTCTAGACCTAGCCCCGATTTCTGACATGATCTCAAATTCCTTTAAAGGCCTCCATGGTTTGATACATTGGTTGAGAATATATCCAAACTTGATAGTGTAGATTTTATCCCTTTACCCTTAGAGTGGCAACTACATATGTAATACATAGCTAGCCAGCAAGATTTTAGTTAAGTGCAAATGTGTGGCTTTCCAAAAGCCGAGTCTAAAAAAAAACAAAAAAACAAAGCTGCTGATCAGTCATAGACAGCATCTTCTCTAATAAAAATAAATAATAGTGTGATCACAAGTTCACATCCTCTAAAACCTCTTCACCTCAACAAATAAAAAAAAAGAAGGAAAAAAATGTTTTCAAACAAAGAAATGGACAGATATGAGTTTCTGTTGACTTCAACACCCATCATTGTCAGACGAAATACTGAGGAGGGTGATGGGAGTTGTTGTCTTCATGTTTCAACCTTGTTCCTATTTGCAACTTGGCATTTTTTTTTCTTTAGCTCATGTGTTTGTATACAAACAGTTAGGAAGTTTGCTACTAGTAAAAGGCGTTTACATGCAAAAATACTGTTTGTAGTAAGGGGATAAGCACAATGGATACTTATACAAGCTGCCGGAAACCCAGAATCTGCGTGAAACATACAATGAATATCTTGGTAATAGTTTTTCCCTTTTTTGTCTGTCTGGTAATAAACAGAGAATCAGGGGCTTTAGTGTCACTTTGAAATCCTTTCATCACCGATTCCCAAAGAACAAGCAATTTCAGGACCTAAGACAGCAGCACAGAGAATGAGGAGTCTATAATCCTCTTGGTTTCAGTTAACATTATGGCCCTCGGGGTGAAGCGTTAAAAGGGCTCATCGGGTCTCATGTATAAACCTTTTTATCTTTCAGAAGCACACACTCACTGCAAATCCTCTTCTGTGAAGTCTCCACAGCTGTAGTCTCTTCTTCAACAATAAAATGGCATTTTGATGAGTTTAATGATTTGGAGAAAATCATTAGGGGTGATCTTTAGCCCAAGGCTCCGCTACACTGTTTGTCCCGACAAGAATAAGAAGGGAAATGTTACTTAATAGAACTTTCTGTAGTTAGCTGCTGGATAAATCATAAATGAAACCACTAAATGTATCGTTGCTGTGATCTTTGGAGTGAACCAATGGTGAACACAAGCAATCTGAACTATTTAGAACGATACATTCAAATGTAGCTGAGCTATTGAGGGCTGGAGGAATATGCATTTAATATTAAAGTAAAAAAAATAAAAAATCAAAAGCATTAAACGGTCCTGGGTCATGGATTACAAATATTCATTGCTAACCTTATTTCGCCATTTTATGCTCGAATGAATACTAGAGGACTTGTTCTAAGTAAATTAATTATATAATTAAATTACAAAGACCTCTGACATCACCAACGTTTGACTAAGATAACTTTTTACATAATCTGTGCCATATTACAAAACTATTGTGATGTTACAGGTCCTATATTACAATACGTTGCCTTATATCCTTGTTTTGGTTTAATATTTCTGATCTTGCTAAAACAACCAGATATTTAGATATGTGTTTAGCAAGATCATTAAGGTCAAATATATATGCTCATATATTACCACATCAGTTATCTAATACAAAGTGTTTATACTGATGGTTATTGTCTGATATAATAACACATGTTGTAGGATTTCTGTCCCCATCCCGACTGATCTTGTGCTATTGGGTTCATCGTGGACAAGCTGGCTTTACTGGTTTCTCCACATGGTGACACACCTCCGTAAACTCATATAGAGGATAGCCACCAGGTATGGTGGTTTATTTAAGATGTGCGTGGGAGAAACATTGATCTTGGGGTAGTATGCTATAGAAACAAGACTCTCCCTGAGGGTATTTATACCCGAGATTTAGGTGAATTCATATGGCGTTAAAATAGAAAAAAAAAGATACAACAAAACAATAATGAAAAATAAGTATAATAGTAACAACAATACAGTACTATTGATGTTATGACTAATAGACAACTGTTTTCCTGTACGTATTTGAAAAGCCACTAACAAATGATCAACTGTCACGATAATAATAACTACAGAAGAATAAACACCGCACCCCAAGATAGAAAGTGATGTGTACAGTGGACAGAAGGAAGTGAGTGAACAGAAGGAAGATTTAAATCAAATCAATAGTTGTTGTGACCACTGTTTGCCTTGAAATCAGCCTAAATTTTTCTAGGTGCAGATCAGGGCTGTGGGGGCCATAACATAACTTCCAGAACCCCCTGTTCTTCTCTATGCTAAAGATAGTTCTTAACGACTTTGGCTTTATGTTTGGGGTCATTGTCATGCTGCAGAATAGATTTGGGGACAATCAGGCCTCTTGGAAGTGCAGGATGATTAAGTATCTGCCTGTACTTTTTTTAGCGTTGAAGACACCATTAATTCTGATCAAATCCCCAACTCCACTTGCAGAAAAATGCAATCTCAAACTTTCAAGGAACCTCCACCATGCTTCACGATTTCCTGCAAAACCACTTTTAATCTTTTCTGTTCTACAAAATGTGTTTACAGGCATCCTACAAGTACAATTGTACTATATATTAAGCCACACCAAGCCACTGTATAGGAGTTGAGTAATATGGGCATGTGTAACAGAAACTTTTTTCATTTATTTAACTTTTTTTAGGTTTGGAAAGCTTTTTTTCTGGTTCCATATGCGGATTATTTACAACAATGGAGAGTAATTAAGGTACATTTCTCATTTTATCTATACAATTCAGTGGAATTCTGCAAGAATAATATACACCACTGTGGTTGCGCTAGTCTTTGTTTTGTTAAGAGCTTAATATTAAAATCAACTTTAGGTTAACAGGTGTACTTTGCATAAATGGATGCCCTTTTGTGACAGCTTTTTACTCTATTTATGCTATTTACTCTATTTCCGTAATTGTTAAAGGGGCAATTTTGTAGCAGTATTATTAGAAAATGAACTATTATTATTATTAGTTTTCCTATATAATTGGCATTATGGTATGTTGTGATGGACCCTTTAGAGACGGATTGTCTCTGCCGTCAATAGTTCCAGCTATCTCCTATGGTCCCCTTGGTGTACTCCAGACTTTCAGTAACCAAGTAGTTACACTCCACGATGAAGTGTCCCTTTCCCCCAAATCACAGTTACAGACACGGTCTTAGGCTTGAACAAGTAAGAATCTGCTTTATTGTACACCAAACACCAACTTTATACATGAGACCATCTTGAACAATACATAAATAATTAGCTTAAACACTTTAACTGGCACCAATCAGGAGAGGGCTAGAACAGGGAGCAACCAATCCCAGTGCAGGGGGTGTGGTCAGGGGCGGCCCAAGTCCCATTAACTTAGGGACCAATCAGAAGGGGAGTTACCATCCCTACTATATATGGATATCCGGGGGTGTGGCTGTAGCGACCAATAGGGAAGGTGCCTACCTAGCAGACCCCTACAACCTTGCCACAGATGCTCCTGTGACATATGTAATTACTTTTAGGCATTTAGTTTACTAAAATACTTTATTCATTTATGTGTACCTCCATTTTTCGATATTTAGGGGCATTAGGTACACAGCACTTCAGTCTCAAAATAAGTGGTGACATAATTATCATATTTTAGTCGGCACAGCTCCTCATAGTGTTAATGGGTCAGATGGGGATAGATCTTCAGGCCCATCAAGATCATGAAATGAGTTCGGGTTTGCTATGGAGGAAACAGGGAGAGATTTCCCTCCGTATAGAAAATTAGGAAATAACAAGATACTCGTTAGAGTGTTGGGTTGTCTTATAACATCATGTTACGGTATCATCATCCAGTGAACAGCAGACTGTAAAGCGAGACATGCTATCAGCTTCAATGACGTAGCTAAAGGCAATAATCATCTAAGGTTTCTTTCAAATGTATCCGTCATATATTTGAAAACACATAAGGATACATAATTAAATAAATATCCTTTTAACTTGGCACTAAATTACATTTGAGCTTATTTTCCTTGTAGTATGCAAGTGCAAGCAACGCTCTATTATATTATGTCGTTTGTTGGTTTACATTTATGATTTATCAATGTTGATCTGGTTTGGTTGCTTTGGTAGTCCGATGCCTGGAGTTGTTAAATAAAGGTTACCCAGAATGTATAGATGATCCATGGACTGTTTTCAGAATAACTTGACTGTATCCTGTTATTGTGTTTGCAACCATTTGAAGTGCAGACATATACAAATAAAGGTGGCTGGAGAGGTTTAGGCGTGAATAGTTTAGAGGATGCAAGAGTTTCATACCGCATACTTCCCCATGCTGTAAATCCCCACCGTGACAACGCCTTTGTCACGGCGACAATTGATGGCTGGAGATTTGGATGAAATGATTGACAATCGGCAGCACATCATTTACCGGTCTCTATGGAAACCGTCAACAACAGTTTCTTGGCCTGAGAGCATGAAACTCATGGCTTTGGTTTCACTAGAGAGGTACCTGGAGAATCTGTGTGAACTAGGTTTTGGCGCCAGAAATAGTCAACTCTTTGTTTAGAAAACCAGCTTTTGTCATAAGAGATGAAGGAACCCGTAGAATCGGCCAATAAAGCCCCCACTACAGCTCTCAATATGCTCTTCTGAGTTACCGCAGCATTAGAAACATCATTCCTAGTATTGGGGAATGTCGGCACCATGTGCTGGAAGTTGTACAGATCCCCGACATGGTTGCTAAGGGGCCCAATAGACAGCGGCCATGAGCCCCAATGGTAAGCTGGGCCTCTGCCCTAAGTTAAAGACAGCACAAGGTAAAAAGCTTTCTAATCAAAATTGTTGTTTATCATATACATGTTAAACAGTATAGCGTTGATAAGGTCTCCAATTGTCTAAAACACAACCCCATGGCCAGGAACTTCTTTTACACCACTTTGAGTTTGACATACCCCCTTTGCAGTACATAATATTGAAGCACTATATATAAAACAATAGTAATACACTTGACCTATCAGTTTAAGGGTAAATGTTGTACTCAGTTTGTTGGAGTGAACTATACAATATTATAATGCCTGGAACCCTGGCAGCCAGACCCCCAGAAGCAAGCAAGTACAAAGAGTAAATACAGGATTAACATACTTTCCAGAACTCATCAAAGTATGGTGTCAGTAATTAAGCATCCAACAATTTGATATGCCCCTCATTACTCCAAACGGTATTGCATTTTTTTGGATTGCATTCGGAAGACAAGCAACACATCGCATTCAGCAAGAGAAATTGTACCTACCTTAAATATCAGTAGGGCTGGGTGAGAGCCCCTAAATAGCATTTTACCTGTAACATTTTCAATTCAAGCAGAGTATATTACACATTTTTAGACTTTATGAAAGGGACACTACAACACTTTGACCGAAAGAACTCCAGCTGGAGAGTGTTAATGTATAAGTCTCTGGCCAGGATAGGATGTGTTAGTACTTTATTCATTTTGAACCTTAAATGCATTGATCCTGAATTCCGTACACTTACTCATACAGCTGTTCAGAATGGTTTGGGGTCTCTGTGTAAATGTACATCTTTTTCTATGTTGACCCAAAAAAAGGTCAACTTGGACAAAAGAAATTTTCTTCTAGGGCTAATATGCCAATATCTATTTTTTTTTGTATTGGTACTTTATTAAATCATATCAATAAATGATGTCAAAAACACAGGAGCGAAGGGTTTAAAGACCCAAATCTGTTTGATAGAGTTGGAAGTTAAATGGTTTTATACGTATTCTTCTAGAGGTGTCTGGTCCACTTCATTTGCATCAGTCAGGGATCCTTTAGTAAAATTTGTGATGCTTTAAGCATTTAGTTGTACAGCTATGAGGTCATGTATTAGAAATATCGATGCACATTATATGAAAATAGGTGCAAATTCACAGTGTACAGACAGGTCAAGACTAATAATTCCAGCACCCTTACACTCAAAAAGCATGATTACCCTTTACATGTAAAATAAATGCATAAATAAAACTGCCTTATAAGATGGATAGGCAATGTGGTGACATAAGTATTGTTGTCAATTTTTTTGCGTATTGAACTCTTCCTGTATCACATGTGTCTTTTGGTATTTTCACAAGGGCACACCTGCAGTGATCTCACAACCAATTCAATATGCATGTTGAATGCAAAATCTTAGTTGTCTCTCTCTCTGCCCACCATCCTGCATGGATCGGGCAATCGGTGGTGTGCTGGGTTATGTTGGACCTTTAGGTTGCAGGTTAGTCTTGGACAGTGTTGCATTGTATGTTAGGCTATCACTCATTTATTGTAAGTTACTGTGTTTTTGTCTCTTATTAAATATCTGTTAATGTAGATGACCCTAGCTGCACTTGAACATAGCACACTCCCACAGTGTAAACGTATAGCTGCACTAGAACGTAGCACACGTCCACACTGTAAAGGTGCAACCTACACGTTAGAAGCATTAATAGAGTTTATTTACTGTCAGACTTTTCCCCCCTTATCTCAGATTTTTTTTCATATATGGTGCTTGCCTTTCCCTATCCATGTTTTTTTACCCTTATTATCTTTAGAAAACTTTGTGGGTTGTTTTATATTTCTTTACACAGTCTATTAATATCTTGCTTTTTACCCAGTGCACATTATGGTTAAATAGCGGTCCTCTAAAACACAATATAGTTGTTATGATACGGAGACAACCTTTTGACATCGGGAATAGAGAATAGATAAAAATTTCCTGTGCATGAGAAGTTAATCAGATCACCTATACATATACCTGCGCAGTTCACAATGCCATTTGCATGTAGTGCATAATAAAAAAACATGGGAATTTAGGATGAAGAAGGTAATAACTAGAGACTTGTGCATTCATATTCGGGCGAACAGAAAAACAAACATGAAGGGCGCGTTTTTGTTGTTCAGCTCGAATACCGAAGAAACAAACGTAGCGGCGGTAAAACATACGCAAAGTCACACAACAAGAAGAATCTTCATATTCGTCCTCGTTTACTAATCTCCCTGGCACCTTTCCCATCTAGCCTACCTTATCTACGCAGCATCACAGGGGTTAACGGGAGCACAAATCCATAGGTTTGTGCAAGGATTTAAAGGTCAATTGGTTGATGCCAGAGGAGGCCCCTGCAGGCGACCAATAGAGTCGCTCGCACAGACTTTAACTCCTCGCACAAAGACCTGATGGCGGAACTTGGCATGGGGAGACCATGGTCCGCACGAGCGACTCTATTGGTCACTCGTACAGACCTTTAACTCCCAGAGCGGGGAGACCAGTGGTCTCCCCTGGCCGAGTTTTGGTCCCAGGATTTGTCTGTACGAGCGACTCTATTGGTCGCCAGCAGGGGGCTCGTCTGCCATTAACCAATGAATTACAGGTGCACTTCATTGGTTGATGGCAGAGGAGGCCCCTGCTAACGACCAATAGAGTTGCTCGTACGGACCTTTAAACTCCTAGCGCCAAAGGTGCTGTGTGGTGCGTACCCCTTCTACAAAAAAACGAAGAAAGAAATGAACACGAAGAATGTACATGAAAATTCGAACCGAACACAGGAACGTGGAATACAAAGATTTTTTCCCACAAAGATAAGGACAAACACGAACACGAAGAGTTGACCGGCGCCCAAGTCTAGTAATAACCCCACATTAGGTGGTTTCCAATTGTCCTTCAAAAAGGGGAACATTTCTTCTTGACTTTAAATTTGCAATTTGATTTCTCATTGGATCATCAAGCATTTATTAGTAATGTATTTCAACAATTGAATTTATAAACACACATTGTAACGTTTAGGGTCACAGAACATTGGGATAGACTTATTCTAGTCAGACAATGTCACTGGTATAATGGCTGCGTATTGTCCAGATGCCTGATCCTGACACCTTTACACACAAGCTGCTCGAGCCCAGCCTCTTCGGAAGTGTGTGTTCCCAGCTGTTTATCTTAGCGTCCCTCTTCGCATGCGAGGAGCTGTGAATGACAGAAAGCTGCTTGTCAGGGTGTAACTCGGTCAGGATCACATTTCCCTAAACCTCGCTCCACCCTATTTTTTTTCTGGCCGCAGATTCTTTGATATGTGACTGGTGCCGGCTGCTCTAATGAGCTCTGGTCCCTTCTCACGGCATGTGCAATCCGCACACTCGCACGCAATGCCTGTCACACAGGCACATACAGGTGCACAGGTGTCGGAGGTCACACGCGTGCAGCACTGGGACAAGGGTGTCAGGAGCAGCAATTAGTGAGGCTCAAAGTATTAACTCATTTACTATAACACGATTATGAATTGCACAGTGCTGTTATCATAATCAAAGAGCTAGACACGCACAATATCGCACCACAAACGGTTGCATGACAGTAAGCAATACAGTATCTTTACGTTCATCACATGTAGTAGCCATTCTGCGTCCGTATTAATAATATAAAAAGATGATACCAGGGAACAGGGCACCATAAGTGTATATTACGAGTCTACTGGAGACGCTTTGTCTACTGCGGAGTAGCTGGAGGAGATGGATGATATATTAATTGTAGCAAATATAAACTTTGGAAATAACCTCAATTAAACACTAAACCAAAAATCAACCCAGGACATAAAACAATAAGAAAAAATATACAGAGTGACAAAAATTCCACTGTTTTCTTTGCACTTTCATAGTAACTTTCACAATTACACATTAAAAGGTGCTGTTCTGTCTACTATGCTGCTTGCACCCATTTGTGACTAAATGTACCACAATTCCTTAGTTGCATAAATTGTGCCTTAATTAATAACTTTTCCAGAGAATGCATAATTGATATACGACACCGAAAGCAGCTTCTTGAAGGTTCTGCAAATGTATTTCGGTATATAGCACAGAATGTCATTAATAGAGCACCTACGGTCTCTGTAGACTGTGGAAAGCCCCAAGTGCGGTAGATCAGGAAAATGGAAGAAGAAGGGATTGGAACGTTGGTACGCATGACCCCTTCGTAATTAGTTTTTTATTCCACGGTCGTTGGCTAAAATTCCCATCAAATGTATAACTTGTTTCTTCACATTTTCCCATTTGATATAAAGTATGTAACAATTTAGACCTGTGTGCATAGGTCATCACCATGCAGATATGAGTTGACTACGTGCAGACCTGTGCTTATATACAATACTCCACATGTAAAGCTCATAGTTGCACGTAATAGCAAACAGTGCATCAGAACAGGGTGCAAACGTCAGCTGAATTTAGATTTCTATGCATGGGCTTGCTATTTTCACTAGCATGGTGTATAGATAATATATGTCCTATAGATACAATATATCTGAAAGATAAGGTATGTATACATTATAGTTATGGAAGACCATTAAAACATCAGCATTAAAGGGTGCAGTACTATGTATTTGGTTCTTTACACCCCTGGCACACGTAATGTTTATCTTTACTGAAGCGGTAGTAGTTAGTAATTCTATGTGTGTATTATATAAACACACTATATATTTATTGTGCATTCTAATTCATATGATCTACCCGTTGTACAGCGCTACGGAATTTGATGGCGCTATATAAAACAATAAATAATAATAATAATAAGATGGATCCACTTCTTCAGCTTCTATGTGTATGTAAAAGGTTACTTATAACCTTTTTTATAACTACTTTGGTTCCATATAACCGCTAGGTAAATCCATCTTCTCACTCCAAATACTGATTGCTTCCCTGATAGAATTCCAGTTACCAGAGCCCAACATGTTTACTACCCTGCTGTCCCTGTAGGTTAAAGTTTGGCACTTTTACACTCGAGTTGCGACCCTGTGTCTGCACGCTATCCTCTAAGAATCCCCGAATCAGCAATTCTATCTGCAAGGCCACTCCATAGTTTATTAACTTATTAACTAGGATTGCACAAGCACAGAGAAATGAGAGGGAATGGACACGATAAGACAAAATTATTCCATGGGACAGTAGTAGAATAATGAACAATAGAGAATCTCACTGGGTGAAATCACACACAGAGGTTTTATGAAAGTTACAAGATGAGATTGTAAATTAATCCGATGTGTATTTACAATCCTAAAACTAAATCAAATGTAGTGTTTTTACCGCAGCTGCTATCAAATTCTACTGTATGTCACGATTTCCCTTCTATGTTATTTACAGGAACAATATAAAACAATAAATAATAATAATAATAAATAGTACCTTCCAATTCCCAGCTGGGAAAAAGGTTTTAATATTTTCAAAAGAGATAAATGCAAAAAAATCAGGCTTTTAGATTTTTAGTCCTGGGGATAAACATTACGGGGCTTTTGTGCTGATAGAGTGATAGCCCTTCCCTGCACGCAAGGCTCCTGAGTGAAGAGCCCTGGGCCAAATCAAGGTGAGTTGTCCCCTCTCTGGAGCGTTCCTCTTCCTCTATCTGCACATGTAATTGAGCTGTAAATCACTTTTGTACCCTTAGGCCCGCCAAACTATTATTAATGCAGATTTTTGCACGCATAGCTCTGTCTTCCACGGAAATGAAGAAGAGACTTTAATAATTTAGAGAACAGTCCAACACATTACAGCCTAAAGCATGAAAGTAGGGATTTTTTTTCCCTCTATGACAGAGGTGTTAGTGTATGGAGCTTACATAGTGGGTGATATTATACTACCCCAACTGGGAATAGGAAGGGGAATGGGAATATCTATTAGCTTTAAATGAGATAAAGGTTACTTTATTTAATCTATGCATAATGCCCATTACATTATAGCGTTGGTTTTCAGTTAGTGAAACTGATATGCTTTGACTGAGATTGCCTTCGAATGGCTGGTAAGGGGGGCCAATTGCTCTCTGGGCTGCTCAGATTTACAGATTTGGGGTCACTATCTTTTTATGTGTGCTAATTGAAATGTCACATAATGCCAACAGAGTTTCTAAAGGATGTCAAAATTCTACAAACATTTACACCCTGACTGGATCATTCATGTACTCTCTTTATGTGCTTCCTACGTAGTCAGTAGCGTACTTAAAGTATCGCCCTGGGTGCCACTCATTAGGGGGATACCCGGTGACCCGACAGTTTACCGATGGGGGACCTCACCCTCACAAAAGTAAGCTGCGAGCCCATGTTAGGTGGCCACAGGCCCCAGAGATGTCTGCGTGGCCCCAGTGATGCTCGACCGTCTGCAAGAAAGGTAATGGGGTGCGGGAGGCTGAATGGATGAAGGAGTGAATGAGTGAGTGTTTAGGGGCAGAAATATTCTATTTTTTTTCCAGTTGACATACAGTTTACAAATTGGGGAAATAAATATTCTTGCCAACATTCATTTTTTGGTGCCAAATACAGGATCTGTATTTGGAGTGTCATGCCTCCGTATGTAGTTCCCTTCCAATGTGTGTGTATGGACATGGCTGGATAGTGCTAATTCAACATACCGTCTGCCAAATGTTTGGAACTCATTTACATTACTGGGCCACTTGGCTTGAGCCAAAAAGTGCTGACCTCTGATGATCACCATAAAATAATGAAGACCAAAAGCATTTCTAGATTCACACAGATTCTGTGACCTGAGCCCCAGGCAGACACACCACACGCGCACACACACACACCACACACAATATGTACACTGTAAGTATGCAACTCAGAGATGTACATCCAATACACATTTCATTCTGACAACATTCCAGCACTATCTCACAGTAAACTGGCTTGGATTTATGTTTGGTTCTTAGATATATTTCTTAGATAAACATGCAAGTGTAATTCAGTTACTGACTAACAACCGCAATGGACATTTTTTGTCCAATCAGCAGTCTAAACAATATTTCAGATGGAAGCGTCTGGGTCTAAAAGTAGGCTGTGCTCAAAGCAATGCATAAACTATTTTACAGCATATTGCCCGTTTACAAATATATTAATAAAATATATTATTATTACACCTATTGTACAGCGCTGCGGAATATGATGGCGCTGTATAAAACAATACTAATAACAATAGGAATCAAAACATGGTATACCCTATGTCCAGCACTTCTTTGAGCTTAAAGTAGGACTTTTATATTGATGTTTGTGTATTTTATTTTGGCAGGCAGCATTTATCACTTACTATGTGCAAGCACTGAATCAAGGTGCCAAGTGATAGGCTTCCCTGATGTCATCCAGTGAAAAGCCTGCCATCTAGTGGTCGGTTTACATCACTATTCTCCATTTCATTCTTTATTTGGTGATTGTTTGGTGATGTTTATTAATTTTATTCTACTGAGCTAAAGTACTCACAGTCCCAGGTCTAGATTATGAAGAAGAGGATAATCGTGTACAGACTTTAGGATTACTTTTTTCCCCAAATATATGTTTTTGCCTATTTTAAAAACAATGTCCTTGCTTGTGGAGGTGTATTTTAAAGTGATACTGTCCCATAAAACATATACATTGTTTCCATTTCCATAATTGAGACAGTTGCTGTGATTAATAAATTATTTATATTTGGGTTTCATGTCAGATATTATACATCTTTTTGGGGCAGCTGTGAAAGAACACTCTACGCACTTTTGTTAATTACATTTAACTGGTGCTGCAGAATGGGACACATTTTTCCTTTCCGAAGGCTGGGACAATTTTTGTAGTTCCTGCTACTTAATTGCCTTAGGGCGTGGAAAATGTAAGCTATCTCATTTACTTTCCAGGGGGACCATGGCACCTGTAAGGACCAGAAATAAATTCACTTGTTTTGCATAAGCCTCTAGTTGCCCAGTGTTTCATTTATTGGTGGCGTGGAGTCAAATCTTGGCTTTACATCGGCTATTGACCCATGGGAGCACTGGTGACTGAAGTGGGGGGCTTGCATCTTGGAATCCGAAACAAGGTGGGACCTGTTTTGATTCTGTTTAACATATAGAATTTTTTTTTTTTTCTCACAACAAGTTCATCTATTCACAACACAAAAATAGGGGATCTCACAACTTAAAAAGCATAAACATTCTTGGGTTGAAATAAACTTCCACTCCCTTAGTAATTCTATCCATCTGATGTTGTTGTACATCCATGTAGATTGCACTCACATATGTAAGTGACAGTACACAACATATTGTATGTTAGGAACATATAGCAAGGCATAAATACAAATATACGAGTATGGCACCGTTTTTTGCACCCACTTTTGAGTGCTACAATTCCCATAATTAACATCATCTTCATCATCATTCTGTCGAAGGATTATCTAAATTGTAGTCCACAGAAGTCGACCAGCCCATTTTTTTCATGTAAACACTTTGTTTACAGCAAGGAATCTCCTGTAATATCATAGTAGTTTAGCCCTAATCAGATATTTTCCCAGCATTTCCCAGTTGATCCTTGGTCAACATATTTAACACAGCTGTAACCGTAGCAGTAGCCAGCCATGTTAGGCTACCTACTCATTGGACCAGTTGCTGGCTAAAGGTAAGGATCACATGCTTTTTTCTTTTTTTTCTCACAGACGGCTTATCATTCACAGTGGTATCATCTCTTCTCCAGATAGAGCCTTGCTTTTTTTGTGCAAATGCTAGGTTGCCACCCTTAATATAAGTCTTGAATATACACTTTTCCCACACAAGGCTCCCATAATGGAAGAAAGGCAGATTCCATATGGAAGAAAGGCAGATTGTCAGCTTAGCAGTCGATGGGAAGCTCTTGCACAGAAATATTGTGCATGTAGTTCGCATTCTAAGCCAGTTTGCCAGATATATATATATATATATATTATATATATGCTATACTAGTACTATATAGAAAACAGATCTTTTACGCCTTCTATGGATCTTCAAAGTAATGTATTCAAAAGACAAGCAGAACAGCAGAATATTGAAAACGCTAGAGTGAAATGGATCAAAACCGCAAACCAGCACCTGCTTTAAAACCAGGATGACTATTCCTAAAGAGATGGAAGATGTGAAGCTATTGTACATTTAATGCCCTTTCCAACACTTTCTAAGCAGTTTTATCACAGGATATAACAATCTAATTTCTAAGACAAGATAACATTCAAGGTAGCATTTCCCATGGAGCTCTTTGCACCTCGGTAAATTCCTTTTTGCTGCGTTCCGACAAGCTTAGCTTCTAAAAAAAAAATGAAAGCAGATCTATCACCTTTCCATACACGGGCGTTATTACACTAAAATAAACAAAATATTTGCATGCATAAGAATTTGTATTTTACACTGATCTAAAAATTTTTTGAAATTAACATTTTTTTGTCCTTGTAAATAGAGATCCATCAATATCCATCTATACATTTGGTCTCTTTCCCCACCTCCCTCCCAAGCTCCTTGGCTGGTAACTCCTATTTAAAACTGCATGTTTACTTTCCACCAGCCAGTTCCAGCAAGTGTTCTACAAAGTCAAATGAGTCTAATTTATTTCAAAGGGAGCCTTGTCTGTGAGTAAATTAAGGGGGAGGCACAAGGCAGCACCTTACCTGTGCTAATCAGCAATATGTGAACATTATGTGTGGAAAACATGGCAGATGCAGTCACCGAATTGGTGAATAAAAGGAGCACCAAACACCCTAGAGTAATGTTAATATTTAATTCTGTGTTAGCATGTGCAGCAATACCACTCCCTAATGATAGAAGTATTTGTAGGTCTGATCACTTTCCTGTAATATCTGTAAGAGCCACTAGATGGCGATACGGCTTGTACTTATAAATAAGATACACCAGCCACATTGGTATAAGTATTGTCTGAAGGCAGGAGAGGAACTAAGAAAAGTGAGCTAAGGAAAATGGGAGTAAGGCCGTCATCATGTAAGTTTGTAGGCGTCCCTAAAGAAGTGGGTCTTGAGGGATTTTTTTTAAGTATCGAAGGCAGGAGGAAAGATGGATAGGACGGGGGAGGGCATCCCAGAGGATAGGGGCAGCCCTTGGGAAATCTTGCAAGTGAGCATGAGAACTAGAAATCAGAGCGCAGGAAACCAAGATCATCGACTGAGTGGAAAGACCAGGTGTGAGTGTATTTTGAGATGAGTTAGAAGGTGTAAGTAGAAGAGCCCTGAGTAAGGATCAGGGACATAACCACGGGGTCCTGGTGCGAAAAATTGCCCCAGGCTCTCAAACTTCAACAGCTGGTCTGTTCCATCATTGCCCCCACACAACTGCTCTTAGCCTTCTTTGCCCCTTCCGACATACAATATGGAAACACACTTACACAAACTCCATTTCACCCCACTTATACAATTACACATCCATGCTCACAGACACACACAAGTACACATCCATACACATACATATATCTATCCTACCCCGCTTACCTCTCGCTGCTCCTGCAGCTTTCCTTCTGGCTGCTCCCGCACATTGTTTCACGTGACCCCGATATGCTCCTGTCTCCCTGTGCCTATACAAAAAGTCATTTCTAAACTATTTTGAACCAGTACGAGGGGACAGGAAGAAGGGGTCGCAGGGGTCACACCGCTGCAACCCCTGTAGTTACGCCTGTAGTAAGGATTTTCAAATGAATCCAGAAGCAAACAGGCAGCAAAGAAAGATACTGACAGAGAGGAGAGGTGTTAGTAAAACAATGAGTGAGTAAGATAAGTCTAGCAGCAGCAGCATTCATGGTGGATTGTAGAGGGTGAGATGGGTATGAGGGAAACCAGCTAAGAGGGGGTCACAATAGTCAAAGTGGGACATAATGAGGGCAGGGACAAGAGCCTTAGCGGCATCATGTGTTAGGAAAGGATGAATGCAGGCAATGCTTTTAAGATGAGACAGACTGGATGACATCAGGGATGACATCAGGGCAGCGATCATGAGGAGATAGGGAGATTATTGACCAATTAACATTGAGGGAAATTGTTAAAGTGAATGCTAGCATTGGAGGGAGGGAAGATAAGTTCAGTTTTGGAGAGACTGAGTTTTAGGTATCATGCGGCAAACAAGGCAATACAGTTAGTTACACGATCTATGAGGGAGGGAGATCAGGAAAGGATGGGTAGATCTGGATGTCATTGGCATGCAGGTGGTATAGAAAGCCAAAGGTCGCTAATTGAGGTAGTGTAAAGTGAGAACAGAGGAGGCACTAGAACTGAGCCTTGGGGTACACCGAGAGGGGAAGGTAAGCGTTACTGGAGAGGGGGACGATGAAATTATGATGAGAACGGAGGTATGAGGAAGTAGAGAGATGGGACGATAGTTGGGTCCAGGGAGGGCTTTTTCAAGAGTTATGGTAGCATGGTTGATGGAGAATTTGACAGATCCATTATAGGGAACTAGATGTAAAGTGGTCGTGTATGGCTGTTTGTTTTATTCCTGGGAGCAAAGGTAAATTGTTATTTACTTGTTACCTGGTAACCTATTCAGTGGTGGAGTATGAAAGTGTTGCATGCGGTGTAACCGAGTTGGACTCAAGCCTAATAGGCCTGGTATCTATCCTTACATTCTCCAGGTAAGCTAGTGCCACACTGATGGCACAAATCTCTCTTCATTGTGTAATTTGCTGGCACTCCAGGGCAATCACCGAGTTTGATTTGGTATACAGAGGTAGATAATGCAGTTTTGATAGGAATTACATGCTAGCACCACCCAGTTCCACCTTTGATCCACACAATTATGGACACGTATAACATTTTTGTAGGGATAGGGGGAATTATGAGGCAGCAGCTAGACCCCTTGGCAATCAGTTCCAAAATATCCTTGTGTTTGCAATGGTGACACCAGGTAAATGTAAAAAAAATTCTCAGCTACTATATGGATTAAAGTGCATACAATGGATAGGTATGCTGCATAAACTGTGTCATGGCCACCTCCTGCAAGAGTAGGCTTTAGGTAGCTAAAGCCCAAAAGTTTCCAGGTATGTGTAGAATACTTCAAACTGGTGCTTTTGCTACTAGTATGTTATGGTTTATATCCCTGCTTGGATTCAGGTGGCTCAATTAACCATGGCAGGGTTTCTATGAGGACAGTTGATTATCACCATTGGTCTATTAAAGGGGTTAACATTTAAAGTGTCTCAAGTTCAACTCATTTAGAATGTTTGAAGGTATGGAATATATGCAGTCACAGAGTTGATAAAAAGTTACTTTATTTTTAGGTCTGTCATGAAGATTTGCTACACTGGATTACAATAATAGATTTACTCCCCGTCTTCTTAATGTGCACAGCGTGTGGCATTCAGCTGTCTTGGAGGCACCATCTTTGTCATTTTCGCACACAGACTTATCTCTGACTCATGTGTTCTGTGGATCAACATCATTGCAACTGATATAGCAAAAGACAAATGTCACATACATGCCACATCTAAGGTTCTAGAGAAAAGGGCAGTGCATGTAGTACCTGCCCATAAGGGAAAAAAAGGCAGCGATGAAGAACATTTCCAGTACAATCCAGGCTGTGATTTGATGGCTACTAAAACAACAAAATTATTTTGGCAGCATAAAATATCTTAGATATTATCTTTAATAACGCAATTTGAGAATTATACATCTTTCAAAATGAAAGAGTCATATAGTGGCAGTCCCCAGGAAATAGTTAGACATAAAATGCCAACTCATTCCCTTTTGATATCCCGGCTTAATGAATTAGAACTCCCTTCTGACTAGTCTAATCACTCTTTGCCCATGTTTTGCTTCACTCAACCGTTTCACTTTTCCCACTTGAGTTTTTACCTCTGTTGTACCTATTTTTACTTCATTTTGTCAGACTCTTTCCTACATATTCTAAACTGAAATGCCCACTACAAACCCACCTGTTCAGAGAAACACAATGAAAGCTCCTGTCATAACCAATGGATTTGGTGTTGATAAAGGGAGTCCAGATGGGTACACAGTAGTAGGCATCTAGAAAAAAGCGACACAAAGTAAACCTTCTGCCAAAACCAAGTACTATACTCTTTATGCATGTTGGAGGGTTGTGAGTCAAAAAAACAATCTTTCAAACAATACAAGGAGCTTCTAGCAATCCTGGCGATTTCAGAAGAAGGCCACCTATTGGAGGGATAATGTATCACTGTCTACAGTTTACAATGACCAAAGCAACCTGGGATATCCTGTCAGTCAATTGAAGCCAGATGGACCATATTTGATCAGATTTCTAGTTCAAACTTGCCTAGAGTTTTGTTCTCGCTGCTGCCTGTATTGACACCATTTACATGATTATTTGCTGGCTGGCCATAGGTGCATTGGTAAAACCAAAGGCTTTGCCGAAAGGTCCTTAAGGTGGCCTTTTTTGTCAGAAGATGTCAGACAATACGTTTCCAATTTTTCCAGATCCGAGAACCTTCATTACTGGTCTGCTGGATACTTACAAACTTTGCCAGTGCCATCCTAACTCCTAGGAGATCTTCCTATGGGATTTATTGTTCAACTACCACATTCTGATAAACATACCACTATTGTTACAGTGGTAGATGACTTTACCAAAATGGCCCATTTTATCCCCGCCTCTGGAATACCTCCAACCTTGGCTAATGATCTTCTCTTTCTTTGTAAAGTCTTTCAACTTTTTTGCCAATTATGGGCTGTATCCGCAAACTTTACCTGTTCTTCCGCATCCCTCATTGCTTCCTCAAGGACACTTTGTTGCAAGTCCATGCCAGCAGTAAGAGGCATCCGACTCCAAAGTGGGAAATGGGTTGGGTGAAAGTGCAACCTCCAACTTGCATTTGGACTGTAGTGCCAAGAAGTTGGTCACATTGATCCCTTTCCTGTCGTGGAATTGGTTAGCCCTGTAGCTTTTGCTACTGATGGTGCTAAATAATTTTGAGGTTGAAACGATTCCCAGGTTTACCGAGGCAGATTAAAATATCAACTTACTGTATAACTGCTCCTACCTGACCTGTACCCATCCTCTAGTTTTGACCCTTGGCTACATTGCTGGTTCTCTCTTCCTGGACTGTCTATTCAGATTACAGACTATGGCTACATTCCTGACCTAGCTTCCAGTTACATCCCCTTTGGAGGATGGTTCTTTGGTTTTGGCCTCTTCTACATATTGGATCCCAGCTTTTCCTTGGGTACTTAGTTTTGGCTATCTGTGTCCTGACCTGCCACCAGCCACTTCTTTGCCATACCTAAGCCCTGAGGCAAGCTCAATCATCTCCAATTTTAAAAAAAAATCCTTAAAAAGAAATCTTTTTTCATTTATTGTTTTCCTTTTTTGAAGCCTGAGGTGCCATACTTCCTAGCCGGTGAAAATGTGCCCAGAGTCAATAGTATTAATTTCTGGGGCCACATGCAGTTCCTTCCTTTCCTCCTGGGCCAAAAGATCAACAGAAGCGCTGGATCTTTAAGGCACCCCTCAGAAGAGGGGGAAGAAGTGTAGCCTTCAAGCCACCTAAGCAGAATCTTTTGGGACCAGCTTACTTTCCACATTTTTCCCAATATCTGTGAAGTTTAATAACATTTCAAGTATAAACTGAAAATTTGGAAAATGAAAATAAAGACTGCCTTTATGGTCCCAGACCGGAGAGAGAGAGAGAAACAAATATAAAACTTGTAATACTAGTAAGTAAAAAAAAATGGTAGACGTTCACTTTAACAGCCTGACCTTCCCGCTTTCAGCAGCAGCCACCACCATCCATGTGAGGTGGAACTCGTTACATTACTAAGTAACGATCCGCCAGCAGGACAGAGGCTCTGCATGATCTGAAAAGCCCTGACTCTATTTAGCAGTCAGGGCGGCATGTGATTGTGGGGATAGAGGGGTCAAGTTCAGGTCAGGTTGTGTAACAGCTTAGGTGAGTGTAGAAAGTGCTAGATGCGCTCGCGCTGCTTAGTTGGCCGCGCCCCTTTGTGCTCGAGGGTATCGCGTGCCTCTTAGTTTAACCGCGCTTTTGCATTCCTGAGGTAAATTATGCCTCGCGCTGCGCTCGCGCCGCGCTAAGGGCGGGATTTAGCCCTATAAATAGAGCGTTTGAGGTAAAGGTGTTCAGACCTGCGGCGAACCGCTAGCTGACTGCACTGACCTCTTGTAGCGTCTGGTGAGCGGCAGCATAGCGGGAGAGCCAAGGGTCGAAGAATGGAGGAACTTCTTCTGAGGCCCCGCCCGCCCACCAAAAGATAAAAAAAAAATATATATATAATATTTATTAATCTCTGTCGTGGCTTTTATTGGGGTTAAGGTTGCCCCTATTATCAGAGGGTGAACCAGTGGTATTTTGACTGTCCTGGCTTTAGGGCGGATGGTCTTGAGTATTTGGTATGGTGGCACTCTGGGGCTTGGGCCAAGAGTGTATTATGTTTTAAGGTGTATGTCGATATTAAGTTCTTGGTTTATGTTACAATGTAAGCTAAATAAAAGACCACGGCCTGTTTTCTCCAGTTCGAGTTTTCAGTGTCTTTATTTATGTATGGTGTTATATTTATTTATACATATCCCTTACAATCACATGTTAAGACCCAGCTCTGAATATCCCCTGCCACTGCCCACAAATAATTTGTTGTCTCTTTTAAACCTGTGAAATTGCCATTTATATCATTACCTTCTTTACACACTATTTGTCTATGAATGTTCAAAACAGTTACAACACTATATATATTTAAATGAAAGCATAGTATCCCAGCACACTTGAGTCTTATTTGTCTTAACCATTACCACCTGGTATTAAGTCTAATAATATGGTCCTGCCAGTGATTCTGCGAGCACTTCTGCAAGTGCTCCCATTACAGCATTTGAAGGAGGACATCATCATTGTGATAATATTAACCATAAACCTTTGGGTCTACCCTTGCTGGACGCCGCCAGGACTACCTGGTGATGCCGGTGGGCGTTACCGCTGCCACCTGAGGCAGTCCCACCAACATTGCTGCGGTTCCTGCTAATGTTATGGGAAGCAGGTATTGGAGGTGTCAGGACCCCGCTCCTGCAACCTGGAGGATTCTGGTGTCGACCCGGAGAAGAGGCAAATGCCAGAGAGTTCCTAGGAGCTTAGTGAAGCATTTTGAAGCACCACAGTTTGTGGTGTGTGTGTGTGTGTCTTTGTGTCAAAAGACACATTTGTGAGCAATTAGTGACCTCTTAACCACTTTGTTGCCAAAAACATGTACAATGAATTGGCCAAACAGTGAAAAAACTGAAAAAATAAAAGTTTTGGTTGCAATCGAAGAGTTCATGTAGCAGAGAGCTGCGTGACAGGATAACACTACATTGTGCAACACCTACAATTAAATGTGTAAGGAAATATTCAGGTATGGGCCGATTTGCCTATGCTGTTGCACAAGATAAACTACGCTTTGACCAAAGAGAAGTACTGATCTCTTTTGCAGAGACATGTCATCCCTGACCTGAAGTTACGCAGAAGAGGATTTTCCAGAAGAACAAGGATCCTAAACACACATCAAAGCTCTGCCAGGTTTATCTGAATTCCAAGCAACGAGTGCTCATTTTCATGGCTTCCCCACAACGGTCACCGGAGCTCAACCCAATTGTACATGATTTGGAAAAGTAAAAGACAAAACACACTGTGGCAACTCTAGACACCCGCTCGGACTACCGCAGTAATGTGGATTGTAAAATTCTGCACAAAATCATGGAATCACTGCCAGAGTTAAAGCAGCCATAAAGGCAAATGGTGTTCATTTATACCATATTTGAATTTTTATTATTTTAAGTATGTAATAACATTTTCTTCTATTATTAGTGATAATGATGTATGTTGGTTTAAAAGCAGATTACAGTAGTAGAAAGACTTTTGGAGCACTGTGTATATACAGTATCTATATCATACACATTTAAACTATAAGCAGTTATATAAGATTAGAGTTATGATATCATCATACTCCATTATGAACCCATACATTTCTTCTAGTCCAATGCAGTTCAGTATGTTTTTAGCAACCTGAAATCCCTTCTAGTTTACCTACTTCATAGAGGAAGTATAGCATATTATTTCATTACCGTAGTTAATTCAGTGTTGTATACAGCAATTCAGTGTAGCACTTTATTTTATACTGTTACAATAAACATCATTTATAGGCAGATGGATAGGCTACTATTGTACAGGGTCATATGATATATTGGTGACTTTCCCTACTCCAGCCCCCCCATGAAGCAGATGGTTTATGGTAGTGCTAATGGTGTTGTGTTAATTTCCTCCATTGAAGCGTCAGGGTACTCCTGGGTGATTAAAGATACACTCCAGCCATCACATACATTGTAATGCATATGACAGCTGAGTGTCAACTTATATTTACCCTTTTTTGCATCAGAATCCATCCATGCTTTGTTTCCGTAATGCACGCTGCCTTGCAGGAGATACAATTGTGCGAAAAAAAACGTACACGTTCTTCTAATTCTATGGTTTTAAATCAGGACATAACAATCATCTGTTTCTTAGCACGCCAAAGAATTAGGTAAATACAACCTCAGATGAGTAACACGACGTATTACACCGTCTCATGATGTAGTCAACAAAAATAAAGCCGAAATGGAGAAGTCATGTGTGAAAAAGCATTCAGGTGTGTGTTAACACAATGCCAAGAAGGAAAGGCATCACAGGGATGCGCAATTGGTATTGCTGGACGCCCGAGACAAGCAGTTCCAGACGTCGGCAGGTAGCTTTTTGGTTCATTTAGCTGTGCTGCGGGCAAGCAGCAGGGCTAGGATCCATGTCCCCCGCAGCACTGGGGATACTTAGGCCATAATGTTACAGCAGGGCTCGACAAACCCGAGGCGTCACGCCATCACAGGACTAGAAATGGTGGATACTTAGGCCATAATGTTACATCAGGGCTCGACAAACCCCAGGCATCATGGGACGATAAATGTTAGAGTATATGTACGTTAATGTTACCAAGTGTGTATGTGTAAGTATCTTACTGTTATCGGTTGTAATTATTTTACTGTGTGTGTGTTAGTATGCGTATGAAAAATGTATGTTACTGTGTGTATGTTAATGTCTGCAAGTATATAAGTGTGTGTTATGTGCGTATGTGAATGTTACTGTGTATGTCAGTATGTTTATGTGTGTATGTTAATATGCGTGTATTCTACTGTGTGTGTGTGGGGGGGGACCATTTACTAAAAGGAAAGTTGCCAGGAAGATTTTGGATTCAACTTCCCCTCTACTTTTCATTACAAAGTGATGTCCGACTCTCACCAACGCTACCCTCCTTCAAACGCTCCCGAAAAAATGTTCTCTTCAGGGAAGCATACCGCCGACATAAACTCCCCCTACATTAACATCATTCACTACCACGCCGTCCTCACCTCCTGTTTCTCACCCCTTATCCACCTAGAATGTAAGTTCCTGCGGGGAGAGGGCCCTCCATTCCTCTTGTATCTGTATGTCAATCGCTTGTTATTTTGTACTTGTCGTTATCTGTAAAATTTTTACCTTGTACAGCGCTGCGGAATCTGTCGGCGCTTTATAAATAAAGTACCGTATTTGCTTGATTATAAGACAACCCCCCAAAATCTGAATATTAATTTATGAAAAAATGAAAAAGCCTGACTATAAGACGACCCTATAGGAAAAACGTTTTACCAGTAAATGTTAATTCATGTAAACTATGTGAACAATTGTTTGTTAATAAAAGCTACGATTGAAAAAATTTTTGATTTTATTTTATTTTTTTTTCAACCGGCCCCCAGTGTTGCACATCTGCCCCCAGGCTTGCCACTCTGCCCCAGAAATGCCTTATACCCCATATATGCCACTGTGCCCCATGATATGTCTTTTAACCCTCTACATGCCACTGTGCCCTATGATACGCCTTTTAACCCTCTATATGCCACTGTGCCCCATGATATGCCTTTTGACCCCCTATGTGCCACTCTGCCTCCAGAAATGCCTTATACCCCTATATGCCACTCTAGCATTTAGGGGTTAAAAGGCATATTATGGGGCAGAGTGGCATATAGGGAGGTATAAGGCATTTCAGGAGGCAGAGTGGCGTATGGAGGGTTAAAAGGCATTTCTGGAGTTAAGGGGGCTAAAAAGCATTTCACAGAGCACTCTGCCTCCAGAAATGCCTTATGCCCACCCATTTAACACTCCCTCTCCCTCCCTCCTCCAAACTTACCGGTGCCTCTGAGTCCCCCGGTGTTTAGTCCGGGCAGCGTGCAGAGCTCTACGCGATTCGCGTAGACAACTCCCGCTCTACGCGAATCGCATAGAGCTCTACACGCTGCCCGGACTAAGCACCGAGGACTCAGAAGCACCGGTAAGTTGGGGGGGGGGTCATAACACAGGAGGATCCAGGTCCCCTGCATCGCTGCAGTGGATCTGGATTTTAGTCTCATAGTCATACTTATTTGAGGTCTGATTATAAGATGAGCCTGATTATACGACGAGGGGTATTTTTCAGAGCATTTGCTCTGGAAAAAACCTTGTCTTATAATTGAGCAAATACAGTATAATAATAATAACAACAACATTGGCAAGTTATCCAAGAAGAAAGGGTTGGGTTGGCCCTGTGTAATGCATAATTCTACAGGTGAGAACTATTATACTTTAAAGTTGAAGTATTATATAGGGCTGAACAAGCTATTTCTGCAGCAGAAGCTTCTTGGGGGATGGGCATTGAAAATTTATAGAGGAGTCAAGAAGCCAAAACCACAACTCTCCCTTTACTAAGTAAACCCCTCTGCCAGTGAAAGATAACGCTTCTCTTGACAGACCAACAACAGAGTGCAGGCTTCTTATTTTTTATCTCCACCAGTCATGTACTGTGTTATATTAAATGGAATCACTACATCCTCTAAGTACAAAAAAGAATTAAAGTGACACACACAAGCTTGGTCTAACACAAAAGTCTCCATTGACTTGCTCTCTGCCAAAGCAAAAGGTCACACTTTCATTCTAATACTACTGGATCTCTCTGCTGCTTTTGATTCTGTTGATCACCACCTTCTTCTAGACTCACTTGCTTCTACAGGCATTCGAGATACAGCTCTCTCCTGGATCTCCTCATATCTGTCTAACCGTTCCTTCTCTGTCAAGACATCATCACCCCTTCCACTTTCGGTTTGCATCCCACAAAGCTCAGTCCTTGGCCGTCTGCTGTTCTTTCTTCATACGTCATCCCTTGACGTATGAAGACTCATTTGGCCTCCAGTATCATCTATATGCAGATGATACCCAAATCTTCCTGTCTTCTCCTGATCTCTCATGTCCCGTATTACCAATTGCTTATCTGCTATGGATGTCACCCTCCCTCCCAACATTCAAGAAACATCTCAAAAACCCACTTCTTCAGAGAAGCCGCACCATCTTAGCTGCTAGAACTTCCTTGTCATTGAGATAACCACCACAATACCTCTCACCCTTTCTCTGTGCCTTATACCCCCCACACTACCTCTCACCCATCAATGATACCCCACACACTACCTCTCACCCGTCACTCGTACCCCCACACTACCTCTCACCCTTTTTCTGTGCCTTATACCACCCCCCACACTACCTCTCACCCTTTCTCTGTGCCTTATGTTTGTCACCCCATTCCCTCAAGATTGTAAGCAGGGCTCTCTCCTCTCACAAATTGTCTTAGTCTGTCAATTCTTGTCTTGTCAGACCCCTTGAATATATGTATTGTATTAAGCGCTGCGTAAACTGTTGGCACCATATAAATAAAAGATAATGACCTTCTATGCAAAAAATACCGGGGGGGGGGGCAGGGAAAACAGCAAATGGGGTGAGGGTTCTGTAGAATCTCCCCATGCGTTTGCAAGGAGACACTGAGCATTTAAAGGGACCACACAGTTATTACATACAGTCCATCGAATTCCTTATGAGGACTGGAGCATCGCTTTAAGACCAACACCAATATTGTGAAACCAAAAGTAAGTTTTTCACTCCGTAAAAGAAAACTACAAGTATTAAAATGTGAGCTTCCAGGAGGGAGAGGAAGACAAACAAGTCCTTACAAGTCGGTCCATATCAGGAATGGATGAAATCTTGCACGTATTCGGCAGGACACATTTCTGCACACACTTTTCAAATAAAACCCAGCTGGCGCTCCTACTAGAACATGCGGGAGTGCAATACCTTTAATGCTTTGGAATGCACCCTACCTACGTTTACCACAAAAGCAGTGTTTCTGGTTAAGTGCAACACTCATGCCGCGCATAAATACCAAAAGGTCCGACTACAAAAAAAGGAAGAGGCGGTCGCAAGAAAAAATGTGCTGAAAACCCAGTGCATTCAGAGGCCTATGCAAACGCTTTTTAATAATTTGCATGACAGTGTAGTCACAACTGATACGCAGCGTATCAATTGCTGTTTTTCTATTAAAAGATAAGCCGAGTAAAGTAAGCAACCGTCGCCGAGCTCTTCTCTCAACGCCCTCCGGCTTCTGCCATTCCCAAGATGGCGGCGGCGGAGGAGGAGGAGGCGGTGCAGTTGACGCCCCGCACCCTGGCTGGCCGCGCATGCGTATTTTGGCGGGCGGATCTGGTACCGTTTCCTCAGGGCCGCGTCTGAGGAGGAATTGCACGGGGCCTCGCTGATTAGCAGAACCGTCCAGCGGGAACCTAACCCAACGTCTATGGGCTGCGGGGCTAGGTCTCGTCGGAGTCCAGTCCATCGCTTTGGATTAACGGCTGGTCCATTGTTCCCCAGCTCTGCCTTCCAACCCTTATAATTAACCCAGTTCCTCATCACAGAGGTATCCTACTATTTAACAGCCAGCCCTGTCCATCAGCCCCCTGTCCCATTCCCCTTACGTTACAATTACCTTGTAACCTGCTTATTTTACTCAATATCCACAAATAACATCCTGTTTACTACCCCAGCCCTTTACCAAGTGCCTTTACTGTCAGTATAGGCAAGCCCCTTCATCTTCCCTTTTAACCCACCCTCGTCCATCTCATCTCCTGCATAGGCCTCTTCTCGCTTACCCATCCCCCAAATCGGTTTTTCAAACACCCCTCCAATCCACACCCTGCACCCTTTTAATGGTTTTACATTCAATGGAAGACCCTGGATGTATGCACCTTCAGGTAAGACCTCCATTGTGTTCTTGCCACATAGAATACATAAGTGTCAACTCCTTTCGTGTACATAGTAATATTATACATACACACACGCTCATTCATGCTCACACGCATACACAGTCTATCTACACAGATGTGGAATTCACTCTCTTTGCCACCATTAGCTGTCAGTCAGGGTAGCTTTCATTTGAAATCCATTTTCTCACATAGACAACATAAAAGTATCCTTTTTTTTAACTTCCAAATCATAATACATTTAGCATATCCTCTAAACCAAGCTGTTGTATGAGCTAATATTTCTTGGCTTGCGATACATTTTATATAAAGCTGTCATATTTATACATATTTTACTTGGGACACTTTCCCGTTGTATTAAGTTAAATGTATTGTGCTTCTCCCAAGATCATTTAACTTGTCGTTTAGTAGATTTAATAACTTCTTTTTATAATTGTCTGCACGGAGCCTTTATTATTTCTTTGTAATGTATTTTTATGATTTGAACATTTTGCGGTGGTTTCTTCTTTTTGAGCTGTCTGCATTACCAGTAAAATATGAATTATGTATAGTAATCGTCAATATGTGCCATACTACAAAAATGTCATGGTCGCAGTGACAGAAATAATTTTTCAATGTTTTTTTTTGGCATGAACTGTGAAAAAGTTGTTTATGCACTTCCTGTTACGATTTGATGATCACAATAGATGATAAACTACAATACTACTTCTAAAAATTCCATTGTAGGAACCCTGTACGTTACAGCTATTGACACTGAGGTTACATATGTCATATATTCATGGGAAGATTCACAGCGTTGTGTTTCTCAATAAAATATACTGGAGAATTTGTTTCCGTAATGTCTTTCGGGCCACCATGTAACGCGTCCAGGCGCTGCTGCGAGAGCCACACGGCGTTGTGTCGGGGAGCATTGCTGGTTATCTTCAGACATATGATCAGAGCTGATCCGGCAATATTTAGGTATTAATCGAGGCCGATGATGAAATATATGCTTTATTAAGCTATTTCATACCGTCTGGTACGGTTTTATGTGAAATGCCACTTACAGGTTTTAGAATGTGAGGAAAATTGCTTAAATGCTTTGGGCTGGTTTATAGCCCTTTTTAATATAAAATTATATAATATATATATATATATATATATATATATGACACTCCAATTTACAAGTTTTCTTAAATATGGTAGTGGAAGGCTGGTAGATACTGCCCTTCTTTACTTTACATCTGCCAATAGTGTCCTCCTATGAGCCACCATAGTGGTTGTGTAGCGGGCCACAATGCACAGAAATCTGGCCACTATTACAACAAAATATCGGTAAGCTGATAATGTGTTGATAACATTACTTGGACAATGTGATGCAAAGAAAGATCTAAGAGTATTTTTGTTTTGCGTGGTAAAATCCAGCTGTGTATGAATAACATTATTTAAGAGGGAGAAATAACGCAGCCTTCAGAGATTCCTAATGAGCCCTCGAGGTTGTTGTGTGAATAACAATATAGCAATCAGCAGAGCTCAAAGGTTGGAAATATATATATGTTATCTCTTAGGCCAAGAGCATGTGGTGAGGCTGTTTGCACAGTCTTGCTTTACACAGCACTTTACCTGTTTATGTCTTGAAATGACAGCAGCGTCGTGTTTAAACAATGGCACAATATGGGGAGGTCAGTAGATTTACTGCACGGGGTCTATATGTCCGCTCTCTGGGGATGCATGTCAGATAGAGGGCTGAGCCTGGCCGTCTGTGCTGCTCCAGCTGTCCTGCTTGGGTTGGACTGAAATGCCCATAGGGCGGCCTGTCTTATCTCAGGGTTATTTTTGCTTCAATTCTTATGACAGCATTTCCTTGTGTTTCTTCTTTGGCTTTATTAAGACGTTTGATTTCCATCGAAGACATTAGAGACGTGTAATTTAAGAGGCAGATTCTCCACTGGTTTACGTTCCAGCTGCTTGCCAATGTGCAGAAATGTTTAGTCTGAAATTCGGATGTATGGACAGCACTATATTTTCGAAACTGGCAAGTAACACTTCAAGCAGTTTCCAGATTTCTCAAATAAAATATGAAGCATATTCAAAGGTAGCGCTTAACAGGATCTTGGGAATATCCCCTTTATTTGTGGTAGTGCCATGTAACGTGGCACCATCACAATATTTGTCTTTGTTTAAAATCATCTAATTTAATATATGAAGTGCTGGTGCTTTCATTTTAATAATAACATATATTTACCTGCATAGAACCGCCATCCGTGGCTTCTAAATTCTATATGTTTGTTCATTTGAGAATAGATTATACTAATTCACTAACATCTGGACTCTTTTCCCAACTATATCCACTTGGGGAAACATTCTGTGTTCCCATATATCCACTTTGCCATGTTTATCTGTGTTTTTCAGCCCAAAACTGTGGTGTTGCAGTGAATGAAAATAACTGAAATTGTGTTTTCTTTAGACAACCGCGAAATGAATGGATTACAAGTAAAAGCCTTTTTAAAGGGGAATTCCCATGAAAAACTTTTTTTTTTCTCCTTGAGCATCAAATACGGTAACTGTGGTTGGAAAGATAGCGTTTCTAGTATGCCTGCATTAAAGACTCAAACCTTAATCGGTCCTTGGTCTAGTCGAGCGATGGTGCCACAATGGACATGGCAAGGCCTCTGTTGTGGCATGCAGCGAGGTTGCCTGCTGACCGGTTTATTTTTTTGAAACAGGCCCAAAATTAAGGGAGAGCGAGGTCTGTTCATACACTGCTCCCTGGCAAAGCGTACTGGTTTTTGGGATATGATGTCAGATCCCGTCACTCGGCACCGTGATGGAGCACTGAAACAGAGGCCTTTTAGGAAGAGACCTTGTGCTCCCACCACGGGAATTATGAACCATAAGAGACAGGGAGAAAGGGAAGCGATAACGAGTAGAGAAAATAATGGGAAAGAAGAGAGATGGAGATATAGTGGTAGCAGCAAATGGATTCCAATCACTTTGCACACATCCTGTTTAATCCAAATATATATATATCTGCCAAGCTGTGTGATGCACGGTATGTTAGTGTGTGCATGTAAGGTAGTGTGAGTATATTTTATTTAGCGAAGGTGACCAACATGCAATGTTGGCACTTTGAGATCTTTGAGGTTTTCATACAGAAAATTGGGAAAAACTGGTCTTTTAACCCTACTATTTCTGCTTGAAGGCTGTTCCAATAAAGTTCTTCTTTGCATTGCATGAAAGCCCACGATCCTCTAGATTATGACCACTTGTTCTAACATTTCTCCTCCTTTTAAAGTTTGCAAGACAAGTTTAAATACTTAAAAGGGATTCATCCCATCCCTTCTATCCCTCCAGGCTATACATATTTTGATGCCTTAGAATTTCCAGAAACCTGATTTTGATCTTTTTTTTTTTTTTGTTCCAATGAAATTCCTTTATCTGGATACCTGGAGGCTGCCATGGTTTTCAGTCGTGATATTTTGGATGACTGCCCATGCACCATACTGAGCTTATTCTTCTAAGGAAGTCTGTTTCTTCATACTTTCATTTAGTCATGTAGAGTAGGGTGATTATGACCGAGCCATTCTATTGTGTACCACAGGCAGTATTATAAGGAGTTGGGCTTTTTGTCTAGTAGATTGAGCTTAGATAACACGCTAGTTTGCCATGCAGATATGTAGAGGGATTCATCAGAATCCTCTTACTAGTAGACTTCTTCAAGAGGGCTGTAGTATCTCACAGACTTCACCTTACATCATAAAGGTCCAACTCCAGTAAGCTTCTGCTCCAATATTTGGAACGCTTGGGAATGTATTATTATGTAGGGCCAACGCTTGGGAATGTATTGTTATGTAGGGCCAACGCTTGGGAATGTATTGTTATGCAGGGCCAACGCTTGGGAATGCATTATTATGCAGGGCCAACGCTTGGAATGCATTATTATGTACGCTTGGGATGATTATTATGTAGGGCCAACGCTTGGGAATGCATTATTATGTAGGGCCAACGCTTGGAATGCATTATTATGCAGGGCCAACGCTTGGGAATGCATTATTATGCAGGGCCAACGCTTGGGAATGCATTATTATGCAGGGCCAACGCTTGGGAATGCATTAGTATGTAGGGCCAACGCTTGAGAATGTATTATTAGGGCCAACTCTTGGCAATGCATTATTATGCAGGGCCAACGCTTGGGAATGCATTTTATGGCAGGGCCAACTCTTGCAAATGCATTATTATGTAGGGCCAACGCTTGGGAATGCATTGTTATGTAGGCAACGCTTGGCAATGCATTATTATGTAGGGCCAACGCTTGGGAATGCATTATTATGTAGGGCCAACGCTTGGGAATGCATTATTATGTAGGGCCACCACAGTCCTCCTTGTCTTGCAAACGTTTTTCCTGGGGATGGCCCTTAGAATTTAACATGCATTCAGGGCGTTGAAACCACAAGTCTCCTGCCAACACCCTCTTTAGTGAATAAACCTCATCAAACTGTGCATGTTTCACCTCACTCTTTGTGATAGATTTGCAAGGTAATGGCATAGGACAGGAAAACATCAAAAGGAAGTAACGACAATACCCTGGTATAACAGGAACCATACTGCATTGAAAGGCTAATGCCATTCTTATTATATATTTTTTTACACATTTCGATGGTGGAAGTGGGGTGGTTGCTGTCTGCAGGTATATACTTGCTCACATGCGCAGATAGCAGTCGCTACTTCCTAGCACTCAAGGGGGAAAGGAGAAACACCAGAAGGGAGTCCCTATTTATAAGATAGCCTTTTAAACAATATGCATAGAAGACCCAGAGATGCTTCTTGACAAAGGTATGATTGATAAAAACATGCAGACTCACAGAGTTTTAGATACTTTACATCCTTTGTTGACAATAAAATAGGTTAATTCGAATAAGACTCAAACATTCTGGAGTGGGTTTCCCAAAACCTAGTTTAAGGTAGAAAACATCCCATCCCACCATATATCAGTACGTGTGATTGTATATGCACAAGGGTCACGGCGTAGCTCGAGGTCTGCACAAGTAGGAAAAGGGTTTAGAGGACATAGAAAGCACATTTGCCCACAAGCATGTTTGTGTCCATTCATGTTAATTATTTATTTATTCTCTACCGTTGCATGTAGCGATCAGAGAATGGACCCTAGAACCTTTTGGGCCAGCTATGTAATCCCGGGGGATTTCTCTGTTTAGAATATTATACGCTTACTGCGGACCTAGATCTCACCTGTTAACATAAATAAGACAATAACAAATAAACCAAGCCAACTATATCATGTCTATTAGGTTTAACAAGATTTTTTTTAAAAATTATTTTAGTTTAGGATCTTCGAGTTGAAACAAGAATATCCTCAGGCCCTGGTTTTCATAACCCTGTATAATTGATAACATATTCTACAGTGTTGAGTGGTGGGATTTGACATTTTGTTATTTAACATCATGGATTCATTCTCCTCATCGATCGTTCAATTGTCCATTACAGAACCCCGTAAATGTCCACCGCAAGCCTGTCCCTGCTCCCACTACTCCCACTCCCCAGGAAGTAGATTATGTAACCATTTCCCTGGTGGCGGAAGGTTCATAGCCCTTTCTATACATAGCCGGCCCATGCACCTGAAAGTCATCCAGGAAGTGCCGTAGCCTGATGCATCCTTTTCTATTATTGTATTACACAATTTATCCGGAGGCCAGTATGTGGAGCATTATTACACAGATTACACATTTATGGCTAAAAATAGCCGCATTACGATTGTTCCTCATTTTCTGTTTAAATCCATTTTGCATGCTCCTGTTTGCACAATAGCAAATATTTTGTGTTTCTAAAAGCAGCACCGCATTACGCATCCGAGCACAGAGGGTTGTGTGATATTTCCTTATACCGTGCATATCGATGGCAGAACGAATGAACCCGCTGAGTGACTTTTTGCAAAAAAGGGATGTGTAAAATGCCAAGTTCATTCTGTGTAACTATAGTAACCTGCTATACAAATGTTACACAAAGTGTCACGATGTTACACAAGGTATTTTTGGGATTTTTTTCCTTTTGACAGTCACAGTATATTTACTGAATGTATGCGTTGAGTGTTATTAACACAGCTGTGTGTAGAAGTCTCAATTCTTGGATGTCCCTCTATAAACACAGATGAACGTAAACTGACGCTCTCTGACACAGATGCTAACATTTCAGCAAGCGGTGACAAGACAAACGGATATCCAATCGAAGAAGTGATGTCTGCCCTTTCCCGCTATATTTTCTGGATTGCTCTAAATGTTTTTATGTTCACATATCTTTACTGCCTGTCCTTATCCTATAATGTATTCATTTATCGGGTAGGTACTTCTTTGGTTCAGAGGGCTGGAAGTCTTGCTGAGCTGATTCGTAACAGAAAAGGTCATAGAGATGTATAGAGTTGCAGTACGGCCTGTCGTGGCTGGCCATTCATCTCTATGGTTTCTGTTTTTTTTTTATTCTTGTTAGGAATATTATCCCAGCAAGCTCTCCCAGCTCTCTGATGCCAGAAGTACAAGCGCAGATCAATGTTTATCACCTAAACCATAACAGCAGTTACTGTGAGGTAAGTGGGCTTGTAATATAGAAGGAGATGTTACTAATCCTTTTTTTCTTTCATGATACCTATATTTGGTTTTGTGGTTTTGTCATTTATTGTTTTTTAAGTGTTAAACCACTATGAATAGCTGGTTTCTTTGCATTTGTATTGGAAGGGATAGGTGTGATGTCTCTTTAAATATACTTACTGCTAGTCGGCACCAGTGCTGCCTGCGCGACCGCCGCAGGCAGGGGTTCTGGCTCCGGTGCACATGCACGTCACTGCTGACACCCACCAGAAGTTCACTTGAGGACAGGAGAGCCTCAGCTGGGTCATTCTAGACCCAGCCATGGATCTCCCCTTGCTTGCCTGCTGGCTAATTGCAATTTTTGCAGTCTGCAGTGCAGGTCTATGAAGCCCTGCTTGCTGATCAGTGTGATCAGCACAAACCTATCAGAAGGACGAGAGGGAGCAAAACCATTTCCCCATTTCCAAAGCAAAATGCAAAAAGAAATTAAGAGAAAAAAGTGAAATTTAGGATAAAGATCTAGCTGACTACTTTAATACTTCTGTTTTTACAGAGGAAGATAATGATGAGGGACCCTTATTAGCAAAGAGAAATAGGATGACGTGTAAAATAGATGTGTTTACAGAGGGGGAAGTTCTACTTCTGTCGCTAACTGCCCCATTAAACATGTTAGCAGGGCTGGGACTGAAAGTAACATTATGTCCGACAACATTATATTCACATGGACGTTGAGCAGGGCGAGGGAATGCTGTAGATTCAGTAAAGTTACTGACACTTGTTCTTCCACATTCATATCGTAGTCAAGTAGAAAGGAAGCTGGTGGTGAACGATGATACATAACCACGATGGCTGCGTGAATTACAGTATTCACATGTATTCTTTCAGTTTGCGTTTAGTTGAAGTTGCTGTGCTAACAGAGGTTGGCACACGGGCTCTCGTATGCTAGTTTTGGAAGAGTAATTTTCTTCGTATGTAAATGTCCACTGTTATGTCGGAGCGTCAGTTCCTCTTTTTTTTTTTTTTGCAAAAATTTACATTTTAAATGCTGTCGCCACCCAACCTTACTTCCTCCGTCACCCCTTCCCTCCCCGCACAATGAGGAGTCACACCGGCATCAAAATTCACATACAAGCCCCTCTGTATAAGTTTGCCTTTATAGCATCTCCATTATATATTTTCTTAATCAACTCCATTATAAATTGAAGGCAAATTTTTCTTATGAGTTAAAAGTGATTTTCTTGCTGTGCTATTGGCTACAAATTTACTGGCGGGCTATACATCTACCATGGTTTCTAAAATGTTAGCGCTTATCGGATTTCCGCTGACATCTTCCCCTTCAGAAATATAACTTTTTTAAAAAAAAAATTGTATACATGGGGAATTGTATAATAAAAAACACTTCCAGAAGTTTGCACTGGAAGACAAATGAGCTGTGATAAATACACTGTGTAATAAGTGGTCCGCTCTTCCCCGAGCCCATGTCTCCCTCCGATACAGGATGCTGAGCAGACAGTCGCAGGGCAGTGTAACAACTGTATCTTCACTCAATAAACTGTGACAATGGCCCAGTGTTTTTAGCTCTCTCAACCAGAAGGCCTCCAGATTACATGTACACACAGTCACTGACGTATGAGTTCTGCTAACTCTGCTATGGGATGCTAGATACATTTGGATGAATAGATTCAAAGGTTGTATAATTATCTATGGGATGTGGACATAAAGAAGCCCGTAGTAACGAGGTGGACTTTAATATCCATTGGATTTCTCAGCTTTTGAAGTGCTCAGTAGAGTTCGTGAAAGTAATTTATTTACTTGACGTGTGAGAAGATGGCATACATTGTTTCGTATCGCTAGCTTAAGAAAGAGAATCGGCACATCCATATTTATATTAAAGTTGCAAAATAGGCTAGATGTATCTTCCTCATGGGAAAAGCCTGTAGCAAGCTTCTATCCAGGTCCTGTGCCAGTCATTGTTTGATGCGTGGTTAGATCTTACGAAGGGAAAATGTGTTAGGAATTATTATGAAAAGTTTGAATATGCCGTGCGCATTAATCTCTCTGCGTAGTCTAGAAACAGCTACAAGTCTTAAAATGTGTTGGCCGGGTGTGGTCCACCTAAATGGAGTTGTTGGGCAAGACTGAAACTTGAGTAGAACTCGGTAGACATAAATAAAATAGCCTAATGTGACGCTTTGGTACAGCAAGAATGGAAACGTTGTCAGAAAGAGAGCTTGTGGCCATAAAGGAGACCTTCATGGTTTTAGTTCTTTGCTCGGTGCTCTTGGAGGCACAAGCTGATTAGAAATAACTCTATATGTTACAGACCTGTGTTACCTGGACATCTCTGTAGACAAAGAAGAGGTATTGTTATGGATTAGGTTCCACAAGACATTCAAGCATGGCTTTTGTGGACAATCCCAGTAAGACTGAGCATAAATCCTAATTGTTGTAGTCTTGTTGAAATACAGGCCTTCATTTAGCCTAATTTCCATCCTTAATTTAAATGCTGATGTGTCGAATATTTCTTATGCTAGCAAACCTGAAGTGATCCGAAACAATTTATGCCACCTTTGTAGGCATATTATTTTTTTCACGTACTCTCCTGAGCACTTTTTGAGTACTTGTTCAAATATATGTCAGAAACTGAGAGATACAATGGACTTTCAAGTCAACCTCTTCCTGTTACATGAATGAATGGCATTCAAATTGTGGGTAAGTATGAAAAAAAAATCTCCCTATGAGTGCTTTGGTTATCATGCAGATCCTGAACACAAAGCTTGGTATACAGATAGATGTTTTTTTATGTATATGTTGATCCGATGCCCATACATTTGTAAATATGAAGTCAGACTGTCTTGGGTGGGACTGCGGATACTAAAACTCTTCTCAGTTTGCAGAATGTTAGAGGCACGCAGGAAATTGCACAACAAATGAATACAGATCTGTGATATAAAACCAGAAATAGGCAATTTACTCAGAAACATGGTTCCTCTGCCTCTAATGGGGTTACTACCGCGCCAACGCCAAACTGATACCAGAAACATGCTTTTAGAAATAATTTATCATCATGTTACTTCAAGACCAAAGTGCTTTCATTTACTAAAATAACACAGATGGCACTTCTCTTTTCAACATGACCTCTGTTATATACATGCAGGGGTAATCTTGAAAAGTTCCTCTTTCTGACTTATCTCTTTTCTCATGGTGTTTGGGAACCTTGTTTTTTCTACTATAAAACTTGTCACTGTCTGCCACATTTGCTTCATAGACGTTGACGCATGATCTTTGATTCTACCTATGTGCAAGTATTCTGGGGATGTAAAAGAACGCCAACACCTTGACGGTCATAACCTGCGGTGTATTCCAGCCCAGGCCGAAATATCCAGGTGGGTGGCCGCTCCTCTACCACATCCCTGATCTTCCCAACCAGCCTACTAACACTATAGAGGCCTGTGTCTACTAAGCACAGCCTATAATGTCATTCCACCCATCTTCCTTTGTCCTGATGTAATATCCCGACACCCAGTTGACGGTGGAACATGCGGCCGGTGGTGCAGCCTTGACTTATCCCTACGGCAGAGCCAAACATAAATACGCCATTGATCATAACTTTATTAATCAAGAGCAGTTTTTTTCTAAAATATATATATATTTTTAAATAAAATATATTTAATTCTAAACATAATTAAGTGCATTGTGTGAAATAATTTGAGGTGCTTTGGCGAAATGTAGTCTTAAGTTTTAACAGGGATGCTGTAAAAGTTAGGAAGGCTTTTTCTAACAGTAAGTAAGATTTTTTTTAGTGGAATGTGTCTGCTTCAGTCAATTGAGTTATCACTCCTGTTTCACATGAAACCGTTGCATAGAAGCTGCAGTATTTAAAAAATAATCTGAGTATTGGTTTAATGTAACCGCTGCAAACCCTGTGGCACAGGTCATAAGCCGGGTAATATGTGTGCAAACATTTTGCATGGACTCCATACATATACTCGCAAAACACTCGTGTTCAGATAGCATACATGTGATTTGGTGGCTTTTTTAATGGCTTTCCAAGAGAAGATTCCCTTGACGGCACAGTTCATGTCAGGTTAAACGAAAGACCTCTTCGATTATCTTCATTTAACATACACGTCTTGTTACCAAGTATTACATTTAGCCCAGAGTGTGCCTTTTTTTTACCCAACCAGACCCCCTCTCTATACCAGCGTTCCGTTTTTTCTCAGCAGTGGTGAGAGCTGCCGTTGCCATCATTAGGCATACGTTGCATCTAGGAACGAAAAAGTTAAACTTGTCCCACCCTCTTCCTCCTATCACTTGGTTGGCATACAAGGCTGTGATTGTTATGGCATCTAACACAGAATGAGTATTTTGTCCCATTAACCGCTAAAGGAGTATGGAAGCAAAGTTAGAAAGAATGACTGTTGATAAGATTGGCCGCAGACTTTGCTTCTCCGTCCAAAAAGCAATGCCAAATGTCCAAGTTAAATGTCAGTAAGAAGCACCCTTGTCGCTGACCGCTCGATCTACCACATGAGCCAAATGGAAATGAAAGGCAATGGTTTATCTTCTATTAACTTATTTTTCCCAGCCTATAGGTTTCATCGGTCCCCCTAGCCTTCACATGCTCTGCTGTGTATTCTTCTGTGAAAGCCTCTGCGGAGGAGTTTGTTAGCCTCCTTATTAAGCTGTTGTGATAAATGGGTGCCTCAGGGATCAGACTAAGTCCGTGATCCAAGCACCGTATGCAGCGCTTTCTGTGTAGGGTCCTGTGTGTGTTTCCGGTGACCTGCACGGCAATCCAGAATTGGCAGATGTTGAGCCCTGTGGCCCTTTTGCTACCAAGGAGGGCAGAAATCTATGCTTCGTATATAGGATAAGCAATTCTGGAGTGTATCGCTCAATGCGTAACAGCAGGACTATTTCATTTTTTTCCATGGTGATTACACCACATTTAGAAATCCAGAATTGCCCTTTAGACGTATTCCCCATGTTTCTCATGCTTCCGAAAGTGCCGTTTGTTTTCTTTTTGTAAATTCCATTCCAGTCCTAGCAGTCTATGTATGTATGTATGTATGTATGTGTATGTGTATATATATATATATATATATATATATAATATATATATATATATATATATATATATATATATATTGCAATCCATTTCCCTTTAAATTTCAGTACGTGAGACCTCTCCGCTCCACAATCTGCCTGAACTGCTATTTAGTGCTGCTTTACATAAAAATACATTATTTTGGCATTGATTACGTTTTCCGTGTTAATGAAGAGCCATAGAAAGAGATGCGTCTTTCTGTGCAAAGTTCAGTACTAGCCGCCGTGGAAAAGTTGCAGAACTGCTCCTGCTTAGACAGCTATAGGAATGTAAAGAATGGGGAGCCTCCGATCTTCCTAATTGACCCTTAACCATTCATAGACACAGACCCCTGGAGCACAAGCACAGAAATAGTTTAGCAGAACATTGCTATAAGTAAATTACCTGCTTCCAATTTCAAGAGTAAAATGTTAACCTGTAGCAGATATTATTATTGTTTACGTTTCATAATAGTAATTCCTCTCTATCCCATCTCCTATCGAAACATAATAATGATCAATAACGCAAAATCTGTATCCCCCCCAATCTATAAAAAGCCACCTATTGTGTGTACCATGACACTAGAAATCTCGGCTTCCTCGTTTCAGGATCTGCAAGGACCCCCTTCCTTTTTTTGTTCTTGTAAAAAGGGAAAACCACCCAAAAATGTCTTTACTTGTGTCAGATTAAAGCTTCTATATATTGTTTTTATAAAGTGTCCTAGTTTTCTAATCTACTAGCGAAGCTCTGACTCCTCATCATACTGCCTTGGGGTAAACAATAGAAGGTCACCCAAAATATAACATGCCTGCAACAATGGCACACTTTTGGTGTGCAGATAACGGATGTTTATTAAAGAAAAATAAAACAAAAAACTAACCTTAGTTTATGTCTCAAGCCTTTTATACGGAAAAGGAGATTTTTCTTTTTAACGTTGATCTACGAATCGTAGCTACGCTTGAGTGACATATTTACAGCAGAATCTCGAGTGGTCAGTGCCCTGTAACACAATCCAAATATGACCTCTTATTTAAATGATGAGAGATGTCATTATGTTGTGTCTGTGTGTTAAATCTCACCCGGAGGAAGCCATACGGTTACAGGCAATCACCGGTAATAGAGTCTAACAGAGTCCACGGCGTGTGTTACAACTTCCGGTGTCAGCCGACTGTAGGGTTCGGATACAATCATCACTGAGAGAGAGAGAGACGCTTGTGTGGAGCACCCTGGCGATGCCGGTGTAGGGTGCCATGATGTCGGTAGTATATGTATTGGAACTTTAAATAAATGAAGAAAAATAATCTGAGGTTTTTAGTATAGGATTCAGTTATAATCTTATCTCAGATCGGAGATCTGTTGCCGTGTGGGTTGACGGTTTGCTCGGTATCCCTGCTGCCCCATCCAAACAATCGGGGGGGCATGAAACCTTAGCATGGCCTTTTCATTGTATTTAACCCCGTCCATATAGTGGTATTTATAGAAAGAGCAGTTGTATACAGAAATATGTATGATCTCCAGGTGCTGTTCATCGCTAAAGTGGCAACAGTTGCTTTAACAACCCGACAGATGGATGGGATCAAATTCAAAACCCTTAAATATTTATCATGAATTAGAGTCCTACATTCATTTGAGTAATTGTAGACGCATGTGATGGATAATTGTTACATGCGTTTTGGAGAACATCCGAAGCTCCATTGACCACTAGCTTGACACCAACCTTTTCTGTTACAAATAGAAATATGCAAGATTTTGTGTCTCAAAAATATTAGAAGCAAAGGAGATAGGAACCACGCTTTTTATTTTTCTTTCTTTAAACCAAGACCCGTGTAAAGTAAATACATTCCTGTCTCACCGATTTTTCTTTTTAAATATATCTACCTTATCCGTTGGGAAAACATGTAACGTTGGCGTCCTCTGTGTAGTCCTTCTGCCGTACACTTATCATGCTGCCTTGTGATACACAGTAACATCACGCTAACTAAAATCGTGTTTTTATGGAGGAAAGGATTACAGTGGACAGGCTAAAACTTTACCACGGCCGTGACGTATCAGCTCAGTGTGTCGTTAAAACAGGTGAAGCCACCCGTAATGTCACCTTACTGACAATGGCATCCTCCTGGTCTATAGATACATATATAAATACACATGTATCTATGTACATGTGTATCTAGATACATGTATATAAATACCGTGTGTCCTTGGCACTGAAGCTCATAGACATCTAAGGCAGCTTGGTTACTTCTGAATGCCTCAGAATCACCCAAAAATACTCGTTGTAATCGCGTCAGGTTTTGTCTTGATGTCGTTGTGTGCACGCCACGTGTGCTCGACTGAGAGAACTTCCCGTATCTTTTTATTTGGCTGTTTGGAATACCTTCTAGGTTGAGCGGGGCCCTCATTACTTCTTGTTTCTCTAAGTCAAATTATGTTACGCATTCCTTGTTATGTCCTATTTATCCATTGTACAGCGCTGAGTAATGTGATGGCGCTATATAAAACAATATATAATAATGGTGATCAAGGTAGATTCTTTAGAGTTTAGAACTATGCACATTTTTCTATTCAAGCTGGCTTTATCAGTAGTGGTAGTTGAGATCCTAAGCCATCGCACATTCATGGAATATTTTATCGCCAAGGTCACTGGGTCTACACATTGCTGTCCTTTCCTATCCGTTCCTCCTACTCCTTCTGGAAGCCCTTTTTTCTCTTGCCTCTTACATTTGTTTTTCTCGCCCCTTTTGCCCCTCACGTCCATTCTTCTCTTAGGTTTCTCAAAGCATTACCCAAAATAGCAGCAAACAGCTGGTATTTAGAAATGTTTCTCCTCTCCCCTTAACTGTCCCAGCTGTGGAGTTTTTGTCTGTATATTTTTATACCATAATGTACTCTCTTGGGAGACTTCATTCGCTTTTAAGAAGCTTTGCTTTTATTAACATCAAGGCCGCAAAGTAAATGTGAAGCCTCTGTCTGAGGAACGGCAGGACGCTGTTTACAAGGCGGGGGCCACTAAACCGAGGAGTCCATTATTTCTCAGACCGTAACACAAGTATATGCTGTCGGGACAGCTTTGTGGGACGTCGGTGAAGACATGTTTCAATCGACATCCTAATGTCAGTGACATGTTCAGTGGCCCACTTGGCTAGACAATTTGGCTGAACACATCGCTTGCTACTCGTGCGCGTGGGCTGTAAACTCACTCCCACCCAGCTCCAACGCGGGTTCATGCAGGAGTTTCTGCCCCCCCCCCATGTGCCGAATGTGTTCTCATTGATGCCAAACCTGCAGTGAAACACAGACAGCGAAGAGGTGGGATGCTGCAGCTACTTTCCTTTATTTAACCCATTGTGGCCAAGGCAGACCTTGGGAACTGTCATTCACCCCATGCAGGTCTTGTGCAATCATGTCCTTTATGAATGAAGCTTCACGTGACGCCCCATGAGGAATGGGAGCTGCTAAACAAAAAGGCAGCCATCGGTTCATGGAGCAAGCAAACTGCTATGGCTACCTTCCCACCTGCAAAGAAAATCTATCACAAGTAAAAGAACAAATAAGAAAAAAGGAGCTACATGCATTTTTCTCTCTCTGATGAGACCCCCATCACACTTAACCTAGCTGATAAGGATGATGGAAATTGTGGGTGCATGATTAAAGCAAAGTGAACATGTATCATCGTTTCTAATCTAATCTGTGTCTTGCATTGTGTCATTTAACCCCTGGATTGTAAACTTGCGAGCAGGGCCCTCCTTACCAGGTTTAGGGTATAGGTTTTTCTTAGTCTGTCTATTCCATTGCTCTCCAAAATATGTATTGGGGCTAATTTGTGTGGGTACATGAAAAAATAAATGAGAATGGTTAAAGAATCCTAATGTAAAAATGCAAAAAACAAAACAGGTTTTTGGGTACTAAATTCTTCAGGCCCCGGTTGCCCCTTTTATCAGCTTTAGTATTCTATGCGGCTAGGATCAGGTTTACTGTAGGTATACATTGGTCCAGACCATGTTATTACATTGCTAATGAAAATATAGTCCTGTGAAGGTCGTACAATGAGGAGTACAGGCCGTGTAAAGTATAACCAGCCCCAAAACATGTGTGATGTATGCGTCCGAGTCCTTGGCGTCGTGATACAGACTTATGAAGTCCCTCATTTTTCTACGGGCAGATTTACGGAACAGCAGGGCCAAGTTTGATTTGCTTTGCTGCGAGTAGAAGAGGTAATCGAGCCACGATCTCCCCCGCCTGCGGCGTCAGTGGGCCGTATCCATGCTGCAGCACGAAACCGCTTCCTGAACGGCAACTTCTTTTCAGAAAGCTAAAATAAACTCTGCCGTTTGTTACATCAGCAAGGCTTTCTTGCACAGAGTTGGCCCTCGTCCAGCACGTACATGGTTTTCTTTTTGTCTCTCTAACCAAATGCATGTTACGAGGGCCTTGGCCTGGCGACACTTGGCTTGCCGATTACAATATGAATTGGGATGAACAGGAACCTAACCAAAGTCCACTCAATAGCATTTGGAGAAGTGGAAGGCACGCTCGATTAAAGAAATGTTAACGTGTTTATGTAGGGAAGGCACCGATGTGTTTGCCGGATTATGTTGTGTGAGAAGCAAAAAAGAAAATGCGTGTGGTGTGGATCTGCCTGATTTATATTTCATATTTTATACATTTTATAAATATTTGTTGTGTCAAATTGAAGTATGTGGCTGATGCCATCCCGTTTACGACAGGCAGCAATGAATGTGTCTATAAACTGCATTTGTTGCTGTACCAAAACTTCACACAGCCACATAGTAACAGTGTATATTCTCGAGTGCCAACAATGTACGCGGTGCTTCTTACAGCACACACAGCCAAAGGGTACGATGAAACTAGTATCGACAGATTGCGACGAATGGATACGTTTGGTAAAGATCCCTGCTCGCAAGCTTACAATCTAGATGATACCACTTAGAAGCCCCAAAAATAGAGTATTTGAGTATTTTGACATATGCGAATGCCAGTGACCCCCCCACACACACAATGTGTAGCTAAAGGGCAACACTATCCATAATTGCCATTACTAGTACTGTGTTAAAGGAATATCATTGAAATTGTTCAGCTCCTCGTTTCTAAAAGGGTTCTACTTTTTGCGTAATGTTTTAAGGCAGCTTGTGTATTCCTTTATATGTATCCGAGCCATGACAAAAAGTCTTTGAAGTAAAGGATTTCATTAGCATTCCCATAAACAATCACTTCAGCGTGGTGTTTGAGCAGAGAGGGCCACCTAAATATCACATGCCGGTTAAAATGTCTTCTTTATTGACCACAGCTTACGTTATTTCATAACATACTCTATTTACGTATTAAATACACTGTAATGGCTATTATTTTGTTCCTGACATCTGCTTACGTTATCCCAATCACCCATCTATGGTCACCCATTTTTATGTCCATTCCCTTGCAACAAAGCCGTTTTCATGGATGTGGTGTTGACTTCACACACAGGCATTGTTAATCGTTAATTTACACAGCATCATCCTACGTACAAATAGAACTGTTTTATTCCTGTACTTCCCCTTATTATTTGATCTATCAATGTCTCTGAATTAATTACCACGTATTCCACGTAGATCATTTCCTTTCTTTCCCTATGCCACATAACACTATGCGTGTCCACCTCCTCCTTCCACATTTGTTTCCTATTTTATTGTTTTTAGATTTTTCTCAAGAAATGGGCTTGCTTTACAAAAAATAGTAAGAAAATAGAACAATTAAGGCGTTCGACAGCATAGTATTTAAAACCTTAACATTGCGAAACAAAATTGTCCTGGAGAATGGAACGGGCTTAACTAGTCGGTACATTCTTGTGCCAAATAGGACCTAATAATAGACTATGTCTGAAAAGGGACAGCCTCTGTCTGTGTTCAGGACTTGTGTGCACCATATGACCTCTGCAATTCAGGACCCGTCAAACCGAAAACTCAAGCAAAGCCAAACATAGACCCCATCATTAACGTGCCTGGGAACTTCCCATGGCAGGCTACCCAGAGCTCTCTCGCTCTTCTGATGGAGCTGTTTTATGAGGGGTTGGAGATAACTGGGCATGTAGGTTGTGTTACCCCCCACATGAGTGAAGTGGAGCAGAGCTTCACCCAGAGACTCTGAGTCAAACCCAGAGAGTGCCCAGGTATGATCATTAGCTTCCTTTACTGGAAACAAAGAAGAAAACAGTGTATAGGGTCTTGTGAAAACATTGGTTCTCTGTGACAAAGTTGTAGTAATGCTAGTCATCATAGGGTAATTTATTTGCCTTATATAAGACAACCCCCCCCAAAAAAAAACGTTTGATCTTAATGAAAGAAAGAAGGCTTAGTCTGAGGTCTTAATAACCGACAACTTGGATTTTTTTCCAGGACATTTTAACTTGCTCATCTTATAACTGAGCAAGTACAATAGATAATGTGATGGGGAGTTGAGTCGGTGTTATTCCCACGCTGTGGGACTGAGTGGCTATAGTTGGAATTTCTTATAGTGTTCCCTAGTGAACTTCTTCCAAAGTCTTCTCTGTGACTGGAATTGGGTCAACAAACCTACTGAACCAGGAAGTTATGGAATGCGTTTCATTATTTTATGTCATTTCCCTGTTACTCAACTATTATTTTTTCATTTTATTTTAAAGTACACAAAGTTTTATATATGGGTATAAGAGTTTCCACGAATCCATCCTATATATAAAGTGTCTTTAAAAGTATATGCTTTGTCTCCCACAGGTCTGATGATAATCTGCAGCATAACATCACTCTGAGACACTTTTTCCAGACCCCCCCCCCAACATGTCCGTGATGCAGGTAATACACGTCTTCACCTTCCTACTACCACGCGGTATTCTCTACACTGTGGTTTATCTGTGATGTGCACGGTCCCTTTACTTCTGTTTTTAATTACTCAATCAGTCATAGCCACTTATTCTCTGTAATTTGCATTCTGATTGTAAAATCTGTTTGCCATCCAGTACTGTTACTAAGTCACTGTATTTTTGTTCTCAGAGTGCTTGGCAGACTGGCACAGAATGCATTGCTAATTATGACTTCCATGGGAAAACTGACCAGGACCTTCCGTTTACTAAAGGAGAGGTTCTAACCATCGTTGCGGTGACTAAGGTAACGGCGGACAAACTTCTAACTCCAGATCGCCCACTTAATTTATTGCATAAAAAGGCTAATAATAATAATAGAGTCATTGAGATTCAGCCCTCTTTCCCTCTCATTTCTTTACATAAAATTATGTCTTGCTCGCTTTCTCAAAACACTGCCATTATGTTTATTCTCGGCCGGGTTAACCCACACGCATATCTGAGGCAACCATAAAAATCATGCAATGCATAGACTGTTTATTTCCCTACTTGGCCCTTATTTTAACACTTTTATTAATGTTTGTTGTTTTGAGAGTTGTTGATGTTGCTCTTTGTGATTCTAGTCTATCATTTTTTTTGTGGTCTTTGCAGGACACCAACTGGTACAAAGCAAAAAACAAAGATGGGCATGTTGGTTTTATCCCTGCCAACTATGTACAGAAGAGAGAGGGTGTGAAGTGTGGAACCAAGCTGAGCCTAATGCCGTGAGTACTGTCTAAAGATGATCTTATTAAACACGGGGGTAGAGCACCCAATACCTGTGTGAAACCTATATGACTGTCTGTTCACTCTTCTAAATGTTAATGCATAGTGCTTTCCTCTACAGTTATCTGTCATTTTTACAGATATTTAATCAATGTATGATGTAGAAGTCTTCACATTATACAGGAAATGTTTCATTGCAAAATAAGCCTGCATACTGATTGTTAGTGAAAACACATGTGGCAAAAAAATGAGACAAGTTCTGCTTTGCAAATCTTTTGCAGACATTTTATATATAAAAGGAAAATGTGAGTCTCGCAGTAGTTTATTATTCTTATTTGCCGGTGTATGTCAGGTGCATTGTGCACGGAATTTCACCTTTGACATTTGAAGACTACTCACTGCAAATCCATGGTACGCTCCTACAACTCTGCCCAATCTCTCTCTTGCTAAACAACTCTACTTCTCAACCCTCAAAACCCTCCCTTTTAACCCACAACGCACTTTTCCACCTTCTTTGTCCCTTCATACCCACACCATAAACCTCTCTCAGTGCCCAAGATCTTGCCACTCCCTTCAAAGACAAGATCAAAACAAGACCTCTCTTCTGTGCAACCACCTCCTGCACTACCCACTCAGTCTGTACTAACTGCTTTCCTCTACAACTGAATAAGAGCTAGGCACTCTTCTTTCTTCCTCGCCTTCCCTTGACCCATTCCCTTTGTTTATCATTTACGCACCTATTTTTTCCTACCTTTCCAACCTGTTAAGCCTGATCTATTCACCCCATTCTTGAAAATATCTTCCTTAGACTCCACCTGTCTGACAAATTACCTCACTATCTCTGTCCTTCTTTTTGCCTCTATGTTCCTTCATTGGAATATGTAAAATCATTTAAATTCCTCTCCTCTAATTCTCTCCTTGACCGTCCACAATCTGGTTTCAGACCCCTTCACTCTACTGACACAGATCCAACAAAAGTATCCAATGACTTGCACTGTGCCAAAGCAAAATATCTTCTTGATCCAGGAGTATTAGTATTCTTGGGTCTTCTTGACTCCCTCCAACCCTCCCCAGGGGAGACGTCATGGGTGTAGGGGACGGGTGGGGACAGATCCCAGTAACTCATGCGGTGGGACCGATAATTAAGAAATCCCCCCCAGGGCCGTAGGATCCCCCCCAATAGTCCACTCAAACAATATTCCATGTTTTTCTTTTTATCACACCAAAGTTTGTCACTATTTTAATAACCTTTAAGTTATATGTATAACCCCAGTGAATACAATGTATTATCTTGCCGTTGTCTCTCACTGTTTTTAGTATGTTACATACGGGTAATTACTGTGGTATTACTCGTATTATGAGCAGGGCATGCGGTGCTTAAATGTAAATTATGCTGCAGTTTATTCAATGTCATATCAAGGAAGCAGCCATCCCCTGTAAGAAAAATACTGTTCTTCTTACTTCTTACTGTTAAATATTAATTCACATGTAAACTATTTTTTATATTTAATACATGAGAGGAGGATCGAGGTCTCCTGCAGCGCCGCGGGGGATCTGGATCTTACTCTTATAGTCAGAACTCTATTTGTGGTCAGATTCCGAACATTTGCTCTGAAAAAACTTGTCTTATTCAAGCAAATACAGTATATTGTACTGAGATACTGCTATTTTTATAAGGACCTTCTTCAGCAAATGTATGCACATTTATAATAGGAGCTACAATTCATTAAAGAATACATGCACTAATTTGCATGCAGTAATTGGGAATTGTGCCAAAGGTTGTCCGTCACTAATGTTAGAGGATTTCTGTAGCATTAGGTAAGTGAAGTCTTTAGTTGAAGTTTAGTTGATTACCTGTTTATTAAGCCAATGCAGAAAAAGATGTAAAGTTAAGTAAGCTTTCTGTACATCGGAGGGCTCTTCTTTAGACGGAATCAATAAGAACCCTCTGAGATGTTTGCCAAAGTGTATCTGAGATGCACACAAGTCCCACATAATCGTATCTAACTTGGTTTTTATTAAGTGAGGAACCTCTAGTCATCCTTATGAAGTGGAAAGTTAGTTTGCCTGAATAGGATACACCTGCACATGGATACGACGACTATAAATTCATGGTTAACACAAGAAGTTTCTATATTGATTCATCAACCCGGTTAGAAATATATTATTTTTCAAATGTGCTCTGTGATGGTGAGCGGGCCAATCCTTGGTCCTAAATTAGATGACATGCAAATTGTAATGGTATCCTTTCCTTCCTTATTTCATATAGTACTTTTATTATTCGTGACAGTTCTATTTTGAATAGCACATAAAGTAAGTTCGTCATAAACAATCTTTTGGAAACTACTTACGTCAATGCTTGTTAACCGAATGGTTTGTTAAAAGGGGCAATATGTAATGCAAGCAGTGAATCTGTGTGGCTAAAACCATTTTCTTTCTTTTTTCCCCCCAATTTTTTGCCATCATCATTTTTGCAGATGGTTTCATGGGAAGATAACCAGGGAGCAGGCTGAGCGGCTCTTGTACCCCCCAGAGACAGGCTTGTTCCTTGTGCGGGAAAGTACCAACTACCCTGGAGATTATACACTCTGTGTGAGCTGCGAGGGCAAAGTGGAGCATTACCGCATCATCTACTCCTCCGGAAAGCTGACCATCGATGAAGAGGCATACTTTGATAACCTAATGCAGTTGGTGGAGGTAATGTTCGACCAAATACTTAATGTCGGGTGCATTCATATGTTGCGGATCACAGCCTTTTCTTTTGACTAATGGACCTTAATGACTTGGTTCTGGGCACAGATCATCAGCAAAATCATACCAAAGGCCATCTGTCTGAAGAAAATCACGTAAAATGTATACTAATCCCCCAAGAACATTGACAGCAGTATGAGACTTCTTATTTTGCATTCTCCAAAATGAACTATTGCCCTTAATTACAAAAATTCTATGCTGCGCTGCTAACCCCCTATACTTTGTTGCTTCGAGCACCATGGCTCGTCTAACAGGGGTTGATGGCCTTTAGTACAAAGGGACATTTTGGAACAGTCATGAAGCAGCTCATTTGGATAGATTGACAAATTCACTTATTAGACCACATGTGTCTGTGCCTAATAATGCCTTTACTAAAAGTAATATAGAGTTAAATGAAATAAATATGCACTATCCTGTCTCTTTCAGCACTACACTAACGATGCCGATGGACTATGTACTAGGCTGATGAAGCCGAAGCTGATGGAGGGAACCGTGGCTGCTCAAGATGAGTTCTCTCGGAGTAGGTTTCAGCTTTTTTTTTTTAGCTGATTTGGCTATTTCTTTTAAAAACTTTGTATAAGTTGGTCTGTTGCATCCATGGGATCCAGTTTCTGCATTCGATGGAGTATTAAAATTTTTATTACCTATTCCTAATTAGCATCATACCACATTACTTTTACAGTTCTCTTATCACTATAGGTAATTCTTCTTTTTTTTTTTCCAGTTCACTTTTCTCATTTCACTGGCCTGCTTCTCTTGTGTAGTACTCCTATGACTTATTCTGCCTATAGCTCTCTATTTTTTATTGCCATACATAATTCCTAATCTGTTTCACTGTTTCAGGTGGATGGGCCCTCAAGATGAAAGATCTGAAACTTCTGCAGATTATAGGAAAAGGAGAATTTGGAGGTAATATATCAGCAAAATACAAACTTAAGCATACATTATGTGATAAACCCTATTAGCTGAGGACCATAAGTGTCACTTTTAGGGATCATAAACATGGTCTTCAAGGGCTATAAGACTCGGGAACACCAATATGCAGCAGTGCACAAAATCGAACAACCCAAAACAAAGTCATAAAAATTAATCCTAACACATATCACATAAGGGTCCAGGCAGGTTTTGCCACACTTGCCTCAGGGATCTTCTTGAGGGCCTATTCTTGCCCTAGGATTTTAAAGGTCTGTATGAGCAACTCTATTGGTGGCCGGCAGACGAGCCCCTTGCTGGTGACCAATAGTTGCTTGTGCAGACTTTTAAAATCCTGGTGCCACAACTCGGCCTGGGGAGACCAGCTAGTGTGGATTTTCCACTGGAAGGGGAATGGAGCATTGGCCAACCCTGCTCTCCACCCCAAGAACTCGTATATATATGAATTATATAATACCTGTGGCCAATTGCCAAACAAATCATCTCCATGGGGCTTTCAGTGTTACAATTAGAAAATGTCCTTTTGCTGCACCACTAGAGGCTGCCATTGGAGACAGTTACTTTATGTTTTAGGTGACCTGTTTTTTTTTTTAACTTATGGCAATGCTAAGGAAGACCGTTCCTCCATAGATTTTCATTAGACCCAGACTTTCATCTGGGTGGTTAAGACGGAGCTGTTCTGTTCACGCAAGCATCACGATAAGCAGTCATGTTCCATTACTCCATTACCTTTGTATTTTAAGGGATACTTTTTTAATAGTAGTATAAAATAAGAGGAAACGATACAAATGCTTAAAAGGAATAAGCATTGCACTAGTTATAAATGTGTGGCATTGAGTTTGGAATGTAAGTGGAAGATCAGGGCTGCCTACAGTAGTGCCCTCCAGATCTACAGATAAACTCAGTTTATTGCAACAATGAGAAACAAAACATGTCTCTCTTGAATACAGTAATGTAGTGTAGTACTGAACACCGAATGGAAAAAAAAATTCAAATGTTTAGTTTTTCAGAAACTTCGCATTAAAAGGTACAGTACAAATCAAATGCACTCTATAATGACTTCTAAACACTGGGGTTATGCATAAATTGGCACAATGTCATCTTCCCGCATACTTTTAAATATAGATATTATTTCCTGGCTTTATACATATTTATGCTGCAGATAATGGCACTGTCCTCCCATTGTGGTGGGACAGGTAATATAGTGTAATTAGTCCCCCCCCCCATGTTGAGTGCAATGGAAGCACTGTATCTGTGTATGAAACCCTATTATACACTTGTCCGTTGTTCTGTTATTGCAGATGTTATGCTTGGTGAGCATGGAGGAACGAAGGTCGCCGTAAAATGCATCAAGAATGACGCAACAGCGCAGGCATTTGTAGCGGAGGCGCTGGTTATGACGTGAGTGAAAGGGGTTCATAGTGGTGCATTCCCCTGTCAGGTCTAGTTGATTTCATCCCATTGATTTCAGTGAGAGCGATTTCTTGTCACTGATTGGGTGCTTACGCTCTCAATCAGTGACAGAATTACTCCTATTAATTTAATTGGAAGTTCGTTACCGCACTGATTTACAGCTTAAGGAGCCGGTCGGTGGCAAGATGTTTTGGATCATGGAGGAGAAAGCCAAGAAACAAAATCTATTTGTTTTACATTTTTTACTCATTCTTCTATATTCAGGCGTCGGCACTCTAAGGTGTCCTATTAACATCTAAAGTCTCAGACCCAGGAAACGTGTACTTCTAGCCAAATTTATTACATGTAAAATATATTTTATATAAATAAATAAAGTGCTTATACAGCATTCCTTTTTACATACACATGAGGACCTTACACTTTGTATTTATATACGGCCATCTCCACCGACACGTCTCACTTTCTCCGTCCCAATTTCATATATTAGAATGTATTAGGCCTGTACTACGTGTTGCAGGATCAGGTGCAAAATTAAATATATATATATATATTTTTTTAACACAAAGAGACAGCAACAGGGTCTCTAACCTAAGGGTTCCCACCATGTGGTGTCAGCGATGATCCCACAGGTCTGAACAGATGTTTGGGCACATCGCTTTTCCATAACGGCGTTCCCTCTGAGCAATACATTGAGGTACTGCTTAAACTAAATCTTTATGCAGCTTTCTCGTACCGAGCCTGCTTTTATTACGCACACCCAATTGTCTGACCTCCAATGCACAGACGCGTCGTTTAGAGACCCCTCTCGGTTCCAGCCAGTATGTTAAAATTGGCACTTGGCTACCTTCAGTCAGATAACGTAATGTTATTTTATGTTTCAGGCAACTACAGCATAAGAATCTGGTTCGGTTATTGGGTGTAATTGTTGAAGACAAGAGCAGCTTGTTCATCGTCACAGAATTCATGGCGAAGGTAACATTAACCCTCCCCAGTGCTACACCTAGAGATTTAAGCCTGTTGAGATTCATTAAGCTGGGGCACACGAGGCCAGAATGTATTCTCCTCAATACTGGTTGTTACTGTGAGATAAAAACATTCCAACCTAAGTGTAAACCCTTGTGGCTTTCTCCCGTGATAAGGGCAGTCCTGGCCTCTATAATGAAACCGTATCTGTAAGTCAGATTGTTATGTTACATACTACTTGTTGTGCCCTGTCTACCCATTGTACAGCGCTATGGAATTTGATGGCGCTATATAAAAAAAAAAAAAACAATAAATATAATATATAATAGAATTTGCATTTTTTGTTTTGCAAGTTAAAATTCTTATAAATGAAAAGTATTACTTAGTACTAAGTTCCACAACAAACATACCATGATGTCAGACTGTATAGATCAGGGGTTTCCAAACTTTTTTCGAAGAGTGCCAGATTTGATGAAGTGAACATGTGCGAGGGCCGACCATTTAGCCTGACATTCTTTGAACCATTAAAATTAAATGCAAATTAACTATTTTTTGCAAAGATTATTGAAAACGCCATACTTTTCATTTTGTGACTTGGATGACAAATCTAAACAGGTGTTAAATCAGTAGATCTCACGAGATTTGGCCTTTCCTTCTCCCTGCGCTGGCTGATGATGTCAAGTCCCGCAGCTAGAGATCCCAGGAGTCCTGAGCAGTGCTCAGGGACTCACTGGGGGGGGGGTGGGGGTGGCGTAAGATCTATATTTGGGCAACTTATCTGTGGGGGCCTTATCAGTCCGGAACGCGGGCCGGGGTTTGGACATGCCTGGTATAGATGTTTACCTGTCATATGTCACTAAACAGGGATCTCAATGTTTTTTTATCACATTTAAGATATTTTTTGATGCAATATGTAGCTAAATATGGTGGGGATTCCAGCTCAAAGTGTTTTTTATGCTTCTTCCAGGGCAGTTTGGTGGATTATCTGCGATCTCGAGGAAGATCAGTGCTGGGAGTTGAATGTCTACTCAAATTCTCTTTGTAAGTACCGTGAAACCTACTTGGTGTAGTACGCTCTAATTGAATTATGCACGATGTACTAAAACTATTACTCTAGCGCCATCTACTGGCCAGATTAGTAATTGTGCCGTAGTCCCGATTCAGGGAGAAGGGACCGCAGGACAAATTATTATTATTGCATCCGTAGCCAGAACATTTTGACTTCAGTTAGTAAAATACATAGGGTTTAGAGTTCTGTTTGTTACTCAAAAATACAAAAAAGTGAAGCGCAATATTCTAATTACCTATAAATGTTACACCTTCTGGTGAGGTGGTGCCTTAGACACAGGAACAGATTCCCCAAAATGTTCCAAATCAAATACAATCAAAACCACACAAGTGTCTGCTCACCCAAATAATAAGTGAATAAATTATACGTCCAACACAAAAAGAGTATGTACTAAAATACCCTTCCAGCGAGAGTTCCCTCACACAGTATCCAAAAGACTCCTATATAAAAGAAAGGAAGGGTATCTTTGTACGTATTATTTTGGAAGGGTATCTTTGTACGTATTATTTTGGAAGGGTATCTTTGTACATATTATTTTGGAAGGTTATCTTTGTACATATTATTTTGGAAGGGTATCTTTTAGGGCTGCAACTAACGATTATTTTAATAATCGATTAGTTGGCCGATTATTTTTTCGATTAATCGGATAAAAAAAATGCAATTTTTTCACATTTAAAATAATGTAATAAAAAACGTACAATTTACACTTTCATCTCTTTATTGCAATGGCCTCTCTCTATTCACCTTCTTATTTTACTGACATTATAATAAAAGCTACAAGAACCCAAACACGGTGTTTCTCAAACTAGTTATTAGTAAATATTAATTCATATGTTAACTATTTTTCATATTTAATAAAAACTATGAGAAAAAAAGCCTTGTTTAATTTTTTTTATTTACCAAACTGCCCCCGGTTATGCACATCAGACCCCCAGCTTGCCACTCTGCCCCATATATGCCTTATACCTCTTATATGCCAGATTCCACTGTGTCCCTGATATGCCACTGTGCCTCCGATATGCCTTATACTCCTTATATGCCAGTGATATGCAACTGAGCCCCCTGATATACCTTTTACCCCAGATATGTTTTATGCCCCCCTGATATGCCTAATATCGATATGCCTTATACCACCCCCTATATGCCCCTGAAATTCATAATACCCCCCATACACCACTATAACTCACCCATACTCCACTCTGCCTCCTCCCCCTCCCATATAGCCACTTCTGGCTCCTCCCCTTCCATAACCATCCTGCCTCTCCCTCCCATTACTCCACTCTTGCCTCCTCCCCCTCCCATACTCCACTCTGCCTCGTCCCCCTCCCATACTCCACTCTGCCTCCTCTGCCTCCCATACTCCACTCTGCCTCCTGTCAGCAACGCAGGTTCACAAGACACCTGGGAGCCGGGTAGAGAGGCCGAGTGGCGTATGGGAGGGGGAGGAGCCAGAGTGCTGTATGGAAGGGTGACTCCCATAAACCCCTCTGACTCCTCCCCCCTTCCATACACCGCTCTGCCTCTCTCCCCACTCCGTTGCTGACAGGCACTTTCACTGCAGCTTCATAGAAGCCTCAGCGTAAGTGAAGGGCAGTAACGGAGGCTGTCTGTGCAATGCAGACCCCCACCGGCTGACAGAGGATGATCCTCTGCAGGAGAACTTGATTCTCTGTCAGCCGGTGGGGGTCTGCGCGATGCGCACAGACAGCCTCCGTTACTGCCCTTCAGCAACGGAGGTTCACAAAGCACCAGGGAGTCGGGAGGGAGGCAGAGTGATGTATGGGAGGGGGAGGAGTCAGAGGGGCGTTTGGAAGTGGAGGGGAGAGGCAGAAGTTGTCTGTGCGCATCGCACGGACACCCACCGGCCGACAGTGAGGGGAATCCAGGTCCCCTGCAGCGTAGTGGGGGATCAGGATTCTAGTGTTATAATCCGATCTCTGTTTGAGGTCAGATTATAAGGAGAGGAGTTTTTCAGGAGGATTTGCTCTGAAAAAAAACTTTATAAATCGATAAAAATCGATTCGACTACCGTATTTGCTCGATTATAAGACGAGGTTTTTTTCAGAGCAAATGCTCTGAAAAACACCCCTCGTCTTGTAATCGGGGTCGTCTTCTAATCAGACCTCAAATAGAGGTCTGATTAGGAGACTAAGATCCAGATCCCCCGCACCACTGCAGGGGACCTGGATCCTCCTGTCCCCCCCACACACACACTTACCGGTACCGGTGCTTCCTGCTGTATTGCCGGGGCAGCGGGTTGACATCTACGCGATCCGCGTAGACAACGTCCGCTGCAGCCGGAAGGAGGTGTGGCTAGCAGCGGGGGTTGTCTGCGTCCGTCGCGTAGACCTTCCCCGACTGTCAGAGATCAGAGTTCCCCGCACCGATGCGGGGAACTCTGATCTCTGACAGCCGGGGAATGTGTGCGCGACGGACGCATACAAACCCCCGCTGCCAACTCCACCTCGTCCGGCTGCAGCAGAAGGAGACGGCAACCCGCTGCCCCGGCTGGAAGCACCGGTAAGAGGGGGGAGAGAGAGGTGGGGTAAGAGGG
>VKOC01000003.1:25955554-25968266 GCA_009364415.1 Spea multiplicata
AAATGCAAAAGTCTAGTCTACATTGTATTTCAGATTTATTTTCTTTCAAAAACAAGGACATTTCGAGTAACCCCAAACTTTTGTGTGTGTATACACTGTGTACACAATTAGGCAAGTTGTATTTTTGACAATGTTATTGTTGAACAACCACAGTGCTCTCCGTCAACCTAGATATTTAAGAAAGTAAAAGTGAGGTTATGACTTAGGAGAATATCTATGTGTGCACAATTATTGGGCAACTATTAGTATGCAGAATTATTATGCAACTAACAAGAAACGATAATTTTCCTATATTAACCCCTTCCGGACCAGGACGTACCTGGTACATCCTGGTCACATGTCACCAAAACCCAGGCACACCAGCAACAGCAAAAACAAGCCTACAGGCGTCATCAAAGAGACTCATCCCTGCAATGGCTGGGCTATAGACCAGCAATTGCGTCCCAGCTGCCAGAAGCAGCTTCAGGGACAGTGGGGAGGGTCCTTCGGTCTCCACATGAGTGTAAAGACCAGCCCCAACCCTCCCCTGCTGCCCGATCGCTCCGTGAGATCGACACAATCGCGGCATTGCAGGGGTTAACATTTGTGCCCACAAGCTTGTAGGGACTAAATATCAGTCAATGCTGTGCTCCAATGGAGCATCAGCACTGAAACAGTTAAAAAAACAAACAAAACAAAAACAGCCCTGACCTGAAAGTCCAGGGCGCTTCCAGGTCATATTGATCAGAGTGATCTGATCATTATGGCAGCCCCTGGATGACCCTTAAAGAGAGAGGGGTCATCTAGGGTAATTGTGGGGAAAAAAAGACATAATTATTACCTGATCATTTGTCGTTGAGATTTTAAGTCACTGATTATTGATCGGTTTCCCTGATCAGTGGCCTAAACCTGTCACTAACAAGCCTGAAAACTGTCAATTACCCTAGTTGAGCACCTTGACGTGTCTACTGTTCATAAACATATACTTTTTTGGGATCATTTAAATTGGGGGCTTCCAAAATGTCCCAAGTGGGAAATTGCGCATGTTCCAGTTTTGGCCTCATAGCTTCCTTAAAAAATACATGAACCATGCATATGAGGCCGTGTTGGAAGCAGGAGATGTTGTTGAACAACATATGGTGTTACAATTAATTTCTTGCACAACATATGTGTAACATTGAGATGTATGCATTAAAAACGCAAATACATTTTTCGTGAAGTTTGGCAGACATCAGTGAAATTACCCTAGTTGAACGCCTTCACTTGTCTGCTGTTCATAAACATATACTTTTATGGGGTAATTTACAGTGGGGGGCTTCCAAAATGTCCCAAATGGGATGTGGGCCCAGGAAACCAATTTCTGAAAATTCCAAATGTGAACGAAAATGCATATGTTCTAGTTTTGCCCTCATAGCTTCCTCAAAAAATGCATGAACCATGCATGTGAGGCCTTGTTGGAACCGGGGGATGTTGGTGAACACAATTTGGTGTTTTTTTTCTGCAGTTGCACATATTCTATACAAAATATAATATAAAATCTAAAGCAACATTGCAACATATGCAAAAAAAACAAAAAAATATAAAAATACCTCAAAATTTGGCAGCAATTGGCGATAAAATCCCTGTTTGAAAAGTGTCACAATGACCCTAGTTGTACACCTTGACTTATCTACTGTTCATAAACATATAATTTTGGGGGGATAATCAGTATCTGTGACGACTATTGCAGTTATTAGACTACCATGCCAAATTTGAAAAAAAATTACATTTCAAAAACGTGATGCATGCCTTGCAATATTTGCCCTATACTGGTCAAAATAGATAAAAATCCTGGCCATGTTGGGTGTTTTCCAAATCAGGACAACTTAATGAATATATTTGGGATATTTTTTTCCCATTGGTTCAATGTGTGTACAATTTGTATGTATACAAAACTGTAAAAAAATGCGTTTTTTTCATTCCCCCCCACTTTTTCCAGTTTATTTCAAACAAAACAATGTACTACCCAGCTTAATATGGTTTCAAATGAAAGCCCTACTTGTGCTGAAAAAAACCAATATATGATTTGTGTGAGTGCACTCATTGATAAGAGAGAAATTACAGTTGAAGACAGACATGGCAAAAACACAAAAACGGCTCCGGTCCTTTAGCGACACGTTAGTATCAAAATCCCGGTCCTGAAGGGGTTAAAGTGAGAATACTAAATAAAATTCAAAATTTGCAAATAAACACTTGACATTTCGGCAAAGAATATAATTGACCAATATAGCCAGCCTTCTTTTCAATAACCACGGTTCAGAGAGGTGTACTGTTTTCCTTCACAAGTTCTCAATAGGGTTTAGGTCAGGTGAGGAAGGGGGCCATGTTTTTTTGGGTTTTTTTTAAGGCCTTTACTTGCTAGCTATGCAGTACTTAGATGCAGGCGATGGGGCATTGTCCTCTTCCAGGTTGATTCATAACATTTCCGGTTTACTGGAATTTGTTAGTTATTGCCCTGATGGTGGAAATTAGGATTTTCAGTGTTTTTGATATTTTCTTACAGCCATTTCCTATTTTGTCAACTTGTGTGTTAATATTTATACCCCCGTGAAACAGGAAGTTTCGGGAGTTTTTCCAACTCCTTGACTTCACTATACATTAAGGTTCCACCCCAGTGAGCTCCTACTTCAGGAAGAGCTTGGCCGGCCCTAAATAACGTATAGTTAAATCAGTGAAATTCCTTCAAAGTCTACTTATTTGCTGAATACAAAATACACAGGCTCTCTCCCACGCTTTAAGCGCTCCAGGAGGCAAGAATAATGGAGGCAGATCAGCGGACAAAGAAGTGATTTCTTTAGCACATCCATCTTTTTTTGAGCAGGGCATGATGGGAACCTTCTGTGCGAACTACTTCAAACAGTCATGCCCAAAATAAATCTGACTGATTAAAGACTCTGCTAAACACCTAAAAAAATTAGACTAGGTTGTTTTCTATGCAGTCAATAACATGCATATACACTGTATATAATATATATATAATATATATACATAGCATATACTCGCACATGGATTCCATTAACATCTTACCTGAGCAATCCTAATCCTTCTGTATATTTAACACCTAATAATATGAATTAGTTTCATCTTTGATTTTTGGCAGATATTCTGTAAGAGGCCAGGGTCAGTCTTCTGGAAACACGCAATCGCTCACTCTGGTATAAAGGGGCAATCTACAAATATAAGCTATGTGCAGGTTCTGAAGAAGTTGGAATTTGTAGATGTCATGTAAGATAATCTTTATTTCAGTGTGGTTTATAAACCTGCACTGGATATTTTGCACACATCTTGTGCCCTGGCACATACACCGCTAAGACAATAGTAGAGTTTGTTTGCGATATGGGAGGAGGAGGGGGGTAGGGAGCATATGTAAAAAAGGAAGATGGATTACAATGAAAACCATTCACATGGCTCCAAGATATTGTAATAGATCTAGGCGTCCATATCACAGTAAGACCATTATACTATGTTTTAGGCCTCCTTGTCACACTAAAGGTCACTATGATGTGACTTTTATACTCAGTTGTTTAGGGTGTGCTTTTGGAAACCTTTGGGCAGCGAGACAAATTCTATTTACACTATTCTGGTGAGCACAAAACATGACATTTAGTATTCTACATTCTATGCAGGACACTAGAGGAAAAAACAGGGCTTCAATAATAATAATAGAGAGATTTAACTCACTGACTTTACATTATGAAGGGTTTAACCCAGAGAGCTCCTTCTCTAAGAGAAGTTTGGATGGCCCTGTATAAAGCATATTAGCTGGGTCTCCTGAACATCAACTTACTGCTTGAGCAACAAAGGGCCAACTCAGCAGATAAATTAGCCAGAGATAACCTGTTATATAATGCATAGTGAATATGAAGAGCTGAAACCACAACTTTCCTAAAAACTCCCCAGCTAACTGAATTAATCATTTTGCAAGGGGAGTACAGTTCATGTAGCGGTTTCTTATAAAGCAAAAGTACTATTAACCCAGTAGGATGACAGCAGGTGACCTCTCATGGCTGTGCCAAGTCAAAGTCTATAGCAACTTTTTAGTATGTCCCAGGCTGGATCCTCAAGTTCCAAGCTGGAACCCCCTCTCTTGAGCAGAAAGAATCTCTCTTTAAGCTTTAGAAGTGTTTCACGCCATATCAACAAGCTACTCACCCCCAAACAGCACCCATTAGCTCAATAACAGAGAGTATGCCTCTAATGGTTTGTTACATACGCCAAAACCCATATATATTTTATAGACCTTAAAATATCCACGCAACTCTACCTAATCACCTTCTCCAACGCAGGACTCGCTTTAAATACGGGCAGTGTATTACACTATAGCTAGCAGGGTATATTAGACTGGCTTTGTAGTTTGCTGAATATATGTTGTTCTAACATCACACATACCCGGATGGCTAAATGTATTCCTTCATTATCAAAAGCTTTCTACATAGTTTAACACATTAGTCGCTACATTTTAATAGAATTGCTGGTTATACTGTACATTACGAGTTTGAGGTTGGCATTTATCTACGGGTGGAACTTTCTTTTGTCTATTAGTTCATTAGCTCCCTCTGTGCAAAACATATTGAATGCAGAGTTTGCATGCCTTAATTATCTGTCTCTATGATATATCTATCTTTCTATAGTGCGTATGTTATACTAAACACACAATTGTTCAAGATATTTAAAGGACTAATTTAGCTCAAGTCCTGGGTGTTTAAATTATAGACATCATATGCTTAATAAGTACCCTCAACTGTGAAGCACATAATCTGAATGTCCATTCCACTTTATCCATCTCAAAGTAACAGGAGGCTCGTGTGCTACCGTGTATTGAAACTTAATCAAGGGATTCTGTAAAATCCTTGGTATACGGTATATACTTTACATGCTTAAACTAGACCTAAGCTTTGCATAGATGTCATGTTATTCCATCATTTTGCATAATTTGTCCTATTAAAAAAATAAAATAAAAATGTAAAGCACAGAAGATTTTACATGAGATGCTATGGAGTTGCAGTCCATTGTATATCATCACAAAAAAGGAAAAAAGAAGGCTCTGGGTTTTTCAATCCTCCAGTGTATGGTCTACAGAGGTAAAAGATTGCAAACAACCCTGGACATAATATAACGATAGTATCATTTAGGAAACGGATACTTTAAACACTCCTGCCTGTGAATAAAAGCTATCTGTAGATGCACATAAACATAAAAGAAACCAGCCTGCAATTCATTCACGGCTGTAGAAGCCTGGAACAGGTACTTAAGTATTTTTATTAATCTTTGTCCCTGAGTGTACAAATATATATATATGTATAAAATATGAACATATAAAGACTTCCCCATACCCACCATGCATTGAACCTCGTCAAAGCAGAAAGACATGCATGTGATCTTAGAGACGGAAGTCATCATCCCCATGAAGTGTTAAGAGGCGGCAGCAGCAAGCATCTTTTGAAACTTGCCGTGTAACTATTTGTAATGGTTTCCTGCATGGATAATTTAACCCTCTTAACACAACAGTGTTTTAGCCGATACAATATGGAGAGGGGGTTTGACATCAGAATGCAAAGTGCCATCCTCTTCAAAACGGCAATATCACAGCCGGATGATTTTGGGAATATTGACTGCTTTAGAGCTAGGAGGTATGCAACACAGCAAATGCACCAGAACTGTCATTTCAAGATGTCCAAGATTGTGTCATCATAGTGGTTTGAGGCAGTGACCAAATGAGGGCAGATATTGTCAGTCATCTGCTGAGGTCTCTAGAGGTCCGGCAGCCCAATGTCTTTTCCTCAGGACTAAGATTATTGAAGAATGGGTGGCTCAAGGCTTCAGTCAAGGTGATCCTCAACGCAGGGTTAAACTCAAGCATCTTTTGCAGCAGATCAAAAAGCTTAGCATCCTCTGGTGTATTATTTGTCTTGTAAGTCTGAAGAAAAAAAAGTTCCATACAAAACAAAAATTACTAAAATGTCAAAATTAGTAAGCAGAAGTTGTACAGAGCACAAGACAGCACCAACTACGCATTAAAAAGGGTAGGCTAGTCATAGAGTAAAAGTAAAGCGTTGCGATACTTTATTAACCAACGCTTTTCCCACTACCTGGCGGTAACTACACAGAGCATTTACCAAAACAATACAAAAATAAAAGCCTCTCCTTCAAAACCACTCAGTTTATGATTTCATAGAAATTCAATATTAAGAAAAAAGCCAAACTGATCGTTTTCAGCCATTTTTTTTGTTATTGCACACGTGAGAAGTGATCATATGTATATACCACAGCAAAGTGATTGAGAACCAGTTTTTTTTTTCTTTCATATTGCAACTAGAATCGGTATGCTGCATTAAATCAAAGGACACTTAGTTCTTCATAACATAGTATTTCTAATCAGTCATCATTTATTTATCCCCTGGTATCCTTCAAATGCACAGGTTGGGGCAGTGTAATTGCTTACCACGAGTGGGTGACAGTTTTTGCTGACATAGCGTCCATCTGAAGAGGTCTCATCCCAGATCAAAGCACCATTTTGGAAGTATTTTTGTTTCCTAAAGTGAAAGATGTTATCTTAGGTGCGGCAAAATAAAACCCATCATAGGATAAAATTACCAAAGTCATCGTAACACAAACTGCAGATATTCCAAAGCAGAAATAAAAAGGAACATCACTTTTTGTTTTACTGTTACGACTTCTAATCCACTATTACATGGTCTCTTTGTTTACAACTTTCTGCCGCTTTATGCATATTTCAGAGTAGAGTTACAAAATCCGGTTTCACCTACATCTAACTGATTCAAGCCTAGTTAGATTTCACCACTATCACATCAGTTACTGATTGTCACAGATTCAGTTAGTTTATAATAGTCAAAAAAATGAGCCCTCCACAAACGTGATCATTTCCCATCATAACCTCACTGAATATATAGGTATCCACAGAAACATACATTTAAGCCAAATAAGAGCCATTACTATATTATCCAGGTTACTGATGTGAGAAGGCTTGTATTATAATTATACTAATGGCTCATAAGAGCCACCTTACCGGTGTCTGCATGAGCCATTTTGCTTTTAATCATGGATGTTTTGGCTTGTTACTTATGGTAATTCATTATTTTTTATAGGCAATTGGTACATGTCAAGAGCAGTAGGTTCAAGAGAGTAACCAGGTTATTTCATTACATCAAACATCAACATTTCAAACATTAAGTTCCACTATAGGGCTGAAAGCCTTACTGTCCTTTGTACAATGTTTTCGGTTTAAAATTGTTAAACTAATCTCACCCTGAAAAACCTGTCATTTTATTTTCCTTTCACTTGTAACACGCACCATTTGCATTTTTGGAGTCTTAACCCTTTCAGTGCCATACTTGTTTATCACCAAAAAAAGTAAAAAAAAAATGGTTGTACCACTCACTTTGTCTTGTACATCATACGACGTGGCATCGGACCGACAATTTTCTCCATCATAACCAAGTGCTCGCGGTTATCATGAGTCTAGTAAAAAGAAAAATGCTCATGAGTTGACTGCATGCATGACAAGCTGCCATCTACAACTTGCTTTAGAGACCCTTAGTTTTATATCTGAGCAAAGTGAACCTATGAGAAATGATTCTTTTGCCACAGTGGGGAAGACACCGAAAGCGTTCCAAGTCAGAAATAATTTAGAAGGACCTTATGTTGTAGAATAGTATCGGTCATATAGAGAAAGTATGTTAGACCCAGTTAAATGAGACCTAAACAGATCGTGGAATCAATAAGGATGTATCTGTGCGCTGTCAGATGTCACAGAAGCTTGTAATGGGAAGAGTACCTGGAAGAGCGTGAATCCAGTGTAATACTCAAACAGAATGCAGCCCAGGCTCCACACATCACACGGCTGAGACCAGCCCAGCTCTGCAAAGGAATTGAAAAAACTCAGACTATTAAATAATTATAGACTGAACCACCCAATTAAAGACTAATCTAGATTTACCTCACCCTGGACATGTTTTTATAGATTTTTTTTTAAATCAGAAATAACCCAAATCCACAGACTCACCCAAGATCACTTCGGGGGGGCGGTAGTGACGAGTGGCTACAATCGTGGTATGGTATTCATGATCAAATGTGGCACTGCCAAAGTCTACCACACGGATGCTGGAATTCTTTACAAATTTTTGCTCACATTTCTAAAAGAAGGGAAGGCAGCACTGTAACAAATGTAAAAGCAAATTGTATCGTAGTTAAAAGGTCGGACGCTCACCTTCCCCTCATTGTAACCAACATCAAATTCAGAATTTACAAAGAGAATGTTCTCAGGCTTCAGGTCTGTATGCGTCAGCTGGTTGTCATGTAGAACTGAAAAGGAACAATAACCGTGTTATGGCAAGGAACCACTAAAACAACTGCTTGCTCTCGTAACAGAAATAAGACACTTTTAAAAAGGTGTATTTCTGCATCAACCATATACAAATTGCTAAGAAGACAGAAATAAATAACTGAAATTTTAGTAGGACTCAAAATGTTATGTTTTTGACCCCTCCTGCATCACACACACACTAAACATTATGCACAACCACTATCTCCTGTGACCTCCAAATTATAGGATATTATGGCTGCAACTAATGATTATTTTCATAATCGATTAGTTGGCAGATTATTTTTGATTAATCGGATAATAAATGTTTTTTCATTTATTTAAATTAATTTAACAAACAGGATGTTAAAAACAAACATCAGAATAAAAAAACAAAAACATTGATAAGTGTATTTCTTGTTTTTATTTCCCAACCTGACCCCCCCCCCCGTTATGCATATTTGAGACCAGGCTTCTCACACTGCCTCCCAGATATGCCACACTTAAATTAACCCTGAAGACCCCATCAACCATAACTACCCCTAAAAATAACCCTGAAGACCCCATCAACCATAACTGCCCCTAAACACCCCATCAACCATAACTGCCCTAAATTAACCCAAACACCCCATCAACCATAACGTCCCCTAAATTAACCATAACTGCCCCTAAATAAAACCCCACCTCCCCTAACTTTTAGCAGCCCAAATATTAACGTTATACTCAGATGAGTTCCCTAGCAGTGTGGATGCTATAAGGAAATGGGTGGGGCCAATCATCAGAGTGCTGCAGGGAGGGACTGGTATGTATTAACTGCCGCGCATTTTATAATCGATAATGAAAATCGTTGCCAACGATTTTCATTATCAATTAGTTGTTGCAGCCCTATAGGATATCATTGAGGGTGGTGACAGGGAAACTCACATTTCAGTGCATGGCATAGCTGGAAAGCCATATGTCGGATCTGAGGGAGCGGATATGGCAGAAAGTTGTTCTCTTTCTGGAACTCGAATGTACTTTTCCCGAGCAGCTCAAAGGCGATGCACACATGGCCATGGAAGTCAAACCAGTCTCGCATCAGGACACACATGCTTGAAAAGGAATGGAGATAAACTGCTTAAGATGTTTAGTTACAATTTGTTAAACTTTATATTCCAAATGTATTTATAAATAGGGGTTGACTGGGAGAGTATAAAATTGGTGACACTGGGAAGGAGATAGGAGTAGCAGTGTTTAATGTGAAGTGATTCTCTAGACCGCAATTGATATTATGCTATTATATGCTGCCTGGCTTGTCACTCTAGGTAGCCTCACACTAGGTAGTTAAGACTGAGTGGTTCTATTGTTTATCATGGAGTATGATGGGAAATCAGGGTGTTTGTATGTGCACAGCGATCCATCTACTAGTAAAATAGCTCCTATGGGCTGCCTGAAAACATTATACATAATGTATAATTAGAGAAAAAAAATTAAACGTATTATTGTCTACTAGTTACATTTGGAGGGAGCATCCCGCTGCCCCTACAATTACCCGCTCAAAAAAAAAAAGAATTAGATGAACCCTAGGCAGCAAGGCTTAGGTCTATCCTATTAACACTGTTAAAAAATTAAGTGATTCGATATGCCATCTTTTTCATACGTAGTCTTATAAGCATGCAAAGTATAAGTATGTGCAAAGCACGCTTGGACTTAGGGTATTATTATTACCTTATTTATATAGAATCATAATCTGATGGCCCATCTAGTCTGCCCATTTTCTTCTGCTGTATAGCCTAAAATCTTAACCAGACCTTGGTTGGGACAGTCATATGCCTATCCACCACATTTAAAATTCTCTCAGCTCACAGAGGAACAGATATGAAACAGACATACTATTTGTTCTCCCGGTCTCTCTCTTTGATCTTCTTTAGGACATTAATTTCCAGCTGGGCTGCCTCTCTGTACTTCTTCACATTGCGGATAATCTTAAGAGCCACTCGAGTTCTCCCTCTACGGGTAAATAATAAATTGTGATTGCTTAAGTCAATAAATCCCCCCTCCCCGAAACCGAAGTTTACAAACCTGGCATGGTCCATGCACTCCACAACTTTCCCAAACGTCCCCTCTCCCAGGCTTCCCACAATCTCATCTGAAAAACATAGGAGCATTGTAAGAAGACAGAAACTAAAAACTTAAAGTCTATGGAACATACTGACACCAATTTGTTCAACAGAACTAAACATCGATATACATGTTTTAATAAAAGTCCAAGCTATAAAGACGACCTCGGCTGTGGAGTCTTTAGCATAACCGATAAGCCACAGTTGTACTGCCTTTGATTCATCACCTATCAGTGACCAGTGAGTTATGTATATGTTCAACAATCACTACTAAAACTGAGAGGGGCAGCAAGCCTAGATTTTTATTTTAAACAATGCCTGGAAGAAATCCCCTGCCATTTTAGTGCTTCTGGAGTCTGGTTACAATTCTAGACTTAATCTTATGTAGATAAAAACAAGTACCATATAAGCTATTTTCAATGTCAGAATAACATTCTCTTGATTGATTCTAAAAATCAGTTCTAACCGTCTCCCCCGTTAATTGTAGAATCTATCTTTAAATAACATTGCTTCGTTAGAAGAATGTTGTTTTCTTGTGGCTATATACAGTATATCATTCATCATGCATGTTGTGGTTAAGCCACACATATTAAGACCCCATGCCAAGTCTCTGCTAATTAATAGCTTGCTGGGAAATGGTAAACGATGTCACTGTTATTTTTCAAACGAGGTAACATTTATTATACCGGGCATTCCCTTTACCTCCCTCAGCCCCGTGTGGTTTTTGTAAGAAGTGGGGAGTTCAGGGAAAGGTAGGGGGAAGAATATAGAGGATAAAGTTTTACGGAAGAGCGGTAAGTACATCTCTCCGTGATGCGTTCTCCGGTCCGGCACAACAGGTGCCCTTCTTTGTCATCCTCCACACTCTGGCCGTCCTTTGCACTCCGATGGCTCTTCTGCAAGTCAACCCGCCAACAGATGTACGGCAGACCATTGGCGGTACAATTCAGGGAGGCAGGGACATTAGGGAGATGCGGGTCCAAGGCGGTGGAGATTGAGAGGTGTGCAGATGCATAAAAACATAGAACGATAGGGGATATTGCAAAGGGAGACGTGCAAGTTAGAGACGGCTCAGAGTTAAGGCCGAACTGAATGCAATCAAGCACTTCCTGCTGAATTAATGGTAAAGTCCGGCAAACCTATATTATACTCCTCTACCCCTTAGTATATGACATCATATCTTTACAAAACTATAGTTTCACCTTTTACTTTTGTCCTGTGACAATTTTACAGCATCGCTGAGGCATCTGGGTAAGTAGTAAACGAGGAGTGTGGTGGATGCTACGCAAATCACCATTTAGAGAACCAACAGATTCTTAATTGACTGCATGCGCTGTCCCACTAATTAATAACCAGATGACAGATCACGCAAAATATATGACGAAACACTGATCAGCTGATAGTAACTCTGGGGAACAAGCGTTGTCAGTGAACACCGTCCCTCGCCACCACAGGTGTCCAACAGCAATCAGGTTATTAACTGGCGAGAACATTTTACAGTACAACATGTCAATGACTTCACGCAAACATTTTAGTCAGTGAACATATGATTTGTGCAAGTGTGATGGTGGAAATAGTTACTAACAGCCCAGTCCCTGCGACTTAAACAAGTTACATCTCCTGTTTTATCACTCGTATCCAGCACAAAATGCTTCACACGCTTCCGGGAAACCTGCTCATGTTATAAATACAAGCACGTAAAATGCTCTGAAATATCAGGATCAAACTAGGATTTCACCATACCCACTCCTCGCTCGGGTTATCATATCATCCTTTGGCTCCAGGACACATGTAAGGCACTGCCCTGCACTATGTGGGATTTATAAACTCAGATTGGATGTTTTACTATAGCAATTACTGAAAAGAAGGCCGGAGCGGTCATCTCACTTTGGACACATTCATCACACTCCAAGATCACTTCATTGTCTAAACTAGAACGTTGTTTAAGTAGAGGAGCAGCGTTAATAACTAGGCTGAATAAGCTGGACAAATAATGCCTTGTACAAAACGTCAATACTTTTACAATCTGTTGGTCCAATAAACAGTGTCGCATTCTACCCCTCCCCTCCTCATTTATTACTAAATCAATGACATTCCCCAAGAATCAACTATATAGCACGTTTATTACAAGTGGACGATTAACTGAAGTCAGCAACGGCACAGCATGCCAGCCCAGAAACACTGTTTAGAAAGGCTGGTATATTCAAATTATATGTTACTTTCAAATGGTACAGCCTTTACATTTATTCTAGCTCTACAATTGCATAACTCAATG
>VKOC01000003.1:25968366-25982132 GCA_009364415.1 Spea multiplicata
CCCCTTTAAGAATATCCGACGTGATTACAGAAATAGAGAAACATAGGTTCCATATGTAAATCTAGCTAAAAGCTAAGTGAATTCAGCATTTCCCTTTCCTTTTTGGAACCTCAGTGATTACAGCATGTTGGCTTCTGGTTGATTACAATGGTGTAACGCTTCTTACAGTTCCAGGCTGATAAGTGTCTCGCTCTGAAATGTCAAGTATTTGGCAGTACCCGGTCTGTGGCATATTTTAAGGAACCGTGACTTGAATTTGACTCTGCACAGGAAACCAACATACTTCACTGTATCTGTTTGTGGTTCCATTTGCTGAATCATGTTTTTTTTATTTCATTGCTACCCAGCAATGATGTAAGATACGTCGATTTCTAAGTAAAGAGGTGGAAAATGTTGGTTTTAACTTTAGAGAGGGCTGCAACTAACTATTTTTCATAATCGATCAGTTGGGCGATTATTTTTTCGGATAAAAAAAAATGTAAATTTTAATTTATTTAAAATAATTTAATAAAGTAACGTCGGATGGAAAAAAACAAACCGCAGAATAAAAATTTTTTATAAAAATGCATTTCTTGTTTTTATTTCCAACCCCCAGTTATGCACATTTGAGCCCAGGCTTGCCACACGGTCTCCCACATATGCGACATACCCCCAGACATGCCACACTGCCCTCCGCACATATGCCATATATACCCTATATGCCATATACGCCCTAATATGTCACTCCGTCCTCCCAAGGTATGCTGTGTACCCCCCTGATATGCCACAGTGCACTCATAGATTTGCAGACTCGTTCACAGACAATACTTTTATAAATAAATACAGGGTTAATCTTCAGTGCCCCCAGGATTTACATTCCCCTCAGTTTGCCCCCTTTACCTCTAACTGCACCTTAAGTTAACTTTATTTAATTAATTAAATTAACCCTCAGTCCTCAGCATTAAATTAACCCTGAAGAGAGGACCCCATTAACCATAACTGCCCCTAAATTAACCCAACACCCCATCAACCACAACTGCCCCTAAATTAACCCTGAAGACCCCATCAACCACAATTAACCCTAAACACCCCACTAACTATAACTGCCCCTAACTTTCAGCAGCCCAAATATAAATTTTATACTCACCAGTTAGATGAGTTTTTGAGCCATGTAGACAGTATAGGAAATGGGCGGGGGCAATCGGCACTTTGACCCACCCCTTTCTTTCTCCCTGTCCCTCCCAGGAGTCACTGCCGATTGGCCCCGCCCCCCTTCTCCCTGTCCCTCCTTACAGCCAATCGGCAGTGACTGCAGGTAGGCACTGGAAGAAGGAAGTAGGTGTGCCAATCGGCAGTGACTGCAGGGAGGAACTGGAAGAAGGAAGTGGGTGGGCCAATCGGCAGTGACTGCAGGGAGGAAGTGTAAGTAGGAGCTGCTGCTGTGAGTCAGACTAAACGGATTATAAAACGAGGGGTATTTTTCAGATTCAACTAATCGATAATGAAATTTGTTGGCAACGATTTTCATTATCGATTATTATCAATTTTAGCGATTAGTTGTTGCAGCCCTACATGGTACCTAAGATCAAATAGAAATATGTTATGTATATAAGATTAAAAACTAACTTTACTATACCATATTAGTTTTACTCAAAATTACTATAATAGGAAAAGGAAAGATTATACCTTGCCTTAAAATATAATGCTTAAGTATCACTTAGTTTTAGATATTTAGTGCATAACCAGTCTCTGAGATTTTCATTTCACATTCTACCACTTTCAATAAAGTGATAAACGGTTTGGAGTGGCTGGGCCATAACTTTAATTAGGACATAACTGATAGGGCATCTAGATCTATTGATAACGTCTTTGTTCTCAGTTTAAGAAAGAATATAACCAGTTATGTGATTCTAGAGAAAACAAGATGGCTCTGTTTTTGTGTTACCTATAATAAAAAAAATATATATATATATACATTTTCAGACACAGGAGTGTGTCTATGTGAAATTTCGCCCATTAAGCCAAAAGACCTTTTGTGATTCACGTTCTCTTTGGCATCTGCCAAACCCAGTCTCATGCAAAATGCATATGTTTAAGGGCTAACAAGGTGTCTTGCAAGAAGACAAAATGTAGTTTTTCTTAGGCTTCATCCTGCCATAAATTATCGTTTTATATAGTGCTATCCTATTCCGTCGCACTGTACCGTTAGTAAACAGGACATAACAAGTACTTATGATTTTAAAAATATGGTTACGTTTCCATAGTAGAATTGTAACATGAAAATCTATCGGTTTGTCTTAGTCTGTCAATTCTTGTCTTGTCATATCCCTTGAATTTATGTATTGTATTAAGCGCTGCGTAAACTGTTGGCGCTATATAAATAAAAGATAATAATAATGCTGACAGTGTGATTTCCAGAATAATAGGAAACGTGGCAGGAGGGGTTAAACGGGGGGCCAATGAATTAAAAATGTTACAATTTCACAGGTAGATAGTGGGTGTTTGGCACCTGTACGTTTGTAATAACCTGGAGATTGTGATCACCCCAGAGTTAATAATGTACACGGTACCATCACAACAAAGTATGGCGTAATTAAAACCCAGTAGCAATTCTTGCCTGATAATTTACCGCTCCTTATTAGGAGTACCTGGGCTATATACTCACCTCCCCATGTGAATGCAAATGGGCATCTCCTGGAGACAAAGGAAGAAGATTCCTGTAAGAATGGGAATCTGGGGGAAAACATGAAACATCATTCTGACAATGGTCTAGGCATCTGGAGATTCCCATAGATTTATTTTAGTTTTTTTAGATATTTTTATACTGTTTTGTATAAAACAAGAGTTCCTAACTGCTTGTGGAAGCAAAATTTCTGTGCGTAGGAAGCCTGGGGGCCGTTTTTTCCCGTTAAGCTTTTCATGCCCACCTTCCCCCCTTAACGTCATGGTGAGAACCAGCAGGTGGTGGTTCTTCCTGTTGTGTTTGGGGCTTCCGTGACACAGATTTGTCCATCAGACTTACAGATAGTGATAGTGAAGCGAGATTCATCACTCCGGAGATTTCCACTGAGTCCAGTGGCAGTGTACGTTGCACATTTCCATCTGACACTTGGCATCTGCATGTGTGTGCTCCTCAGCCATAGAAACCCATTTTGTGAAGCTTCCTACGCGCAGAGACTTTGCTTCCACAAGCAGTTGGCAACTCCTGCAGTGAGGGATGCTACATTTTTATTTATTTTTTTACACATTGCATGTTTCCGCACTCGGCAGTCACGCACTTTGAGTGTGCGTGTTCTATTGCTGTGTGACTGAGCTGTTGTTAGCCCTAGACACTTTTACTTTGCAGTAATTAAAGGAATTTAACAAACTGAGTTGTGGCATCCTATGACAAATCACCCTTTGATTTCCCTGCTTGCAAATCAATCACACAATGATCGATCAGGAAGCAGGTCTCTGCAGTCCTGCAGTCATGATCCATGTGCCAGTGCTTTTCAAGCAATCGATTGTTTACAGAGTTTAGAGCGATAAAGCTTGGCACTGTTACAGGCAGCGATTCTGCCTACTGCTGAATGCAGGAAGGCCAGCCTTAAACAATTCTAATGTGTATCAGAAGGAAATCTCCAAATATCATGGACATTAAATACTTTTTGCGCTGGGATGTTTTATTACATTCTTAATCCTTTTTAAAAGATTAAAAGGTGAAGCTTTCTGATTTAATGGAACCACAACTTCTTGAGCTCCTTTATTGTCTTCTAGGCAATCACGTCCCATCATAACAGATCTGAATACCGAACCGTCACAAAATGAGCAAATCATTTGGGATGATCCCACAGCAAGAGAGGAAAGGGCTAAACTTGCCAGCAATCTGCAGTGGCCCAATAGCCCATCCCAGTACTCTGAACAGCATCATCCTAATGTGAAGCATGTCAGTGTAGAGAATGTGCAGCATAAAGAATCCTTAACTGACACAGAAATAGCTGAATTAGGTAAGCATGTCTGCTGTAAGACATGGTATGAATAGATGGTGACTGTCAATGTAAAACATATCTGTATACCAAATAAAGTACATATCTTTGTGTCTGTTTGCAGGGGCTTGTGATCTTGAACATACATCCGTGACTGAAGCCCCTGATAGAGAGGCATACCTGCGGTCTCCAACTAAGGATGATCACCTGATACCTACTCCCCAAGCACCCAGTATTGCCCTCCCACTTGCAAAACCAGCAGTTGCTCCACAACCCAAAGAAAAGGTTGGTCTGGATTTCATTTTTTTTTTTTTACTGCCCACCATGGAAGAATTTCACACACACTAGTAGGTTGTCTAGAACTCTCTCTATGAAAATACAATGTAGTATATGTGTACCAACCATCCTGTGTTTTGTATTTGCAGACAGAAACACTATCTGAAGAAGAAACGAAGAAAGAGCGCAGGTTCCAGCTATCCTCCTTGAATCCTCAAGAACGTATTGATTATTGGCAACTCATTGAGGAACTAGGTAACGTGATGTATGCTGTAAAACTGTTTGTGTTTAACTAGGTTAGCAGTTTTCCTGACAACTTATTGTCGAATCATATTTTTTAAGTAGAGCTATTGTTAGTGGTACATAGTTGGAACTTAGTTCAAGGGATGGTTGTACTATTAACCTCTTAGCGACCATAAGGATATACGTCAATAAAAGGCAACACAGAATGCCCTTAGGCACATGCTAGTACATCTAATAGTAAATGCTATGGCGTGCTCGGCTGCTAAGCTGCTTTACATATAGCGTAGGCCTAACAGAGACCACCTTGACCCGATTTACCGGCATGTTCCAACTTGTGCTCTGTTATGTAGAAAAACAGAACCTAATTCCATAATCTGGAGATATGGGTGGGCTAGACTCCTGCCATAACGCATAACCTGTACAAACAATCCTATGCAACACAGAAGAGTTGGTGAAAAAAGCGCAGGGAATTGTTGATATGGGCAACTTTGGTTGCCAAATGGCAGCATAACAAGTGTTGAAAATGCTCCTAAAGAAATGGGTTGTCTGTTTTACAACATGCTGGGTTTGGAGCTGTAACTTTGTAAACATTTAACAGTTTTGAAACTGTAATGCAAACTAAATAATGAATATATATATATTATATATATATATATATATATATACACACAAGTTTAATATGACTGAGATATATCCAAAACCTAAATTGTTTTGGATATTTTTTGAGGATCTAGTTTTTACTAAATGACTTGTTCAGCTAATCGTGTAACTTTGGTATCAAAAGAAATCTCTCTTGAAAAAAAACACCAAAATATATAGTTTATATGGGTATGCTATTTATTTACTTATAAGAAACCAGCATATGGCAAAATAAACTGTAGTGAAGGGGTAAATATACAGCTACTTTTGGGTGAATTTTAATAGCAATAGTACAGATATATCGCTTACATTTGACTAGGTACTTGGCTCAGAAATGCTTACCTCATGATCAAGTTAATCCTTTCTTATTCTGCCCTTCTGTTTTTACAGGTGGTATAGTGATAGACAAGCAGTCCTTTGACCCCAGCTGCACCCACATCATTGTGGGACACCCACTTCGAAATGAGAAGTACCTTGCCTCTATGGCCGCAGGAAAGTGGGTGCTGCATCGCTCGTATTTGGAGGCATGCAGAGCTGCCAAGCGTTTTGTGCAGGTCTATATCATAAGGATTTATTGTACAATGAACGCTATACACAGCTTTATCTTACTAGCACCTACCCTTTTACAGTTCATCACGCTTCTGAATTTCAACATAAAACATTTGCATTGGCTTAGCAATCAATGTAAAGACTGCAGATACTTAAAACAGTAACTAAGTTGTACGTTTTGGAGACTAGGAATTCAGTAAGCACAGGAATTAATATTAACGGACTGTAAAATACAAATATACAGTAAGATGTGCACGTGTTACCTTTTGTCTGGAAGAGTTACAGAAAATGGGATATTTGGCAGCATTTTTTTGAAAAAAGATTGCTGTGCTGAAAAAAAATATAACTGCATCTATGTCATGTAAGGTTATGTGTGTTCTGTTCAGGAAGAAGACTATGAGTGGGGAAACGGTTCTATACTCAGCGCTCTGAACAGCATTACTCCACAGCAAAGGCTGTTGGCAGAGGCAGCAATGAGGTGGAGGAAAAAATTACAAAAATTAAAGCAAGACACAGATATGTTGGAGACAGGAGAGGTAAACTTTAGCCTACTTAACCTATTTACACTGCTGCAGATCCGTTACAATAAATGTCGTATAACATTTATGTATTTGTTGTGCCCTTTTTTCATCATTCTCAAATAACACACTGATATCATTCTCACTACTTTTCATAAAAGTGATATTGGGGAATTATGTTGCTCAGATTAGCATTACTTTTGGTAAGTAGCCCAAGATCTACTGTGATCTACTAAAGTGCTAAACCAGCCACACTGTCTTCACATCTTTGTTTAGTTAATCTATAATTTACACCGGTCAACCATAACATTATGACCACCTGCCTAATATTCTGTAGGTCTCCCTTTAGCTGCCACAATAGCCCTGACCCATCGAGGCATGGACTCCACTAGACCTCTGAACGTGTGCTGTGGTATCTGGCACCAAGGCGCTTTTGGCATTGGGCCAGGGTCAGCATGGGTACCCTGGCTGGTCTGTGGCTACGCAGCCCCCACATGCAACAAGCTGCGATGTATTGTGTGTTCTGCCACCTTTCTGTCAGAACCAGCATTAACTTTCACAGCAATTTGACCTACAGTAGCTCGTCTGTTGGATTTGACCCCACGGGCCAGCCTTCGCCTGCCACGTGCATCACTGAACCTTGGCCGCCCATGCCCTGTTCACTGATTTTCCTTCCTTGGACCACTTTTATTAGGTGCTGACCACTGCAGACTGGAAACACCTTACAAGAGCTGCAGTTGCTCGGATCCTTACACTTGCCCGTTTTTCCTGATTCAAATTTGAGGATGAAATGTTCACTTGCCATCTAATATATCCCACCTACTGACGGGTGCCATGAAAACAAGATTACCAGTGTTATTCACTTCACCTGTCAGTGGTCATAATGTTATGACTGATCAGTGTACGCATGAATTGGACCTTCAGAGCAAGTAAATGCTGAGTGCACATGACTCAGTCTGATTTGAAGTGACAGAGAGTGAGCGAATAGGAGAAGGAGAAAAGTGATAACAGAAAGGATGGGGGGAGCTTTTTGGCTACATCAATGTTGGGGACATTGTAACATAATTTTAAAAATGTTTGATTTCTTTCCTATGAACTACTGCAGGGAGCATTTAGTGGCTGGAGAGTGATCTTAAACGTTGATCAAACAAAGGAGCCAGGATTCAGACGTCTTCTGCAATCAGGAGGCGCAAAGGTGAGCTTCTAAGTTTCTTCTAGGGCATGAGCTCATTAATTCTGTAGTGCTAATTAAATATTATGATTAGATGCATGGAGTGCTATTACCATGTAGTTGATATAGAGCTTGCATTTGGTTAATGCTTTTCCATATACTACCATTTAAATGTTAATGCAGAGTAGTTTCTAAAAAAGCACCATGCTTAGTTTTTACTACATAGTCCTACACAGCACTGTTTGGTTTATATATTACAAACAAATTGCTGGTGGAAACCATAGAAGAAATGTAGTTGGTCAGAAGTATTTTCTTATATAACCGTATTGTAATATCCCATAAATAAACTGCATAAGGCCTAAAGTTAAAAACATAGTTGTTTAATGGTACCGCATACGGTTTTAATTTTCAAACTTGTGAATATCATTTTGTCATGTTAGCAGCAAATTAAAACAACATTTCCATTACCAGAACATGTGTTTTTGGTATCTCCTTAGGTGTTTGTTGGCCAATCTCCTTCCACGTTTAAAGACGCCACCCACTTGTTTGCAGACTTCAGCAAATTGAAGCCAGAAGATCCTAAAGTGAATGTGACTGAGGCAGCAGCTCAAGGAGTCAGCTGTTTAAAGCCAGAGTACATTGCTGATTATCTTATAAAAGTATGTGTAAATGGGAAACGGCACTGGGGTTAATCACTAAATAATGGTGGGCCTCTTCACAAGAAACTTACTGATTTTGGCCCTTCATAAACCAAAATCCTGCATCTCTAACACTATATCATGTATAGTGAATTAATCCGTATATCAAATTCTTTTTTTCAGTACAATTTTTTTAATGTTTACTTACTGGTACTAGAAGGTTTTGATGTCCAGTTTTAACCTTTTATTGTAGTTTATCACGTTTTCACACTGGAGAGTTATAAACTTCAGTATTTATATTTTTTAATGTTTCTTCTCTTAAAGGAACAACCTCCCCCCACCAGCAACTATTGTCTCCCAGAAGCTGTCCCTTATCTTCAGGTGGCAGGGACTTCTCGTAAGAGGAAAAACTCTGGAGACCACGTGGATGTTAAACGATCTCGACATTATTAAATTAGGACTTTCTTGGCAAGGCCGAAGGTTACTAAATCGCCATTCCTGCCTTTCCTGTCTTTTATGTAGTATTTTTGTGCTATTATAAACAGTCGTCAATAAATGTACAGATGTGCTTTTAACAATTCCAAGTCCAAAATAATAGTGTTGGATAAAACAATTATTTTATTTTTACATGTTTGTATTTGTTGAGTATGTGTTTAAATAAAAAACAAAAACTACCTCAAAATTTATTTTAATGTAAAAAACCAAACATTTTATTTGTTAGAATTTAATAGGTTATTACCATTCATTGTAGAGCAAGTATTGGGGAGTTGAAAACCACTGCTATCCAAAAACAACACACAGTCTCATCTCACATTTGCCAGCAATACATCTTCATGATCCCCAAGACCTTTGGGCTAATGTTCTGTGGACTAATGAGACAAAAATTGAATATTTTGGAAGATATAGCTCACGTTACATCTGGTATAACACTAACACAACATTTCACAATAAATACATCATATCAAGAGTCAAATATAGTGGTGGTAGCGTGACGGTTTGGGGCTTCCTTGCTGCTTCAGGGTCTGGGCAGCTTGCCATAATTGACAGAACCATGAATTCTGCTCTCTACTAGAAAATCCTGAGGGAGAATGTCTGGTCATCAACTTGTGACCTAAAGTGCAAGCACAGTTTGATAATGCAGCAGGACAATAATCTGAAGCAACAAAACAAAGGCCTAATCAAAGTCCTAACTTAAATCCAATTGAGGTGCTGTAGCATAACCTTAAAAGGGCAGTTCATGCTCAAACTCTCCAATGGGGCTGAATTAAAACAATTCTGCCAAGAAGAGTGTGCCTAATTTCCTCCACAATGATGTAAAAGACTCATTGTCAATTGTTGCAAATGTTCAATTGCAGTTGTTGCTACAAAGGGTGGCACAGCCAATTATTAGAGCGAAATCGGTTTTGATAAACTCTTTGCCTTCGATTAATTCAATGATTTTTTAAAAGCTGCATTTTGTGTTGGGTGATCTGAAACATTTAAATGTAACAAATAGCCAAAAATAGAAGAGCAAATACCTTTTCATGGTACTGTAAGTTTATTACATTTTGCGGGAGTCATAAAATCTGACATATGGTAATTAACTGTTGTTAACAAGTTCCCAAAAATCTGGGAGAGGTTCTAAGTGCTTTAAATAATGGGTGGAGTAGTGAAGGGTATTGTGGCTGCATAGTGTAGTTTGCATGTGTATAAGGTAGTGTGGCTGTGTATGAAGAAGTAAGCTTTTGTATAGGGTAAAATCACTGTAACTGCTTTGTGTAGTTTGCATGTGAATATGGTGTGACTGCTTTGTGATTTGAATATTTATAGAGTTGTGTAACTATACAGTAAAGTAAGCATTTTTATAGGACAGGGTCACTGTAAAATAGCATGCTTGTTTCTAGGGTAGGGTTAATACATTGTGTAGTTTGCATGTGTATAACATGCTGTCATAATCAAAAGATTGTAAAAAGATTTGAAAGATCTAAAACAACATGATTAGAATATTTTTATGATGATTTAATGATGCCATTATCCTGTCACTATAAAATGTTTTTAAAAGGATTCTAAGCATAGAGGAGAGCATGTAATGATACCATGTTATGATGGTGCCATAATGATTACATTACGGTGTCACAATTGAAAGATCTTATCAAGATTCCAAACATCTAAAGCAATATGCTTAAGATATTTTAAGACGTTGTAATGATGATTTTATTATGTCATGTTAAAGTCCTAAATATACCATTCTAATGTAATAATAGATCTTAATGAAGTTCCCAACATCTAGAAAATCATACTATATTTTAAGGTAAAATGTCATAATTCTACCATTATGATGTCACAATTGAAAGATATTAACAAAGATTCCAAATGTAAAACCAAAATGTTTATACTCTTAAAATGTGTTATCGGTGTATACTATCATATATGTTTGTCATCATGTACCCATTATGATGAACCCATTGTGAAGACGTCATCATGAACCCATTGTGATGATGTCATGATAATGTCATCATGAACCGATTATGATGCTGATGTCATGAACCCATTATGATGTTGTCATGATGCTAATGTCATGAACCCATTATGATATCATGATGATCTCATCATTAACCCATTGTGATGATGTTATCATGAACCCATTATGATGTCATGTCATCATGAACCCATTGTGACGATGTCACCATGAACCCATCATGATGTCATCATGAACCCATTATAATGATGTCATCATGAACCCATTATGATGTCGTCATGAACCCATTATGATGTTGTCATGATGTCATCATGAACCCACTATGATGTCATCATGATGATGTCATGAACCCACTATGATGTCATCATGATGATGTCATCATTAAACCATCGTGACGATGTCATCATGAACCCATTGGGACGGTGTCATGATGATGTCATCATGAACCCATTAAGATGATTTCATGATGATGTCATCATGAACCCATTGTGATGTCGTCATGAAGATGTCATCATGAACCCATTATGATGATGTCATCATGAACCTATTATGATGTGATTATGATTTCATGAACCCATTATGATGTCATCATGATGATGTCATCATGAACCCATATGTCATGATGATGTCATCATGAACCCATATGTCATCATGATGATGTCATCATGAACCCATTGTGATGATGTCATCATGAACCCATTGTGATGATGACATCATGAACCCATTGTGATGATGTCATCATGAACCCATTGTGATGATGACATCATGAACCCATTGTGATGATGTCATCATGAACCCATTGTGATGATGCCATCATGAACCCATTGTGATGATGCCATCATGAAACCATTGTGATGATGTCATGAACCCATTGTGATGATGTCATCATGAACCCTATTCTGCCCTCACGATGTGTTGCTAGTACAATGTTTGGCAGACAGCGAACAATTTCTCAATAAAAACCCTGGAAGCAAGGGTACTGTTTGGATTCTTACTGACTTACTGACTTTCTTTTTATTTCTAAAAAGAAGACTTATATTTCCAAGGCCTGTGTGTAAGAAAAAGGGAGAGCTCATAACTGTTCCTACTGCCTTCTCCTCAGACTTGCTTACAGTGGAATAACCTGGAACAGGAAGTTGACAGAAACATGGCCAACGTTCACCAACAGGTGGCAGTGTAAGGCACCAACTTTATATATACTAAGTACAGACATATATACAGATGTCAGAATAAACCCATTATGATGATGCCATCATGATATCATCATGAACCCATTGTGATGATGTTGTCATGAACCCAGTCTGATGTCGTCATGATGATGTCATCATGAACCCATTGTGATGATGTCATCATGAACCCATTATGATGCCGTCATGATTATGTCATCATGAACCCATTATGAGGATATCATGATGATGTCATCATGAACCCATTATGATATTGTCATGATGATGTCATCATGAACTCATTATGATGTCATCATGAACCTATTATGATGATGTCATCATGAACCCATTATGATGGCATGATTATGTAATCATTAACCCATTGTGATGATGTCGTCATGATGTCATAAGAAACCAATTATGATGTCCTCATGATTATGTCATCATTAACCCATTGTGATTTCATCATGATGATGTCACCATGAACCCATTATGCTGTCATCATGATGTCATCATGAACCTATTATGATAATGTCATCATTAACCCATTATGATGATGTCATCATGAACCCATTATGATGTCATGATTATGTAATCATGAACCCATTGTGATGATGTCATCATGAACCCATTATGTTGCCGTCATGATGATGTCATCAGGAACCCATTATGATGTCGTCATATCATGAACCCATTTTGATGATGTCATCATGAACCTATTATGATGTCATGATGTCATAATGAACCATTATGATGATGTCATCATGAACCCATTGTGATGTCATCATGTACCCATAATGGTGTCATCATGATGTCATCCATGACCCATTATGATGTCAATCATGTACCCGTTATGATTTGTCATGATAGTCATCATGACCATTGTAATGATGGTTCAATGACGCCATTGTGATGATGTCATCATGAACCCATTGTGATGATGTCTGTATGTCATCATGTACCCATTATGATGTCATCATATACCCCTTATGAGACTTATTATGATGTCATCATAAATCCATTAGGATAAACCCATTATGATGTCATCATACACCCATTATGACGTCATCATACACCCATTATGATGTCATTAAAAAACCCATTATGTCATCATAAAACCCATTACGATAAAGCCGTTATGATGTCATCATAAACACATTATGATAAACCCATTACGATGTCATCATTAACCCATTATGATGTCATCATAAACCCATTATGAAAAACCTGCTATAATGTCATCATAAACCCATTATAAAACAATTATGATGTCATCATGAACCCACTATGATGATGTGATCATGTACCCATTATGATGTCATCATGAACCCATTGTGATGATGTCATCATGAACCCATTCTGATGATGTCATCATGTGTACCATTATGATATCATCATGAACCATTGTAACGAGTTTATTCTTGAACCCATTATGACGATGTCATGTACCCATTATGATGTCATCATGTACCCATTATGATAAACCTATTATGATGTCATCATAAACCCATTATGATGTCATGATGATGTCTTCATTAACCTATTGTGATGTCATCATGAACCCATTATGATGTCATGATTATGTCATCATGAACCCATTATGTCGTCATGATGATGTCATCATGAACCCATTATGATGTCGTCATGATGTCATCATGAACCCATTATGATGTCATGATGATATCATTAACCCATTGTGATGATGTCATCATGAACCCATTATGATGTCGTCATGATTGTGTCATCATGAACCCATGATGATGTTGTCATGATGATGTAATCATGTATCCATTATGATGTCATGATTATGTCATCATGAACCTATTATGATGTCATGACGATGTCATCATGTACCCATTATGATGTCATGATGTCATCATGAACCCATTGTGATAGCATCATGAACCAATTGTGCTCTCATCATGATGTCATCATTAACCCATTATGATGTCATCATGAACCCATTATGATGTCATCTTGATGATCTCATCATTAACCCATTGTGATGTCATCATGACCCCATTATGATGCCATCATTAACCCATTGTGACAATGTCATCATAGACCCATTATGACGATGTCATCATGTGCCCATTATGATGTCATCATGAACCCATTGTGATGTCATCATGAACCAATTGTGATCTCATCATGATGATCTCAT
>VKOC01000003.1:25982232-26135453 GCA_009364415.1 Spea multiplicata
TGATGCGTGGTGGACAATTTCCCCACGTATCTCTACACACCGTCATAAACACTCCCCCTCCCTCCATCCCTACAACAAAATAAATTAGACATTTTAGAATTACAACCCCTCTCCTCCAACCACCTAATCGCCTCCTGAGGACTTAAAAAAAATAAGGTTCCTGACTTATATTGTACTCTGAGCTTTGTGGGAAACAACAGAGAGTAGGGAATATTCGCCAATCTAAGCCGTTTTTTAATTTCCCCAAAGGCCACTCGATGTAATTGTGTTTCCCTGGAAAAATCAGGATACATGGCAATCTTTACCGAATTATATGTAATTGTACCCATTTCCCTGGCACGTCTAAGAATTACATCCCGATCTAATGAATTTAACAATCTAATTATCATAGCCCTGGCTGGAGCCCCCGGTATAGGGGCTTTTGCTGGAATTCTATGAGCCCTTTCCACGCAAAATAACGGGGAAAGTATTTGTAGCCCAACAGTCTCTTCAATCCATCTCTGACAAAACATTTTAGAATCTGATCCCTCCACCCCCTCTGGTAAACCCAGAATACGAATGTTATTCCTTCTGGATCTGTCTTCCATGTCTCTCATTTTCTCTTTCAATTTCCCCATGTCCGTACTCAGAGAAGTTGTGATATTCTTTATCTGCGTCGTTTCTTTATCTAAAGAAGGGACCAATGTTTCCAACTTATCAATCCTTTCTCGTATCTTATTTAAGTCATCTCGAATAAAGGAGACTTCAATCGATAAGCTTTCAACTTTTGAATTTAATTCCACTAGAGCTTGATTGGAATTTTGCACTTCTTTAAGAATGGTACTGAGGAGTCCCGGTTCATTTGGCCGAGTATTCTCCCCCCCCAAAATTATCCGTTTCTGGGGGAGATACAGATCTTAATTCGTTTATATCTTCTCTGCCTTCCACTGAGGACACATTTTTTGCTGAGCGGGTTTTCGTCATAACCGGGGAGGCTTTAAGGAATTTGTCAATTTTGCCTACCCCGATACCCCCTTTTGGAGAGCTAATGCCTGCGGACTTCCGGTTTGGATTTTTAGGGGCCATTTTCTATTTCCTTCCTTTTCCTTACTTCCTCCCCTCTTCTCCTTGTTCTTTTGCTTTATTATCAAATATATAAACTTCCAGTCTTAAATTAGGTTAAATTGAGTTGAAATAATCTAAGACCATTCAGTATCAGGACCACAGTGCTTCTTAATGCTAAACAGGCATTTAGGAAATAAGGCCCAACAAACACTTCATCAGCTTTCCAGCTTAACTCCTAATACAATGTCCAGACGCGTATGATGCATTTAATATGCTGACCACACATTTTAGCAATGACCTCAAACAGAACCCACTTTCATCGGCTTTCAGCTTAACTCCTTTTTGCAGTGTCTAAGTGCCGCAGTGCCATCTGAATACTGACCCATGCATTTAAGAATAAACCCATCAACACTCCATCAGCTTGTACAGCTTAACTCCTGTTATAGTCCAGACCGCGATTGAATCTGAAGCTGACCACGCATTTTAAGCAATAGCCTCCAACAAACAGTTCATCCGTTTTCCTGCTTAAACTCCTTTTGCAGTTGCCCAGCCGCAGTGCATCTGAATGTTGACCAGGCATTTAGGCAATAAGCCCCACCAAACACTTCATCGGCTTTCCAGCTTAACTTCTTTTGCAGTGTCCAGACCGCGGTGCATCTGAATGCTGAACAGGCGTTTAGACAATAAGCCCCAATAAACACTTCATCAATTTTCCAACTTAACTTCTTTTACAGACTATGTAATTGTAATCTGGTTAGCTCACCACCAGAGGGAGTACTACCAGGTCCCCTACCAGAGAAGGGAGACAGAAAAAAAAAAAAAAGAGACAGAGAGACTGCCGTGCCGTTATGTCGTCGTGCTGCTATATCGGCGTATTGCCGTATTGTCACCTTGTCCGGTGCCGTGCCGTTCCGCACCACCTGAACCGCCAGACTGCCGACCCACTCAGCCGCCGGACGCTCGGTCGCCGGACCACTCAGCCGCCGGACCGCTCAGCCGCCGGACCGCCTATCCGACGGACCGCTCAGCCGCGAATCTGCAGTTCCAGCCGGCAATTGCAACCGGCGAACTCCGGTAGAGGAAGGAGAGAGGGGAGAGAGGGACGGAGGGAGGAGGAAGCACGCAGGTACGTCCCTACGTCATGACGACCGCCCCCCCTGGAGGTTTTCTGTATACTTTTAATTAGTACGGCAATAAGTATATGGCAATTAATGCAAAAATCACAGTTTAGCAGCAAGGCATTTTGGATATAAATGTTTGATTGGCTCTTGTATACAAGGTGAGAATTTCTAAAGCACCAATTTATTTGTGTCTAATCTGTTGCGCATAACAGCATTTAATTTGCTGATCGTCATGGCATATTGGCATTTAAGTTTCTTTAAAAGCTTGAACATTTAAATCAGAGCAAGACACAAATAAATAAAACAAAAATGTATAATTATAAAAGTTATAAAACTACAAATACAGGCTAGTATGTTAGTTAATACCAGAAATGGAAAGTGAAAAAAAAAATCATATACTTAAAAGTAGTCTTCTTAATAAACGCAAGCAGCATATGCAACCAGCATATACTTAAAAGTAGTCTTCTTAATAAACGCAAGCAGCATTCCAAAACATATATGAATTCACCATGCTATGTGTATGCTGTATATTGTTTCACTTTGCTTACCTCATACTTGTCATGTTAAAGATGCTGAAAGATAGTTGCATACATAAGATTGCCACCTTTTACTCGGTCATAGTTGTGGGTCGGTGAGAGCAGAGCTACAAAAGGGAAGCACCACGAAGGGAGCCATGTCTGTCTGCCTGTGACACTTCTGGAGACTGAGGCAAAGTCTACTCTTTCCTCCTTGATATTGGCTGCACACATGTGCACAAGGCACCATCTGAAAATGCACTTGCATATTCTGCCAGCTTACCATCTGCCAGGGGCACCCTCAGTGGTTTTGGAGCCCTTTACAAAACAAAAGGTCTGCCCTCCCTACCCAGATGACCTCCCCTCCGCACCACCAGTATTTTCTCTTCTACTTATCTTTTTTGGTGGCAACGATAGCTCAGACAAGCTGTTTGGGGCACAGACATCTTGGGGGTTTGCAGGAGACTAGTGACGCCTATACCAGTGAGGGCTAGGCCGATCACATTTCATTTCTACCTTTCAGGGACACAGTATGGAACTGATGAGGTTATACACACAGGCATATATTATATATTGCACTTGTGCACGGGCGCAAAACTATCTTGGACTAATTTTTCATTAGTTTTCATAAATCTTTGGACAGATTCTGTTTCCTGCCCTTCTAGCAATGGGGGGTTAAATTTGGATACAAAATTCATTGCTCAAAAAAAGTCTCCCTCTCTGTCCATTAGTACCCTGTGCCCCCTGCATTTCCCCCTTCCTTGTATCGGCCTCTCGCCACCTCCTCACTTAGCGTCCAGTTGTTTTCTGGTCTCCTCTGACCTCTCTCTGCAGAAGCAGAGACCATGCTGACAAAAGATGTGGTAAAAGGTGAGAGGAGTCAGTATGTGAGACAGTGTTCTGCTGCAGTGTACTGCCATAGTACCTGCAATAGAAGCTGCCTTAAATTATAATATAACCTTTGCTTGTCCATAGAGGTGAATTAATGCACAGATTTTCTTACAGACACTAAAATTGTAAGCTGTAATTTTAGATTTTAATTTTTAGTTAATATAATAAAGTCTTACTTAATGTAAGGAAGATTTACTTTATTGAGGGAATGCTAGATATGTGGAACAGTCCCCCAGCAGAAGTAGCTTGAGGTCCACAGAACCCCTGAGTTTTTCCCCCCTGATTCTTGCACCTGTTTATTATAAGTTGGTATTTTGATTGAGGTTTTTAAAGATATTAATACGTTTAGTTGAGTGATCTGAGGTGAGATTTTTCAGTAGAAAAATCTCTGGCATTGCAATGGTTAACCTTTTTTTTTTTCTGTATGTGACCTCTTACACAGCTTTCTGGAGAGGCTGTATTTGCTAATACCTGTTTCATTTATTGGTCTCTTAGTTGTACCTACTTTGATCCTTAACCACATTTTCTGGCATTCCTTCCTAAAATGCTAATCCCATCTTGTTTAAGCATGTGTGACCCATCTTGTAATTACTGGCAACTCTCCCAGAAAATGTGTAAGAGGGGAGAGATGACTCTCTGGAGTCCCCACTGTCCCCAAAAAATACTGGCTTTTGCATTGCCTGTATTTTACTTATGCCGGCACTAGTTTCAAAGCGTTGATTATCAGCTGTGCCGGTAAAATATCAGCTGGGTGGCAACCCTATGCATACATAATAAACTTACTATTAGTGAACTAAAAAATCTTAGTGGGCATATGGACACAAATACACAAGTGATTGATTTTTAGCTTCCTTGGTTGGTTAGGTGAGATCAGGGGATCTCCCCAACTAGGTCATTATTACCCCTGCCTGGGGCTTCTACATAGGACTTTGCCCACAAAAAAGGTTTTCCCTAAAATCAGATGTTCTGGTCCCAAACATCTGTGTTCTGAATTCTTCTAATAAGAAATAAAGTAAAAAAAGAAGCACTTAGGTCAAATAATGCACTCTACTCCATTTATCTACATTTTCAAACATATAATTATTATAATTTTTTTATTAATCATGAATTATAACTCTCATTTGAAAGCAAATTTAATGATTTCCTAAGTTACCTGCTAAAAGCATAAGCCAAAATTGGTCTTATTTTTATTTCATTACATTATTTATGAAATAGCCATGTGACATCATTTCTAAATGGAAGTTGTGAGTCAGATAAGTTTGGCAAGGAGAAAAGTTCCTGCTTTTATTGTATTTCGTATCAATACTTTTTCTAATTGCTTGTGTCTTGTGGGAGCAGTGAAATATAAATGTGCCACACTACTGCCAATTATCAGTAGATAAAATCTCTGCAACAAATGGTGGACGGTGGACATAAATAGTATAGACAGAAATATCCCTTATGTGTCTAGTTCAAGATAACTGAAGTTAGGCACAACCAAGGAAGTGGTAATCAGACACAAACAATAATTGTTGCTGATAAAAATTCATTAAAACTACACTGATGATAAATTACTAACACATTCAGATATACCACCTTAATCTAGTGATTTAATATACATATAAGGGATATTGGATTACTACTGTCACAAATATAATCAACAAGGTGGTTGCCTGCTAATGTACATATTGCTCGAATAAATTAATGAGATAGCAACAAGTAAAAAATAAAAAAAGAACCCACATGCATCCCTTACTGCTCTAAAACAAAACAGGAGAAAGTACATGCAGCGGCTTCATCACGGGCAAAAAGTTATCATCAGCCCAAATTTTATCGATTTCTCTCATCATCAATTTTTGGTAACAAGTTTCAAAAAATATAAAATAAGGTTTTGAACACATACAGTATATATTATATCTGTATGAATGAAGTAACTAACATAAATCACTTTTCAAATATTTGTATTTCTATAATAAATTGTGAGTAGTCCCTACTGGTGTCATAAACATATGGGCATGACTCATAGGCCTTAGTAGTTTGAAGGCCACCCTGGCTCTCTAATATTGGGCCAGCATAAACCGACTCACTCTGCTAACAAGTTCTTTTAACTTTTAAATAACTATTCAGAAACAGACTTTGAAAGTGGTCTATGGAAGAAAAAGTGGTGAACCGGTCATGGGCGGCCAAGGCTTATTGATGCTTGTGGGGGAGGGTGGGCAAATGCTGGCCTGAGTGATCAAATCCAACAGACGAGCTACTGTAGCTCAAATTGCTGAAAAAGTTAATGCTGATTCTGAAAGTTGTCAGAACACACAGTGCATTGCAGTTTGTTGTGTATGGGGCTGCATAACCACAGACCAGTCAGGGTGCCCATGGTGACCCCTGTCTACTGCCGCAAGTGCCCACAATGGGCACATGAGCATAAGAACTGGACCACAGAGCAATGGAAGAAAGTGGCTTGGTCTGATGAATCACATTTTTTTTTACATCACGTGGATGGCCAGTGCGTGTGCGTCGCTTACCCAGAGAACACATGGCACCAGGATGTATCCATGGAGGCCCCACCTCGCAACTTACAGGACTTAAAGGATGTGTTGCTAACGTCAATATGCCAGATACCACAGCACACATTCAGTGGTCTAGTGGAGTCCATGCCTCGACAGGTAAAGGCTGTTTTGGTGGCAAAAGGAGGACCTACACAATATTAGCCAGGTGATCATACTGTTATGGCTGATTGGTATATATAGCAGAGGCATTATTAAATGCTCATCTACATCAACCAGAAATTGTGTAGGAAAAGCAAGACCTCTGGTTGTCTTTCGGATGTAGATGAGCGTTTAATAATGCTTTTGCTATTTCTTAAGGTTTTTCCACCAAGGGTTTTCCATCACACTTTTCCTCTCCATAAAATATATATATTTATTATTAATTTTCTCGATTCATCAGAGTTTCCATGTCATTGATTGCAGTTCCAAATCACTAAGTATATTTTCTTCTTCGTAAAAGCTGAAATTATGTTTTAAAAAAGTGCAAGTCAAGACACATCAGGACAGCAACAACAGCTCTTCTGTCACTTCGAGACACATCATGCCTCTTTTCCTCAAGAGGAACACTGCTGGGACTGAAATGAGATTAAAGTGCTGATACGGAACGGCAGAGAAAAACCTGTCAGGTTGGTACATCAAAGTAATTACAGCCAGTTACCTATCCTTAGAGTTCTAAACCTAACCAAAGAATTTTTGGTTATATTACATTTAAAAAGTTTAATGCATGGAGCACTAAATCAAAGGCTCTGCATACAGCTATTCTTGCAATGCCCTCTTAGGAAAAAAACTGTGCTAGTTGTTGTTCAGCATCCAGTAGTTAATGCTAAATAATCTGATTACCAAACATCTTGATTTGAAAAATGTCTTTAATTCAAACAAGTACTATTATGTGAATAGCCAGGAACCAGCCACCACTAAACAGTTACCTCTGCAGCTGCTGAGCACTGGGATATGGTATATCCTGGCACGTTGTATTTTCAGGAAGCATGGAGCCAAATACATTTTCTTATGGAGGCTGTACCTGCTAGGTTACAACAGAGATCTCTGATGGGCCTCTTATAAGGGAGATCTCTGGTGTCTCTGACAGGACATGGAGCAGCCCCATAGAGCAATCTGCCCCTGGTTATTACCTCTCCCTGTAACCGCTGCCATATGCCTAGTTGGCCTAGGCCAGGATACCCCACTGTTCTTTACATTTCTATGTCATTTCTATGTCATTTCTAATAGTTTTAAAGATATCTGTAAATGGCACTTTTTGTTTTTCGCATTGATGTCTACATAAAGCAAGACAATTTTACTTCTTACAGGCTTTGCCAAACTCTGACCCACGTGTTGCTGCCCTCTAGCAGGGGGCTCTATGCTGCGATGCGAAACAAGATACCGTTGTAGGAGTTATTAATGAATTAAAGTTACCTAGAGTGTGTGCTTTTTGTTTGCCAGAGATATTTAGCTAAAAATTTACCTTAAAGCTTCATCTAATCATTTTCCTGTTCCAAGGGTATGTCCCCCTCTATCTCCCTTCATCTCTCTCCTCAATCTCCCACATGCAAAGGCTACATGAACCAATGAACAACAATCAACAACTTAACAATAGGTAACTGAATGTGAAGGAATAATCGGTTACATACAGAGAACAGGAAGATAATGTCACATTACATATGAAGTGTTTTTTCACACACACACATATATATATATATATATATATATATGTGTGTGTTTTAGGTTTATTTTGTATCTTATCTGTGACATCTCACCTTTGAGAGACAGATGATTCTTTCTTTTCTATTGAATTTTATGTACTGCATGTCTATATCCCGTGACATCTAAAAGCCCCTGGGAAATGTCTTGTGTGGACTTTGTGCCCTGATGAGGTGCAAGGCGAGCCAATGACCCAACTCCAGTTTTTGCAGAATCCAATTCAAGATTTTCATAGCCCCTTGTGCCTGAAAATATAGATTTTATAAAAGACAGGAGGCGAGTATTATGCAATAGTCTTTCTTTACTACTGGACAGCAGCAAGGGTTAACCAAACAATATATGTTGAGAAAAAAACAAAGAATCAATCAAACATGCTAGGTATGCAGGTAATAACCAATCAGAGCATATCACAGGTAATATAACAGGTAACTTCCTCAGACTCCTCCTCTTTCGAGCTGTAGAAGTCATAAAACATAAGTCCAATATAAGGAACAGAAGAAACGTTCAGGAATAATAACTTGGGAAACTGTGTGAAGATGAGACCGAAGATGAGGAATCCGTGGAGATTCAAACTGAAAAATATGAGAGAAGAACCAAAGGGAGGGTTAAATGGGTGGGATAATACTCGCCTCCTGTCTTTTATAAAATCTATATTTTCAGGCACAAGGGGCTATGAAAATCTTGAATTTTATGGCAGACAGGAGGCTTGTATTATGCAAGTTTAAAGCTAAATAAGCATAATAGTTATAATATTACTGAGGAGACATGAGGTTCTGGTCTAAAATAGAAAGTTTTGAACGTGGATTCCGATGACCAGTCGGCCGCCTTAAGAATGTCTGCCAGAGAGCCACCAGATTGCAGTACTTTATTAGACATTGCTCCCCTGGTGGAATGGGCCCCAAATTTTGAGATGTCAATGTTAGCCATGGACATGGTGAGTTTAACCCATCTCGCCAAAGTGGGTGAAGAGACAGGAAGATGGGGTTTACGAAATGAAATGAGTAATTGATGATAGGACGGGTTTCTAAAATCCGATGTCTGGAGTTCATAAGCTTTAAGGCAACGAACTACGCATAGGGAGGGATTATGAGGGAAAGCAGGATAGAAAATAGACTTCAAATTGGTTTTTGTACGTCTATGAACAGTGAAGAGGACACCCCGTGGGGTGTATTGTCTTTGCGTCAAGTCTAGGGCTCTAACATCTGAGACCCGTTTAAAGGATATGAGACATAAGAGCATAGTAAGCTTAAAACTTAAGAGCTTGAGAGAGAGAGAATCATAATCATCCCATGAATCAAGTAGTTGTAAAACTAAATTAACATCCCAGGTAGACACGTATTTGGGTAGGGGAGGACGTTTAAAACGAATGCCCCTAAGGAGCCTGCAAACTGGGGGTGTTTGCCCTGTTTGCCCAAAGGTAAGGCATCAACGGGAGAATGCTGAGCTGAAATGGCTGAGCGATAGAGATTTAATGTACGGTAAGCTTTACCAGAATCAAATTCAGAGGACAAGTAATTAAGGATGCAGGCTACAGGTGCATGAATGGGATCCAGGTCCCTTTGTGTGCACCAATTAAGCCAAAGTTTCCAGGCAGATCTGTAATTAGATCTGGTACCTGGAGCCCACGCTTCTGAGAGGATGTCTCTAGTAGATTGAGAAAACGGGATGTCTGGTTCGGGAGCCCCGAGATCAGCCAAGCTACTAGAGAAAGATTCCCCGACAGGATCAGAGGATGAGGTTCCCCTGACGGATTGGTTAATAAATCCTGAGACAAGGGAAGAATTCTTGGGACGTCTGTCAGCATTCCCAGGATTTGGGGAAACCACGACTGGGTAGGCCACCAGGGGGTTATGATGGCTACAGTGGCCTTTTGTGAGAGTGTCTGGAGTAGAACCCTGGGAATCATCATGAATGGAGGGAACGCATATAGGGTCCCTGATGGCCATATCTGGGTGAATGCGTCTGAACCCAAAGCGTCTGGATCCGGACGCCAACTGTAGAAATCGGTGACTTGCCGATTGAGACGTGACGCGAACAGGTCTAGCGTTAGAGGTCCCCAGAGATGGTTTAATTGATGGAAGACAGCTGGATCTAGCATCCAATCGCTGGAGTCGGCCAGGTAACGGGAGTTCCAGTCTGCAATTGTGTTTGAGAGGCCAGGAAGGTACTCTGCCTTTAGGACAATATGTCTGTCTAGACAAAAGTGCCAAAATCCCTTGACAAGGTTGGTCAATTCTTTTGATTTGGTGCCCCCCAACTTGTTGACATACTGGACCGCAGATATGTTGTCCATCCGCAGGAGTACGCAGCAATGGGTTCTGTCTTTCACAAAACTCTTTAGAGCGAAAGAACCTGCCAAAAGCTCCAAACAATTTATGTGCAAGAGAGATTCTTGAGGGGACCATTTTCCTCCCGTGGAACGGGGGCGGCATCTCGCGCCCCAGCCAGCTAGACTCGCATCGGATTCTATGGTAATATAAGGGAAGGATGCGAAGATAGTCTTCCCATTCCAGGATTGGACATGGTGAAGCCACCATAGAAGTTCCTCCCTGGTTTCTGGGGTCAAAGAGATTTTGTCTGAATAACCTAAGCCTTCTCTCAAGTGTTGGGCCTTGAGGCGTTGAAGTGCTCGGTAATGCAGAGGAGCAGGAAAAATTGCTTGAATAGAGGCCGAGAGAAGCCCTACTACCCTGGCAAGGGAGCGTAAGGATATTAGATTCTTGTTTAGGATCGAATAGATTTCCCTCCGAATAGTTTTCAATTTCCGTGAGGGTAGGCTGAGAGTGGCATCCAGGGAGTTCACTAGGAAACCCAGGAACTCTATACCCTGAGAAGGGGTCAGAATAGATTTCTTGGAGTTTATAATGAATCCAAGATTGGACAACAAAGATAAGGTCCAATAGGTATGAGTGTGGATAGATTCTAGGGATTGAGACATGATCAAGATGTCGTCTAGATAGATGATTAGACGAACACCCCGGCTCCTGAGGAGGGCCACCACAGGTTTGAGAATTTTTGTAAAGCACCATGGTGCTGATGAGAGGCCAAAGGGAAGACAGGTGAACTGCCATAATTTCTGATTCCAAAGGAATTGGAGGTATTGTTGGTGAGAACGGTGTACAGGCACGGTTAGATATGCATCTTTGAGATCTATTTTTACGAGCCAATCGTTTATTAGTAAAAGATCTCTTAACAGATGGATGCCCTCCATCTTGAAATGTTGATAACGTATGAAATTGTTTAAATCTCTCAGATTTATTACAGGTCTGTGACCCCCTTCTCGTTTGTTTACGAGGAATAGATTGCTTACAAAACTGTGAGGGGATAGAAAAGCTGGGATAATAGCTCCTTTTTTCTTCAAATCTAATATCTCTAGATTTATGAGATCGTGATGAATTTGGTCGAAGACCAAAGGTTTCAGGATTTGGGTTTGGATTGGAGTGGAAAGAAATTCTATCTTGTAACCCCTGATGGCATCTAGAACCCATTTGTCTGAGGTAATTTGGGCCCAAACATGGAAAAAATGTGAGAGTCTGCCCCCCAACTTTGTGTGGGAAGAAGGGAGAATAAACGGACTTACCAGCCGATGGTCTGGATCGTGGGTAGCCACGTTGGCCTCTAGCCCTCCAAGGTCTTCCTCGGGAAGGGAAGAAAGGATTGGCTTGATATGAACCAGAGTATTGAATTCTGTCATATTGTGAAGGGCCTTGTTGGTGTTGTCTAGATTGAAATTTGCGGCTGGGAACGCGGCCCCTGCCTTTCCCAGCCCTGCCGAAAACCTTCGGAGTAAATACCTTTTTAAGTGAATTCTCTGCCTTGTTGAGCGTAGAGAATAGCCCCACATATTTCCCTATCTCCTTAATGAAGGGTTCTCCGAATAGCAAGCCTTCAGCGGAAGAGCCAGGTTCCTGGGTAGCCAGTTGAGTCAGTTAAGAGTCCATTTTCATAAGGACTGATCTCCGCCGCTCACTATTCAGGGCGGAATTAACATTGCCGAAAAGGCATATAGATCTTTGAATCCAACCCCTAAGATTTTCAGTGTCAACCGGTGTACCGGATTGGCACGCTTCTTCGGCCATATCGAAGATTTTGGCAAGTGGACCCAACAGGTCGAGAAGCTTGTCTTGACAAGCCTTAAAAGACCTGTCCAGGCCTTTTTTTGGGGTTCTTACCAGTTTTATTGAGGTACTGAATAATTATGGGGTCCAATTCAGGGGTAGCGGCAGCTTTATTAGGGATAGAAGGTCTTGGGCATTCCGCCCGTAATTTGTTCCTGGCTGACTTGTCGAGTGGCTTGCGCAGCCATAATTCCATGTACTGAGAAACATGAGTGGCTGGGATCCACTCAGAGGATCTCGGGTGTTTAATATTACCCGGGTCAAAAAGGGGGTTGCCTTTTTTGTCGAGGACCAAATCCTCCGTAGCGGTAGTAGCCGCCTGATCTTGTGACTCCTGAGAGGAGACACTAAGAGGGGGTTCAACCTCCGAATCTGAATCCTTGGAGGTGTCCGAGGATGAATTGTCACTATGGGACGTGTCAAATGAGTCTGGTTTACCCCTGTAAGGAGTTATCCGAGCCCGTTTTGATATGTCGTCCTCTCGGGCGGAGGGTATGTGGTGTCTTTTGGATACACCATGTTTTGAACTGCGGTGTGAGCGCAGAGTGTCATGAGAGTCTTGATACATTTTCCTCTGCATAGAGGTTGGATCGTCAATACAGAAGTGTCTTTTGCGGGACACTTTACCAGACTTTTTGAGTCCCTTTGATAGGTGTCTAGTGGACTCTTCAGTGGACCAGAATAGGTCTGAAGGAGTAGAGGGACCTTGAGTTTTACGCTCATGTGTATTGTGAGCAATGGCAGCCGCCACAGATTGGGCAAATGACTCTTGCATCGAAGTCATGGCCATGATAATTGCCGAAGAAATTGACTTATTAGTAGAGTCTTCCTGAACCCTCTTATAACGGTCCTCATTTAAGGAATCCGCCTCACCTGCCGGCCCCATAAGGCTAGCGTCTGTGATAGCCTTCTTAGAATGGTCCTTAGAAGACATAGTAGGAAATAAGTAACAAGCACTTTAAATATGAATAAAAATGCTGAGGGTTCAGAGGGTTGAAAGGCTGCCAGGAAAACAAATATAAATATGTAGAAATGTGTATATATATATATATATAGTTACAGTAACGAATTCAGGATGCACGGCAAACAGTGTTTCAATTCTGAGGTAAATCCTCAGACTGAAATATTCCCGCCCACACAAACAGCTGAGCACCAGCTGGCGGAGCCTCGTGGGCAGCGAAGGGAAGCCGCGTCCCACAAGGCGGGGCAGGGGAAAGGCTTCCACAAAGAGAGACCTCTCAAGATGTCTGCCGTGCAAAATGCCAAGCGACTCCAGTGTCCGTTTGAACCAAAGAAACAAACAACAGAATGCACAGGAGGGCTGAATAAGGTTTCAGGTGAGCGAAACCACAGCCCTAGAAACAAATATCTGAAAGGAAAGCGGTCCAAACGTTGAAAATGCGGCCGCAGAGATAAAATAAAATGTATGTAAAATTAGTTAATGAAACCCCTGGAAAGGGGTAGGAAGGTGAAAGAAATGAACACACAAAGGTGTATGTAACTTTGCAGTATATGTAAAAGGTATATATTAACGATAAGCAACAATAAATCTGCTACTGTGAGAGAGAAAAATATATAGGTGTATACTTAACTGTCGCAGCAGCGAGAAAGAGGAGGAGTCTGAGGAAGTTACCTGTTATATTACCTGTGATGTGCTCCGAGGGTAAGGAGAGGCCCCGAAGTAGAACCCTGAGCCATGAGAACCCTGAGCCAAGTATGTCATTATCTGCCTGGAGCTGTACGCTGCATGGGGAGGTTTCCAGAGCCTTGCCTAGCTGGTCTGTCGAGGGAAGTTGTTGAATAGTTGGGCAGGTTCACCTGGGCCAGTTGGGAGTTAGGCTGTTATTTTTGGGGTGTTGAGCACTTATAAATAAATAACACCGTTTGCTTGAAATACATTGTTCCCGAGCCTCATTGCCACAGATGACCGTGCTTAAGATCCCTAAATGTGACTTTATCACCATCAGCTGCAGGGTCCTATCGCCATACCTATTAAAGTTGAGGAACATTTATATGTTTTTGCAAAGAGGTAGACATAACTTCAAATGATAGATACATATGTCAATGTGTACAAAAATAAACCTGTGATAAGAAACACCTTGCATGCCTGGAAAAAATATTGTAGAGGTCATTAGCAGCCGACGTACCAAAGTGCTCACTTGTAAATCAAGAAACCTTGGGGTCCTCCTTAAGAACTTGATCTCTCCGGTCTGCCAGGGTATTTGTTATCCCTCATAGACTGACGGAGAGAGATTTATTTTTATTCAAACCTGCCACCTTTGTAGCCATGGTAACCACCCCTTTATTATCTCTGTTACAGGCTCCTGCAGCCAGAATGCAGGGACACTTTCAAAGTAAAGCTGGCAAATAATACGATGATATGCTCTTGTTTGTAATTTTTACAGAACTCAGAGGCTGCTCCACTATTGCATTCTAATTTGTATAAAGACAGCAAGGGCTGGTAAGAGTGTACAGCAGAACCATTAAGTAATTGTGCAAGGTGAGGATACCTCATTAGAGACTGAGAAAGATGTGCTATGTATATGTGAGTGGCATACAGTATTTTGACATGTTACCTCTTGTGTAACCTTTTGGCTCAAGGCCCATATGTACATTCAGGGCACAACTGAGGATAACAGGGAGGCCGTGGCACTTTAAGTCTGGCGGCCGCCTATGATGCCGCCTATGATGTAGATGTGGATACGAGAGGCTGAAACCTGCGTTTTTATGCTTAAGTAGTGTGAGGCCAGGAATTTTCAGCCGAAGGCGGCACACTCTGGCACCTGATCTGGTGCTGGTGAGTATGCCCGCTGGGTATATGACCGGTGTGGCAGATGGCCAGTCCGGGCCTGCAGACAGAAGATGGAAATCACTCAGCTCTGTGGATGTTACATATATCTTTATATAAAGATAAATTCCACAGCTAATTAAGCTAATAGGTTATGCACGAGGTAGCACTTGTACTTATTAAAACACCCCCTTAAGTATCATACCCATACTACTACCCATATTTTCTAGTCACTTTTAACTACACAGCCTTTAAACATGCTAACAATGACAGTAAATGTACATCTATCAGATCGTAAGCTCATTGGAGCAGGACCTACTGCAGCTTTTGTTTCTGTAAGTCCAAATTGTCATGCGAAGCCCTACTTGTGATGTTGTACAGCGCCGTATAATATGACTGCACTGTATAAATTAATAATTTCACTTCAACCTACACAAAGACATCCCTGTCCCTGGTTGTAGAAGCATCGTTGGTACATAATGTCTGTGGCAGGGAATATGATCAAAACAGTCTGATGACCAGAAGAAAAACAGCAAGCCAGGGATGATGATGGTGAGTAGTGCCAATGAGGGCAGAAGCAGGTGGGTGTGTGTATGAGGATTGCTGGCAGTATAATCAGGCGTTGGGCTTGAGGCTTAGAGCAGATAAAGGGTGGAAGATAGGAGGGTGTGGCAGAGGGAGGTAGTTAACAGTGATTCCCAGTGAAGAGCTGGAGAAGGCAGCTGCCGCTGCTGCTGCTGCTGCTGCTGCTGCACTGTTCCTTTGCTAAGCAGCAGGCAGGTCTGCTTGTCAGCTTCAGTTGATAGCTGTGCCTCAGCAGGAGAGGATGAGCAGAAAGCAGCCACTAGCACATACACCTGTACTGTAACTTCACAGTCAGGAGACACCATCAAAGGGCTAGTAATCAGTCCTTCCAGCCTCTGGTAAGCAATGTTTTTCTTTCCTGAATCCATCTCTTCAGTCTTTCTGATGGCTGCTGATGCTTGTGTTGTGTGTGTGTGTTGCATTTTGGGGGCATGGCATGGTTAGAACAATGTTTTCAGATGTGCCAGGTCATCACAATGACATTGAGAGATCATAGAGTTGTAGCCATTGGCATAATGCTCCAGTAAATTCTTAATTATCCAAGGGACCGTAATCATAGCAAGTGCCATGCACTCGGGCATCTGATTTTGCTCACTTAAAATACATCATGATATCCATAGCTGTGTTACTATGCCCCTAGCTTTCACCTTTCTTTAAATATTATCTACAATGTATGAATCAAAAATAATATTCTTCTCACATAGAGAATCGGTCAGCTAAATACTTCTTAATCAAGAGAGCTACACAGATTAGAGGATGTTTGCTCACTAACTCATATCCTAAGCCTTTTTTCAATTAACTAAATTCTGCACTTTGATACCATCATTTTCCATTCATGGCGTTCGACTAATCCAATATGTTAAGTGGTCGTCGAAAACTTTGAAAATAAATCTATACGATTTAGTTATTTGCCATATTGTTGCAAGCTTTTTAAGACGTGTGTTTGGATAACACAAACGAATGTGTGTAATAAGTAACATGATTATTTAAGGGAAGCAATATGACATCTGCTTCCCACAATATTATTCCTGTATCTGTGGTTTACCCAGAATACTGGTATGTGTGTATGCGTGTGTGTGTTTATCCATGTCTACTTTCTAGTTTGGGATTTGCTAGCTTTGACCACTGAATGCCTGACCTGCAGTGAATTAATAATCATTTAATCCCCTACCTTGTAATATTTTTTACCCTTGAAATGTTTTTGTTTGTGGTCGATTACGTTAATGTTTACGTAACAGAATAATAATTGAATTGCTGACTGGTCCATTGCCATATAAGCCACCCAGACAATAACACATTTTAGGTAATAATTTTAGATAGCCTCTTTCAATCTTTTTTTTTTTTAGAATGAGAGAAGCAGAATAGTGAAATCCAGCCCTTTAGAAATGGGTGAGAAGCTTTGTGGAAAGCTAAAAGTTAAACAGATGAAGATTAAACAGATTGTGATCAGTAAGTAGCTTACTGATGCTGTGTTCCCTGTAGTCCACGTGAGATCAGCCAGATTCTAGGATTGCTTATCAGAGATACAAAAATGGAAAGTTTGAAATCACCACATTGTGGATTTTTAGAAATACTGATGCTAAACCGCCATTTTGCACCTTTCTTAAAATATGAGAAAATACACAGGGGGTTGTAATTATGTTAATAGGAAAGTATCAGTTTAATACAGATCATGAATGTTGCAGGTTGTGATGACGAAGTATACTATCACCCTTAACCCCTTAATGACAATGCATTGTTTTCAATGGGTTTAGGGACCGCCCATTTTCCTTAAGGGGTTAAGAGTTACCGCTTTACTTTTGGCCTCTGTCTTTACGCAAGTAAACTGCTTGCCTATCTTCCTAAAGGCGCACACATATCTCATTTATCTGTAATCATTTCTATGCCGTTTTGTGCTGTTTGTTGTGATCCACAGCAGGGCTCATCACATTGGCAGAAGTCATAGCCAGAAACCCAAGATGCCTACGCGTTAATTCCCACATGATGGTTATTGCTATTCATGCAAATTCAATAGAAGAACAACCGTTCACACTTTTCAGTCATGGGAGTGACAAATCCATTATACTGATATTAGTTCAGTGCCTGAGGGGCACGCAACACCTCACACCTGTACGTAGAGCCACAAATGTGTAGATATCAACACAAACCATTACATAAGTAGCTATGCTGTGTAAACGTATGCATAGCTATTAATTATCTATAACATAACAACAAACATGCATAATTTCCATAAATAAAACAGTACACATAATTATGCACATAACGAGGGAAACATATTAGTACCCATGCTATGTATACAGGCAAGCCATACTGGTTTATGCACAATATATATTGAATATATATATATTGTCACTGCAGCAGGATATAAATTAAGTATGTAATACCTATTTTACTCCTGCCCCACCATTCTCCATCCATGCTGTGCCTGCAAGTACCTTAGTAGTTTTTGTGAAGACTGTATTAGGATCTACAGATTTTTTTTCGGGCGCTGTCCTGCTAAGCTGCCCCATCGCCCTGATCAGTGCAGACCTTAGCCTTTGCTTCCACATGCTCTCAACCTGCTAAAGTGGGATATGATGTCATACCAGCAATCAAATTACAATGATAAACTACAGAAAAGTAGTTGTGAATTTCAGCAGGTTCATGGAAGGTTTACAACCTATTCTCTTTTATAGACAACCTTGAAAGAGTTAATAAAAAATATTTAAGTAACTCTATTTCCAAATATACATGTACCTCTTTGGAACCCAAATGTCTATGCTCCTCTTTCTCTCTTGTTGTCCCTGTTTTTTAGGAGCTCTACATTTTTGCTGAGTATCAGTGCATCGCAATGTTCTACAACATAAAAAATAAATGCATTCTTATTCTGACTATTCCAGTTACATAAATAGCTATCAATATGTGACATGAAAGTCTTACATAGACTCATAGGTTAAAAGAAGGTCTAAGTCCATCAAGTTCAACCTGTTCTAAATGTTCCTAGTTGCTTAGATCCAGACATAGTCAACAAGACCTCCTTTCTGCACATGCCATGTTCAGGGTCGTCCCTGGATAAATGACATTGTTATAGCCCACCCCAATAACCACAACTAAAAATTCATATGTGGTGCTTGGCATATTCAGACTACAAAATGGATGAGAAATCAAAAAAGAAAATAGACGCCTAATCCGCAAGTGATGACCAAAAAATGGCTGGTATATTTTACTTTTAGAGACCAAACCAAGCATAAAAATACATAGACCTTTGAACATGAATAAGTATCTGTGAAAAATGGATTTAGATCCATTACATGTCATACGCCTTCACATTATGTTCAGTAAGTTTTTTTTTTGTTAATTTGCAACCACAAATAACAAAAAGAAAGGATTGATCCACTAAAGTCAGTAAGAAAAAAAATACTGGACACAAAGGTAGAGGAATTCAGCCTTTTTAGTGATTTATGATACCCAATTATTACACAGTACATTATTTTATGCACTTGTTATCTTAATATCTTCGTCTTTACTACACAAGTTGAATAGAATAGAGTTTGTTGATACTGTTGACTAAACAATGCCTGAATGTTCCCCATTCACTTGTGAATTTAGTCATACTATGACAGAATGGTTTTCCAAGTGTCAAGCTTCTAGAATTTGTGTGGGTAAGCACCTTTCTTTCTTTTGAATACAGACCTTGATACTCACTGACAAAGCCACAGAACCTTAACTGGTCCCGTATTCATGCTTGGTTTTTTTTTGTTGTTGTTCATAAAACATTCTGTAGTATATCAGTTGACATATATAACTATTAAGTTACTGAAATGAAAACTATAAATGATCTACTAGTGCAGACAAAAATAAACAAAAAAAAATCTTCCCTATAATTTATTCTTGGCTGTGTTGAATTGAGTCTGTTTCTGTGTTATAAATATCTGAATGCGAATGTTTATTGGAAACCACTGAAAATATAGTACATATCATTTACCTCCGCTGTAATTATAATTTGCTATTTGAATGTGGCGTTAAATGATCGGTTTTATTAGTAAAACATATTTTTAATCCTAGAACCTCACACCGACTACAGAATTTGCAGTTAGGTTACATCATATTACAAGGCACACTGGACCCTTTTACAAATAAGCTGTGAGCAGAGGTATCCTTTGGGATGCCACGCAAGGACTTTGGTCTAATTCTTTGCATGGCCATCGTTAGGTAACAGTCCACTGGGAATTCCTAATACTTAGAGGATGGGTAGGACTTGAGTGCTCTCCTGTAGATTCAAGGTTGTTTTTCACAACCAAAAAAAGGTATATGAAAGTAACTATAACGCAATAGTTTACCCCACGTTCACTAGGTTTCCTGTATGACTAGATCACCAAGGAGCAAAGGTTTAATAATATTTTTATTCTGTAGGAGAAAGTAACCATGGCAGAGGGATCTTCAAACTGAAACTAGCATAAATCTGTTAGTACATTCCATTAAACAAGGATGGTTTATAAAAATAAGGACATTTGCAATTACAATTTGTACTTACGGTAAGTAATTCTCTGCAATTAATGAATCATCTCATAAAGATGTAATTATAGCTTTGTTAATCTAACATAGTGTGTTGCTTGGAGTAGCATATTCGTTATATATCTGTTATATAAATGTGCTGGGAATATTACTGATAATCAAACATTTCATTGCATCTGCACGGAAGTTGATGAAAATGGTTGTCATTAAGTTCTGTACTTAGCTATTTCTTTTGTGGTTTAATATGTGGAAATCTTTTAAGGTATTCCTATTAGTTATGTTATTGTGTAGCATTTGAGAACTGATTATTAAAACATTTTGTTTTCCATTTTTGTTTTATTTTAAGGTTGAAAGACCATTCTCACCAAGACTGAGTGTGACAAGCCTCTATAAAGACAAAGTAAGGAGAAGCATGCCAGTACATGCAGTCTGACTTTTTTGAAATCCGTGCATTGATTAGTCTCCTCTGAGATTACACAATGGGTCTTCATAAAACCGCTAATGGGGACATCCTTGAGAGCTGCTGTTTACGGAAAAAACTCTTTGTACATGGCCAGAAGCACCCGTTTGTCCTTAAGAGACTGAGGCTTATTCGTATACTGGGACTTCTCATAAGCATAACAGCCGTTAGCACATTGTCCGTTGCATTTAGTGCCTTCTTTAAGATAGAACCATTAGACAATGACATGACTCATATTTCAGACGACCACACTCTGCTGCACAGGTATCAAAGAACTCTAATGGACATCACAGAACAAAATCAGATTGATACTCCCGATTCTTCTGTTTCAATAAACAATAAAACCAAGAACAATAAAAGTGAGGTCCGTCTATCCAAGGGTGAATACCCAGAAGATATTTTTTCTTTAGAAGACAGAAAAAGGGGTGCTGTGGTGCTCCATGTATTTGGAATGATTTACATGTTCATAGCACTGGCTGTGGTCTGTGATGAATTCTTTGTTCCCTCCCTAACTGTTATCACTGAAAAACTTGTTATTTCTGATGATGTGGCTGGAGCCACCTTTATGGCAGCAGGTGGCTCGGCCCCAGAGCTATTCACTTCACTCATAGGAGTATTTATATCTCATAGCAATGTTGGTATTGGGACCATTGTTGGATCAGCAGTATTCAATATCCTTTTTGTTATTGGCATGTGTGCTTTATTCTCCAAAGAGGTTTTAAATCTCACCTGGTGGCCGCTGTTTCGGGACGTATCATTTTACATACTGGGCTTGATTATGCTCATCTGTTTTTTCTTGGACAACTGGATCCAGTGGTGGGAGAGCCTGTTATTGTTGATGGCGTACTTAACATACGTGACCTTCATGAAGTACAATGTTCAAGTGGAATCTTTGGTGAAAAGGAAACTGAACAGGAACAAAGTTGTTAAGGTATCATCAGCTAATTCTGATGGAAAGGTTGGTTAGTGTTTCAATGTACATCTACCAATGTATTTATTATTTTCATCTTTAAAGGATTTATATACATGTACTAGACTTAAAGAGAGCGGTTCATTCTAAGTGACATGTAAAAATGCATGCATGGCAGGCTCTTTGGGAGTATTTTTTAGCCTTAGCACTTAAATAACAGTCTGATTATCACAGCAGAAGGAGCCTACGTGTTGATCCCACCTGGGTACAGTAATTATTGCTGCTTTTGCTCTGCATTAAATGATATACTCAGGACCTTGACCTACCTTCATATTCTTATTTCCATTTTAATTATCTACCTCGTTTTGCAATGTCATTCCAGACCATGATAATTTCACCCCTCTGTTTTTTCCTTTAAGGGTTAGTTTTCATTTGCAAATGTTTTCTTCACTTCCATCAGTACCTAGACACCTCTTTACCTGGCTACAGTGTTCTTTTTAACACCAATTATCTTGTTTTACGTGTTACATATGGGTTGGAGGTAACAGCTGGAGAAGCTGGGTGTGTTAATTGGCAAGGTCATTCCAAGGGCATACGAAGGAAAATATATGAAAGGATATGTGTTACATTTAACATATAGATCAAATTCAAACATTCACTCATACCTTATATAGCAGCCTCTCTTTTGATGCTCATTTATTATTTTAACTCTGAAAAATTACTTCTTATTATGTCTTCCTTTGTGTAGTATTTCAGTGTCATAGCTGTACCCTAAATTGTTACAGCATTTCTGAGGAAACATTATGCAATTTTAATATAATTTTTAACAAACATATATATATATAATATATATACCCTTTTTTCCGGCGTAGAAGACGACTTTTTAACCCATGAAAATCTTCTCAAAGTCGGGGGTCGTCTTATACGCCGGGTACTGAAACTTACCGAGCCGGAGAATCACGATTCCCCACAAAGTCACGTATCTCTAGGGGAGGGGCGAGCTGAGAAGCCGCCTCCCCTGGGCCGGTCTTCAGGGCCGCGCCGAGGTAGGCACAAGATCGGGCGCCCGATGAGCAGGGCTGGTTGGCGACCTCCCTCTAACTAGCCCAACATTAGGGAGCTCGAGGTTTCTAGTTATTTTAGTAGTGACTTTCCTCTTGCCAAATCCACTCTTTGGTTTTCCAACAGACGTTCTGGAATTCCAGAAAGGAACATGTGGTAACATATGGCTCAGAGAAGGCAAGGGTAATAAAACCCACAAAAAATGATAAGTAAAGAGATGATTTAGGCTACCCGATGAGAGAAATAAAATATAACCTTCATTGTATCTACATTAAACTACATGACAAGACATGCGTTGGGAGTAATTGTCTAACAATACCAAGATAGCACTAGCAAGTTATTTAAAGAGCAGATTTAGTTGGTGGCAAATGTTATGGACTCCTTTTAGGGGAAAGATCATGTAGAAATCGCTTGGAGAGTGGGAAGGCCCTAGAACTTAGGAGTTGGCTAACTAATGAGTTAGGTGTATGACGCCAGTACAGCGATTTCCTGCCTTCATCTATTTCGGCTGGATGGTGAGTCCTGTATTTGTATACTAATATTTTTTGTTGTTTCCTTTGTCTATCTAATCTTTGATTTGTTTTTAATGTATATATAATAAAGATACATTTTATTTATATTATAGGTATATACATTTCTTTAGTGTGTATATCTGTCTGTCTATCTAATCTATCTATGCATACAGATGCCCTGGCCCAAACTGCAACTATTGGATTGTAGGTGTTTATTTGTGTGTGTGTGTGTATATATACACACACATAATATATATATATATATATATATATATATAACACCAGTGTGATTATATTTTTACAGCTCCTTGAAAATAGAAAATAAAAAGTTTGTTCAAGTTAAACAATAAATAAAATAAATGCATAAACAAAAATGCATGTTCATTTTCCGTTTACATAACAAATTGCAGGCCACTGAGGGGTTCCATGTGATGGTTTCCAATGCTACCAAACCCCTCCAGGATAAATGATAAATTATACCCCAGTAATTTGGTACGGTTCACATTGTATATCTGTTGCAGACTTTACTGGTTATTGTTCTGATCCTGTATTGTAATCTGTCAGGGCAGGAGCTTTAAGACATTGCAGTAGTTGTGTAAGTTACCCAAAAGCCTACTTTTGCTGTGAGATATTTATGGAAACTTCTATTCACTGCAAAGGCTGCTTATTCCCCACTTTCCGTTATATTTTTCTTTTCATGCATTTAGAAACTTGCCGGATTTAAAATGATCAATAATACGTGATATATTATATTTATAGTACTGCTTTTCATATGAAAATTGCCAACAATATCTAAGTAGAAAAATAGTTTTACTTTGCTGCCTGTTTCCAATGCATTATAAAAGAAATGCAACTTTTGGTGCATTTTCAACATTTTTGCACTAAATTTGTGTATAATGAAGGAGCCAGGTTTTTTTTCCAGTCTGCATTTGAATTTCCAATCTTAGAAATTGTGTGCAACATAAAGATTAACAAAAAAACACTGTTAGGTCATGAGGCACCATTTATCATTCTGCTGACGTCTGGTAGTTACTGGACTCCATCTTACCCGAAAACACTTAAATCATCAGTGTGCTTTCCTAAACTGACTAAGAAGGGCTATAGATAGAAAAAGGCAAGCGGCACATAGTGTGCTTTTTCAAAGATTAATACATGTCACAGCTTGACACATTCATGGCGTGAATTATTTCAGCATTTGCACCCTAGATTTCTGATGTACATAGTGTTTTCCCCTACATGTAATGCGTAGATTTAAAAATACTTTATCGACACATACTGTAGTTCTGACATGCAATTGCTCTGCCAGTTAGCAATCGTAATTGCAAAACATATATACTTTAAATACTGTACATTATTGGTTGAACTATTTTGATTAACAACTCAAAGTTGCCAATAAAGGGGCTTATTTATAAAGTTAATTATTTGTGGGAACCAACTTTTATGACATTGCATTCTAAATAGCTAGAGCTTTTAATGTAGTTGCTCCCCCCTTACAAAAAAATTACTGCAGTTTTTCTGAAGTAATACTGCAGTTTTTTGGACATGAAAAAACTGCCATACTGCACTTTTACTGCAGTATTACTGCGCATTTACTGCAGTACATTGAAGTACAACTGTAGGTTTGCAATATAAAAAAGTGCAGTACAGTGAAGTACAAATGCAGTAAAACTGCAGTAAAATTGCAGTTTTTTCATGTCCAAAAAACTGCAGTATTACTTCAGAAAAACTGCAGTAATTTTTACGTAATGCAGTTAAAACAGATTCCATTCGTCTAAGTAGACTTTCCACAAGATTTTGGAGTTTTTTCGTGGGAATTTTTGCCTGTTCATCCAGTTTGTGAGATCAGGAACTGATGTTGGATTAGAAGGCCTGGATCGCAGTCTCTGTACCAGTTCATCCCATATGTGTTTGATGGGGTTGAGGTCAGGGCTCTGTGCGGGCCAGTCAAGTTCTTCCACACCAAACTCGTCAAACTTTTTCTTTACGGACCTTGCTTTGTGCACTAGGGTACAGTCGTGCTGGAATAGAAGAGGGCCTCCCCACACTGTTCCCACAAAGTTGGAAGCATAGCATTGTCCAAAATGTCTTGGTATGTTGGACCATTAAGATCTCCTGACACTGGAAGTAAGTGGCCGGGCCCAACCCCCAAAAACAGTCCCATGCCATCATCCCTCCTCCACCAAACTTTACAATTGACACAATGCAGTCAGGCAAGTAACGTTCTCCTGGCATCTGCCAAACGACTCGCCCATAAGACAGAGAAGCGTAATTTATCACTCCACAGAACACGTTTCCACTGCTTTCACTTAGTCCAGAGACGCCCTGCTGTACATCACTTCATCAGACGATTGGCATTGCACCTGGGTATGGGAGGCTTAAATGGAGCTGCTAGACCATGGAAACCAATTCCAGCTGCACAGTTTTTGTGCTTATATTAATGCCATTGGAAGTCTTCAGAACGACCCATTTTTCCCCAAATGTTTGTAAATGCAAACTGCATGGCTAGTTGCTTGATTTTATACACCTGTGGCCATGGGTCTGATTCAAATACCTGATTTCAATACTGAAGAGGTGCGTCCAAATACTTTTGTCCATATAGTGTATAATTAATGGAGGTATGCTGTATGATTTGTAAAGATGTATTAAAGTTGAAGGATGCCAGATGGAAACCCAGGAGAATGCTGTTCCCTAGTGTTAATTGGCTATATCCTGTCCATTGATAAGGCTTCCCATACTCTTTAATTTGGTTAGGTTTAACTCCTATGCTCGTGAAGACAATATGTTTATCATTTTGCCCTATCCTTTGTTTCAGAAATAGAAAAAAAGTCTGTGTATAGTTTGTGCAACGTCTGTTATCTTACATGATGCTTTTATCTGACATGTTAGTGGTCCCATAAAACAGGTTTGAGAAACCATGTAATGATATTCTGAATGATCATATATCAACAAGCAGTCAGTACAATAAAATATTATTACTTAGAGAGAATACACAACGTATAGGAAGAACCCATATTAGTTATCTCATAGACCAGTTCTTAAAAATATCCTGTGTTTTCTTGTTGGATTATAGTTAATATATATACTGCTACTAATCTCACCATTAAAAATGACAGTTTGACAAGTAGCGCCTTTTATTATTTGCAGCATATATAAAGCTTGTTATTATGACAGTATTTCTCCATGACAGTGAGTTGTTGCTAGGAGGGAGATGTAGAAGCAACAAGGCTATATTTAGACACAGTGCTTTAAAAATAGGTTTTGGTCCCCTGGTTCTATGCTATAAAGAACTGATTACTATAAAATGATGGCTACCATCTGTAGTTCAGGTGATAATTGTACTCTTTTTGTAAGCAGTTAATTGGGTATGTCCCAAAAAGGTTAATGAATTGTTTTCCATCTGAAAATGGACAACTTCTACTAGTCTAGCTGACATATAGGCACACTAGGTGGTTGCCTAGTGTGCTGAGCAGGTCAGTAGTGTTGTCACAAGATTATTTTCCCATCCTAGTAAACAATCCAGAAGCTTACTTCTACCTGATTCCATATGTCATTATGTCAATTAAATATGTGATACATATACCAGCTGTACATATCATTCATACATCTAGTTATTTGTTGACTGCGGGAAGGTGTGTTAGCCATTGCCAACTGTGTAACAGAATTATACCACAATAGATTCCATTTCTGCAAGACAGAAAGATATTCCAACGATGTACTCCTAGATAGATCAACTTTCATTATATGCCTGGTTTCCATTGGTTCAGGGTGATCCTTTTATTGACATAAATTCTCGGTGTTACTCCAAAAGTAATGGACAGATCCTAGTAGTGTATCTGACTGTAACAGTCTTGACCAACAGTATTGACAAACTAGTTGGCTGCCTAGGGTGTTGGCGAGATGAATATGTCCATCCATTTGTTGCACATCCCCTCTTATATTATAAACATTTATAGCAGCATAGCTTTTGATTTCTGCAGAACTGATGGTAACACATATTTCACCATCCTCTTCTGCATTAATCCTCATCCAAGTGTGTGGTGGCACTCAGTCACCTTACCTGAGTTTACTGTAGTCTCCTCTTGTATGGGTAATGTGGTTACTTGCAGGGTATCTCAAATCTGTTATAAAAATGTTATTGTTCAAAGAAACCCCCATAATCTGCTTCTGTTTTATTTAGCTCCAGAGTAGTTGCAGTACTATTTGGCTAATGTGAGGTTTTTTTGGCACATTCATTAATGAGTTCTTGCTACCTTCGAATCTTGGCAGTGAAACCTGCTAAATATTTGCTTACAGGGCAGATGAACATGAATTGTTGCTTATAAATAGACGAATAACAAACATAATAGATAATAAAATGGAGATATTAAGTGATGTATATGAAGAATGTGTATAAGCGTATAGTTCGTTTCTGTTCTCACAAGTAAATCTCAGAGGAGTTTTCTTGTACGTAGACATGATGCAGCTGTTGTCATGGCAAAATCTTCTTTTTTTATTATTATTATTTCTGTTCCATGCACCTTAAATCTAATTGCATTACATACTACAGATGCAAGGTTAAATTGGTGTACTATATAATAACATAAGTTGTAATTTTGACATAAATGAAAGATGAGCATTTTTTTTTCTGATGTACCTGCTTTATGCCATCCTCCCTGTGGGATAAATGAATTAAATATTTGCACTAGGGAAGTACAGGATTTGTTGACTGTAGCTATATTGGTCTTTCTTCGGATGTCTGTGCAATATCATGTGGAAATGTAATTTATCTTGACATCTACAGACTCACCAGTAACAAAAATAACATTTGAGTCCTGCTATTTAGTTAAGACATCCAGTTATGTATAAGATGAAAAGGTTTACATTTGTGGTTCTTTTTTCCTGAAAAATAAAATATATTGCATATTTTGAAAAAACAAACAGTAATTTAAACCAACACATTTTGATATCCTTATTGGAGTTAATAAGATTTTTTTTTGGCATCAGGGGACATAGACACTAACTCATTTCACGAAACCATCTTTCTTTATGCTGTCCTGCTAGTGGGGACCGTAGGGATCATAGGCTGTAAGGGACCAGTAAGATGTGACGTTGATTGAGTGCTGTCTGTGCTGTTGTCCCACACACCTTAATCACAGCAACTATGTGGACACATCTCAGCATGTTTCAGGCGGACCTGCTGCAGTAGCGCCTATAACCACCCTCCTCGGCAAAGGTGTTTGAACGCCTGAAATGTTGGGAGGTATGCTAACCTATTCAGCCGCCAATGACTCCTTGTTCCTGTCTCCTCATCCTGGTTCAAAATAGTTTGAAAGTGCCCTCCTGCACTGGGGTGGAGACAGGAGTGTATTGGGGTCACGTTACACCCCAATGTAACCCAGTGGTGAAACCAAGGCTGGTGAGCAGCTGGAGAGAAAGCTGCAGGAGTGGGGAGACGTAAGCGGGGTCAGGATGTATGTAAATGTATTTGTGTAAATGTATGTATATATGTGAGAATCGATGAGTAATTGTGTGTTAGTACGGATGTGTAATTGTGTGTGTCTGTAAGCATGGATGTGTAATTAGGTACGTGTGTGTGCGACCACGGATGTGTAATTGTGTGTGTGAGCATGGAAGTGTAAGTGGGGTGAGATGGAGTGTGTGTTTGTTAGTATAAATGTGTACATGTGTATTAGTGAGCATGAGTAAGTGTGTTTACTAGGGCTGCAACAACTAATCGATAATAATCGATAATGAAAATCGATTTTTATCGATTATAAAAAGAGTCGGATTATATAAGGAAAGGAGCATTTGCTCTGAAAAACTCCTTTCCTTATATAAGCCGACCTCAAACAGAGATCGGATTATAACACTAGAATCCACATCCCCTGCAATGCTGCAGGGGACCTGGATTCCCCTCACTATCAGCCAGTGGGTGTCCGTGCGATGCGCACAGACAATTTCCCCCTCCACTTCCGCAGCGGCAGCATCACATGATATAGGAGCCCTAGCGGAAGTGAAGGGGAGTAACGGAGGCTGTCTGTGCACATTGTGCAGACCCCCACCGGCTGACAGAGAATCGAGGTCTCCTGCAGAGGATCATCCTCTCTGTCAGCTGGTGGGGGTCTGCACGATGTGCGCAGACAGCCTCCGTTCTCCCCTTCACTTCCTGCACTTCAATGCCGAAGTACAATAGATCTGCATAGCTCCTACCAGCTCCAGTGAAAGTGCCTGTTAGCAACGGAGGGTCACAAAACACCAGGGAGTCGGGAGAGAGGCAGAGTCGTGTATGGATGGGCCACCCTCCCATTCACCACTCTGCCTCTCTACCTGACTCCCTGGTGTCTTGCTGACAGGAGGCAGAGTGATGTATGGGTGAGTTATAGTGGTGTATGGGTGTGTAATGAATTTCAGGGAGGCAGAGTGGCATATCTCAGGGAGTTAGAGTGGTGTATAGGGGGTATAATGAATTTCAGAATGACATATCTGGGGAGGCAGAGTGGTGAATCAGGGAGTATAATGAATTTCAGGGTGATGTAGGGCATTTATGGGGGGCGGAGTGGCATATCAGGGTGCACAGGCATATAGGTGGTATAAGGCATATCGATATTAGGCATATCAGGCGGACATAAGACATATCTGGGGGTAAAAGGTACATCAAGGGGCTCAGTTGCATATCATTGGCATAGAAGGAGTATAAGGCATATCAGGGGGCACAGTGGAATCTCTGGCATATAGGAGGTATAAGGCATATGTGGGGCAGAGTTGCAAGCTGGGGGTCAGATGTGCATAACTGGCGGCGGTTTGGTAAATAAAAGAAAATATAAACAAGGCTTTTTTATTAAATATGAAAAATAGTTAACATATGAATTAATATTTACTAATAACTTTGTATTAAAACCTAGTTTGAGAAACACTGTGTTTGGGTTTTTGTAGCTTTTATTATGTCGGTAAAATTGGAAGGTGAATAGAGAGAGGCCATTGTGATAAAGAGATGAAAGTGTAAATTGTAAGTTTTTTTTAAAATAATCGTTAGTTGCAGCCCTACTCCAGATTAATGTTCAGGTTTTTTATAGTTTTACCTTCCAGAATCAATAAATTAGAAAACCAAACCTCCAAAGAAGTGAAAGACAAATCTAATGAGGATGTGACGTTCCAAAGCACTCGTTCTTTTACCCGGTCTGTGCTGAAAGTCAGGAGGAGAACATTTCTTATTTTTGTGAGCGTAAAAATAAACTGGATCTGTTTTATGTACCATGTACCATGTATCATTTAACAAAATCCTGGTCTTATCTACCTCTTTGTGACAGCTTTTTGCTTGAGTAATTAGTTTAAACTACTTAGCTTTGTGCATTATCTTCCTTATTATTATTATTAGTGTTATCAATTTCTCAAAGTTCTCTCCCCTCTACTCATCCACCCCTACAAAGCATGTTTGAGCCAATCATCTGCAATCAGGAACTTTACAATAGGACTGGGATACATTAATGAGTATTGACAAGTTTCCCAACAATACACATTAGTTGGGGGTCCAAACTTTGTTCCAGGCCCCCTAGCACTGATCATTTATGGGTTCATCCTTCAAAGGGAAATGAGGTAATTTGTGGTAATATGAAGGGTCTGAATTGGATGAATAAAGTGGATGTTGTAGAATTTAAACCATATTTTTGACACTGTCTGGTGAACTGTGTAGGTTGGGCCATTGCCTTGCACGAAGTTCTTCAGCTTTTCTTGCTTTTCTTTTTCCCTCTCTTGGACTCGTTGCTGACGTTGACAAATATCTTCCAGGTCAGTTTCCCTCTCTTGGAGCAGATAACTTAGTTTTTTTATGATGGGCTAAACTAGACACACTTCCTTCATTGTCTATAATACCTTTCTATCTTTTTGGGGTTAATCCTTTCAAAACCATTTTGATGACTTAAGCATTGATCTTCCAAAACATTCTAATTACAGCTGTAATTTTAAATAGTTGTTAAAAAGGTTGTTATTAAAGAACATAGTAATTTTTGTACTTTTTAAAGTGCCAGTAGACTTCATATTTCACATTTGAAAGGCCAAACCTTAGCTATATGAAAACTATAATTAATGCACAATCATTTTTCTGCTGGCAGTGTGCAAATGCACGCTAATAAAATATGTTCTGGTATAACACGTTGAATGTGATAATGTTTAGTTCTGGGGTTTGTGCCATCATGTCAAGTTAAAGGGTCTGGAATATCAGGCCTAAACATAAGCCTCTTCCTTGCCAGGTGCAGAAATCTCCTCCTGCCCCCATCAATGGACCTCTCTGCCCTAAAAACTTCTTTAATTACTAATCATATGCGGAATATTTTGACTTATTGCATATGTAATGGTTTGAAATATTGCTTATATGTTTGAGTTACCAACTGTCAAGGTTCAAGAACGGCTAAATACATTTGCATCCCGTTGCAGTTAGACAGTGTTATTTTATATATATATATATATATATATATATAACTACTTCATAATATATATATATATATATATATATTTAACTTTAGAAAATTCACCGTTTTATTCACACATAATAATGACCCAACCTTTAAGAAGCTTTTTCTGTTACTACGGCAACAACCTGGAAGGAGATGAAGAATGAGGTTTGATAACTAGGCCTCATTTCTCTGGGGTGTAATTGATACCACCCACGATCAACTCTTCTCTACTCCTTTTTTTTTCTTTTTTTAAGAAAAGGTATTTGGGTTATAATTTGAATTCAGTACCTCTCACTCATAATATTCAGCTTTTAAAAGCAGTTTTGTTTCAGATTCAAGCCTTTTGCCGCATGTATAGGACCTCACTAGGTACGAACAAGCCTGTCTCTCCTACACTACCTGTTCAAAAGGAATCCGTGTTGGGAAAGCAACCTATTCAGACCATGAAATAACGCATATAGGACACGCACATACGGCACTTAGAAATGTCTTTGTTTTTCAAAGAGAGACATATTTTATCCCTTAAAATAACATGAAATGGATCAGAAATACAGTGTTGACGTAGTTAATTTTGTAAATGACTATTGTAGCTGGAACCGGCTGATTTTTAATATATTCATAGGTTACAGAGGTGCTTTATCACTTCCGTCATTCCTGCGTTCCAAAGGCACGTTGTGATCGCTGGTACAAGTTTTGTAATTGATCATTAGAAAACCCTATTACAATTCTGATAGGACAGCTAGAAATGGCCTTATTTTCCATGAAAACAGCCAAGTGACCAAGAAGATGTGATGTCATCTACATGTAGATGTAAGTATAGACAAACACAACGTGCTTAAACTAATAACACAATCAATAAACCTTTATGCCTTTATTGAACACACCCATTAAACATTCACAGTGCTGGTGGAAAAGTAAGTGACCCCTTGGATTTAACAACTGGTCGAACTGCCTTTGGCAGCAATAACCTCAAGCAAGTGTACATCAGACCTGCACAGCGCTCGGGAGGAGTTTTAGGCCATTCTTCCGTACGAAACTGCTTAAGCTCAGACTTATTAGGATGTCTGGTGTGAAGGACTCTCTTGAGGTCATCTGTGGCATCTGTACTAGGGTTACGGTCTGGGCTCTGACTGGGCCCTCTCCAAAAGGCTTTGATGTTTAGGGTCATTGTCCTGCTGCATCACATAACTTCAGCTGGCGGATATTTTTCTGTATCTGTACGATACGTTGATAAGCTTGGGAATTCATTGTCCCCTCGATGATGGCAAGCTGTTCAGGTACAGAGGCAACAAAGCAGCCCAAAATCATGATACTCCCTCCACCATGCTTCACTGTTGGGATGATGTTTTCATGATGGTATGCAATGTTCTTTTTACACCATACTTATTACTGCATGTTCTTCCTAAACAATTTAAGTTAAGACAAACAGTGATGTTAAATTGAAGACCAGTGGTGTCTTGCCATGGACGTCATGCCTGTTCAATGTTTTGCGTATTGTAGACTCATGAACAGAGATTCCAGTGATTAATTCCAGCTTTTAGCTTTTACTCGGGTTTTTTTTTTTGTTTTTTTACCTAATTGAGCATTCTGGTTGTGCCCTTGGAGTCACCTTGGCTGGACACTCACTTCAAGGGAGAGTAGCCGCAGTATTAAATCATCCCCTTTTATATACAATTCAACTATGGACTGACAAATACGTAAACTCCTTGTTGTGCGAATCAACAATTCTCGGTTGTAGGTTTACTGAGATTCCTTTTTTTTGGAAGGCAGGGTTCACATCGGAAGATGCTTCTTGAGAATAGAAGTTTGTTTTTGTTGAAGTGATTAGCCTGGGGATTCACACTGTGAATGTTTGGATGATGTATTCAATATGAACAATACAATGATTTGTGTTTTTTAAGATTGTTCATTATCATAACTTAGATGAAGATCATATCATATTTTAAGGTATAGAATTGTACCGTGTAGGGCTGCAACTAACTATCATTTTCATAATCGATTAGTTGGTCGATTATTTTTTCGATTTATTGGGTAAAAAAAAGCTAATTTTTCGTTTATTTAAAATAAAAACGTATAATTTCACGATTCTTATTTTCTTATTTTACTGACATAATAATTAAAGCTATATTTCCTGCAATCGCGGTTTCAGCCTACAGGATCACTCCGTGGGCGGGATCTCGGGCTCGGGGGCAGGCTTGGAGTGGCTGTGCTGTCTGCCCAGACTCCTGGGCAGACAGCAGCAGCAGCGCCCCCGCGATCACCACGGCGACGTGGGGGCATTTTTCCGGGATTTAACAGGCTGACAAACACCTAGGCGCCAGGGCAAAATGCTCAGTCGCCATGGCGACCTGGCGCCTGGGATTTGTCGAGCCCTACATTAAAGCAATCAAAAAATAAAAAACACATTAAAGAATGCACATAATTAATAGATCCCGAAAAAATCTACCTGCCCCAACAGGGGTTAATATATCAATACAGAAGAAACAGAGGCAAATGAGCATAAAGATGATACTCCAGGCTTAGCTTACCTATTGCTGCTTACTTGTCCTGTTTTTCTTCTGTTGATATATTAACCCCTGGTGGGGCAGGTTGAAGTGGCAGTGAAGGGAAGTAGCTGAGATTGCGCGCTCAAATCCAGCCCTAGTACTGTGTTAGCCATAGAAAGCGAAATCAACTTTGGTAAAGATGATCCCTTTTATTGGCTGACTGTCATATAATGGATATCAGGCTTTTGAAGACAATCATGGTCTCTTCGGGCATATTATATCTGTTAATCTGTTCTGATATATCATAGCCATTTGTAAATACAGGTATGTGTAAATAATATATATTTTTTACTAATGCTGTTACTGACTGGTTAGTCTTACGCCAAGTGTTGTACACCTAGTGCATGCTCCAGTCTTCTGACACGTGTGTGAAAGTTACTCTAGTTAGCCATTATTAGATAAAATATTTCATTTATATCAGTTTTAGAAGAGTTCATCGTTCACGTAATGTGTTAATGTTGCCCATGTAGTCGTATGTAAAGTGTGATGCCAACATACTGGAAGAACCTACTCTCGCTGTTACAATGGCAAGACACCTAAAGAATATATTTTAGAAAAGATGGTGTGTTTTTATGTACGTGAAGTTGCAATATAAGTATTGTCTAGAACTCTGAAGACCATTTTCGTGTGTCATGGACTTTGTTGTGTTTGTACTTTTGGACTCTTATATTATCTTGTTTATATAGAGAGCTAATCCCTCACCACTTTTTTTTTCTTTTTGGTAACTTGGGATCATTTTAATGAGTTGTCTAATGTGGGGGAATTTTTGTGTTTTATATAAAGCTAATTAACCTCATGTTAAGTGTGTGTGTGTGTTAATGTGTATGTACGTATCTGTGTGTTAGTGTGTGTGCATGCATGTGTATGAAAGTATGATACAATGTGTATATGTAACTGTTACTGATTGTGTGTTGTGTTAGTATACTCTGTTAGTATAATAGTGTGTGTATAGTGTGTGTAAATATGCATCCTAAATCCCACCCAGATTTGTTGGCACCTGGTTTAGAATTTGCACAGGACGCTGTTTACGTTATACTTGGGCTGTCGCTAGTAGAAGCCGTCCTCGCTGCGAACGGAGGAAGGTCTGCAAGAAATGCCCTGCCAATAGTGAATGCGGATGTGAAATAAAAGTAACGCGTATGATGGGAAAGTATTGGGTGCGAGTCACCCCCTGATGCCTGCATCCCCCAGCTTCTCTGTTTAGCTGCGTTTGCAACTCTTACCTTACTAGTTGCTGTTATGAAGCCTTAGAAAACATTTATGTATTTTGGAGCCAAACGAATTTGGATCCAGAGAAAAATAAACGAGCCTGATGTTTTTGCTAATAGCTAATTTTATTGATGTGATGCCGTGCTGTCAGATTAACCCTTACGTTTCAAGTAAGACAGCAGTGTCTATGGTAGAGAGCATTTATACCCACATAAAGGAACAGCACATCAATGAAAATAATAGATTTACATGTATAAATGATCAATACGTTACGTTTACTGGTATTGTTTCAGCCAGCGTAGTTCAAGCAAAACCTTGAGTAGTCCTGTGTGTTATTTTTGGCTTTGCATGCCGGTACATGCCATGTTACGGTGGCGGCTGAATATTAAGGCTGCTTTGTGTCCTGGAATGACCTATTTACCAACTTTCATCACACGAAAGTCCGCAGCTTTTACTTTACCATATAATTAAACATAATTTGACTTTTTTGCTGGAATTGTAGACAGTTGAGCTCGTTATTGCTGGATAGACTGTCTACCTGGAGTGTAGGGAGTTTTCCCAGCGACCATAGAACCGGTATATGGTTATCATTGTGTTTTGCTAAGCAGTGCGTGCCCAGAGTTTGACGGCAGGTAAGAATAATTTGACCCATCTGGTCTGCTTAGTTGTTCCTTGGTGGTGTCTTAGGTTCAGGATAACTTCATGCCCATCCTGTTCATGGTTAAATTCCCTTAGTGTATTGAGGCTGTTCTACGTGTCTACCATATTCTCAGTAAACTATTCCAGTTCTAAAAGAAAATGGTTTTGCTTTGGTGTTCATCGCATTTAAAATAAATACAAATAAAATCACACGTAACATGCATATACAGCTAGGTGCCATGAGCTACTATTGGTAAATAAGTTATGTGCACTCGTCTGTCTGTCTTATGTACAAGATAATAAATGTTAAGAAATATAGAATGTTTTCATCCTGGTTATAAGTTACTGTATTGGCCCGATTTAAGGCCCCCCCACCTTAATTCATAATGCACCTGACTTATTGATATGCTCCCCTGATATTCCACTCTGCCCCCCCCCCCCCCGACTTACCAATGCATCCCAATGCCGCCTGTGTTCCAGACTCCTGGTGTCTAGTGGGGGCAACTGGTGGAAGTCTGCACGATGCGCGTAGTGAACATCCGCCGCTGCCCGGCACTTCTGGGGGAGGTGTTGGGTTGCAGTGGAGGTTGTCTACGCGCATCATGCATACGTCCACTGGGTGCCAGAGAGGAGGATCCAGATTCCCAACAGCGCTGCGGGGGGAAAGTGCGGACTATAATTGGGGCAATACGGTAATTATAGACATGCCATAGTTCTTAGTTCACTTAGTAACATGGACAATAATGTGGTAAGTGAAGTAATACTAATCAGTGTACCTTTTGTGCAAATGTCTTATTCTTATCCAGCTCACACAATTTTTTTGCCTCTCTGCAGTAACTATGCTGTCTCCTCAGCGACCTGGTGCCTAATCTCTATAGATTTTCCATCCTGTCTTGTTCCCTCTTCTGTGCTCAAGTAATCCTGCACTACAAGAAGGCTGGCGAGGGGCTGGCGAGGCATCCCGACCTGCAACAATTTAAGGACGCAGGAGGTTGCGTATTCTTAAGATGTCCTTGAGCAGTGGCGCATCAGGAGGGAAAGGTCTGGATACGAACCCTGTGGAGACCTATGACAGTGGTGATGAATGGGACATCGGAGTGGGCAATCTGATTATTGATTTGGATGCCGATCTAGAGAAGGACCAGCAGAAACTCGAGATGTCCGGCTCTAAGGAGGTGGGCCTGCCAGCCCCCAATGCAGTGGCCACTCTACCTGACAATATAAAGTTTGTGACTCCCGTTCCTAGTGGCCAAAGCAAAGAGTCTAAATCCAAGTCGAAGAGGAGTAAAAGCAGCAAAGACGGAGGCAGGAGTAGCCAGACCTCCACCGGACTTTTCCCAGTAGGGGAAGTTAGTAAGAAGGACGTAGCAGGACGTTCTGAGGTTGGGGGTAATTCTGGGGCTCCCTCATGCACAGTGACTTCTAAGGGAGGGGAAAAATCTGGAAAGGCCTCTCGTACCTCATCTGGTTCCAAGAAGGAAAGTGGGAAGGCCAAAAAGGACAAGAGTGAGGTAGCCGTGAGTAGTGGAGAGAAGGAGCCATCAGGAGTTCTTCAGCCTGCCACAGGAGTGGGGAGTAGAGGTGTTGCATTGCAAGAGGCAGTAGTGGCTTCAGTGGATCAGTTGGGAGGGGGAATGGCAGTTGACAGTGGAAGCACCCTCAATATAGCAGCCATTAAAACAGAGCCTGAGGATCCAGAAACAGATAGCCGTGGATTGAAGAAGGTGAAAGCAGAGATGGTGAGTGCCTAAACGTGTAGATTTGTACATTATGATACATTCACATATGTGCAGTGTTTCTTAAACAATCTATGGTGAAGATGGTAAAAATGATAGACATTGGGATTTATTTACTAAAGTGTGAGTTTGCGGGAACATTTAGCATTTCAAGTTCCTGGTATTGGTATTCGTTAAGTAGGGCGATCCCCTGTGAGCTTCTCCTGCGTGTGTGTGTGTGTGTGTGTGTGTGTGTGTGTGTGTGTGTGTGTATATAATATATATATATTATATATATATATAATATAAATTTCTCAGAGGTCTCACACATTACCAATGCATTTACAATGTGTTCACTTTGTAGTGAACCAGTGACGTCAGAAAGCTGCTAAGTGTAAATAGTGAAGCATTTTCTCATTCAAATGCTACACATACCACAGGCTGGGACTCCGTGGTTCTCCCAGTACAGTCTCGTGGACCGATGCTTAATTTCTGATGTTGAAGCTGTCAATGGGATACAGGCAGAGTGTTCATTGTGGGTATCTAAGTCATTCATTCACCAATGCTTTCATGATAATTTTGGATGTGATTGCAAATGTAGCGCCGGCCCAACAGCCTCTTGATCAAGCTGTAGGTTACAATCCATGCAGTCTTGATTTGCGTGTTAGGTTAGATTTTGCGTGTCCTATGCAAAGTGCCATAAAACATACCGCTAGGGATATTGCAATCAATAAGGAGTTTGTGCTTCTGATATAAAATGACGAGCAAGCTCCATACATAACTCTAAAGATGTAGCAATATAATGGCCACCTTTAACTGGATGGTAGGTTTAATAAAAGCATCATCTGTGTAATGAGAACATTGGGGAGCTCCATGTGTCCCAAAAAGTGGCATTTTGTTGATGCGTGTTGGATAAAGGCATGTTGTTGCCCTTCGTGGAACAGGCTGGCCTCTGAAGTGGTAGACTAATAGGGCTGTAGCTCACAAACTACCTGTTGGAGATGTCTGCATTAAATGACCTCCTGGTGGAACAGCCATGCCACAGATATTTCTGTGCATAGTCTTGAAGTTGATAGGGAGAGCTTTCCATGACTCCAAGGCGTGACATTTCTGGTTACGTAAAAGGATGATGAAAAGGCATACTTATGTGTGTTCAGGGTGTACCATCAGCCTTGGCAACTGAAAGCTTAACGCTGTTATAAATCAGGCAACCTTTACCGCCGTGGATTTCTAGTTGCTTTAGTAGCTTTAGCGAGCGGGTGGATGCTTCTTCCCACGAGGGCTGAACACGGCGTTAGAAGGATGTAGCATCAAAGCATCCTCTCCAGCTTCACACGAGTGCCTGTCGTCCCCACTTTGTAACTGCTGACAGACCTCTGGCTGCTTGCCACTTCCATCTCTGTGCTCTCCCGCCTCTTTAATGCCCCCCGGGCACAGAAGAGGGGTGGGTGGGATGAAGCAGTAACAGGGTAATTTCCAGAGGCTGGAGAATACCACACTTGTCAGCAGCTAAGGAGAACAGCAGGGAGGGGGATAGACGCCAGCCAGAGAGACTGATGAGAGTTGGCAGCAAAAGCCAGATGTCAGCCACGGTCACGTAGCTGTACTAATAAAAGTGTGAGACGTTTTCTGTTCTGCTAAAGATCCCTCAGGGAGCAGGCTAGTGTTTCCAGATAAAACTGCCTCAGTCAGGAGCTTCTTGTAGGAAAAAGCTGCAGTCTACAAAGAGGGAGCAATGTCAGTAATCGTTTGGCCCCCTAATCGTCTCTATGAACTGCATTGCTTTTGACTAGTGTGTTCCGAGTGAAGTTTATGTAGCCGTTGGGTCCTGTGCTGTTATGCGTACCTTTTTATATGTTTGTGCAGTTGTGTCCCGAGAGTGCGCTGTGTTTTGTATGAGATCAGGCATTTTATCCCTTTATTGCTAACACACTTCACGGTGGTGTGTGATGGGAAACATACCTCACACTTACCATCACTAACGCAATAATAACTGAAAAGGAAAAATAAAGTGAAACAAACAGTACCTTAAAAACGCACCAGGAATAAATACGTGGACATAAAAGAGAATTGGAAACTGAAACTGCGCCTGGCTCTAGACCCCCCCTCAGTAAACACCGTATTACCAAGATAATATAGGGACTAAAGGGCGCTAACTGCACGTCCGGATAATCTAAGTGTTACAGCCAGTTTCCTACGCACACCTTTTCTGTTATGTACTGTACATCCTTATTTATCGCTGCGTTGTCATATAGCATCCGAATGTTTCTGTTTTATATAATTAAGTATACTTCAGTCTAAAATAACTGATGCTGGAGATGTTGGCAAGTGATACCTTGTTAGTCTTCTCATTTTTAGTTATTATGAAAGGAGAAAAAGATGCGGTTTATGTTTTATGCCTTAACTTTAATATAAAAGATCCAAAAACTCTAGTTATGATTGGCTTCGGTGAAGATGTAGCACTTCCGTTCATGGAGGACGAAACCCGCCGGTTGCTATGACTATGCGGCAGATTCCGGTCAACTGTCAGGCAGGAATTTCAAATACCAACTGCTGGGTAACAGTCACAGTTCAACGACATACAACGCGGGCCATCGGCGTGTAGGTGCTATAGTATAAGTATACCCATGATATATCTATCTGTCTATCTATCTCTCTGTCTCTCTATTTGTATTTATACAATTTTGGCTTTTTTGTGGAGCCCTCAAAAGTCCAGTCCTCTAGTATCCAGTAGAAATATCCATTCTTTACCTGGGAGGGAAAAAAGCCGAGAGCAAGGTATTTGTACACAATGTAAACTGTGTTGGGTAGAGATGCATTTGATAATGCTTGTCTTCTGGTTTTATAGCAGTTAGTTTTTTCTGTAGAAACCTGGCATCTGTTAGGCAGAGCTTCACAAATCCCGGCATCCAGACAGCTGCGGCCCCTAGCTGTTTAATATATAGATCTTTATGGATGCACCTTGCAGACTTCTAAAAGTAATAGGCTGGCCGTCAGACTTGACTCCTAACTTCAACACAAATGTCTAAAGCCCTTTCTTAAGGTTCATTTCCAGTTCAGGTTGAATCCTGTTAAATTAGTTACCAAGCCTGTGCAATACCTGCTTCCAGCCATCTTGTTTTAAGGCAGACACCCAATTGCCTCTACACTTATAACTTATCATTCGTAAATGTACCCGCTTACAGATACAGTAGACACGTTTCTACTCGGCAGATACCTACACGTTTCCCAATGTTATGTGTTCACCGGTATCACTGTAACAGAACAGAGTGAGTATCCAAGATAAGCAGACCAGTACCATGGATTTATTTCAGGTGGTAACAGTCGCGACAGGGCCGGGCAGCTGCCATGATGTAGGAGGAGAATCTCCTGTGGGAGCAAGGCAGTGTCAGGATTACAAGCGCCGGTATTGCTGCACACGTAGTCGCGTACATAAGGATCACAGCAGGTGTAACTTTTGGGGCATTCTGAATCCCCACTCTGCTTGACTCCTTTCAGCTAGAGGCACCTGGTTTCTATGCATCCCTTCGGCTAGCGGACATGATCACAAGAACTCATAAAAATAAAAGGGATGTGTTTTTTTCTGTACGTAGTGTTTCAGTTAAACTGTTAAACTAGGGACAAGTTCCAGCAGCCAGTTTGCAAGAACATTTACATCGTGCACACAGTACGGGGCATTCACCCTCAAATGAGACAGAACAAATGTTCACTGAGTCTTTCCAATAATTCCAGATAAGGCATCCATATCTTAACACTTTAACCCTCTGCCACTATATTCAAAGTGATTCTGTTTAATCGGTATTGCTGTTAAATTACTACTGCTCCAAATGTCCTGCAGCGATGTACGGCAATTTGTGTTTCAGTCTACCTGTTCCGAAGCCTTTGGACCGCTTTCAGGTGCATGCTGGGACTTTTTATCTTGCATCAGATGTGTACATTGTTATTGCAAGTATCTTGAAAGCTGCTGTATGGTGTGTTACATTTCAACACAACATATACATTACATTTATAGCCACCTTCTCATATGGAAATCTATGGGCTGAAGAGAGAGAGTATTTTGTACGTTTGATGAAGTAAATGACTACAGTAGGAAAGGTTGGTCTAACAGTGCATTATACAACTAGAGAGAACATATTAAAGAGCAGATCGTTAAAGCAATACTCATCCAGCAGCGTGTACATGGATCTCCAAGAGGTACGGTCTGTGTACCAGAGCCTTCTGACAATCATACTTTTATAGTTCGATTGTTCCTCGGTTTCCTAGCGACCTGGCCGTTTGGTGTCGTGTGAGCAGATGATGTGCAGCCCAGGCTGATTGTTTAGTCCTGTGAAGCCAAGTACCAAATGACATAACTCCCTCGCGTGTGACGTTAGTGTCTCCTAGTTACATTCAGCGATAAGGAGCTGTACATACCGTATAAATGTAACACGCTTTGTACAATTGGCGCGTAATGTTATGCGTAGAGGTGCAGATAAATAGGCTATTGCTTAGCAGCCCCCCTTTTTTATTTCACATCTTAATGTATTGAATCATGAGGGGGCGGTTTTGTCGGTGACCATTTTATTTTCAAACAGAAATCCAGATGACTGAATTTTTCTCCTTGTTACAAGATCCCAGCTGTTCACAGGCGGACGGACACACAGCCATCCTTGTGTTGCTGCTTCTCCCTTTCGCTGTAAACGTAAGGTTTGCATTGCACAGAACCTAGGTGTCTGCTGATGAGTTGAAGTGTTAGGGATGTCGCACGTAGCGCTGTGCGTTCTATACTGCTGGCGTTCTATAAATCAAATGCCATCTCAATAAGTTAACTATTCGCTAATCCTTTGTGTGGGCTGAGCTCACCACATGACTGAAGATAAACATTCAACCTGATGAATTCAGTTGTATTAAAAGAGTGAGGGGATCAGACATGTGGCAAATTAATTCCACCAACGTGCTACATTTTGGGGTCAGTTAGCTGTTTTCAAATTGCAACTTAGTTTTTTAATGATCACGTGGCCTTTAAAACTTAAAACGTTGGAACACAGGAATGATGATTGCTGATAAAGGGCCTCTGAACACCTATTAAGATATTACATAAAAATCGTCCGTTTTCCAGCTACAATAGCCATTTACAACATTTTACAATCTTTACACAGTATTTCTGATCCCTTCCATGTTTTTAAATTTACAAAAAGGCTTTTCTTTCAAAGACTCCAAACTTGGTGCATCTTGGTCCTGTGTGGGGACATTGATTTCCAGAAGATTGTGCTACAATCACAAGAAAAAAGATGAGCAGGTTAAACTGAGAGAAACAGGACAGGTTATCATGATTGCTTCTGTCTTGCAGATTGGAAGTTATAATAGAGCTTTTTTGTTTTTAGGAGGAACAAAGTTACTTTAAAATTACTCTAAGGCATTTATGGGTAGCCGAGTGATAATGGCTGTGCATGTGCTGCACAAGAACCTTAATCTGTGTCCATACAGGCTGTACATGTAGGCTTTAGTTAGAAGTACCTGTGTGATATTTTAATTTCAAATGTATATTATATTGTGTGAAAGTTACTTGTCATATCGCCCTACATATAATGGCTTGATAATATCCCCCTGCTGATATGTTATCTCAATTCCATTTCTGCTTTATAGTAAATAGCGCATGTATACGTGCTGGCAGAGAACTAATGGAATATATCACGGAGAGACCCTTTTCTATAGGAATAACAGATGACTCTCTTGCTCACCTAAACATTTTTTGGGGGGTTCTACGTATAGCTCCAGTTTGTTTTTTCTGTCTCTAAATTCTGTAAATAGACCATGCTTTGGTGCTCCTCAGCTATTTTGCCCTTGCTGTGATTGACTATTCCCTTGGTGTAGCACTAATGCTTCTTCTCATGCTCTGGAGGTATGGAAGTATGTTTTTCCCGTCCGTTTCCCTGCTTGTGTGATACGTCCCCTCAGTTATCTGTGTTCTATTTGTTTGTGACAAATGTTAGCTGCTCTCTTGCCTCTAGGAAATATTTCTCCATCCCTAATAGGTTCTGTGTTAGGCTGCTGGGCATACATCCAGCATCTGAGCTGATCCTCCCTGGAATGCAGTCCTAATGCTTTTTTAATCCAACAATTTATTGTTGGCAGAAAGGGCAGGGAGCTGGCAGTAGTCCATGCTGCATGCCCCGTCCTGAGACAGAGTACCAAGAGAGAAGAGAGGTGTTCAGACCCGGCAAGAGACCACAAAATGCATGGCCCAAAAAACGCTCAAGCATACAACGCGCTTGCTGTCAAAGGCCGTGCAGCGTTTACTGGAAGTCTGGCAGTACCGATATAAAGGTCATGCTGTACAGTTATTTTATATACATTATTGCTAGACAATTCTACTTCTGAGCGTGGTGAATTCAGCAAGCTGTTTAAGCCTTAAAGGGGTCCTTGTTGGTGCTTTCTATGATATCACATAAAGCCTGCAGGGAACGGGTGAATAGCAGCCGCTGCTTCTGGCCTGCATGTGAGGCTGGCCATTAGATGACGTGGGGCTTTTATGTTAAATGTGAAAATAGAAATGCTTTAACTGGACTGACAGATTAACTCTTTGGGGTAGCTTCCTGACTTCATTTTAAATTATGAAGAGCAGACCCCCAATGAACTCGTACTCTCGTACAAGAGTTGGTCCTGGATAATACGCAGAAAATTCTGACTCCCAACAAACCTCCTGAGCGTAGCTAGGGCAGTCCTTAAGTCTGTGGAACGCGCTGTTAATCAGACTCTTAAGTGTACGCACATCTAATGGCTCAATTTTGAAAGTAAGGACACATTTCACCAATATCCCGTTGATTTACAATGTTAAATGTTCAAATACCTGCTTCAGACATGTAGCTGAGTCCAAGTCCTGTTTTCATGTTAAATGCGTGTTGGAGTCCATTTTTGCATGGTGAAGTGCATTTTATTACAGGAATTGTTTTAGTTGTTGGAGGCGTCTTCTGCCTCATTTATCTCATTGAAACGGGCAGACTAGTTGGCCGAATTGTTCTTATCTGCTGTCCAATTCTACATTAACTCCTCCAGCGGCTGCTCTTGGAAGTGGAGGGCACACCCTGGCATGAACTCTTTCTAGTAATTGGCAGTACCAGTCGCTGACGTGTGCCATCTGAACGCTCTGCCTGCATACATGCCATCGGTTGCCGTTTTATTAACTCCAGTGTTTTTTTACAGAAAACGTTCTTCCTGGTTTTAGTAGAGGCAGCCAGACAGGAACCTAAATGACAAAGTGGCTTCATTTTCCAACTCTATTAATTAAAGGCTTCCCTCTCCTATTTACAGAGACCAGTATTGGTGTCCTTGCAGAATGCCCCCCACATACATTAAAAAATAAAATACAATTTTGGGGACTAGACTGTTCTTCAATAATTTGTTTTCATTAATCACTGGCATATTCCAGTCATATTTTGTTTCCATTGGGACACTGTTTTGAAAAACACATGACTTTTCTGGAACCATGTTTGATCCCCCCCCCCCCCATTATCTTGCTAGTGTGGTTGTTCATCTCCTGTTATTTCTTCTATTATCCCAAACATAGTGTTTAAATATGAGCGCTATAAACGGGCTTGAATGAGAGAACACAACATATCAGCTAGAAAAATGGCTTTGCAGTTGGGGATAGTAAAGATCCAGTTACGGTGACCGCTCAGTAGGACCCAAATTGTCACCTTTTGTGTGTCTAGAAGAATAGTTAAAGCTGCTGCCAACCTGGGCATTCCCTTTCACTCACGCAGTCGCCCTGATTCCCCTGGGCCGTGTGCCTGTAACGAGTGTCCCCGAGGCGCAGACAGTGCATTTGTTTATTTACCTTGTTGCTACCGTTAAAATTAAACCTGCTCAACAAGGTTTAACTATGATCTTGTGACACCGCGCTTACATGGTCCCCTGCCTTTATTCTCGCGTTGTCTGCTGCTGCTGTTGTGGATTTGCACGTTTGGCCTTCTAATCAAAAGTTCGACAGCCAAAATGCAGTGAATTGGATGCGCAAAGGTTTGTAGACTACATGTCTGATCCTGTTATCCGCAGCACACAGTGTGTCTTTTGTTGGATGAACCGTCATGGGCTTTGTGTCTTTTATCGGCAGCAACTGTAAGTTAATTTGCTCTTAACATCTCTGTTTTGGCTGCATTTTTATATTCTTGTTGATAGGGCTGCCAGTAGACATTTCTCTTGCATTTGGAGAGCCTTGGAAATGAAGGCTGCTTAAAGTTACCTACATTAGAACATTGGCTGTTCCCTGCTGTAATAATCGGACGATTATCTGCTTTCTGTCCACCTCAGGATTGATCCCTGCTTAAATAGCTTGTGGAGAGCGCAGATTGGTGCAAGACAAACAGAACGGGGGTTTGCTCACTAAACAGGTTCTTGTGACTTAGACTATCAACCTTTGTGTCTTGCTGGAATTCCTCTATAGTAAGAATTAAAAACCTAGCTTTGCTCCTTTACATGTGAAATAGTGCGGACTAGTATTAAATAAAATCTGCTGCTGGCCGCTGATGATATGCTGCTGACCTCAGTTGGTGGCTTGTATCCTTATGTGGATCTGTAGACTTCCGATTGTACCGATTTCAAAATGAACCAGTTCTTGTTTCAATTGTATGGCTTACAACCTTTTACGGCCTGGCTGGTTGAAGGGAAATCGCACTATGTTTGGTTGTTTATGCGGTTCTCCTCCTTTGTTTGTTCATGTGTTGTAGGACTGTCACTCCATGTTCTGCTCTCTGTAGTATTGCTCTAAAGCTCTGTCTAATTGAAGGTGTTGCTAAGGACCTTCTGCCCTTTCCTCTCCCTCTTCTCCTGACACCAGCGGCTCCTCTCAGCCTGAGATCGTAGTGAAATTAATTGATACAAAGAATAAAGTGTGTGTGTATAGGGCTCTGCTTTTTTCCATGCATGTGTGTGTAACGTAGATGACCTGTACAATCATATATGTAACATCTATGCACTCTTTCCACGGTACATAAGGCATATAAACCCTGCGTTTGTTTTCCTTGTTAATGATTGCTTTGGGCGGCGAAACAACTCAAGGTGTGATTGGATTAACCTCAAAACACAACGGACATTTTTAGAGAGGTCAAGTGTTTTTACAAAGTCAATTGCTTTGTTTTACATGATGCTAGGTTTGCTTCTCTATGAAGGATAAAGTAAAATTCTATTGTTTTTCTAAAACTATAAATTGATTCTAATAACTTTTTACATGTTTAGATGTTGTTTTGTCCGTTTTGCCAAATGTTGCATTCTTTACAGATAGCAATAAGTAGTATATAGTAAGGGTGGGGGAGAAGGGATATGACTTAGGAACCTATACTAATTGATGTGGTAGTTTTACTATAGATCTTGGCCCCTTGGGATAAACATAGTTACACTAACAGACGTTAGTTTAGTTACACTAAAAAAAGTTTTTTTTTTCCTTGTTCCTTTTCCATCTTAATTGGGGGAAGTCCCATGGAAAATAATCTCTTAACATAGAATACAGTGATGTAGGTTAGCATTGACAAAATAAAGTAATTTTATTTCATTGCTGCTGCAGACTTGGAAATTCATCTAAAATATAGCATGACTAACAATGGCAAATCACCACACTGTGCTGATTCTTTATGACAGTGCTATGAAGTCAGTTCCTCCATAGACTTTCATTAGTCAGAGAGTCCAGCTGGGCGATTGGGGGGCGAGTTATTCAATTGTTTACTACAGGCAGTGTGATAGAGACTTTGGGTGCTAGAACATATACAAATGGCTAAAATGCTGCAGCCAGAAAACATGCTAGAACGAGATCTGTTTTGTCTGTTCCTTTAAAAATAGAATATTTCAGTATTTATGAAAACATATAATCCATTATAAAAAATGGAGCTTCCCTTAAAGTAGATCTGTCGTCCACAAACATGTGGCAAATTATAGCCAAATATTACATTTGAATATACATTGTACTAAAGAAATGGCAGTAGAAGAAGATTAGCTGAAGTTTTTGCAGCCGGGCTATTAGTGAGCTCCATGCATGTCCCCAGGGCCATCAGGTCTGTCCCTGAGCGTGGTGCGTTCTGATGCCTGCATAAGGATTCTGGGTGCCAACACACCGGCCTGGCTGTATTGGTAGTCTTTATCATAATGCCCGCTATGGCACACATCATAGAGATATTAGTTTTAGTGGCAAACTAGACGATACTTGGTGGTTTTCTTGAATGAATATATTTGCAGACTTTGGCTTCTTATGCAATAGTTACTATTCTTGTATGGCTGCATTCCTACAGCATGGCAGTCTACGCATGGATAGAGAGATAATCACGTTATTACTACATTACAGGCCTCTCATAATAGGTTTTGTTATTTTTGTTGAAATGTACGCAGTGCAGCTGTATGGAAATATCTGAAACCCAAGATCTTTTAAAAGGCTTTCGCTTCTTTGTGAATATTTCTAGCACTTACCATTGGTCTTGATAAAATCTTTCCCCGTATGATCCGCAGAGAGTCCTCATATTTGTACTTTAAGATGCCTTTCCCCACCTGCATTTTCTTTAGTATTGTTTGTTTTTTTGTGCAGCCTGTCCTGTGACTGCGTGATTGACGGTGGGGTTGGGGTCCATAAAATCTGTAAGCGTTGTCGTGTGGTCATTACCTAGGGAAACTACTGAGCACATGTAATGTCTAAAGCATTGTGTTATAAGAAAGTCTGATCTTGTACACTTTGTGATTATATAAGATTACAAAGATTCACCTAGAGCTGTCTGTTTCATCGCTGCCTTTATTAACCCCTTAAGGACAATGGGCGGTCCCTAAACCCGCTGAAAACAATGCATTTTGAGCCTTGTCAAGGGGTTAAAGGGACAATAATCATTCAAGCTTAATTTAGGTGGTTTTTTGGTTGCTGTAGTTTAGCAGATAAGACCCTTTCTGTACTGTACTGTACTCTCCGACATCAAGGAGAGTAGAATTCACACCGTTGTCTGAATAATCAACGTATGGCATTTAGAAGAAAATATTTACATGGCCGCTGTTCTGTGTACGCTTAGTTATTACAGTGCCGAGTCTCTTACCCAGGAGGCCGACATCTTTGGTTTGGATCAAGGAGACTGCCAAAGAATGTAGGAGGCAGTTTTTCTTATTTCCATATATTTAATGTTTTTTCACCGTATTGCCCCTCTCCCTTCTGTTTAAGGTGTCATTATCACGTAATGCATGTTGGTCTCCTCATGGCACCCGATCAGCACGCCGCTGCAGCCAAGCAAAGGGGCCTGCATTCCCAAGGGCGGGCCTGGCCCTTGTCTTGCAATCAGTACTTCTTGCCGCCTTAAAACAAATTTGATCCAAAATAACATAACTGGCATAATTCTTTTGTCGCTGAATAATATACAGTGGATATAAAAAGTCTACACACCCCTGTTAAATTGCCAGGTTCTTCCTATAACGTGAACAATTCAGTAACAAAACAAACTAAAATCTTTAAGGGGGGGGGATAATAATCCGGTTGCATAAGTGTAATTGTGAGGGTTTTTTTCCCCTCAAAGATTTTAGTTTTTGCTATTGAATTGTTCACGTTATAGGTCACATTAAAGGTGGAAAAAGTTCTGATGTGATTTATCTTTGTCTCATTCTTTAACATCACAAGAACCTGGCATTTTAACAGGGGTCTGTAGACTTTTATATCCACTGTAAACTTTGTGTTTTTGGTAGAACCGCGTCATTGTCCATTTATATTGCAAAATGTCTCTTCAAAAAGTGTGTATGGTTTGCACAGGGACAGGTATTAGTACGCATTGCAGTGGAACATAAAAACTAGCACAGTAAGCTTCTCTCCTTCATAATATTTAAATATGAAAATAAGGAGCGATGAATTGTAGGGCCTCGGAAAAGATTACTACTGCATTGGGGTTTTTTTTCCTTCTGATTTTCCTTTTGGAAGCCATTTGCTCAGGTCAGTAGCTATAAGAAATGATGCTTTGTGTTTAGTAATGCCTTCCATAGGGGGATAATTCTACATTTGCAACCCAGGGTGGGAAAGGTTTAGCACAACAGTGGGTAAACTGGAGGAGGAATGATGGCTTCTAGCCCGATGCAGTGTAAGGGCACGGGAGGTCCTGGTGGTCCGTGGAACTGCTGACACGGCCCACAGTGCCTCATGGGAAGGATCATTTTCCGTGCGTCTGGTCTGTGACTGGAACTTGCGCCCAGACTGGCTCTGTGCCGCTGTGCCGTGAAGGGTACACTTTGTCAAACGTCTGCTGGGGCTGCCGTCTCGTGGCTTGAAGGTTAAACATTCTCTGCTTGATCTCCGGTTACAGCAGGTTATTTTAAATGTTCCAGGGGTCGTGTCACCAATTGCTTCTGCTGGCACTCACTTAAACCTTATAATTTAAACCGTACTGGTTTGCTCACAGCTATTACTTGGAAGAGGAATGCCTGTAATAATTCTGTGCTATGCAAATTACCATTGCAACTGCTCACTAATTAGCAGAGCCGAGGTAATTAAGTTCCCATTGTGCTCAAGCTCAATATAATCCCCACAACAATTAAACGCACTCTTCCCCCACCTCTTTTAAATGGAAATTGCACGTGAACCAAATAGTGCAATGTTAGGTTTTTGTATATTTTATATACTGACCACTCATGCAGAGCGCTTCGGAGCTATTTGACAGATGTATTTATGGGCTCACAAATTTGTTCTTTAATTGGGCATCTTTTCCATAAAGACTAAATATTTTGACATGAAATGTTTGAACCAAACTCAAATACTTTCCGCTGGGTTATCAATATCTTGTGAGATAGCTAGAACAGATTTCTGTGGAGTCTTGATGACACGAGGATATCCTGAAAAGAACTTGCTCGGCACCAAACTAGACCATGAGTGGTCATCAAGAAGTGGTGTTCAGGGCATGTTGTAGATGTGGAAAGGCAACAGGTAGAGTAGGTTGCATTGTGAAACCACCATGAAGCAGTGAGTGAAAGCTGTGGTGGGAAGTCTTATTGAGAGAAAGTTTCACATAAATGCAGTGAGAGTTAGCCAAAAATCTATGGAGCTAAAGCAAGCAAAATGCGTCAGGGAGGTTTGAGTTGGTACATATTGGTGGCTTTTCATCACTTATGATGCGAGGAAGCATTTTATACGTACTAGTCAGCTGCGTATGAGAATTAAGACACTCCTAGTGCATACTTATTTCTGGACAGGAAGTCTATTTGTTCAGCAATAGAAAAAAAACGGATTGTGATTTTGTGACCTAATCATTAAGAAAGCAGCCAACAAGCACTGCATCCACAATAGCATTTAACTCATTCCTGTGGCCTGGCGTATTTGTGTAGCAGCGTTTATTCAAACTCGTAGATGAAGTCATTACCATTACGCAGAGATTTGGCACAATGATAGAATGGGGTCTTGTCTCCGAACCCAAGTTTGGCAGATGCTTCCTTGTGGGCGACACGTCATGAAAAGAATGTAACTTGCTAGGATCCGAGGAAGTGAGAGTTAATAGGAATTAAAGTTATTACAAATTATTTAATAGCTTTAAAAAGAGGTGGAATTTTGGGTTGAGCCTCGTACAGCAGAATGAGAGTAAAGACCAGCTTATGTACTATTTTTTTTCCCCCACAACTGTTTTATAAATCGCTATTTACAGACTTATGCAACAAAAGTGGTCTCTTTCTTCAGTGCCATAACATACATGACATGGGGTTAAAGTGCTGAAACTAAACATATGAAGGTACGTGAATAAAGAGTAATTTGTTCACTTTCTCCTGCCTTACTAACGTCTTCCTTTTGTGTTTTCTCCCTTTAGATGGAGTCCCCAGTGTGTACTTCTTCAGGCTTGCCTCTCCATTTGTTGGTTCCAGTGGTGAGCAGTGACATTTCCTCACCGTGTGAGCAGATCATGGTGCGCACGCGCTCGGTAGGCGTCAACACCAGTGACGTGGCACTTGCCACTGAACCCGAATGCCTGGGGCCTTGTGAGCCCGGAACCAGCGTTAATCTAGAGGGCATCGTGTGGCAGGAGACAGAGGATGGTAAGAAGTTAGACTGCGTGGAAGCCTTGGTAATATAGAATACCAAGAAACAGTGTCGCTGAGGCTGCGTGATGGCCTCGCCATTTGGATAATGATGCAGCTTGGTACATATAAGTGGTATGGCTGGAAGCCAATCAACATCATTGCTCATGAATGGAAAGGTGTACTGTGCATATGTTCAGTACAATGAATACATTGCACATTTATACGTTTTTAGTGTTCATGTTCTAGCTGCCTGTGTATGTGTGGCATTGTTATACATCATTCCTTATGGGTTTTTTTCTGTTTTTTGTGTGTCACCCCTGTGGTGAATCTGTGCCCCCATCTCTGTTGGCATCTACCACCTGAAATATTATTTAACAATTTGCTTTACCATGCACACACCACATGCTCATCGTACCCTATAGATACTGCATCCTTGGAATAAATGCTATTAGTACTTATGTCCATGTCTCGTCGAGCTGCAGGTTTCTCTGTCTAGCCATCTGGTGCACAAAAGCTTGCTGGAACAGCAGGTAGAATGTGGATTCTTAAAACATCTGTATTCTCTCGGTAGAATTAATATGCAGATGTGCATTAAAATGAACAAAAAAGCATGCCACAACATGCGCCTTAATCAAGTTCATTGACAAGTCACTAATGCCCAATTTAATTCTCAAAATCAGCAAAGATGGTTTTTCCACCAAGTGACTGATATATGAAACCTAAAAGAAAGACCTATATATCCGTTGTATGCACCACTTAATGATGTATAGGCCATAACTGGGAATAGTGTGAACTTTGACCTTGCAGGGTATTAAAGCTGTGAGTGATGTAATGTGCACTTTTACTGACCTCTCCTTTATGTCTTTCTACCTTCTATAATGGCAGAAGGGCCTTGTCTGTAACTGATGGGACACACTGCCACCAGCTGGCAGTCACTAAGAATGACACCATCACATTTATTTTAACATTTTTAACTAGACAACTAGTGAAAAAAGGTTTCTTTAAATCCCTTAAACACTAATAAATAAAAGATAATAGTAATAAGTGCAGTCTAAATATTGAAAGTTGATAATATATTTCAATTATACTTCCCAAATGACTGCAGCAGCCCAAGAAGACACTCCTCCTCAGGGTGTAAATATGCCAATGATATGCCAACAGATGATTGGGGCGCAAATACATATAGGGAAAAAATAATATAATAGTGCAGAGTGTATAACCAGTAATAAGTGTTATATGTGATATAGTTGCACTTGCAAGCTATATAGATGCATCGGACCCATCAACATGTAGTGAAAAAATGTATTTTATTAATCTTCATGGAGAGTTTATAAAAAAGCAAACTACAATGGTGCAGTATCTTTAGGCAAAAACAAGTATAAATGATGGAATTGCACTCACACTTACCGATCGAATTTTTCACTTCTCTTGAGGAAGCTGAACTGGCGAAACGCGTCAGAAGGACTAGGTTGGACTTATTCTCAGCTAAACTTTAATTAAAGTTTTACAGCACTAATGTTACTACTAGCGTTTAAGCAATTTAAATAAGTTTGTTCCCGCTTCACTTGTCCTTTAAGGGAATGTATATAGAAGATAGTGGTCAATGCCTAAATTGTCATAGAAAGGGAAAGTTAAGGGCATCCCCATATTCATCTGCAGCAAGATAATTATTCACAGATATGAGTCTCAAAGATTGATCCCCCTCCCTGACAAACCATTAAACCATGTTAAAAGTCTCTTCTGTCCTGTATTTATTGATATTTTGCTTATGTATAGCTTTCTTCTCTGGTGTATATGAACAGAATTAAACAGGAGGGCCACCATTGCTACTAATTTGGTAGAGGTTTTGTTTATATACCGCATTGTTGATTATCTAATTGTACAGGACCGCGTGAGTGGTGTAATAAATCAAGAAAAAAATAATTGAATGCTCAAGTTGTCATGTTGTTTCCACAATTGTTCTTAATGTTGAGGAAATGTAGTCTCCTCAACACCTCCACATATCTTGCACCATGTTTCCAAGAGACACCTCTCTCAGGTGCTGTTCTGTCTTTGCTAAATCTTTTGCTAAACCACCACCATGACCGAGCTGTAGATTTGTCCTGGGCCATTCCCGGGAGGGACACCTCCGTCTGTTGACAGTCTTTGTCTGTCTTAATCCGCACTGCTGATTTGTCTGTAGTCTTCCTGTATTGGTCTAACACACATTCTCATTTCCAGGAATGCTGGTTGTGAATGTGACTTGGAGAAATAAGACCTATGTTGGCACGCTGTTGGACTGCACTCGACATGACTGGGCACCACCCCGGTGAGTGTTTTGAAATATTCACCTACCAAGCAAAAATCCCTTAAACATTAATAACAAAATAAGTCCATTTTAAATCATGATTTAAAAGGAATGCGCAAAATGCCTAAAGCCAATAAATAGACTATGCTGGCATTTTGCATGACGCCCTTGCCCTCTCTCGCCCCCCTTGCCCTCTCTCGCCCCCTTGATGGTACTGACACTGGAAAGCTAATTTATTGTCTTAATGTTGATGCTCTCCTCTTGTCCCCTTTCCCCCTCCAGATTCTGCGACTCTCCCACCAGTGACTTGGAGATGCGGAACGGACGGGGGAGGGGGAAACGCATGCGACCCAGTAGCAATGCCCCAATTGCAGACTCCACTCCAGCCCCCGACAGCAAAGGTGCTAGTAGCAGCAGTAGTAGCAGCAGCAAGACCCGGGCTGGAGCCAACAACAAAGGGAGGCGCGGCAGCCAGAACTCAGGCGAGCACCGTCCTCCTCCATGTGGCACTGCTGAAGACATCAAGGCCAGCCCTTCTTCAGCTAGCAAGCGTAAGAGCAAACCCCCTTCTGACCTAGAACTGACCTCCAGCTCAGAAGATTCCAAAGGGAGCAAACGTGCTCGTACGAATTCAATGGGCTCTTCTTCAGCACCAGGGTCTGTGTCGCTTCCCTTAACTGTTCCACTAAGTACTGTCAAAGTGGAACCCACCACACTAGACAGGAACTGCTCTTCTCCAATCCTAATAGACTGTCCGCACCCAAATTGCAACAAGAAATACAAGCACATAAATGGCCTGAAGTATCATCAGGCTCATGCACACACAGACGATGACAGTAAACCAGAGGCAGATGGTGACAGTGAGTGTGGAGAGGAGCCTAGTCTTCACCTAGATATGGGAGGCTGCAATGGGGCCTTTGTGTCCCAAAAGGGTTCCCTTTCTCCGGCCCGTTCTGCTACCCCAAAAGCCCGTTTGGTTGAGCCACATAGTCCCACCCTCTCCGCCAAGTTTGGTGGAAAGGTGGTGTGCAAAAAGAAGTTAAGTACAGAAGGAGACATGGACCCAGGGGCACTTTCAAATGATGGCTCAGAAGATGGAACCCTAGCAGCTGATGACACCAGTAATGATGGGTTTGAGTCTCAGGAAAAGAGACTGACAGACAGAGATAAGAAAAGTGGTGGTACTAGTAAATCGGAGAAGTTGCCTTCTTCTAAGAGTGTAAAGTCTGCCCGCCCCATTGCCCCGGCCATAGTGCCCCAGCAAATGTATACCATCCAGACCACCACCTTTACTGCCTCAAGTCCAGGTTCCTCTTCTGGGCTTACCACAACAGTGGTTCAAGCAATGCCTACAAGTCCCCAGCTTAAGCCCATTCAGCCAAAACCAACAGTAATGGGGGAACCATCCAATATTAACCCATCGTTAACCCCATCCAGAGATAAGAAAAAGAAGGATAAGAAGAAGAAAGAGACGAGGGAGGAAGAAAACCCTGCAGCCGCTATCAAACCTGGTCGCTCAGAGGATGGGAAAAGCCCCTATGCGGAATCGGGGGGTGATTCAGCTGTGAAAGGTGATGGGCTCCTCAATGGCTCTGATTCTCACCAAAGCCGCCTGGCTAGTATAAAGGCAGAGGCTGACAAAATCTACAGCTTCTCAGACAATGCTCCCAGTCCTTCCATTGGAGGAGGGGGAACTTCAAGCCGAATGGACAATCCCAGCCCAGGGCAGCCAATGACCCCTCTACATGTTGTGACCCAAAATGGGGCTGAAGGAACTTCTGCTAAAACAAACAGTCCAGCCTATTCTGACATATCTGACGCAGGGGAGGATGGGGAGGGGAAAATGGACAGCTCTAAAGTCAAAGATACAGAGCAGCTGGTGAAAGAAGGTGCCAAGAAATCCCTCTTCCCACCTCAACCACAAAGCAAAGAGTCCCCATATTACCAGAGCTTTGAAACATACTACTCTCCCAACTATGCGCATTCCAGTCCTGGTGCTATTAATGCTGCTGGCCAGGCCACACCTGAAAATCAGCCTCCCAAGGTCAAAAAAGAGGAGGACTTGGAAGTGACTGAGGTAAAGATGAAAACTGAGCCACCTGAGGAGAAAAAGCCAGAGATATGTAGCACAAGCCAACAGCCTTCTGTCATTCAGCAGCGACCCAATATGTACATGCAGTCCCTTTATTACAACCAGTATGCCTATGTGCCTCCATATGGTTACACTGATCAAGGTTATCATGCTCACTTGCTTAGCACCAACCCAGCATACAGACAGCAGTTTGAGGAGCATCAAAAACAGAGACAGAATCTTGAGCAACAGCAGCAACAGCGCAATATGGAGAAGAAGGCTGAAATGGCCATGAGGGAAAGGGAGGCATCTCTGAAAGAAGAATGGAAGCACAAGTCATCAGTTCCTCCAACACTAACAAAGGCCCCAAGTCTAACTGATTTAGGAAAGACAGGACCAAGCAAAGGTAAGGACCTAGGAGCTGGACCGGATGCAAGCAAGTCAGTGATTATTCCCAAACCAGAGGACTCTAAGATGCCTGTGCAGCAAGCAGAAGGCTTGAAAGCAAAAGTTTCTGAAGCAGGTGGACATTCAGGGAAGGAAGCATCAGAGGCTAAACCAGGGGGAGAATGCAACCGCCAAGCCGGTCTGGATCCTGTGCTGTGGTATAGACAAGTAAGTATTAGTATTCAGCACAATTTGAGACTGTAAGGCAAGTTGTTTTCAAATCTAGTCCATTTGATCTGATTGGAAACCACCTTGGAAGGTTCTGTAACCTTTTTGATTTATTGTGGGTGATTTCATTTGGGGGTGGGGTTACAGAGAGTGTATTTACTAAACATAGGTTTGCAGTTGAATTACCTCACCTTGTATTATGTAATATTGTGTGTAATATTTTCTTTGTGCATTAAATACAGTGGTATAAAAACCAATGCAGTTTAACATTGAAGAACGCTTCGTTTTAGCATAAGTTTGTCTCAATAAACTTCCCGCAGACTTGGAGGCTGCCACTATTGTCAGTCTTGATATTTTGGATGGCACCACACTTGTCAAATAAAATCCTTTGTTCCATAGACTTTCAGAACTCAGTGTGTCACCCTGTGTGACCGAAGACTGAGCCATTCTGTTGTTTGCTATAAGGCAGTATAAGGAGTCAGCAGTGTAGTAAATAGATTAGGCCGAGATACCAGCGTTATAACATATAAGGTGAATATTCGGCTGTCTGAGAACAGTATGTGATAACTAGAACGGCTTCTAAGAGGAAAACGGCACAGTAGTTTTGTAAACTGACTTTAATCTGATACTAATAAAATGGTGGTAGTTTCCCTTTAAATACAGAAGGACTTTAACAAATATATATTTATTTCAAATGAGGAGAAATGTTAGGGCAAGAGGAGGTAGCTTAGGAAAGGATATGTATTAAATGTTGCATGACTGCCGATTTCCTCCTTTCTTGAATTGTTCAGGAAAAGGCTTGCCCTAATTAAAGACAAACCTAATAAGGCTTTAAAACTCTCACAGAATAAAAAATAAAACACATTTTAATTTCTGTTTATTTTGGAAAGCCTAGGGTCGATAACAGACCTTGACAAAAAGGAGCAGAAAACCAGCAATGTATGTTAATGGTTGCGTGCTGCAGATATACAAAGAGGAAATTAAGAGTAATTATAATGGAATGTGTAGGAGTGTATGCCATGTTGGAATACAAATTGTGCTAGTAACATGCCAGGTAATATATGTTGGGACGTTCCTGTTAAACACTTCTGTCTCCTGCCCTGGGTGCTGAGACTTTTGGAGTATCTGTGGTTAATATTGTGGTGTTTGTCCTGAAACATGCAGCAAGAAGCAGAATCCCGGATGTGGACGTATGTTTATCCCAAGTACTCTGATGCCTTGAAAGCTGATGATGAGAGATGGAAAGAGGAGCGGGAGAGAAAAGCCAAGGAGGAGCGTAACCGAATTAAGGAAGCGTCTTCAAAGGATGATGGCAAAGAGACCGGGAGTGGGGATGTCAAGGGACCACAACAAACGGAGGACCTGAGAGTGCTGCCCAAGGATCCACGCACCAGTACCCATGTGCCAGTCTCCTCACCCCTCACTCAGCACCAGTCCTATATCCCTTATCTCCACGGTTACACGTACAGTCAGGCCTATGACCCAAATCACCCGAGTTACAGAGGAATGCCTGCCGTCATGATGCAGAACTACTCAGGTAAACAAAACTACGTGGAACAGTAAACAAACTCATGGTTTAGAGATTAAAAACCCACCTTGTGTTTATCATGTCCTGTTATGTTATCTGTCCCATATTAAGTTGCTTGATTGTTAGTGATTGGTTCAGGCAGCATTTGTGAGGGTGGGGAGAAAAAATTAATCTGGTCATTCTGCCCCATGTGCTATTTCGGGTATCTTTAAAGCCAGCCAATGCAATTTACCCCATCAAATCATATATTTTTGAAAACTAGACACCTCAAGGTATTTCAAAAGGCTGGTATTTAACCCTTTTCATGCACTAATTCCCTTTGTCAAACTTTGTGGTAGTAATTTTTTTTTATTCTTAATCACAAACATTGCGCTTCAGGTATGGATTTACAGCTCCTGGTGTATGTCACTTTCAAACAAAACCCCAATATGTGTTCAGCAACATCTTCTGAGTACAGTGATACATGGGTTTGTCGGGTTTGGGAGGTAAAACACCACATTTAGGAAGTGCGCTTTTTTTTTTTTACTTGGAGCTTTGACATCTGGTCCTACTGCCCCCATGTACTAATAGGGCCATCTTTGAAACCATATAATTTTACTCGACACCCCAAGTTATTTCAATTGCTAATATTTAATTTTTTTTAAAAAAAAATTCATACAAATTGTGCTAAACTCTTAAAACGGCCTTCTGCCGCCAATCACTGTATGTTGTCGCCCACGGGGAGGGGCCAGACACGCCATTGGTCGTTACCTGACAGTTTGTGTCTGATGTGCCTGGGCCGTCATTGGTAGTTAAGGGGTTAAATAATGCAAGGCAAAACAGCCTTAGTATGTTTAAATTTGCGTGTGGTATGGAAACTCCTTTTGTAGCGATGAATAATGTTTTAACTTATGCCCCTCCTCTTTTTCCATCCAGGTTCTTATCTCCCCTCCAGCTACTCTTTCTCCCCATATGGTAACAAGGTCTCAGGCAGTGAGGAGTCTGAGAAGTCCCGAGCCAGTCCGAGTGTCGGCTGCAAACCCACCTCTGAATCCAAAGCTCTGGATATCTTACAGCAACATGCGAGCCATTACAAGAGCAAGTCACCCACAGTGAGTTGTCCCTGCATGGAGGGAGGGGTAATAACCATGGAAATCAGGAAAAGTTCTGTGAAAATGATAAAAAATTCGAAAATGCTTAGTTAAAATACATTATTGTTCTGTAGATTAATTTAAATAAGGTAAAAATAAAAAAAAAGATAAAATGCAATGCCACTGCAATATTTTTAGAAGAGAGGAATCAGATGCTGCCACCTAATTACTTAGCAGGCAGGTATACAATATAAAAAGGTAAAATTAAACAGAAACATACTTCTGTAACTACAGAACTCTCGGCAAGCAAAGTAGTTTTTCATGATTGTGTTCATATAAAGGTAAACTTGACATGTGACTTCCTTGCCTTTGTGCAGATTGCAGATAAATCTCCGCAAGAGCGTGATCGAGGGGGATGCAGTATGCCCGGAGGGTCCTCGGCAGGCGGAGGTTGCAGCAGCATGGGAGCCCCTGACAGAGGAGGGGACAGGAGTTCCGAAAGACCTCGCACTTCTCCTTCACAACGCTTAATGTCCACACATCACCATCATCATCACCTTGGCTACTCCCTGCTCCCTGGACAGTACCAATTGCCCTATGCCACCGGTAGAGTACAGCTATTCCACCTCCTCCTCTTACGCAGCTATCATATACGTTAAAGTGCACATGACGCCAGGAATGTTCCTTTTAAATGTTATTAGCACTGTGTTTAAAGAGGAAAAACTAAAGTGATTTTAAATTTGATTTACACTTTATACATATTCTTAAAAGCAATATCTTAAATGCATGTAATACTGACCAATGAGTAATTTGAGCTTCCAAATGCTTACTTTTCCATTTTGAGGGATATATTATTCATGACTTGAGTTTGCCGTTTCCCTGGGAGTGCTTTTGTTCACTTCTGGTCTGCAGATTAATACACAGTATGCTTACTGTAACAATCAATGACTTAGAATACAAGTTGCACTTTTAGTATTTGTTTAATAGGGAAGGGCAGGAAATATTTTCTCCTTCAGCACAAATTACAGCTTTGTATGCTTACATTGAAAAGCCAGTTTTATTTCAATTGTGCCAATACACTTCCTTTATCGGCAGACCTGGAGGCTGCCATTGTCAGTCACGGGACAGTTTTAAAAAAGAAAACAGCTAAAATATTAGAAGTAAAATGTGAATAATGTGCCTTGCTTCCTTGAGATAAATATGCTTTTTTTTCCTTTCTTTCTTTTCATCTTCTAGGTTTGTCCTCCACGGCCATTGTGGCCAGTCAGCAAGGTTCAGCACCGTCACTATACCCGCCCCCCAGGAGGTGAGAGCGGTAAGTTCCACCATGGATGACCATCCTTTTGGTTCTTCTCGGTTGCCTTTACTGTCTTGCCAGCTTGCACCCCCAGCCACATGGTTTCGCTTTTCCTGGAGCCGAGTGATGCAATTGCCCCAGGCGGCGGCACTTTTGAAAGGGGCGGCCCCTTTTTTTTTTTTTAAGCGGAGGAGAGAGAGGGGCACCGAGTGGTTTTCGCTTACCCGCTTGGCGCCCCTCCCTCTCTCCTCTGCAGCGAGTCTCCCTGTTCGTTCTCGGTGCCGGCATGTAATGCTTAGCGCCGGAAGTGATGTCCATTTCCGGCGCTCAGCATTACAAGCAGGCACCGTGGCAGAGCAGGGAGACTCGCCGCAGTACAAAGGGGGGGGTTAGGGTAGATAATGCCGTTGACGAAGTTTAAAAAGCCGGGGGGGGTTGTCATTTTAAACTTGGCCCCAGGCGGCATTAAGTCTTGGGCCGGCCCTGCGCACAGCCATTCTATAGCCCTCCTGTCCCCTGAGTTTTCTCAACCTCTCACTGCACTGATTTTTCCTGTATATACTTTTTCTACCTTCATCTTTCTTCACACCGCTTCTTGTCCTCCTGCATGCCACCAACAGTCCCTGCATTCCCTCATTAAATTTACATGTAATTGCCGTTCCTGTTTACCCAGAATCCCCCTGATAGCATAATGTTGTGTTCCATCTTCTCTCTCGTAGGAAATGATTTAATTGGAGGTCCCTGTATAATCTGCGTCCTGTGACAGGATCACAAGACACACCCGGGAATGAGTCTGTGCATCATTTGAATGGTGTTGAGCATTTTCTATGGCCACAGCTTTCAGCTAAGCCCTCCAGGTTTCAACTCAACTCCGGGACACCGAAAACCCGACCATTGCCCTTTCACAAGCTGTCTACTTTGCGACCATTTGGAGACAACGTTTTGGGGCTGTATTTATTCAGCATTGCCTTTCGCAGAAGTAGGGATTTTATTTTCGCAAAGTGTTGGGGATGAAACTGTACACTTGTTCTTTAATAAACCCTCTGGGTCTTGGGGGACATTTTTCGACAACAGACTTCTAGTTAAAAGTTGTTTTGAAAGTTACAGAATGATACATTTGTTTTTGTCTTGTTAATGCACTCCATCACTCATCTCTATAACGTCTGTGGACTTCCTTCTTGACACATCCTCAGGCATAAACTCTTCCAGATATCAAAAGTTAAACCGGCATAGTTCACCTCCAAAGTTATCCATGTTTTTTTTTGTTTGTTTTTTTTTTTACTTGGGATGAGAACTTACTGGACTCAACAAGCTATATAGTTCTGTGTTTGTCACTTATTAGGAATGACCGCTTGGAGCTGGTGTTTCGGTTGCCTTAATTTCATCACTTTTCCTGCGGTGGCACCCGGATTTGGTAGGTGTTAGGCCAAAAGGTTCAAAGGGCCAAAAGATATCCCTAGGTTAACAGCAGGGATCATAGCTTCCTGTAACATAGGACAGATGAAGACATAATAGCAGTTCTGCTTGGTGTAGAGCTAAAAACTCTTGTGATCCTAGATCAGCATATGTCTGGCTGAGGATCATGAGGACTGCGTTTCAGCAATATCGAGCTAGCTGTTGGTTGGCTACCTCCAATGCAGATGTCCAGGTGTTAAACACTGTGCTGCCAGAACAGTAGTAATGTTGTATGTACTATATTTTATTGCTGCTCACTTTGGCGGTACAGTAGTTAACATTGTCTTGGGATGTTTCCTGCTCATCACTTGTTTTAACCGGAGAGCTCTTAAATTAAAATTTTAACCTGTTGTTTTCCTACTCTCCAATTTTCTCATGGAGGGTTCAAGTAAATTGACCACATGAAGAAGAGATATCACAACTGTGATGTCATAGCTGGCTTCTGTAAAAGCTCATGACTGTGCATAATGTATATAACCCTGTTACTTTGTTCTTTTATAAGACACTAATCTTAAATATGGAAAATACTTCATCTGCATTTTAGATCTGTTTAACCACTAATTGTTTACCCAATGCTAGCCTCAAAATACAGACAATGTATGCATTTAATTGACCACGTAAGTATATATGTGTGTATATTTGATATACCCGTACACACACACCCTTGCATTCTCTCATAGATATGCGTAAGAGGTCCAGCATATCTACAGATCGTTTGTTAAAAAAAAGTTAGGTCTTGTTTGTTTTAAAATATGCTCAGCACATTGTCGGGTCCCATTATTGCAGTAGTTGGGTTATTGCATGTCAAGATGAAAAAAGAAAAAAAAATGTTCACTAGTTAAGCAAAAAGGAAAAAAAATAGTTGTATATGAGCAAACAATGAATTGCCCTCAATAAAAAACAAAATACTAATATGAAAGAAGGGTTTATTGTGGATTGCAATCTAGTAACTTTGGCCTGGTATAATATCTTAATATGTTACAAGTGTTCATACCAGCCCCCCTGCCCCAACAGAATGCTGATTGAAATGTTTTTACCTTGTTTATCGCGCAGTGACTCCCAACTGTGTTCAAGTTGCTGATCCGAACACCTAAATCAGTTGCCAGCAGCTACTCCTCTTTATGCAGGTCATTGGTCCTCCGACAACCCTTTAAACAGCTCCTAACTACAATAACCCATTTCCCTTTTTCATAAAAGGGCGCTGTGCAGCGTTTTTTTTTTTTTGTTACTTTTGTTTCAGTTCAGGTCTTTAGGTTATTTTTTTCTTTTGTTTCCCGGAGAATAGTAATGCAGATCCCAGATCCCAAGAAAGATATGCAACACGGCCTCTCACTCTGAGAGCTTTTGTTTTATTTTTAAAGTAAACATTTGTTTTCCACAAGTTGCACCCCCTCCCCCCATTGGGGGTTGCATGGAGAAAGTTGTGTTGAAAATACAAAACGGGAGGAAAAAATGTATTTAACCCTTTCTGGACGTTTTCCAATAAAGTTGTTTTTGTATTGCTTTGTTGTAAAAAGAACTGATTGAATACAGAATGTTCTCAGACTCACTCAAAGTTGAAGGTGTAGTTGATAATACAATTCTGCAGCTACTCTCCTCACCTTTCATACATTAATGTATAAAGATGTAACGTATATTTGTTATGTAGCAATTTTTTTCCAAAAAAGGATTTAAAGTTGATTTTTTTCTGTTCTTTTTTTGCAGTTATAAAAAATGCATACTTTGTCTATAATTTTAGTAAATGTCTTCTGTCTACGTGTGGTACGTGACAGCTTAATAGTATTACAAGTGAATTACAGTGTGATATGAGTGCAGATGATATGTTACATAAAGGTAGCTTTATTAACAAACCAAGGATAAAGGTGGGATTTAGTGCCTGAGGATACCTTGAAATACCTAAAAATGCACAATTTATGATCGGGTTCACCGTTCAATGTCAGTGGCATGATTTGATTTACAGATTTGTTATTTTTAAGAATTTATAACCTAATTATCTGATTAATTACTATTTAGGCTACTGATCATTGATCAGGCTCATGATCAGCAGCCAGGGACCTAATCTGGGGATGCATATTACACACAAGTACAAAATTGAAGTAAGAATACAGGTACGTTATGACTGACCTCCACGTGGGTCATACCAAAGGTATTTAAATATGTCTGTTTCTCAATAGAAGAACATAGTTCTTATGTGATTGTTATCCCTGTCCATATCCTATTAACACAAAGGTAAGATAGGCAACTCCTGTCTTGATAGGATATACCAAACATACATTTTTTTTTTAATTTTTTTTTTTTATAACCACCGGTGACGCAAAAAGAATCGGTTAACGACCGATGTCGTGCCTGGCATGTCATGGCATTAAACAAGCTTGGAAAGTGATCTAAGATCGCTTTCTTCACTTAAACAGTGTTGCTGTAATCCCATGATGTTGAGGTATTCAGCCACACCAAATTTACTTTACAAGCCCCATGTGGCCCCTCCCTCAGGCATCAATGGCCTGATTTAAAAGACCTTAGGAGGCAGTCAACGATCGCCTCACTGAAATGCCTCAATAGTGGACTCACTCCAGGACGTGCTGTGAGAGCAGTCACATGTGCCACTCGCAAGATAGTGGCATCCTTTACAAAAAAAAATAAACAAGTTATTGAGAGGGTCTTTCTAGACCCTGCTGAGAACTCTGGGCTCCCCTTGCAGTTTGAATACAGGTATGATAAAAATTATATCTAAAGAAAGCCCTTGTTTGGGAAGAAAAAAAAAATATATATATATAAATATATATGATACACACACACACACACCTTGTGCGGATACACTAAATGGGAGAGGTCAAAATTACAGCTAAACACGAGGACCACAAAAGTGTTAAAATAATGCACTACAAAATGCAAATGCAAACATATCTGTGTTATTTCCAGGTATTGGACAAAAGGCTTAAAAAAAAAAAAATGGTAATCCTCACATTTCCCAATGCCTTCAGAACAAATGGGGAGAAATAAGTTCCCTATTGAATAGGGAATTTTACAGATCTCTGGTCAACCCTCATCTAGATAATTGTGTACAATTCTGGAGACCCCATTTCTAGAAGGATATGGACATTTTGGAAAGAGTTCAAAGGAGGGATAGTAAAGTGGTAAAAGGATTGCATGTTAACAACTAATAAGGAAAGGCTAAAGGATCGCAATATTTATAGCTTGGAAGTGAAGGAGCAGATGTGATATACAGAAGGAATGTTTATTTCAAAGGATGGGAAATGTTAGAACAGGTCATATTCTAATAATTAGAGGGTTAGCGGTAATGTAAGCATGTTTCAATTTACTGAGAAGGTAGTAGAGCGGAAGTGATAGAGGCTAAACTTGTAAGGGGCTTCAAACATGCATGGGATAGGTATATGGCTATTTAGATGGGCCAAAATATTCTTATCTGCTGTTAATTTCTATATTACTATGAAATAGTAAAAACATGGAGGACTTGAGTCCATAATTTGTCCAGAAACCCCTGACCTAGCCAAATCATGGGCTGCTGCATACGCAGGACGACTTGCAAGTGTAGTAAGAGAGCATTAAGGACTCAGCAAGTGCATTCTAAAGATAACTAAAGAGTTGAAGATAAGTACTCCCGCCTAGATCAGCAGGATCAAAACATTATGGGTTCCAGGATGGTCCTAGTATTTTCAGCTGTAATGCCATTAATATATATTTAACATCTTATGACACTGCTGCATTTATAGTCACTGAGCTCTTTGGTATGACCCATTCTACTATCAGTGTTTGTCTATGGACATGACTGCCTATGTCAGCAATGAGTTATATAGGTTGTCGATAATCACACTAAATCACACTAAATATTCCCTGTTGTAGGCAAGATTTAAAACAAATTCTAAGTAAAGGATATATATGTGCTTTAAGTCACACACAGCCACTTTTACTATTGGAGTGATGGGGTGGGGTAGTTTTTCATTATTTTGCCATAGTAATAATTTAGATGACCAATTTGTAAACAGCTTACATGTAACCTTGAGGTTCTTATTTCCCTATATATATACGCCAAGCCAAATCATAAATGTATTAACTGTTTAAAAACAAAAAAAATGTGCATACATCCAGCCGATGTAGGTGTTGCACTAATGCAGGAACGCGGTACACAATGATGCAGATAAGGCATACATAAGAAGTTTCTAAATTCCATAATAATTTTAAGAAACAAAGTAATATATACATGAAATACAGTTTTCCAGTTGTATGGCATTACTTTTGCATCACTAGCTTTTTAGGGCTAAACCTCCCATCCTCCTTATCAGCATTCTAGATGAGGGTGATGGGAGTTAATGTTAAATGCTCTGGCTGTTCTTGTTTATCAAAATATTTGTGTATATTTGTTCTTTTTTATGGGGAAGGGGAGTTGACATGGATACACCTATGACATCACAGAATGAACCCTGCATGTTAACTATCTGACACAATGGATAAGCTGGCAAAATACTAGCACATTTACGTTACACAGTTTACTGGCGTACTTTTATCTCACACTGGCAAACAGTCACAGATCAATTAGCAGCTTTCTCTTCGCTATTAAAGGAAACTCTCATAAGCTTTTCCTCTTTAAAGCAGAAGTCCCACCAGACTTTTTTATTACTGGTATCAGATTAAAAATACATTTCAAAGATATTGCACAGCCCTAGTAATGTAATGTTTTCAGGCAGCGGAGACATAAAGCCATGCGAATGCTTTCTAGCTCTATTTTAGCCTAGTCTACTAGATAATCCCCGACTCCTTTTCATACTGCCAATAGTCCTTGTTTTAGTGTGACAATCTTGATTTTTGTGCTCTGTCCCTCTTTTGAAGGCAGTGGGTTTAATGAAAGTTTCCCTCTTAAATATATTATATCAAGTAACACATGGGTTTCCTGGTGATGCAATTTCATGTTTTATTTACATCACATCCCCCTGGTGATTAGTGAACCAAATCTCTTGACTACTATGTCTACCTAATGACCACTGGATGGCAGCACAATTGCACATCACGTATACGACTGCAAAGCCATTTAATTCTACACAGCCTTTTTATTCCTTGGGGGGGGGGGTAATTACAGATTTAGTAACCAAACAACGTAAAGGGGCCAAACTAGTTAGGATGTTCTAAGTTTACAAAGACTTTGAGAACTTGCTTTTTTGTGTGCATCTTTTGGCTGCGGGTTTGTGCACAATGGTTAAACCGAAATTTCTATGGCTAAGGGCCTCCACTAAGCCACTAACGGAGCCATATTGACCAAATGGTGAAGGTATGGGACAGAAAGGAATCTTCCCAGCATAGGTTCCAACAAACCGATTGACCAAATGGAGTCACAATGACCCTAGAATGAAATCCAGGCCCCCGCAGGCCTCTCTCACCTTGGCTACATTTGGCATTCATGTCTCCACAACAGGGAAATACAGAAATGGTACAGTAGCAAAATGAAAAATCTGTTTTGTGCCACTTTGTTTTGCTTATTGTGCCTGATTCAGTTCTCAAGAGGAATCTGTGAAAAGTGTCCGCTATAGCTCACTTACCTTTAACTGTGGGTCATCCTTAAATTTTTGTAGGTATTTAAAAATGTACGAAATAATTTACTAGCAACATTTCTAAAGTTGTGTGACCTGTTTCTGCCACAGCCTGTTCTGATGCTTATCACTGCATCTGGTCTCCTGAGGCACTGCTAGTCTCCAACAAGCTGAAATCCTCAAGACCCTCATACACTGTGGGCAGCCACAGTTTTACAATTGGAAATGGTAAATTACTTTAGGGTCATCAACGTGTTGGATGTGTGGTTCCATACGTGCTGGTAGTGTAGATTCCCCTCTGTAGTGTAGTGCAAATGGATGCTAAGCTAATCGGCAGCCATCTGTTGCCTCCAGTCACATCAAATTCCACATGTTTAAATGTACACTTGAGACTTCTGTGAAAGACAGATGTCTCCTGTTTACACTTAAACGCTCAGGCTCCAAATTATTAAGGAATGCCCGATCATGTGACCAGGCTTTCCCTTCAAGTAGGTGTCAATGCTCACACCCTCCGGAAGGTTACTGGAGGAGCTAGAACCTTGGGGGATTTCTGATTGCTCACCCTGCTGGCTGATCCCACACATTGCAATCAGCAATGGAAGGCTATGAAGCCAACAAACTTCCTTTTTAAATTATATATGAATAAAAAAACTAATTAAAATACACTATATAGTAAGGTAACGGTTATATATACAGAGAAATAATTATAAAAAAATGATTTATTCCTATTGCCCTATCTCTACAAAAAAAAAATATCGACCCCCCCATCCCTTCACTGCCCCCAAACCCCTTTAGTAGCATTAAAAATAGTACACTAAAGGGTAATTGTAAAGTGATGGTTGTGCAAAAACTACCTATGTGGGGTATTACTGTAGTCAAGGGATGTTGCTGATCATAAATTGTGTCATCATTTAGCAGTGGCACCTAATGTTTAGAATAAATATTTTAGTATATTTTGTTTTACATACTAGCACTCATAGTTATTCTTTTCTTCTGTGTTTCTACAGTTTCAAAAGAAAGCTCTAATTGTCCTGAAAAGGATGTGTGTGGGTACTTCAAACAGGCAAAAGAGAGATCTTGATTAAAACTAGGCACCAAAACAGGTAACTTAGGTTGCCCACCTCAGACCCATTTCATATCATAGTCAAAGAAAGAAGACCCTTATCAATGTAGTCCAGAACACGTGTATGCCCTTGGTTTGCATGAGAGGAGCTGGTGTTTCCTATTTGTGAGGACTAGGAAGAACGATGCAATCATCCTTGTGTCCCTGCCTTTTCCCTGTTAAGTAAGGACCAGAGTCATTTGAATGCAGTCAATGAGTGTCAGGAGGTCGACAATAGGGTCGGGATGGGGTGTTGTCCCTCCAGTAAGTGGCTTGAGAACCATTGCGTACACTGAAATGTACAAAGTAGTATAGTTTGGGTGGGATGGTCCAAGGTATTAATATAGGAGAGCCAGGGTGTAAAGAAGGCTGCAGTGTGTATTTCCTTATGTAAGGCTGACTCAATCCAGTCCATTCTAAAGATATTGTGAAACTTAGACAAAGCCATTTCCACAGTTGGGGGTGTGGAGTGTACAATACTGCTTTTTTCCCAGTCTCCGATAAAATCAAGAGAAGGGTTTGTGTCCTTGCACTGGTCTGGCTAAGTTTATGTGGAAGGCACCAAAATAAGAACCTGGCATTTAAATGGGTGTGTAGACTTTTTATATCCACTGTAAGCCCTTATTTTAGGGGAACATTTTGAAGAACATTTCTGTGTATGCACACTAAGATCTTCTCTGCCTTGTTCATGACTTCTATCTGGGTGTCAGTATCAATGTCTGTGAAATCCACCCGTTCTCCATGAGGCAACGCATCCCCCACTCCACAGTGGGTCGTAGAATTTGATGTAGAGAAGCAATTTAGTAGGGTATGAGCTTCAAGCAGATGGGTGTCTAAGGCATTTGTTACATCTGACCTAAGTGTAGGCTAATGGGTCCTTTGATCCACATACTCATGCAGGAAGGAGCCTCCATGATGAAATGATGGAGTGTGTGTGTTGAGGGTAGGGAGTAAAAGCATTGAGAACTTAGGTGCATTCTCTTCCTAGCCATTTGCCAGGTTCTGTGGGTACATGTCAAAAGAGAGATTAGGGCTATAAAATCTGGCTAGGTGGACTGGGGCATATGTAAGAAGGCTGCGAGATGTATGTGAGGGACAAATTGTTGCTCCAGTGAGGCTGGAGCATACACAGCCTGTTTGTTGATCCAATCTGCTACTACCCTATAGTTTGCCACTAAGTTGTACAGTGAGGGAAAATATATTTGATCCCCTGCTTTTGTATGTTTGCTCACTGACAAAGACATGATAAGTCTATAATTTTAATGGTAGGTTTATTTGAACAGTGAGACACAGATAACGCATTCCAAATATATAATTTTATTCAGTGAAATAAGTATTCTACCTCTTTGCAAAACATGACATAGTACTTGGTGGCAAACCCCTGTTGCAATCACAGAGGTCAGATATTTCTTGTAGTTGGCCACTGGGTTTGCACACATCTCAGGAGGGATTTTGTCCCACTCCTCTTTGCAGATCATCTCCAAGTCTAACGTTTGTCAACTCGAACCTTCAGCTCCCTCGACAGATTTTCTATGGGATTAAGGTCTGGAGACTGACTAGACCACTCCAGAACCTTAATGTCCTTCTTCCTGAGCCACTCCTTTGTTGCCTTGGCTGTGTGCTTTGGGTCATTGTCATGCTGAAATACCCATCCACAACCCATTTTCAATGCCCCTGCCCTGAGGGAAGGAGGTTCTCGCCCAAGATTTGACGGTACATGGCCCCATCCATCGTCCCTTTGAGGCGGTGAAATTGTCCTGGGCCCTTAGCAGAAAAACACCCTCAAAGCATAATGTTGCCACCTCCATGTTTGAGAATGGGGATGTGTTCTTGGGGTCATAGGCAGCATTCCTCCACCTCCAAACATGGCAAGTTGAGTTGATGGCAAATAGCTCGATTTTGGTCTCATCTGACCACAACACTTTCACCCAGTTTTCCTCTGAATCATTCAGATGTTAATTGGAAAGCTTTAGATGGCCTGTACATGTGCATTTCTAGGGGGCAGAGTGGCATTTCTAGGGGGCATAAAGCATATCTGGGGAGCAGATGGCAATATGCATTATGAATTAAGAGGGGGGACACATTAAAATGGCTATTGGTTTTCCAAATTTGTATATTTGGAGTTTTCCAAGTTTGTATATAACATATGCTAACTGCATAATAGATACCAAAAATGTTAAAATACATGTATTCCTGTTTATTAGGTAAAATACTGTTTTACCATTCCACTAATGTTAATTTTTTTTTTTAAAAAAAATAAAATAAAATAGGTGTGGCCTATAATCGGGTGCGGCCTATAATCTAGCCAATACGGTATTTATATTGTAAGGTCCCTCATTACCTCTTGTTTCTGTAAGTCAAATTACAGTTAGCGTTCCAAGTGGTAGAAGCTAATACACTGAGGTAATTTAAACATGCCTGGGATAGGCGTACCTTCGAACCTGCTGGGTTTCTACCGGAGACTCCGAGAGAAGCACTGGTAGATAGAAACAGCAAATGAAATTGCATAAATAATACATTATTCTTCTAAATAAATGTTTTTTTCAGTGACATAAATAATTTAGAGGTCACATGGTCAAGTTTTGGGAAAGCACTGCCCCCTGTCACACCCCCTAAAACAAAGGTGTACACATACATGTACAAATACTTTTACACAGTACATGGGTATGACAAGTTGAAACAAAGTAAAGAGACCTTTTTGTATGTGTACAGTGTACCCGTGAAAAGGGCACGGGGAGAAGAATAGTATGACCGAAAAGAAGCAGAAAGTTTTGTGGTGAGAGTAGAAAACATGTGGGGGCATTGTCATGAGTGGCTCTGTATTCTTGAATTAGGGTTCTCTGGAAACATTGAGTTTGATAGTAGATGAGAAACTTTGGCCTATCTAGTCTATTTTAAACACTGAAAACTAAAAACTGCTGTCAATGCCACTAGCTATCCAGCCCAGTGCCTTTTCCAGTGCTTTTTTGCATTGCCTGCTTGCCTACCTTAAAGCCCTCAGAAACAATCACTCCCAAGTCCCTTTCTGCTGTTGTCAATACCCTGATACTAAATTTTTACGTTTGCATTTATCAACATTTAAGAGCACCTGTCACGATCTCCACCATTGTTCTACTTTACTTAAGTCATTTGCCATTTGGCTTATTCCATCAGGAATGCGTAGCCTGTTGCAGACCTTTGTATTTTTTATTGGGAGCGTGCGGTGAAGCACTGACTCATAGGTTAGATAAACTATTGTAAGCCTTGGCCTGCTGTCTGGGTGAAGCCCTCCAAATAGTAAATAAGTAGTGGCCATTGTAATCAGCAGGGTAAACATAGCATGGGCCAAGGCAGAAATATTTTCAAAAAAATAACCTAGAGTGTTATATACCAGAAACAAATCTTTGTCCAGAAAAAAAAATGTGTGTGTGTATATATATATATATATATATTACTATTAGTTATTTTATATAGCGCCATCATATTCCACAGCACTGTACTAATGGTAAACAGGGCATAACAAGGAATGCAATATAATAATAATAATTATCCTTTTATAATGCATTGTTAAATTGGTAAGAGATCTTGAAAGGCCCTTCGAAATGTTTAGTGACGTAGGTAAGCTGAACAAAATATTCACCTTTCAGCTCCCACCTTAGTCAATAAACCTTGACGTTGCCAGAAACGTGTACACCCAAAAAGAATAGATTATTTAATGATACCATGCAAATAGGTATCAGAGGAGGGCTTACCTTCTTACGCTTGTTTTTTATTGGAAGCTGAACACCTGTATTGTTTAAGGACAATTCTAAATAAATCCATATATTATTTGTATTTAGGGCAATACAGTGAAGCAATAATTGTATGACTCACTGGTGTATGTAAGCGCATTTTAAAACAATGAAATAAACAATATGGGGGGTCTTTAGCATTTATATTACAATAAGGGGGACAAAATTTAAAGTAGGATTGAGGATGCGATAGGTTTGGATGAAGTTGGTGGGTGTTATCGGCATCTCATTTAATGCCAATTTACGCAACGGATGATGTTCATCTGAAATTCCAAGTTCAGATTTTTTAAAAATAAAACTAATATGGGTTCCTGAAAAGCAGCATCTGATCTGCTGCTCCAGCACGGGGCCAGTGGATGATATGCCCAGCTATATACTACATGATAAAAAAAAGTAGCGCATGGCCGTGCGTAATTGGCCATCGTTTGCGCTGAGGTGCCAGGGCCGCCTCATCATCGCTAGTCCAGCCCTGGGCCCTTCTTACCTTGTTTCTGTAAGTCGAATTGTTATCGTCCGCTTACTCATTGTACGGCTCTGTGGAAGATGTTGGCGCTATATAAAAATAATAATAATCTATCATACCAAAAAAGGAAGCTATACTGCAGGGTTTCATTAAAACCAGTCCCCGTAAGATCTGTGGTGCTGCAGTGTAACCCTAAAGGCCTAGTACCCTGCTCCAAAGACATTTACATGATTTTCCCCGCGTTTTCAGAGATAACTAATACATCTTAGTGCACACAGACATACTACTTGTCCTGAAGAAAAACCATGTATTATATCATTTGTAGTGATGTACAACTGAACAACGACTTGGAGAAAATGTGTAAATGTTTTGACATGAAGGTGTTATTAAGTGTTCCTGCCACACAAACCTAATAGCAGAAGGGGTATCGTCTGGGTGTACAAATATGGGAACTCCACACACTTCACCTCAGATGGTAGACAGCGGGTGCACCAAAATGGAGAGCGCACAGCGCTGAGTGTCCCAACACCACGCTGCTTTGTTTGAGTATGAGCTAAACCACTGATGGTCAGTGGGGGGGAGGGGGAGTCGCGTGTGTACACGTGTGTTTAGCTATCCCTTCGCTCCGCCGCTACTGGCTACACAACGCGAGATTACCAGGCGAAGCCGCAATGGATACGGCAAGATGGCGTTTACTTTGCATCCGCCCCAAAGAGTAGTACGCGCTGCCGTTGAATGTGCGTCGTGACGTCAGAGCTCTCGTTTCGATGTGTCGGGCGGGGCCTAGCAAAGCCTGGAGGCTGCGGTGAGACGGAAACTGAGGGGAGGCCGCTTGTAGCGGCGGAGCTGTGACAGGAGTGTGCGGTGCCGACGGGATGGTGGAGAAGGCCGGTGTCGGGAGAGACTCCATGGTGAGCGGTGCGAGGCCTCTTGGACACATGGTGTGGCTAGAGGAAAGAGCAGGGAGTTAGGAAGTGGGGAGGGGGCACTGTAGTGGATGTGTAGAGAGGGCATGTAGTGCAAACACACCCCATCCAAGCCCCTCGCCTCGGACGCCTCATACCGTCTTCTCAGAGGAAAGTTTTCTGTGAAGAAATCGCGTGCTGGGGTTATAGGAAGCCGCTCTGTAACACGGCTCGGGCCGGCAAAGCGGTTTCGGTTATTTACTTCGCTCTATCTGAAGCACTATTATTTACGCACAGTCCGGCTTCAGCATGTGTCGCTGGCTGGAAGGGGATCTGCTGCGCTTTTCGGGTCCCTCGTTTGATTCGGTGTTTCTGGTGCTGTGGATTTTAACGATCCGATCGGTGGTGTAATCCCGCAGGGATCTCCGGTCATGCCAGATCGCACCCACACCCGTTTAAAGGATCGCATCTCACCATAACATCCACCTTTTCCTGGGATCTCTTGGGGACACAAAACAAACCCTTACACCATGGATACTGTGCACCAGGGGTAGGCTAACCGGTTCCACTCTTCCCATGCTGGTTTCATACATTATCATGGCTTCGGGCTCTCTATCATCACTGGTAAAGTAGATACAATCACTAGTTGCCTACATTTGCAGCCCCCTCCCATGATTAAACTTGTAGCCACCATGGTGACTTGGGAAGGCTTGTGAGCAGACGTGTCCTGCGATCCCGCCCTTTACCCCCCCCCCCCCGTAGTTTTGTGTTTATTTTTTGCCACACAAGACATTGTAGAGTAATCATGTAAGGAGGTGCGAGAAACAATCAGCGGCGTGGAAGTGAGAAGCCTGTAAATAGTGCTTACTGAAAAAACACAGGAACAAATTGGGCAAAGCCAGATGTCGTGTGATTATTAAACTACACCGAATGTCCTTTCCTGCTTATGTTCATTCATCGAAAACAACTCTTTTAAACACTTAGAGGGTCAGTTTGTAAATGTTTAATGCTTTTCCACATTTGTCGTTATTAGGAATATAATGTATGACTTGCTCAAATATAACAGAAATATATATTGTTTTGCAAACCAAGGATTGGTGGCCTTAGTGGGCAAGGTCATTTATTATGATTAACCGCACCTATATAGGCTTTGCTTATGTTGCTGGTATAAATGTATGCTTTATGTTTCCTTTGGCAATTAAATGCCTTAAATATGCTTAAAAATAACAAATGGCTATGAAGTGTAAGGTATCAAATAATGTTTTTATTTACCAATTTTTTATATTTTTTTTTTAGCCCTCATTAATCCCTGGTGGGTTAAATCCAGCGCTTTCTGGCAGTTCCCAGATGCTCCCCAAACAGGGCATGAAACTGGAGGCAGTGATGGAGCAACTGCAAAAGCAGCAACAGCAAGCAGCTCGTAGTATGCTGGAGCGTGAAAGACAGATCCGAGAAACACATCGCCTCTATACACAGCAACTGGCAACGCAGCATGCCTTGAAGTCCATACCCGGCCCGGCGGCAATCTCATCCAATCAAACGCGCCTTCCCACAGGCCCCCCTCAGAGCGCCAGCGAGCCAGATGAAGACGAGGAGATGGAAGAAGATGAGAGTGACATGGGTGATTCCATTGAGGATGATGACGGCAGAACGGCACATGGTTCTGCTCTGGCACAGAAGTACCTGCAGGCTCAGCGAGAACAACAAGGGATTGGTGTGTCTAATCTGCAGGGGACTCCTAGTAAGCCACCCATGACTGTTAAAGAGGAACCTCCAGAGGAAAACTTCAGTCCTTCTCCTTCCAAACACCATAAGCAGAGTCTGGAAGAGCACATTAAACAGGTAAACATTAACCATGTATTTTGTTTCCACATAGTATGTGTAACTAAATAGAAGTGTATCTCTGATCAAAAATGATACACTGGCATCTTGTACTGGGTAAAATTTAACAAGTGCACTGGTTTGGCCTATTTAGTAGAGGATACATAGATCAAATGTTATGTCCTGCAGAGGTCTCTGTCTCTATGATAACTGACCGCTTAGGAAAACGAGCTACATATAATACCACTTGGTGGGCTATGCTCTGCATTTGACAGAATTCAGTGCTTACACACCGAATCCTGTGACGGGGAAAATGGCGGCCATGCCTGTAGTCCGTTTAGCATGAAAACTGCTGGTAAGAGAACCAAGGCTATGTGTAAGCATTTCACAATGCATTTCTAAAAGTTTATATGTAACTTCCACATTTGTGGATAGCAATTCACTTTAAAAGGGAAAGCCAACAGTATATTTTCTCATGTGCGAGATATATAATGATATAGCGCATTTTGAAGTAGAAGAGCTGGACAATCTTTATGAAGTTTTGTACCGGTATCTCTTGGCTCATGTTTTACAGGTGGTACATAGGTGTTCTGCGTTGCCTTTGCTAGCAGGCTGTAGGACACTCATGGACGGTATTGGTCTGACACCCAAAGTGTTGTATGTGTATCATGTGTAGTATTGTAAATACAGATGTAATTTTCTATATGTGTGTCTTGTACAAGAAAACTTAATTCCATTTGAGGCGTCAATACACAAGTGATTACGGTGCATCACATGTGAAGCGGGTTTTCTAATCTCCAAGAGTTCACAAGTGTGGGTCAGCAAGCTTCTTGAATAGCAGGGGATCATGGGTAGGTGAGTTCCCACACAAAACTTAAAGAAACTATGGTAAAGTTACTATTTATGCAAGTTTTTGCAACAATTGATTCCTTACCACAATATGACAATAAAATTATGTAGATGTATGGTGGGAGTTCCCTTTAAACCACTCTGGCTCTACAAACGATATTGAAGGAGTCAATGTTTTTATAACGGTACATTATTTATTCGAGGTATTGGCTTTCTGACCCTTGTGAGTATTGTATTACTCATTCATCTATACACTTTATTCTTCCCAACCCATGGCATTTGTTAAGAAGAACTATATTGCTTCCTATACATTAAATCTGATGTTGCACACAAACCAGTTCTGAGCAAAGTTAGAAGCTGGATGACTTTCAGTACGTGGCCCCTCACCAGTCCTGTTTTTCCAAGTCAAGATTTACTCTGCAATACTAACAGTATACAAATACAACGCTTCCCGTCCCCATAACACCCAAACCTTTTCATACGCTCTCAAGCTACCACGTCTTTGTCAATATTGAAACTATAAGTCACTTGGCAGTTGGTGTGATATACAATATAAGAATATTTACAAAGACCTGCATTTATATTACGTAGCTCTGCATTTATAATGCCAGTTTCTATATGAGTTATCAGATAGCAAGCTCTATTCCTTTTTCTCCAGATTTTTAATTCTGTCAGCTTCCGTTAAGTCGTAAACCGCTTGTTTACCAGGAACATTTATTATTATATATACCCAACAATGTAGAGTTGGGTTTGGTGAAGGCTTTTTGTTTAGGTTTCTGGTGTGTGAGTAGTACTTGCTCACTTATGATATTTAGAGTATGTCTAGGTGTGTGCATGTGTAATACATTACTACACACACACACACACACGCACACTGTAACCCTCGCATTCCTTAAGCGTGTAGGATAATGGTGGTCTGTACAGCTGGAAAGAGCCCCAGTATGTTTATCTACCTTACAACTGTGAAAAGGAAATTGCCCCCCCCCCTCCAGTTCAGTGTAACTATAAGGGGCATCATTATATAAATGCAGTCCTTTTGTCACCAGAGGAAGTGACCTGTCACCTCTATCGTAACTCTCTCTAATGGCATTTGGCCAAGGCATTGCAGCGAATTAGCTGCGGTTACTATACCTTGGATTTCTCAATATTTCATTTATTCTGATTTGAGCAACTTTTATGTAATATAAGTAAGGTCTCGGAAATGTTTTGCTAACTTTCATTTTAAAGGTCACAAGGTCACAACTTTTTTTAATCTATATTATCATCATTTTTTTAATACTGTGAATGATTTTTATGATGAGCTGTTCAGACATGCTCATGGGGTATTGCAGGGGTAAATACTGCACTGATGGGGTATTGCAGGGGTAAATACTGCACTGATGCGCGGTTATCCTGCAGGGGTAAGATACGTGCACTGATGGGGTGATTGCAGGGTGTAAATACTTTGCACGCATGGTTATTGCGAGGAGGGTAAATACTGCAGCTGATGGGGTATTGCAGGGTAAATTACCGCAGCTGGATTTGGGGCTATTGGCTAGGGGTAAAATACCGCACTGGAGGTGGGGTATTGCAGGGGTAAAATACCGTCACTGATTGGGGGTTATTGCAGGGTTATAATACCGCACTGATGGGTTATTGCAGGGGTAATATACCGCTATCTGATGGCGGTATGCAGGGGTAAATACTGCGACTGGGATGGGTATTTGCAGGGGTAAATACCGCACTCGATGGGTATTGCAGGGGTAGAATACCGCACTTGATGGGGTTATTGGCAGGGTAGAATACCGCGACTGATTTGGGGTTTATGGCAGGTGAGTAAAAATACTGGCACTGATGGGGTATACCAGGGGTAGAATACCGTCACTGATGGGGTATTGCAGGTAAATACCGCGACTATGGGGTATTGCAGGTGGTGGGTAAATACCGTCACTGTAGATGGGGGTATTGCAGGGGTGTTAATACTGCATGGATGAGGAGTAGTTGCAGGGTAAATACTGCACTGCATGTCAATATTTGCAGGTCGGTAAATACCGCCCGATCTGATGGTGGGTGATTGCCATGGGGTCTAAATACCGCACTGATTGGGCTATTGCAGGGTAACTACGCACTATGAATGGTATCTGGTAATTGCAGGTCAGTAATCTACCGCACTGATGGGGTTTATTGCAGGTAGGTATGACTAGCCGCGACTTGATTGGGGTATTGCAGGGGTAACTACCGCACTGATGGGGTATTGCAGGGGTAAATACCGCACTGATGGGGTATTGCAGGGGTAAATACTGCACTGTGCCTTTCAGCGGCTGAAAGAATGTTTATGAAAATGGCCCACATTGGGCAATAAATGTAATCTGTGATGCATTGACATTTTAGAATGATTTCTTTACCTTGCTTTTTGTCTGATTTAAACATCCCTTTTTTTTACCCGTTGGGATTTATCACGGTAGTTTTTAAACAATCTGAAGTCCGAATAGCCTGTTGATGTGTTGGGCTAATGATGTGGGGTTAATGCTTTGTAAGCCAACTATTTTAACTCCTCCTCTATCACAAGCTGCCACATGTTGGGTATGCAACCCCCCTACCTCATTAAACCCATTGAAAGACCAGTTTAGCCTGACCAACTCGCCATTGTATCACATTGTTGCTGGAATCAGGTTCTGCTGCTAATGTTTCGCACGTCCGCGTCTCTAGGACCTCCCGTCAAACCCCTTTCAGGAATCTCTTTACATGGATTCTGCCAACCAGAGCTGGGATCTCTTATTAAGTTACCTGCGGGGAAATATTATACTTTAAATACTGATTTATGGGGACTTTTAAGGATACATGGAGATGAAATGAAATATTTTGCTCACCTTTTCACAGGGATACTTTAAAGTTTATGCATGTTTTTTTTGGTGTTTTAAACCGTGTTCATTTTAATTAGTTTTGATCAATCCAAATTATTGAAAACCACTCCGTTACTCTTAATGGAGTATGTTCTGAAGCATGTTCTGATCAGCCTTTTACCCAGGTCCGTTTTTAGTCGTACAAGGAATCTGGGCAAACCTGTGGACAGAACTTGCTACCAGCTCTGACTGATGCTGACCCCTCTTACCTCCATGCAGTGCACCAATATTGCGCATGCATGCAGGTAAGAGGGAGAACAGGTTTAGAGCACAATGTAATGCACACATATTTTTAAAGGACTCGTCCGTGGGCCACTTAGGACACGCCAGAGTTTACAATGATAGCACTTCTTTAATATTTTGAAAATCAGTCTCCTAGACTGTAATTTCTATCTAGCATTGATTTTGCTTCCTCCCTTTGTCAGGTGTAAGGCGGGATCTCATTGTGGTGCTTTGTGCTATACGTTAAGTTGGGGAAATATTCCTTATTAAGCTCTTACTGGACCACCATCTCCCCAGCAGAACACCTATCCCCTTCTGTTTCATGGACTAGATTGGCTGCGTTTCTGTTCACACTCGCCATTGTACAGCACTTGCGTTAGGACTCTGTCATTGATAATTGGCTTACATCAAAGTAATCTGTGTGCGCAATGCGTTGGGAATTAACAGGTAAGGATATAAATAGCAGGTGCTTGTAAAATAGATTATTAACTAGGAGTCACATTGGTTACACGATCATTAAAATATGACCCCCTATGAATGACTGTAGCTCTGTATTATAACTGCTGCTCATCTTGTAACTTGTCCACTATGGCGCTGACCAATTGGAACGGGTTCTGGAGAGAGTTTGGACGCAGCGAGTGTTCACTTGGGTCCCATGCTGTACCATTGTGTACTGTACGGGACTTTTGCTTCATACTGCACGGTGAAAACCTCCTTCCATTAGCGGGTCTCTGAAGCTGTTCCTCGGGCTGCGGTTTTGAGGCAGAATAAGAAATCTTTATAAAAGTTGTTCTTCGGTAACCTTTGCTAGTGCGTAAGGCAGCTTGTTGGTCAGGTTGCGTGAAAGGTTTGCAGTTCGTTACCTTTTGTAAAAATTGTTAAGGCCTCCGCAGCCTGACGAAGTTTTGTTTTTTGTAAAATAGATCTGTTCTTTAACTTGCCAGGCTGATAATTGCATGTGATGTAATCAGTGTTTTTCCACTTATATAAGAGTTTTACTTTGGAAGCGGATTGATGCCTTTCACACTGTGTGTTTGATGTTTTATAATTGACCCGTCTGGTGACATTATTTGAAACTACATTTTGATAAATTGCTGGTCTGGTGGGCAAGCTGTGGCCCATAAACATGTGTTTGCACCCGCATAGTCTGTACAGATGTGGCTTTTGTAGACTAGGTATTCATAAAGGAACCGTTCAGTTTTAATGTATGTCCCTGTGTCAGCACAATTGCTTAATCTTGGTTTAATGAGTGACCTGTTTGATAAAGCCATCCATGCTGATGCAGGGGTTTGTCTGGGGTAGATATATGCACGCTGCACTATGGCACCTCGAGGATCAGAGGTTGTGAAACGCGCTGCGGGTTCAGTAAAGTGAGAAGTAGTCTTCATGTCATTGCTCTCGTGATCTGTGTGTTTAGTACGGTGAAGCTCAGACTTCCCAGAACTCAAGCAACTAGGAAAGAGCAGCTTGCTTCGTGTTACAATATCAGAACTGCCTTTTTCAAATGTTCAATAATTAAAGCTGTATCCCAAAATATTTGCTAAAGCAGAAATTCCTGATTAAAAGAACAGTCCTAGCAGTAAGTTTTATATAAACGTGTATATATATTTATGAAGGCATCCTGCGTGGTACTGCCCGTATCAGCAGTATATTTAGCAGGCTGAGGTAATGGCATGGGGGCCGCTTGGTGCCTTTAATGAGCGCTTTTGCTAGGAGAGAAGCCATTGTGGGTCCGCAAGTGCAGTAGATCAGTCAGAAGAAAAGCTCTCGGTATATGAGTAAAATCCAGCTTGTTCCGCTAGAAGAAAGGAATTGACGAAGCAAACTGTTTTTCCCCCCCGAGTCTGGCCTTGTTACTAATCAGCGACCTCAGCCTGTTTACTAATGTTGGAGGAGCTTTATGTATATTTTACTGGTGCATCCTAAATAGCTGCTGTACGTTGGTTTGGGAGCGGTTAGAGCTGCGCAAACACACGTCTTGACTTATGACAGCAGCATGAAGTTGTCTGTCGTTGTATCTGTATATTTCTTTGTCTCTAGTAGGAGGGCAGACAATTGTAGGACATGTGAGGGAACAAAGGGGCTCCGCTGACCTCTAACCCTGCCTCCTGAAAAGACTGATTAGCTCCATTCATTAAGTGGGCTGGGCTGACATAGATGTGCATCAGGTCCTTAGACAAAGGCCTAGCTGGCAGCATGGCAAACATTGCAAATTTCCATTACCGTGTACTTCCTCTTAGCATAATGTAAGCACCTGATTTTTGGAACTCCGACCTTAAATTCTAAACAGTGTTTGACTACTAGGTAACTCCATGTTTTCTTTACGTGGATAAAACTGAGCCTTTAGTGAAACAACCCGCAGTCGTGTTTACAGGAAAAAGGGCCTTGTAAAATGAAATCTTAATTTGGTGCGTTGTGCCATTTGGGAACTTGTTTGTGTGACTCAGCTGGAAAATATTTCAGTCCTTGTGCCATTTTGCAGTAGAAATTAACCTAAACTTTTGGCTGTTTGTAGAGTATCTACCCTTGCATTGTACCAACTGGGTGATTTCAATCCCCCTTGAAGTTGAGTGATACTCAACTTTGGAGTCTGGTCAATAGCGTGAGTTTACAGATAAGCCAGATGTTTGAATTCCTGGGTATGGCAATTGTCACGGGCAAACATGTGTGATCTTGTCCGGTGAGAGAGGCTGACCTGGCTTTGTAGAATTCACAGTGAAATTAATGAGAAGAGTTTTAGGAAATCTCAAATTATATATGCATTGTACAGGGCTAACTCGTCCTCCTTATGGTCTTCACAATGCATAGTGATGTTACTTTACAGTACATTTAATCCCCCTGTCTAGAAAACGAAAAGAGGAGAGTGTAAGAATCTAAGCAATTCATTTTATGTCCTGTTTGGAGAGCAGTTTTATAAAAAGTACAAAAGGCTATGCCTTTTCCTTCCAGTCCTGTTGCTTGCTTACCTATTGACACTAAACCTTTTCCTTAATGGGCCGTATAATTCTATAGGAGTGGGGGAGGGAGATCAGCAGACATCTGAGATCTACTTTAAGATGATAGACCAGGTGGTTTGGTGGTAATCCCTGCTGTGTTCCTCTTTTAATTGCTATTAATGTCTTCCACACCTATCTCTCTTCTCTATAGTCTGCATAAAAGCAATGGGGGTGGTGGGGGGTGGAATAGGTTTCAACTTCTTTTGGATTTTGGGCTGCTGTAAATGAACTTCCCTTTCCTGGTTGACAGCACCCAAGTTTGAACCTCAACGTTAAAAAACATTAAGAAGGCAGCATTAATTGTGCCATTGAAGATCACACAAATGATAGCTGGCTTAAATTAAATGATAAACAGTTACGCTTTGCTGTATTTCTGTTGTACCTTTAATGTATTTGCGTCCCCTTTGATTTGTATTAGATTAATATATACCGGTCACACATCTGGAAATGCTGATGGTTACTCGGCTTCTTCTGTACTTTATTGCTTCGTAGTCTTTTGCAGTGACCTCTGAGGTCTACCAGAGATAAAGCTGCATTGGGGTGGCACATTCAACAAATACAACATTGGCTGAGTGTCTCCAATTTTCCACAACTTGAACCAGTTTGAAACCCTGCTGATTTCCAGCTCTGCTTAATAGCGAAACGTTGGAAGAACTTGCAGCGCTATAAGTTTGGAAGACGCATAGTGCTTCGCTGAGATCCTTTGTGGAGATTGTGGCCACTTTACCCAGAGGAAGGGTCATGTAGGCCCTTAAATTTTTAGTGAATGGCCAGAGATTAAATGTCTTATCTCAGGGCTATTCTAGGGCCAACTTTATCTTTCTGTTATAACCTGCTTTAAGTCACCGAAACAGCTCTAATTACAAGGTGTCAGATTACAGTATGCGATGACTAAATAACTATGCACCTTATAAAGGGATTCCAAGCAGAATGTTTGATTTATTAGTGTTCTAGAATGTCTCATTCCAGACACTGGACATTGATAGGCATAAGAAGTAGTAAACATTTACAGGAATTACAAATGGCTTACTTCTGTGCAACGTAATTAGGTTTAGAGCCGTATATGGAATGTAAAGGGCGCTTTTTCCCTCTCCCTCAGGCAGTAAACAAATCCTAGAGATTGGCCCTGCTATACCCCTCCCCCCCTCTCATTCCTTACCAGGCTAATAAAACATGTTTGTTAATGGCTTGCAGTCCATTGAATGTGACTTTAGCTAAAAGGGGATTATAGGACGCAATTTAGTGCTGATCCCTTCCCAAGCCCAGCAGCATCTCAAGGATATAATGAGGATCCTAATTTAATAGCTCTTAAAGAGCTTCTAAAGGTTTACATCCAGATGAGTTTTCCCGATAACTCCTTTTCAGGTGCCATTATTTGAATTGTGTCCAGCTGATCATTAATAAAATAACGGCCTCTTGCATCACAGCCGATAACCATATTCATGCCTTGTAAATATTGCCGAATTTACGTCTTGGTAAAGCTTGCAGATCGCTGATTATATATATAATTTTACACACAGGCAACTATATTTGCCTGCACAATGTTTTAATTGTCATGGGACTAGAATGGCCATAAATAATGGAACAAATATACTTCTTCCAAAAGTTATATATGGCGTTGCTGGCTAGGTAACATCCCCACGTAGCATGGTGTAAATTTCTAGTCTGTTTATTTCACGAACTTCTAGCATGAGCTTTTGTATGTATTTACATATTTTTTTCTAATGTTAAGCCTGTGATGTGCGACCTCTTTACCGAAGCCATTCGTCTTCGCCTGTCTGTTCTAATTTTGTCATACTGCTTAGAATATATGTATTGTGTAAATAAATTGTGTATAAATAAATAAAAGATTAATATTACACTTGATTTGTTAAAGTATTAACCAATGCCCATTCCATTTTTATGAATAAGGTAACAAAGATCAGCGAGTGACAAGATACACAGGAACAGGACGGGCAGTCTGATGAAACTGTTATTTTAATGTTATTACTCTAATTCCTTTGATTTTTTTATACATTAAGTATATCATATTGTTGGCTTCCTTGCAGTATACGCCCTCCAGATGTTTTCTTGCATCTGTGTATAAAGCGTCATGTAACTGCTCATAGAGTCAAATAGCGGAGCACGAGAGGAAGTGTTGCATCTTGTGGATTGTAGTAATCGATCCTCGCTGCTAAGTGAATAGATGTTGGCAGCTCTGGTAGCTGTAATGATTCTGTCAATTTAAAGCAATTCCAGTGGGTTAAATGTCACGTAGAGAGCAGGTACAAAGCAAGTAACTGGTTACTTCCATGTCGGTTACATTATATGCTGCTTCACCAGCAATCTGCTTATTCAATAACAAAAGCTTATGCTTAAAGTTAAAATATTGCTCACGCGGCGGCTGTTAATAAGAGTTATGTGTATTCCATTAACACGGAAGGAGAATCTTTGTGCTCAGCTCTATTTTGCTTAGGTTCGGGATCGTTAGTGTTGCCTTCATTCAGCAATAAGCTTCTCTGCATCCGTTGCTCTACCCATATATCATTTTAATACATACTACCTCAAACTGCTGGTGTAGCACTCACGTATACCAGTGCGAAGGAATACTGACGTATGATGAAAAAATATTAAATATACTCCCCAGGCTCTGTCGCCACCACGAAAACACTTCCTCCAGTGTCCAGAACTGGATACAAAAAAGAGGACACCAAAATTAGTAAAACAAAGCGAATAGAATAATAGTGCAGTGCTTCCAAAACACATCCATAGTATGGGCACATACACGCACCCCAAACAACGCTGAGACTGGAGCCCGTAGAGAGGTAGAGCCAAGGAGGATCTTCTGGTCTTTGAGCTTTGTTGTATTTCTGTTGTACCTTTAACACATTTGTGTCCCCTTTGATTTGTGTTAGATTATTATATACCAGTCACTATGGCCTGTGATACTTCATCACCTGTTGCACAAACCGCATTCCACTAAAAATGGGGAATGGAAATCCTTTGTTCTCCTGACCCATCCCCAGTATCCCCTTCCATAGCCTGGCCCTGCTTATCCTTTCTAAAATCCAGTGCCTTTAAGACCTTAAAACCCTCGAGCCCAGCCCTCTTCTACTCCTCTACCTGTATGTCATGTGTCTTCATTTTTTTTGTCAATTTATATATTAGTTGTAACATTTATTGTTCATTTTCACTCTTATTCTAATGGCATTACATGATCAGCGGGGGTTTTGTACATTAAATGTTTTATAGAAACACACCAAGTTTTGTTATTTAGGGGGATACACACCCTGGAGGGCCACACACCCTTAATAATGTAATAGTGTAGTACCTGGGGGCCCAACAAAACCCTCAAAGTCCCAATCCTACTGACCAATCAAAGCCGTAAGCCACTAATAGAATGTTTATTTTAGCATTCCGGATAAGCCTTTTCCTCTTCTCGTTAAACGGCATTGTATGTTTTTCAAGCGCTACTTTTAAAGGGGGTGTTTTTGCGTACGGACGCAATGTTGCTTCTTTACCAACTGTTACAGTAAATACATCTTCAGGAAAGATAACTGTCTGTCTTTCTGTGACCTGCAAACAGTCTGTGGCAATTGTTATTACTTTATTTCATACTGGAATGTTGTTATATCAATTATCTAAGATACATTTTATGAAATATAAACTGGGATAAAACGTATTCATGCTACTGAAAAGCCTAACGTTTTTTATACAGCAACAGAAGCTAAAGGGAAATTGCCCCCTGCAGGCTGTACGTTTCCACTGGGGATTCTAGTCTTGCTGAGAAATAGAAGGGTGTCCATCATCCAGAGCCTTTGTATTTATTTTTTAATCCTAGAAAATGATTTGTTCCCTGGTATGTTCATAGTAGGTTATATTAAAGGGGCAGTTTAATGTCCCTGACAGCCTCACCAAAGACATATTTATGGAGTTAAAAAAACAGGGAGAGGCTTCAGCTCCATTCTTTGCAACCGATTTGCTGGAAAGTTACAGGAAAGCACTTCCAGTCAATTCAGTGTCTTTCCGCGCATGTGCACATGGGGTCCACAGACCCCCCCCAATACATTCGCCTGGAGTGGCGGTAAGTAAAGTATATTGGTCATCTCCTGTACGGAAAATAGCTAGGGTTGGAGACAGGGGTCTAAATCATCATTTGTTCCCACCGAACCGCTACTCACACTTCATGAATCTGATTAGAGCAGCCGAATGTGAAGCCGTTAGGATGAGGCAGATGAGTATAGGATTGGGGCATACATTGTGCAGCTTGTAGTACCAGGTGGCTCGAAACTGTGCTGAAAATTGCTTCTATATCATTCTCTCTCGTTTCTTCATGAATTTGGTTTCCTTATAAAAGTTCTTTCCATGTGTTTTTTTTAATACATCTTACATGTCTAAAGGTCAATATCCAAATGTTCTTTGTGATCCCTAAACAACCCACAGCTTGTACCCAGACCTACACCGTTACTCTTACATATTAACATCTGCTTGGCATCCCTCAATTTGTGACACAAAGCATGCATGTTGAAGACGGTCAATTATATTTTTACCATTTTGTATCTTTCATTTTCATGTCTTGATCTGTAAATTCAAATACCAGTATACCCCTTTTCTGTTCTTTTTGCCACCTTATTATCACTGCAATATAAAGCTGAATACAAAGTGCCATGTTTGTGAAGTGTTTGCAGCATGTTGGCATGAGGGAATATAGTCATCTATGATTACAGAGAAGAAATAATCACCATTTGAATGATGCAAGAAATAGAGCAATCTGTAGGGATTATTTGTATATCTAAAGTGGTTGTGATTACTAATCAACGATATCACAACACATGCTAAACATCTTAGAAGAAAGGAGTTGTTAAAGTCAATTTTTATGATTCTGCCTCAAATCTCTTTTTCTCTGATTGATATTCTTTTTCTCCCCAGGAAAACTCTTCATGGAGCGAGGACCTTGATGGTCGGAGCAGAGAAGCATCAAGGGATTTTGCAAAGGTGCATAATGTTCTCTATCTTTCTTTGTTCAGTATTTTCTTACCCTCTTATCCTTTAGACAGTGTAAGGACCTTTAAAAAAGGAAATAATTAGTAAAACTATAATGCAGAAGGCTGGTGTTATATGGCTCCTCCAGTTGACCCCAATGAGGGCACATAAAGTCTTCCCTCTTATAAGTAGTCGCCTGGTCTGGAATCCTAGCAATTTCTTAGTCAGTTAATGCTATTTTTGCTGCCCAGGTGAGGTTTAGTCAAAATACAAAACCCACATTTCTAATCTTGAAAAATGTTTCTTTCTCAGTTGTATGAACTGGACAGTGACCCGAAACGAAAGGAGTTCTTGGATGATCTTTTTGTTTTCATGCAAAAAAAAGGTAGGTGATGGGTAAATTCCTATTCAGGAGAGGAACAAAGGTTTTATGGCGCAACCAGATCACAAAACGTGAAAACAATTGTTTTTATTAGCCTTCAAGACCACAATGATACTGAAATATGTAGTCTGCTAAACTTGTTTTGCCTTGGTAAGGTGTGTTATGACCAAAAATCTATGTGCTTTTGGGACTGGCGGTATGTCTGCTTTGAACCGAGTGCCTCTGGGCTGGGATAGACTTGGATTTCCTGGAGTCTGGGAAATGTAAACACTTGGCCATTTAATTTTGGCATTGTAGCTCATCACCAGGCCATGCTGATGGTTAAATAGAGCAGAAGACTTGTATTTGTTTATTGTGGAAATCACCACTGTGGTGTTACACAGTAGGCTGAAATTGCTGATTTGTCCTTAAGAGGAACTGAGCTTTTCATAGGTGCATAGCAGAGGTCTTCAGATCTTTTGTTCCTCTCAATCTAAATCTGTTCTATCACCGTTCACTACCCCCCATCAACAGCTCTTGAAATCTGATAAGCTTAGAAAGACCTGTCACTATCATTTATTGAGGAAGCTGTTTGCCTGGGGGAGGGGAGAGATACTAAAGCATTGGAAGGCTGGAGTGGGGTAGTTGAAGGAGGGGGTTGTAATCTGTCACTTAGAATAAGATTAATGAGCCCATTAGCTTCTGGTGGAGTGTGATTTACATCTGAAGTTTGATTTCCTCCCTGCAAATGAAAGAATTAGGCACACAGACATTGGGTATTCGATAATAAAGTGAACGCAAATCCAGTCCATTTCAACTTATGGGTAGAATCCGTAGGTAAGATGGTCATTGGTGTAAAATGGCATGTGGAAGTATATGGAATGGAGCCATTTGTCACTAGAGCTAACTTGACAGATTAAAACTGCAGTTGTACATTAATCTGGCCAGCTGCTGACATTGAGAAGCTTCTGTGCTAACGGGTGGCTTGTTCTACTTAATGCTACCTCTGTTATCCTGTCGGTAAAAGATGTTGGAAATGGCTTGGCGGATATTGAACACCGTGACTCACTCCTTTCTTCTATGAACTTTCCAAGAAACACAATTCCTAAATGAACACACTGTGTGGTTAGCTCATCTTCATTAATGTTGTAAATGTTAGGGAGTTTTCCTGGATGTTTTAATGGGTAAATCTGGATTGATCATTTTTTTTCACCAGCATAAGACAATAACCCCCCCCCCCAGAATATGACAGATGTTCAGTGGTAATCTAAGCAAGCAGGGCTCTCGACACCTTTTGCCTCTGTCAGAACTAACCAAACCTTTTACGCCATGGGAATCTGTCAGTGCTATGTAAATAAAACACTATTGTGTTACAGGTAGGAGTGTATGTTTGTTATGAAGCCTATTTCTATACAGCCGCCTCTCAATGCCGTTCATTGTTGAGGATCTGTAAAATTCTACAGCACTTGGAATATGGTGGTGCTATGTAAAAATATTAATGCTAAAATGCGTCCTAACTGACTTGATGGTGTCATATGGAAGCTTCTGCGAATACATGTAGGACTCCTGGTAGAATTTATAATGGGCAATTTAATAATCTGCTGTCCTGTGCAGCACCACCAACGAAGAATGCACATTAAAGAACTTGTTCACCATATGTATAATTATATATATGTGTGTGTGTATATATATGTATGTGTGGGTTCACAGTGCACCAGTTGCCCTCCTTTTATTGCTATCTTTAGGTATCACATTCACTGATCCCCAGACACCCTCTGTGTAATGTAGCCATCTGACCCTAGTGACACTAATGACAGGGAGTGTCCTGTGACAGTCATCCATCACGGAGATGACAGCAGCTAATTCCTGTGATGAAGATGGGGAGGTATAGGTTGGGGGGGGGGTCACGTGGGACTCCATCCTATCTACTTATGTGTCCTTTATCATCATCAGACCTGGAGGAGATGGGGGAAGGGAAGGTGTGTGACAGTCACAGCTGTGCTTGGTAGTCACTAGGCCTCTGTGGCATGGTGCTGTTTGTGTACTCAGCACTGGAATACAGGAATGACTTACAAGGTTGAGATCAAAATAACTGTAGTACATGACTTCACTTTTAGCAGTGCAATAAAACTACACATGTACAGTCTTGTACAATTAAGGCCAGCTTTAAATGTCATGACAGCATTAAATTCATTCCTTTTGTAAATTGACTTACATTCCCCACATTTCTTGCTTACTCCATCTTCTCAATCCTTCTGTTTTACTCTGTTGATAATTCACATAATTCACCAGCATCAGGTCTGTGGTTGCTAGGTGGCAGATGAATGTTGCGGAGTTCTGCAGAGTTTGGTACTTTTTGTACAGTTTATTTCTGTTAGAAGTTTGCATAGCAGCTCTGCTTACAGCGACATACAACTTACAGCTCAGTGCCGAACAGTTACCAAATTAGAGCATGCTGTGATTGGTAATCTAAGCCAACGCTTTGTATTCCTCAGTTATTGTATGATGTCCACACTTGTCCCCACTCTTCTTTATAGCTTACATTTCTTATCTATATTTTATCGTAATGAACTCTCCTATTCTGCTTTTCTTTCTTCTCATTTACCCAGGCACCCCAATAAGTCGTATTCCCATCATGGCTAAGCAGCTATTGGATCTGTACATGCTGTACAAGCTGGTTACAGAGAAGGGAGGGCTTGTGGAAGTAATCAACAAGAAGATTTGGAGAGAGATCACAAAAGGCCTGAATCTACCAACCTCCATTACCAGCGCAGCCTTCACACTAAGGACCCAGTGAGTATACCTGTCCACTCACCGTCATTACTCTACTAGAAAGTACTATGGTGGCATGGGTGACAAAGCAAGAGAATATCTGCTTGTTTTCTGAATGTTAGCTATTTGCACGGTCTTACCCAGAAACTTCCTTTCACACAGAGGAAGAAGTAAAGCAGCTTATATACGCGTGGTATAGTCTCCCTCTACACTGAGCTTACACTACCTGCCTCTCTGTCATCCAAGGCCCATTGCAAGTATTTGTCGTTTAAACCCATCATGCAAACTGTGGGTATCTAACTCCCCAATGCACTCACTACTAGCATTTTCTTCTGGATGTACAGCTCTTTATTTGCTCAATTATTACATTAATATTTGCTTTACTCTTTCTCTTGGTAAACTGTATGTGTCCGAAGCGCATTGATTATCATCACGCTTAGGATAAGCAATTACCACTCGAGACACTGTACGCATTGCCACCCCAAAGACCCAAGTATATGCTTTAAAAATACCACCAGATACACTCATTGTTTACTTATAGTTTGTTTAGCCATGCTTACTATATAATTCAGTAAGAAAAATATTCTCATGCATTCACATGTGTGGCATTGTCACATCTATATTACATGTGTTTGATTAATTACTGCCTATGGGTGGAATGGACTTCAGTAGTATTTAGTTTTAAAGAATCAGCTCAATGTAGTGCTTGAGCAAAGAAAAAAACCCAAATATGACAATGGCAGTCTCCAGGCTGAGCTTTATTTGAACAAAATGAAAAAAGATTGTCAATGCTATATTAAGACTTCTCCTTTGACTCCTGCTTACACGCCCCTTATGCTCAAATAGTGTTTTGGTGGGCACGTGCTCACGGAGTCTCATAGGAGTTGTAGTTTATCACCATTCTTCTATTTGTCCAAGAGTTCACAGGCTATTAAATATTTTTCTTTTCAATGCAGATACATGAAGTACCTTTATTTGTATGAATGTGAAAAGAAATGCCTCAGTTCCCCTGCTGAGCTGCAAGCTGCTATTGATGGAAACCGCCGGGAAGGCAGGCGTCCAAGCTATGGCTCCTCATCTTTTAACTACTCCCCAGCCTCGACTGGTGCCCCCACGCTTCTTGGAGCGCCAAAACTGTCCCTGTCTATGATGGGTGCACACGCCAGTCCTCGGATCTCACCAGTGATGGCAATAAAGAAAGGTCTGTTAACTGGTTATCTCTACCCATGGAAGTATTACCTGTCCTCATACTTGCCCACTATCCAAGTCTCTCTTCTTCACCCATCAAACATTTAATTTTAACCTTTTTAACTTAAATGGGAAATATTACGTATCATGACTATCCCTACTTCAATTTGTGTAATAATCATCTTCTCGTGATAAGATATCTTTGGAGTGAGGAGAAGAAAATGCCCCATCATTTTTTACCACCTTTAACAGTGCGGTACTGTGTTGGTTCAAACCAAGTGAGGAAGTTCCATAATGACTACAGGCAGCAAATGCAGTTTGGTTAGTCACATAGCACCTGGATGTGGTAAACCCGTGGGAGATAAGCATGTTTCACATCTTCAGTACCACTGGATGTCTGTTAAAATTAGAAATGTGGTTTCCTGAGACCAACATTTGGAGAAAAGGTTAGATCATCTACCGGATAAAGCACAATACACATTTATTTGGCTTATTCAAGTTTCCAAATATTACATTAAACTCTAGAGCATAGAGATTGTGCTGTCTTATTTTTTTGTTAACCTAAGATATTAAACTCGCCTTTTTTAACAATATGCTAAACCTTAAAGATGAGACACAATAGTTTGTCCGCACAAACAAAGCGGGCCGTCTGATGTCAGTTTGATCCTCAGTGTAAGTCAGGATTGCTTGCACTGTGCTGACGGATGTCGTATAACGGCTCATGGTGCAACTGCATTTACACTGACCCCACAGTGTATGCGCTGACGCCGCAGCCAGGATCAGTCAGTGTACCAGAAACGCTGTTAGGGATCTGCTCCCCTGCTACTGATGGGTCAGCAGGGAAATCAGAGTGTATAATTTAATGTAAAAATACTAAAATTGACCCTGATATAATTTTGTAACCTCAAGTTACAGGAGAAGCATAACAGTGCCAACAAGTTGAGAAAATGATTTAAAAAAAAGTCTTCCTCTCTTAGTAGAGATCTGATTTTAGATTTGGAAAAAAAGAAAAATGTAGTGTTTAAGTTTGACCCTCCAGGATATAAAAACAAACTCCTGTAAACATGTTTTTAGCAGAAACTCTGATCTTACGGAAATCGCCCTAAGCAAAATTATGATTTGATTTTGTCACTTTGTGTGTTAGTCCTCGTAGGTATTGAGTGGTAATTGAACAGAGACATTGTGAAAATGCATCCACAAGGGGTTAACTATGTGGCAGTTTTTGAGTTGTGTTTAATAACTGATTTTGAGTAACATTACCCCTCTGATGTGCTCGGTGTATGTTGCTACCCTGACTGGCCTTGTCAAGATTTCAACAGGTTTAAAAGGCTTGAAAGCACCTGCTAGCAAACAATTAACAAAACAAATATATATCTTATAGACATTGATAATATGTAGTAATTTTTTCAATAACAGGAACTGTTAGGATGACTTTTCCTGCCACTGGTCATTAACTGCTAACATAATTTCCACAAATGTTTTCCTACAGTGCCCCCTGCTGACCATTTAAATGATAGCGATCCCACCTGGGAATCCACCAGTGATGGCGAAGAGGGAGACTGGGTATTAATTCAAAGGGCGAAGTCAGCTATCATATGCATTAATGTGTATATAACGGCTGGAGTGTCCCATTAACCATAAGCTACGTAAGATTATTTATACACAGATCAGTAACCCCAGCAGCTTTCAGCTGTGTATTATGACCTGCTTGGCAGCACATGTTTGGTGGTAGCTTGGTGGGAGGTACTGCTTTCTGATGGTAAAGAAAAGAAATATCCCATACTGACATCATTAATGATGGCTGCAAGGAGTCCCTATAACCGTTAATAGCATGACTCCTTCCGTGCCAGATATATATATATATATATATATATATATATATGGTACACACACAGTATATGTGTCTAGAAAGATGTGTGCACTCATTTTCAGATATCCAGATAATGATATCGTTTGCAGTTATCATTAAAGCTACAATTATACATGTGTCATATATATGTATAAAATATTTACACACACTTGTATTTTATCTAATGAACAGGCATACATGTATAAAGACCTAAAGTGGGCTGGGAAAGTGCATCCGATATTCAGGCCAATACGGTATATGAGAATGCTCCATGTTTAAGCCAGTATCAAACATTCCTCTATCTTTTATTTATGTATCCTGGCTGGAAATAAGTAATTGATCACAAAGCGAACTCAGATGCTCGTAGTGTTATCATTTAGATGTCTAGTTTTGCTGCACATGAAGACTCTCTAGTGAAATAGCATGTAAAATGATTTATAAGCACATCTTGTAAAGCATTCCTGTTCTATTGGGGGTCTCGTGTTATGCAATAACTGTTCCCTTGATACTTCCGTAGGAGACAGTCCTGCAGGTGTGATGGCAAGCCGCATGTCTCTGGCCGGGCCCCTCAATGCGCAGCAGACTCCCACAGGAGTCCGGACAGCCTCATTGGAACAGCTAAAGGAGAGGCTGGAGACAGGGGAACCTCTGGAGAAACGCACCTCTAGGACAGCAATGGAGGAGCAGCAAAGGCTCATGCAGCAGGCGCTCCAGCACAATCTGCTGAGCATGGCACGACAGATGCCTATGAAGCTCAAGATAAATGGCAAAGGTGAGGTTGAAATTAGAGGGGCTTGGGATGTTTATCTCTTTTTAAACTGATCTGCTGCTCTTCTCTTTATTTTCTCTTCACCTTTTTGTAGTTTGCATAATACAATGTCTGTCTTTTCCCTAGCAGCACAGGACAGGCAAGAGGCTACCCTCAATCTAGGGGCTGGCAGCATCAATATGTCCATTGAAATTAATGGCACAATGTACACAGGTGAGTTGTGGGACACATTGAAGTTCTCTTTAATATATATTACGAATATGCACATTTTTAAAGGTCTGTGTTTGGGGTTAATTCACTAAAGGCAGCGTTGACACGACTTTGCAGGACAGTGCTTCTTCAGCTTTTGGTCCATCCCAGTGAGCTTCTGCTGCAGGAAGGGCTTTGCTAGAAACGTAGTTTGGAGGTCTGCCCTAGTCTGCCCTTTTTTCCTGCTGTAGACATGCAGACTTTAATTGGTCCTTAATCTTGTCATTGATTCAGGGTTGCTTTATGCCTATACCATGTATCTTTAAATTTCATTACTGTATTAGCCTCTACCACTTCTGATGGGAGGCCATTTATCTATCACCCTCTCAGTAAAATAAAACTTCCTTCCGTTACATAGGACCCTCTAGTTTTAGATCATGACCTCTTGTAGCATTTCTCCTCTAAAATAAACCTCCCTCCTGTACCTTGTTAAATCGCTCTGTATGTATATGTTTCTGTCACATCTTTCCTCCAAGGTATACATATTGAGATGCCTTAGTCTTTCCTTTTTTTTTTTTTTTTTTTTTTTTTTAAGTAGCCCTCCTCTGAACTCTGATATGCTGATAAGCCCTGTTGTATATCGTATAGTTTAATTGGGAAGAGTTCTTTATATTCATTTTACCCATTGAATTATGCGTTATTGAGGGCCAACTCAGCTCTTGCTGGAGAAGCTTGTTAGTGTTGAATTTTCATAATGAATAGTAAGTAACGGCTGTTAAAACCACAACTCTCCACTTGGTTATTATTTCTCTTTGGGCTTTATTAACTAAAGAGAGAGTTGTCTTTCAGATGTTTGACTTCATTATGAATTATTAGTAGCAGGGAAATGCTCCTATTGAAATTGAAAGATTGCGTATGGAGGTCTGACTATCGTCGCTGACAGGCAAGGAGATGTGTTTAGCCGACCACATCTTCTGCACAGAAAACAGTTGGGGTAATTGGTTACAAAAACACCACGAGAATTAAAGGGGCCATATGATAGCTATCATATGCATCTGGCAGCACACTCCATAGTGTGCACTGAACATATTCTCCTTCCCTTTTGTAGCTCAATCATCTTTTTGGTTTGTACTGTTGTGTACATTGTGTTGCTAATGTGTTTGTTGGATCGCCATATGTTTTGCTTTGGAAATTCTTACATTTTCCTGTGTCTTTTCTAGGAATTTTATACGCTCAAAAGCCTGTTCCCTTAATTGCGGGGTACACTGGGCAAAGCGCTGGTAGCAGCAGCAGCAGCAACACCTCCCAAGCGTCTCAGAGCCCCACTTCCTCAAGGGGCACACCAGGGGCCGAACCCTCCACCAGCTGGTCCCTCTGAACACACTCTCACACTTGGGAGATTGAGTGTGATACTACTTACCTCCTCCACAAGAAAGCGTTACGCAACCGTACCTACCTCAGCTTGCCGGAAGACAGCAACTCTGCTTACCTCATTTAACGTAAAGGTTACACAACCAATTTACCTCATGTTTTACTATGGCATTACACAACCTTACTAATTTATGTGGTGACAATGGCCTCCTGGCAACGCATCCCATAACTGCCTCACCTTGGAGGCCCAGCTGTCCTCCTGCTGTATGGCATTTTGGGAACTGTACAGCATACTTCTATCCTCTATGTGACCCTCTAGTTTTTTGCAATCTTCTGTAAGATGAGCAGAATAGCCTCATCGTACCTTTGCTGTCTCATTGTGGTCTTTCGCGAGAGAGCGCGGAATGAAGGATTTGGACCGGCTGTGCGCACATGGCCCAGACAGGACATTTCAGCCACCCTCGAAAACCTCCATCCCAGCCGCTGTCACACAATCTCAAGAAGTGCTTAGGACAGCAGACCATTTTGCTGGTAAACTAGCAGACTTTAATAGGTTGTAGCATAGTGCTAGCCTATATTAAACGGCAGGTTTTAAGGTTTCCGTTACCAAGTGTGAACATGTTGTTTTATCTTTAAGCATACTCTAATGTGATGTGTTAACTTGATATTTTAATGAAGCAATCGAGATATTTTTCACAGTTTTACCTCTTAGATTGTCTCTGGTAAACAATCTTTTCATGCCGGTCAATGGAATTACTGTTTTCGTGGACTGTTTGGCGTGTCTCCCTACGTTTAAACCTTATTTAAAAGTGGGGAGGGAAGCGTTGTGCTGTACGTATGACAAACCTCACACAAAGATGCTAGTACTGAAAATACATACAAACATATCTAATGCAAAAGACCAAGCACTAATTTTTCTTTGAAGGGAGCAGGTCTTCTGATTACCAGATCAATGCTTAGATTCCAGAGACGGTAAAAAATACAACTATTTTAATGACAAACACCGTTCCTGGGAGAGGAACAATTAGTAGAGTCACTTATAGGTGGTTTATATTTTTCCATGTAATCTTGGTGCATATGGTGAAGCATATCACCCTAGCAGACGACAGTTACCTGAGCTGGCTGGAGTGCATTACATAGTTTCTCAGTACCCCTTAGTTATGGTAAAACAACCACTGCTAGCATGCACCATGCTCTGCAAGAATCTGTACCTGCTGTCCAGCAGGAGCTGGCGATATACAATGCAATATACACATAGCTAACCAAATTAGTTTGTAATTTTAATAGATTTTTTTATCTATCCCTTTCCCCTTGAAACGTGTGCTAGATTTCCAAATTCTGAATAAATGTATACCCAGACAGCAGTGTAGGGTGTAATTATCTGTTGGCAAAGCACACCTAGCTGTGTGTGTGAAAATAGAGTAGTTAGAGAACGCAGTTGCTTGGCAACACATACTCAATGACACTATCGTTATGACAATCCTGTTGCCTAAAGGGGCGCATTGCATCCTTAAATCATGTTTGTGACATTTTATTTCTTTTTGTGTGTGTTTTTAAATTTAGACCATAACTTGAAATGGTGATTTAAAAGGTGCCATTCTAAGTAGACAAAACATTAATTGAGTTTTATAGCATATTATGCAATCAAACCTTGGCACACAAAATTTTTACCAGTGCCTGCTTGTTTGTCACATGACATCTAAGCATTCTCTTAAAAAATGAAGAAAGTAAGACTCTGCATAATTAGAGTTATTTCTGAGAATGGTTTCTTTATAATGCAGCATTTTAGTAATGAAACTGATAATTTCAGCAGAGTGGGTGGAATGGCACCTTTTAACTTACGAGGCAGGAGGAGCAAGCAGAACGTTTGTAGGAAGGACCTGCAACAAACGTGGAAGATACTCCTAAATGAGTTACCACATGCCTTAAACCTAAGAACATTTTCATGTTGATCTTGGAGATTGTGTAGAAGAACCCTACGTTGACAGTCTGTAAGCTCACACGTCACCTTCTCTGAGGTCCTAGTACTGAGAATGGTACAATGGGTTATTGTACAGTTTTGAAGCAAAGTTCTGCATCTGGTGCAATCAGCAAGGAGATTCCACTGCAATGCCTGCTCCACATTTAGAACTTTGCCGCAAAGTAGACAAAGTAGAAAAGGGGGGGTCCCATGCTGACATATGTCAGTAGAGATCAGTCAATGCCATGCCTCCTCAGAGAGCTATAGTATAATACCCTCTCTTTACCTTTTCTGCTCTTATCCCAAAATAATTTTCGGGTTATGAAAAGTAAATCTAGATTTCATAGATAAATCCCAAAGACTTTTGCATGAAGGCCTCTTAATCGTTTTTCTTAGCTTGCGATTTGATCAATTGTGTTCCAGTACTAAATATTTATTGAAATTGCATTTTTTTCCTCTGGCTTCAGGTGTAATCCCTGACATCTTACCATGTTGTTTCAATAAACATAATCTATTTTAATTAGATTTCTCCAGAACAGGTACAAACATTAAATGTGCTGATGCTAATTCTTAAAATGCAAAATAGTAATTACTGTCAGCAGCTTTTTAGGTTTTATTGCGTTTTTCTTATTGGTAACACTTTTTCCAGAACAGCATGTGACTTACATTTTTTTTTAAATGAAAAACCTCAAACATTTTGTTTTCTTAATATGTTTACTGATATTTTTTTCTATTTTAAGTAAATATGTAAAGTACCAGTTGCTCAAGCAATATTTTACAAGGCCAAGTTAGATAGTGCTTCAGGTTGTCCATGAAAACTCGAACAACCCTCTTGAGCAAGTCAGTTCGGAGCCCTTAGGGGTGGCATTGCTATGGCACCCACCAGAGCGCATCTGTTCTGTAACAAGCTTTGGGAAAACTGTTTTTAATTTCATCTAGTGAAAAATTGTCTCATTTGAATCTGAGTAACTGGTGCTTTGTTGACATACCTCAGAAACCATCCTCTCTATCATGGAGAAAAGACACTGAATTTATACCGTAAGGGATTTTAAACTGTGATGAGGCCTACCAAGCAAAACGTGAAGAAAGAAAGGATTTTGCTTGCCTATGGCATCCATAATCCAGAAACGATAAGACCTAGACGAAAAGTTCATCTATCGTTTTCTATTAGCATATTTGGTAGGCCCATTTTGCATCCCCAGAATATTACCTCAACAAAAATTTAGTTTTTGAGTTTTTTTAAATCAGACCTGGAAGTCTCTCTGGTTTAAAAAAAAAAATATATATCTTTATGTAATATTTGTGTGGTCTTGTGTATTTTTTTCTGTGTGTATATTATTATTTTCTTTTTTATTGTTGAACCAAAGAACCTCGGGGGTGGGAAATATATGTTTTAATCACTATTTTCAGCCTTAGAAGTAAAGTCTGAATTCCAGGCACGCACTGGGTCAGTGAAATTAGGTTGGGAGGGAGGGTAATACTTTAGGAGGGGGGGGGCAGTTTCTGCTGGTACAAAGATAACATTTGTTCAGGAAATTTTTAATTTTTTGCAGTAAAGTCACTATTAAATGAATGAGATGAATCTAAGTCTTTGTGTGTTATTTTCCTCTGTGTGCGATTATAATGTTGATTTCGCTAGTAATAGAATGACTGAATTTGTAAAGGAACAGTGATTCAACGTTCTGTATTAATTGTGACATTGAAGGCTATCATAAAAAAAAAAGCAATGGGAATATTCCTGCTGAAATCCATTTGAAGAGAGATTTTAAGGGCTTCATAAATGTTTTTTTCTATTTCTTTAAAGTAGATAAATGAAAACTTGAGTACAGACCCTTAATCCAATGTATATTAAAGGATGACAAAATGGTTATGAGCTATGCGATAGTTTGCCATCCCTGACAGCCTCACCAACAAACCAAAACACCTTTAATATCATGTTCCCAAAACCTACATATTACTAATCTATATGCTAAATAAACCAATGTAAATTAACATTGCAGTGTAAGTCTACATATATATATATATATATATATATATCTCACACACACCACATTATGACCACCTGCTTAATATTGTGTCCCCCTTTTGCTGCCAAAATAGACTCCACTAGACCTCTGAAGGTGTGCTGTGGTATCTGGCATCAAGACGTTGGCAGCAGATCCTTTAAGTCCTTAAAATGCAAGGTGGAGCCTCTATGGATTGGACTTGTTTGTTCAGCACATCCCACAGATGCTCGATTGGATTGAGATCTGGGGAATTTGGAGGCCAAGTGAACACCTTGAACTAGTGTTCCTCAAACCATTCTTGAACCATTTTTGCTTTGTAGCAGGGCGCATTATCCTGCTACAAGAGTCTAATACGTCAGGGAATACCATGTCCATGAAAGGGTGTACATGGTCTGCAACAATGCTTAGGTAGGTGGTACGTGTCAAACTAACATCCACATGAATGGCAGGACCCAAAGCATCACACTCCTTCCGCCGACTTGCCTTCTTCCCAGGTAAACAACACACACACGCACCCAGTCATACACGTGATGTAACAGAAAACACGCTTTATCAGACAAGGCACCACCTTCCATTGGTCTGTGCTCCAGTTCTTATGCTCACGTGCCCATTTTAGGCTCTCTACAATAGACAGAGGTCGGGATGTGCGCCGATACGAAACAAACCGGTGTGTTTTGACACTTCTATCAAAACGGACATTCCCTTTTTTTTTTTTTTTGTTAGGCAATTTGAGAAACAGTAGCTCATCCATTGGATTTGACTACACGGGCCAGCCTTTGTACCCCCCATGTCCATCAATGAGCCTTGGCTGCCCCCTTAATTCTATGGCTGACCTGCATCTTTATCTGCTTTTCGAAAGGAGCTAGCGCATTTCATAGGTGTCTTTCTTTAAATAAAGTCTTGTGTGTACTTAAGTTTGCTTTTGTCTGCAGGAGGTAAGATGGCTGCCAGAACTGCAGCCTCTTCTTCTTCTAAATGTTTTCTTCACAATCATGTGTACATGTGCCCTCAAAAGGGTTAATTTACAACTACGTTTTCAGGATATCTTACATACATCATTTGTACTTGAGAATAATAAAGCATCTTAAAAAGGAGGGGAAGTGAGTATCATGTTAAGCAACATCTACAGACCTACAATTTTTAATTAATAAGGCTGCAAAGAACAAGAGGTCATCCATTCATACGTGAAGAAAGCAATTATCGCTGAAAAAGGTTCTTTACATTATGAACAATAAAGATGCCAAAATTACTACATACAGTCGTTGTGCCATTAAATTCAAGAGATACTTAATATAGCTCAATGGCGTTTAGCAAAGAAGAGTATACAGGAATATAATTGGGACAGGGTTTATTATAAAGCTTGTTGAACTAGCGAGATGTTCTGGAGCAAAGAAGGATTTTTGGTTCACAATTGGAAATCGTGTCTTTTTTCAGCATATATTATTATGCTATGTTACCTGTTACCACTCTGGTTTAAAGTACACTCACAGAGTCAAGTTTCTAACTGGTTGAAGAAATGTTATTGTAGGTAATAGGTTCTAAATACTCTTTATAGGAATGTTGGGCCATACTTTTCCAAACCAGCATATGGTTCTAAAAATTCCTTACCAAGGTTGTGTATTTCTTGATCACACGTTAATTTGCCTGTACCTACACCTGTGAAATATAATCGCTGGAAGGCAGGGTCATTGTTGTTGTAAGTAGCCACACACATATGATATAAGGCTTTTTCCTACAGATACTGCAATGCCTTGTGCTCCATGTCAAGTAGAGCAAACACACCAAGTGATGTTGACACAGACTGTTCTAAAAGATCCTGCCCGCACCCCCCCTTTTTTTTTTTGCTCCTTATCAGACCGGTTCCAGTGCCATGTGCGTACACACATACCTTTACACCATTGCCTGTGCACATACACAATTACAATTTAATGTGCTTCGCTGAAACATGAATGTTTGGTGAGCCTGCAATGGATTCTGGAAACCTGGATGTAGATTCACAGCGGCGAGCCTGGACAGGTAGGGTGGACTGCGACTGCCTATTGTGGTAATCACTTGAAGAACCAGGCACTTATTATGAATGTTTCATGTCTTTTGCTGTTCCTCAATTTCTACTTATATGATTCTGAATACTTCTGCTTAAAGATTACTCTTTGTTGCAACCCACAAATGATTAATGTTTAAAATGTTTCCAAAATTCAGGACTCTCACAGTACATGTGACTTGCTTTTGCACATGAACTGAAAAAAGTTTTTTCTTTTCTTTTTTCTTACATTGTCTCCTTTTTGGAGGTTTGACAGTTAGCCATGCAGTAGTTTGAACATTGGCATTATAAAAACATTTTAAAATGTACAAACAACTTAAATATGCAGCTGGCTTCTACCTGAAAACATGGCAATTGCTGATTTACCCGTTATACCCCTTTTCAGTACAGGACACTATTATTTACAGATAGGTACCTGTCATCTGTGTGCTAAATAGCATTGAAATAATAGGAATCAAGCTCTGTACTTCAGACACATTTACATGGTACAACAATCACCTGCCACATTTCCCTGTTATATCAGTTAAAATCTATATTTTATTACAGAGGCTATAATTCCAAAGCCAGGGGTTGTGCGTTATGTTTTTATACTCTTGCAGCTTCCCACCGTAGATTGCAGGGACTATTCCGTTACCACCATTGATTTTCTATAACATAATATTCGTAATGGACTGTTAAAGGGTTAATACTAATAAAGAGTCATAGAGTTGGCTCATTCATAAAGTTCCCAGGTATGACTTTTACTTTTTGGCAACAGCTGTGTGCGAGCATACGGGAAACTGGTATGAATGGCATATGTGTGGGTATTTTTTGCTTAAATGTGTGAAATCATATCTGTTTTATTAAAGCATATCACATGACAATACATTCCTTATGTTGTCATCTCTAATATACAGGTAAGCCAGGCAGCTGCTAAAGGCACTTGGCTTTTGGGGGGGAGCCACTATACGGTTGTACCCTATGTTAACTATAGTAAGGGTTCTACTGGGATACAAGGTGTTTGCTTTAAAAGCCCAGGTATACTTTAAGTTATTACATGCTACCTAAAGAAAAAAGACCCAGGTCGAGGATTGGCAAAAAATGGGAGACATTTAGTTTCTGGGAAGGGTTTGAAGTTTTAACAATACTAGGAATGATATACCTAGCGTAGGTGGAGAAGCACTGTAAAGGCGGATCTGTCAACTAAAAGTTCAAGGCACGATTACATTTACACATTTATTGTAGTTAGTCAATATGATGACTGCATCCGCCTTGTTTTCTATGGCACACTTAATTTTTACTTGTGCTGGTAAAATCCTACCCTGGAATTTGTGACATGCGCGACTAAGTAATAAGTTCCTTTTCCATAGGTTTGTGTGTTCAACATACTGCAGGGCATCTGCCTTATCTTTCTTAGCCTCACTCCTTCCTTCATCAGTTATGTAAGCCGTATACACTTATACAGTAATATTATCCATACAGTTATAGTTTGACATGTTCTGTCCAAACTTCAAATACAATTATATGTATATGTCTGCTAAGCATTAGGATCACTTGACAGAGTAGGGTGACCACATTTTATTTCTGCCATTCAGGGACACACTATGAAGCAGCGGAGATTACATATACAGGCATATTTTATATATATATATATATGTATATATTATTATATATATATATATATAATCTCACATAACTCTCAGCCAATTAGGAGAGTTGAGAAGTCTCTCCTGATTGGCTGAGATCTCCTTCACTCAGAATTCTCATTTTGGGACAATGAGACAGTCCGGGACCTAAAACTTTCCATTCCAGGACTGTCTCAGACAATCAGAGACATGTGGTCACCATATGACATAGCTGGTTAAGTTTTCTATTTAAGAAACCGGAGATTGCCGGGTGAACACTGCTCCTCTGGTTCTCCAGGGCAAGACCTGAATCCTCCGGGTCGCAGGGTCTTGACACGCCCCGCTCCCCGTCCATTTTTCCTTTAAATGGGGGTGTTGCCCGCTGCAGTCAGCGGGACTGCCCGCCAACGTCAGTGTGGAGTCCTGGCCACGTCCCGCAAGGGAAGGCCCCGGGTAGCCGGAGCTCAGAAGTTCCCAGGTATGGGCATCCCACGATAAGGAATGTTGTGTGGGTCACATTTTTATTTAAAGTTTTATTTAAAGTTAAAGTACAAGTACATGTTTAATCCTAGTTTCTTTTAGAGGAAATTGTGTGTATTTAAGATTAAGTCTTACAACTTTTGTTGTAATATCTTAAAAACAAACTTTCTTTATTGTTTATAGTACAGGGTATAATTTAGATGTTCACTTAATAGTACTTTTGTGCTTTTCAGATGTGCATTGTTCTAGGTACACTCCACCTATTATATTCACATTAATATATTTCTAGTTTACCATTTTTGTATGCAAATATATATATATAGAGATTAATCAGAATCCTTTCAATACAGTTGCTCTGTCCATCGAATGCAGTGGGCATGTAAATACTCACTGCCAGCAGCTCCAGTGCTGCGTACTTATCCGACATGCATGCACAAATGTAAGTTTTGGCTGACTCTTTTCAAAGAACTCTTTGGATTATTTATTGATCTGTTACATAGTTTATTTTATGTTTCAAACTTGTAGCAAAACATCCTTCTGGATCACTGCATTCAAAGCTCAGCTCAAAATATTTGCATTTCTGTTACTGTTGCTGTATAAATTCTATAGTGTAATGTACGCCAAGACCCACCTTCAACCTTACACAATTTAGGAGTTGTCAGGAGACTTGGCAAGAAAGTGGCAATTTCATCTTGAGGTCTTCTAGGCCTTGACAGGCCACCAGGCACACCAAGTAAATGACTACTGGAGTGCTGCCCAACAGTGCCTGACACTTTTCCTTTAGATGGCATCCACATTCTTGTACTGCGTCAGCTGCTGGCCTTGAAGTGCCAGGACAGACCAGCACCAGTCCACTCCAGTCCAGTACTGCTGACTTCACGAAGGGTCTTCCCCAGTGAGCTTCTGTTCCAAGATTAGTTTTAACGGGCCCTTACAAAGCATATTTAAATCAGTGAGGTTTATTCTCTAGGAAGAGTTATAAGGAGAGTTTGGTTTCAGTATTTAGTATGAAGAGTGAATGCTATCAGGTATCTGGCCCTGCATAAAGCGTAATTCAATGTGTGAGGGAACTAATTTTACGAGATTTAAATGGATTTTTCTTCATAATGTATAGTAAGGTCAAGGAGTTGAAACCAAAACTCTTCCACAGACTCTTTTGACAATTCTCCTTTTAGCGAATAGACTCCATTAAGAATTCTTGGAAATCATTTCACCATCTTAACTATGCATTACGCAGAGCCCCCCTAACCTTTATTATGTATGATGAATTTGAGAAGTTGGAACCACAGCTCTCCTGCCAATTTTACTGACAACTCTCACTTTAGTGAACAAAATGCGGAAGGTACACAATGCCAAGGCACATTACTAGATCAAGTCTGACCTGAAGGGACAGCAATGCTTTATTACACATATTATAGGTTTGCTTTTCTGTTCATTTTTTTCTCCTTTAAATATATTCTAAAAGCATTTTATTAGACGGGTTAAGAGGTTATTTAATTAAGCATGAGTTTTTCTCCAACATGGCAAAGTCCTTTTGGTGTACATTACTTCAGTTAAAACTAACACTGATAGCATGTGCTAATGTGCTAAATATATACACCCACATATCTGTTAAATGGTTTTGTGACTTGGTTATAAAGCTGAAAGCAATATACCATTATTAATATGTTATCACCTTGTAATGGCTCACACCAGACCAGCTGATAGCTCTCATCCTAGCAGGGGGTGGAGGCGACAGCTGCTTCTGGATTCTATTACTGTCACGATTGAGAGACACAGACCACATGACTGTAGTATAGCATGTGGTTTTTAAAGAAGTCTGAATCTGGATTACTGAAGCAGATGCCCTCTGATTAGAGTCACATAGGCCATTTTTTTCAAGACACGTGGGATGTATAAACTTACTTAATGAATCTCATCTTGATTCATCATGAATCTTGCCTTGTGATACCTGTCAATGATTAAAGAATCAGCAATGATTCCAAGATTCATCACTTTCACTCTTTCCAATAGGACCGGCGTTGCTGCACGCCCCACTCATCTCCCACCTCTCATTAATAATAGCATGCAGCCTGCAATGTCAGCGGCACCTCCCACCTGCATCCCTCAAGGTGAACTCTTGGGGTAGTCGGAGACAGAAAGTTCCCAGGAATGTTTAATACCCTACACTTGTAGTGTCTATAGCTAAGTCAAGCTGGGGCAGATTGGCCAGAGTGGGTCAAGAGGGCAATTGCCAGACCGACTTGTTCTATCCCACTCCTGGAGGAGAGACCACAGTGGGGTCACTTAATGCGATGTTATGTTGTAATAGCATGACTGCTATAAGGGGGAGCAAGGTAAAGGTGTGGGTTAGAGTATTTCAGTGTGTTGTGAGTGAGTGAATGTGTGCATGTGTTATAGTATGTGTGTGTTAATGTAAGTGCTTGTGAGAGTGAGTTGGTATGTGTTATAGTAAGTGTGTGGTAACATGCTTGTTGGTTGGGGGACAAGAGGCTGGGGCCACTCTGATGTGACTGCCCAGGGTTGGACTGGCCTATATGCATACTAGGGAATTTCCCGATAGGCTGCCTCACCTAAGGCAGGTCTTGAGGCCGGCCATCCGATTATATGTATGATACCTTGATAAGTTTGGGAATTTATAAATATAAAATCATTTTTGTTATTCGTTAAAACAGATTGTGTTTGTTCATTATATGAAGATCATATATTACGACAAATGTATACATAATTCCTAAGAGTTTACTTACTTTTTCTTGCCATTATATGTGTTTAAATATGCATCTTATTTATGACTAATTTGCCCTTCAAATATACTTTAAAAATGCATGGTTTGTCTCTATTCAGGACCAAGAAAATATGTTGGACCCCACACATGTGTAGTCTACACAATAGAGGCGCCATGAAATATGGGGCTGGTATTCCGTTATTTCCAGGGGTATTTATGATTCCCAGCCTGGTTCTGTGCCTGCCCACCATGCTAAAAAGTGTCATCCCTCCCCAATGGTCTCACCAACTTTGGATGGTGTCTGTGGCTGTTAGTGTTACAGATGAATATGTGGCACTGCATTTCAGCATATTGGGTTGACACTTAGGTTGTACACAGATATAAAGTATGAGGATTCACAAGAGTGAAGACAAAGAAGTTTGGATAATTTATGTGCGCTTTTGAAAAAAAAGTTAAATTTTTATCATAATTACATCAGGGTCAGCTGGCCCTTGATCTAGCCTGTCGCAGACGCATCTGAAATTTTTAGCAAAGCATTGTGAAGCTGAGCTCTACAACACAGTTGTCCTGCTTGACTTTAGCAGAATTCCTAGATGTACTAAATGCATTACATTTCACTTAGTAAACTACATGGTGATTGTTTCTACAGTCTAATCCAAATTTTAATTGTGTTGTTATTGATAAAGATTCTATTCAATTTGCAACACTATTCAATCATAAATTGTTTTTAAGTAGAATATGCTCCTGTTTTATAGAATATGGTCTGGTGATCTGGTCTCTCAAGTAATAGTTGGCCCTAAAAACAAATCCTAAATCCCAGCCCCCATTTTCTTCACTGTAAAGCTGCTAATCTCCTTCACTTTTTATTCTCTGCTTCTGCTTATCTCAATTCATTCCCGCTTTCTACTTGTTTCCCTCCCTCCATCTCTCTATTTCCATTTCTTTAATCTTTTTATTATCTTGTGTTTGCAGGCTGCACAGTCTGGACATCTCTCTTGTTGTAATATTTCCCAGAATCCTCAGCGCAACCAGAAAATCCACTTTATCAGCCTTTTCTCTTTTAAAGGAAAACTATAACCAGAATAATAACCTATACACTCTTTTGAAATCAAAATAAGCTGACAATTTAGAACATAATTGGACGAGTTGAGAGCAGTAATCAGTAGAGCACTTTACAGCCTTAATTTCAGAGTGAGATACCTGTATAGGTTTTCCAAAGTATTCATGTACCAAAGTCTCTAAAATTCTGGCCATTTGACAACCATAACACACACACAAATCTCCTTACCTCTCAAGTGTGTGGCCCCCTTGCGATCCGAGTGATAGCTGCTGTACTTGCAAGTAGTGTTCTCCTGCTGGGCACCCAGCTCCCAGCACAGTTCAGCTACTGCTATTTGGGAAGGGATGGTGCATCGGCCAGTTATAGATTAGAACCCCAGAGGACCTCCAAAGCTCGAGGCCCTGTGTGCACGTTCCTAGTATGCCTAATAGATGATCAGCCACTGGGTGAAGTGTTAAATAGGAAGCAGTCAACTGAAGGCTTTCCATTCATTTATTGATATTTTTTGATTGAGCCTATTTGTCCTGGTTGTTTCAGTTTGCATACTAAAGTATGGAAGTCCGCTTCCAGTAAGTGGCACACCAGTAAGCCAACTCCACGTATCTGATATGTTGCATCTGTAGTTGAAGGTTAGAGAGAAAAAGGCAACGTTCCATGAATATGTTGTATTTCTAGTTGTTGGTCACACATTCAGTCATCTAAACGTATGACCAAAATCCACAAACACCTCAGTACCTTGTATTTATGGGACATATGGCATACAGCTTATCCTGACTCTAAAACAAGAGCAAGAGTTTTTACGTCAGGAAAATAGGCAGACTAGGTGGGCCAAATGGTTCGTATTTGCTGTCAAATTAAATTTGTATTCAGTTGTATTTTTGTAGTTAATATACCCGTGTGCATGAGACACAATGGAATTTTAAAATGAATAGAAATAAATTAAACTCGTTCTGTAGTGCTGATGCTCTATAATTAATACAGTGGATTTCAGAACGTCAGAACATCCTATTGCCAGGTGAGAAGCAGGAAACAAAGTTCTTTCTTTTCCCTTCTTATATACTATTTACAATTATCCTATAGTATAATGGAAAAATTGTTTCTGCGCCTTATTTAACATGTAAAAAAGGAAACTGAGTAACATGCTCGAAAAACATGGTTTCTGATAAACCTGTACTTTTAGCCTATATGTTTGTGTTCCCTGCTGATGAATAGACACATTAGTACGAGGACCTGGAAGTTCAATAACACCACCTATATTTACTTGTGTTGCAGGCCCAGCCCTACCATACAGGCAAACTAGGTGGCTGCCTAGTGTATAGTTTGTCAGGGCACTAGAAACTTCAAGGCCTGCCCTGGGTTCAGTAAGAGGGTACAAATACCCTAATCTTATAATTTTCAGACAAGGGCATGTGAATGACTTTTGGTTACTTTCTTTGATTACTAAAATAAATGTATAAAATAAACTCTGACAAATTATTAGCTATAAATTCCATTATTTTAAACTCGGGTTTTCCATGTAATCAACATTGTAACATTAAAACTTCATGAAAATTAAAAATGATGAAAGTCTAAGATTCCTTGCATTTTGCAACTTATAGTTCCATGGAGCAAATGTAAGATTATGTAGCTCGTTGACTATATCTGGCAACAGATAGGTTAAAAGCAGCTTTATTTTTGCATGGCTGCTCCCAAAAAAGCAATTCCTTTTGACAGTACAGCAGACGTGGGAGGGGGACAAGATGTTGCTGCTCTTTTTTTCTATCAGTCTAGCTGTCTTGGCATTAAAATGCCACCTGCCTATTGTTGCACATTTGGCGATCGACCACTATGTCACTTGGGGATGGACCTGATAACATTCTACAATAAACCTTTAAAGCTGGTCATGCACTTAACACATGGGCAAAGGGAGGACCCTCATACCCTCCCCTCCTTTCTCTACTGCATGGCACAACAATCAGCTTCATGCAGCCTAAGAAGAAGGGAGGAACCTAACGCAGATCTGGGCAGAGGGGCCCACTAACTCTCGACATTAGGTGCCATCTGCAAGGTGACCTTTGTGCGTACAAACATTGGACATGTTGACATGATGACCAGATGATAGTGGTATCCTTGGATGATTTTGAAGGTCACAAGGCCTGGAAATGCCTCACCGATGCAACTATAGTTGGCATGGAGCTTAAATCTAGCATCCTACAGAACAGCAGAAAGTGTGGTCTGTAAAGTGTGAAATATGATGGACAGTGAGTGTGGGATGGAGGAGTTTGCAGATGAGCAGATGTCCCCCCAGGCTGTGTGTCACTCGGTCATCTTTTTTTGTTCCAAGGGTATGATTGAGGGGGTGGTAGTCTTTCTCTTTATTTGGCTGCTGATTCAGGTCCTCCTCAATAAGCAACAAGAAGGTAAATCTTTGTTTGATTTCACTGGCTTCTTTTTTTCCCATCTGTGTCGTGTCATTCTGTGTCGTGTCATATGTTAAAGTCCTTGGTTGTGTCATAATTAGGATAGCCTTATGCTTATCTAATGCATTTTAAATCCCTTCACTGTGTGAATATCTGTCACCATAACTGGATGGCTGTTCCATTTATCTACCACCCGCTTGGTGTAGTAAAACTTCCTTACATTACGTATAAGCCTCTAACCCTCCAGTTTTAGACTACCGTATAATATCTTTTCCTAGAATCTCTCATTTGAAATATACTTACTTCTTGAATACCTTTGAATGTTTCTATTATTTCCCATCTTTACTGTCCTCAAAACTATACATGCCTAGTTTTTCCTGATTATTTTTTTATCCTGCATACCACTTATCATTTTATTAGCCCTTGTAAATTCTCATCAGAAATCTATATCCATATAACCAGTACTCGTAATACATACTACTCCTTTTTATGAAATCCTTAATATCCCTTTGGATAACACACACACACTTCCTCCCTAAAACACTTAATAAAGTTCCATATAACCTTTCTTTCTTATCTGATTGGTCAATTTAATTGTAACATATAATATCTGCTTATTGGATAACATCTCTCTGTAACATATCATATGGTTCCTTATAACCTCTACCTATAACTACCCCAATAACTTTGTATAACTTCTCTTAATGCCTCTCATTTTGTGCTCCAATTGTTCCTAAAGTTGTCTGGTATTTATTTCTACTTGTAACACTTTTTGGCTGGATACAATCAACATGTTAATAACTAAACCGTCCTAAAAATCCTATATATTCTAAAGTCTGTTCTGTTTATATACCCATGCCCAACAACCATATATCAAGGAACCCCTTATACGACTCTCCATCTTACTCTGTTAACATTAGTTTACTAAAAGATTGCAAGACTTTGTAGTCCTCATTTAACAAACAAAACAATCCTACAGTGGGATAAATAACTCCCCATACATAAGGTAATGGTACCAGAAACAGTGAAACATCATATCATACATAGCAGAGCCGTGTTATGGGAATTGCTGGAACTATTCCTGTCTTTTTAGGATGTACTTTGATGTGAAAAAGAGGCCTCTTGGGACACAAGAAAGAAAGAGCTATAATGATATAATAATGGTGGCACATAATGCAACAAGCATTCCTAAAACAAAGTTCATGTTCCACACCCACAAATGCATGCATGCAGCCATTCATACTCTTGTATGAAGTGAGGCTTGCCTTGACTCTCCTGTTGCATGGAGCCAAAACTTACCTTGTCACAAACCCAGAACAAAAGCTAAGGAAGTGGAACTAAATACATTTGCAGCTTCTGCAGTTTGGAAATATACAATAAAATACTATAAAAATAAAGGAGCAAGTGAGATTTCTAGGCCTGGAAAATAAAACTAGACCAAGCTAAATTTCATAAACGTCACTCACACTAAAAAAAGTGACAGAAACAAAATGTATGTAACTGTTGGATTAAGATATGTTTTTTTCATATATGGTATTTGGCTTCACAAAGTCCAAACATTGTGTGCTCCAGGCATCAACCGTCATTAAAGTGGTGCTTGTTAGCATTGTTCTTGAACTTTCAATTGTCCAGCCTGAGCTTTCTTGTATAAGCTACACTCTCACATTAAACATGTAACTCTCGGTATTTGCTTTTTAGAATTCTGTTCATTTTATCAGCAACCTCCCGGAGATTGCAATGTTATTTTTTCCATGATCAGGGCCAGACATTTTTATTTTCACCTCTGTTGGTATGAAAATCACCTCTATGTTACAGAACAGCTGGGATAGTCACAAAACTCCCCATATCAGATAAAATACTTTACCACAAACACTCGGCATACTCACATACAAAAGTTTGTCTTGTTATGTATAATATAGTGATGGAAACATCATAAGAAGGCTGCTGTGAAAAGCTTATTTAATATCGTGTCAGCATATCATTGTTATAAAATATACAAGGGCAATATACAGTGCATGACCAAAACTATGTAGACACCATCACACCATCACACCCATATGTCATTCAAGAACCATGGGCAATAATATGTACTTGCCCCCTCTTTGCGGCTACAACAGTCTTCACTCTTCTGCAATGGCTTATCACAAGAACTCGGAGTGTGCCTGTGGACTTCGCTCCGATTCATCCCAAAGGGGTTTTTCCAGGCCACTCGAGTTCCTCAGCACCAAACTCATCCAACAACGTCTTAATGGACCTTGATTAGTGCACATGGTCAGTCATGCTAGAATGCAAAGGGCCTCCTCCAAACTGGTGCCACAAAGTTGGAAGCATACAATTGTCTGAAATGTCTTGGTATGGTGTAGCATTAAAATTACCCTTTACTGGAATTCAGAGGTCTATCCCAAACCCTGAAACACAGCCCAAGACATTATCCCTTCACCAAACTTTGCAGTGGGCATTCCAGTAGGTAGCGTTCTCCTTGGATCGGCCAAACCCAGATACATTCATCAGACTTCCAGATAGTGAAGCTTGACTCGTCAGAGAACATGTTTCCAACACTCCAAAGGCGGTATGCTTTACACCACTCCAGGTGATGTTTGGCATTTGCGCAAAGTGATCTTTGGCTTGTGTGCAGCTGCTCAGCCAAGGAAATCTGTGCTCCTGACGCAAAATACTTGTGTTGATGTTGCTTCCAGAGGTAGTTTTGAACGCGATTTTTACTTGACACTTGGCCACCCCATTCTGTGTGCATGTGTGGTCTATCACTTTGTGGCTAAGGTGTTGCTACTCCTAGATGCTTCCACCTCACAATAATAATTTCTTGAACTGATTTGTTGCAAAGGTAGCAATTTCATTGAGCTCTTCAGTACGACCATTCTACTGCCAACGTTTTTCTATGTAGATGGCTGCCTATGTGCTTGATTGTATGCACCTGTTAGCAATGGGTGCAGCTGACACATCTAAACTTATCTTATTCAGTCATTTATACATTTTGCATATAGCTAGACACTGCCAATGTACCTGTCATCTTCCTTGCTATATGGGTGTTATGATTCGGTAATATTGGGTTTGGCCATTTTGATTTTTCTCCAGTACTTATTCATTTGGTAAAATTCTATATAAGGTGATTCTATTTTTACATGACATGGAAGAAAGCAGAGAGTAACAAAATGGAAGGGTAAATTCTAACATTTCTTCTGTTCTTTAGGATAGCTAGGATCCCCTATGAAAGTAATGAACTACAATAATTATATAAAAGTGAAAAGTCACTATAACAATCATTCCTTCTCTTTGTTTAATTACATTTTTTATTTTCATGAAAGCGTTACATTTGGAATTTCAATCCCCTTAAAACCATAGAAAACCTGCTGTTAGGGATCTCTAATGCTTATCAGCAATCACTGTTATCAAAAATAGATGGAGATGAGATTATAAGAAGCAATTTCTTGTACTGAAATCTTTAATTTAAATGTAGTGCCTGAAATTGTCATTATCATCTGTCACTTACAGATGGCATTTTGCCTCTTGAGTCAATTGGGGTGACAACTTCTTTGGCTCTTTACAAGCACAATATTTTCAGAGAATGATGCGTGCTGTTGTACCCAGCAACTAGAGGTTGCATGTTTGTGCAGATCTCATTAGATTCAGTAACATATCACATATTGTGTTGAATTACATTCTGAGTGTATGAAGTGCACTTGATTTATTGGCATGTAATATCTGAGCTTATCTCTGTTCTGGTCAGTCCATTTGCAGGTACTCCTGGGTGCTGGACTGGCACTTCTCTGCTTCTGTCTTCTCTTGGGTTGTGCCATATGTTGGCAGCGTAGCCGTAGAAGACAGTCTTCACTCAACATTATCAGTGGGGATAAAGATCTCGCACAGCAAAGAGAACATGAGCATGTAGACACACCTGTTATGTCTGCTGCTGTACCTATACCACTGCAATACCAAGACATGGATGGAGACATCACTCCAAAAAGTGGGGAGGATATACCCATTGAACAGGATTTAATGCCGATTAGAAGTTTACATTCAAGGGCTTCTCTGCCAAGCCTCTACCAGCTCTCTTCAAAAACAAAACGAGCCATTCAGCGGCGTAGCACAATTTTTAGTGAATACTCTCCAGGAGGAGATCGTGCCAGGTTAGTAAGGATTCCTCTCTCCCGCACTGAGCCCAGTGGACTCTCTGGAGTCAAACAAAAGTCCTTGCCACTTCTGCACTTTGCTTTGTGCTACTCACTGGATGAGGAAATGCTCACAGTAACTGTTACAGGCCTTACCAATCTCCCCAAGAGATTCCACCAGAAAAGAGACTCTTGGGTCAAAGCCTATCTCCTGCCTGGGTTCATAGAGCCAAACTCAGGCCAAAAAGAAGGTCCAGATGATGGACAGAAATTCTGCTTTTGTAGATACAGGCCCCAGGAATTGAGAGACCTCACCCTTCGACTGGCAGTGTATGCCCGGGAGAGGAACAACTTAAAAGAAGGATTTATTGGAGAAGTGTTGTTCTCCTGTGCCCACGTTAACTGGCAAGGCCAAGAGACATCTGGTCACACAAAGGAGGTTTCTATTGCAAAGACAAAGCTCAAGAAGGTCAGTATGGTGAACACTGGCTGTCTCAAGTCACATGTAAAAAACCAAATGTTATTCTTTGAGCATTAAATAGAGTGCTGTGTATGGTAATTACATTTTATGTGGCACTTTGACTTAGATGGCCTTCCAGCAGCAAAAGTGTACACTTTGTTATACTACACATGAGGTTCAAATAGCAGGTGTTTAACTAGGAAACACGAAAATGATGGAAATGTACCAGAGACAGAATTATGGCTCTCATTTATGGAGCATGTAAATGCAAAGAGCAAATTTGCTCGTAACCAGGCCAATGATATGACATTACACTTCGTTTGTGGCTGGTAATAAATAATTACAGACATCCCTAGCATCAGAAGTCAGTAGTGCCAGCTTCAAAGGGAATGTTTGACCGGCAGTACGACATCTTTAGGGGCCTAGACCCTGGGCCACACTAGGAATTATTGCAGAAGTGCAGAAAATGTATGATCAAGAAAGAAGGCAATGGGTTAAGATATAAAGAAAGTTAAATAAAGGGGTAGATCATTAATTGTAGGAAAATCCAAACGTGCCAGTAAAATGATGTACCAAAAATCTTTTTTTGAACTTTTAATATCTAGATTTCTTCAGGGCTGACGTATAGTCAGAATAGATGGTTGTATGCCATAATTAACAGTTATTCCATACATTATTAGATGGTAAATTAGCAATTAACATTGGGTAAAAAATTAAAATGGTTATATGGATGCATGGCAGGGGGTTTATGACATATTTTAAATCCACATATGTTCATATCAAAAGTTTGCCACTTTTTTATTATGTTAATAAAGAGAAAGAGAGATATCAAAAACATCAGTCCTTACCATTCCCAGTGGTGCACCCTTTTAATGCTGCACACTATTATTATTAGTTACTGTTTTATAGAGCTATACCATTGTATCCAAGGGGTTTTCCATGGAAGCCATATTTTATTGAAGGTCACTAAGGTCTTATTGATGGAATCCTGTATTCCATGTTTTGATATTCATTGTCACGTTCTCGGCTGCTGACGCCGCCGGGAGGAGGGCTGATCGCGGTTCCCGCACGCCGGCCGTTCGGGACGGCGGTCGGTCCTCCGCCCGCGGCGTTAGTAAACGGGCGAAGGGTCGTCCGCGGTCCGGGAAAACAATCTCCCCGGACAGCGGACGACCCTCCGCCCGAGGTATTGAGACACGGGGAGGATTCGGCTCCGGGAACCGAAGTCCCGGAGCCTGTGTACTTACCCGCCCTCCAGTCGTCTGTCGGCCTCCCGGGCACGCCGCACGTTGCTGGAGGATTGATGGACAGCTGGGGGGTGTGGTTTTGGTTCTGCTCCGGGAGGGGCTTGTGAAATGGCGCCAGTTTTAAAAAGCTGGCTGTGCCTTTGTCAGGGTCCTGCAGGAAGGATTCGCCGCAGCGACTCACCGGAGTACCCGCTGCCCGCGGGTACGGGTTCCATCGCCGCGACATCCATCTTCTGTTCTTCCTCCGGCGTGTGTAGCTAGGGGCGAGCGCGCGCCCTCTAGCTTAACTTTATTGTTCCCATTCTGGGAACACTGTGTGCACGCTTGGAGACTGTCCCGCCCCTAGGGGTGGGGCATAGCCGAGCGGCAAGTTTAAAACCAAGCACTGAGCTTTGCTCAGTGCTCAGTTATTGTGCTTCCTATACGTACCTTCTGAGTGCTCTCTCCTGCTGATTGACCCTTCGTATACCAGACCCGGCTTGCCTTGACTCCTCTACTTACCTATCCTTTGTGTACCAGACCCGGCTTGCCTTGATTCCTCTATTGATTGACCCTTCGTGTACCAGACCCGGCTTGCCTACGTTTATCCTTGCGGTTCCTCCTTGGCCTTGGCGTCTAAACGGCTGCTTCACCCGTGTACCGATTTTTGGCTTCTCCTTGACTTCTTTTTTGGAAGGCTTACGTCCCTGCATTGACTACAGAGATCTTAACAACATTACTGTAAAAAATAGATATCCCCTTCCGTTGATCCCTGAACTTCTCGAGCATGCTCGTTCTGCGAATTTCTTCACCAAGATCGATTTACGAGGAGCTTATAACCTAGTGAGGATCCGCAAAGGAGATGAATGGAAGACAGCGTTCCGATGTCGCTACGGTCATTATGAGTACCTTGTAATGCCATTTGGGCTATGCAACGCCCCCGCCACATTCCAACATTTTATTAACGACGTCTTCCGCGACATCTTGGATCACTTTGTTATAGTGTATCTGGACGATATTTTAATTTTTTCTCCATCTCTAGAGCTTCATCGATCACATGTTAACCAAGTACTCGCTAGACTACGAACCCATGGACTATATGCAAAACTTGAAAAGTGTATGTTCGAAGTCCAAAGCATCGAGTTTTTAGGGTATATCTTGTCCCCCACAAACATCCAGATGGATCCCAAAAAGGTGGAGGCGATTCTTAATTGGCCGCCACCCATTGACCGGAAGGGGGTGCAGCGATTCATTGGCTTCGCTAATTATTATCGTAAATTTATCAGAGACTTTTCAAAGCACATACAGCCTCTCTCAGCTCTCACATCTACAAGCAATAAGTTTGTCTGGACAGAGGGTGCTCAAAAGACTTTCCAATTTCTAAAGGACAAATTCGTTTCTGCTCCTATCCTCCAGTTACCTAATCCCCACAGCCCATTTACCCTTGAGGTTGACGCCTCGGATACCGCGGTAGGTGCAGTACTATCACAGAGGCAGGAGACTGATGGTCAACTGCACCCCGTGGCTTACTTCTCTCGGACCCTTTCTCCTGCTGAGAGGAATTATTGTGTAGGAGAGAGAGAATTGCTGGCTATTAAGCTGGCCTTAGAAGAATGGAGGCACCATCTTGAGGGGGCATTACATCCTGTCACGGTCTATACCGACCATAAGAACTTGGAGTACCTACGCTCGGCTAAACGCCTGCAACCCCGCCTGGCTAGGTGGGCACTGTTTTTTACCCGATTTCAGCTGCACATCACGTATCGCCCAGGGTCCCGCAACACTAAAGCTGATTCCCTGTCACGTATGTTTGATGGAGCACCTGTCTCCCCTCCTGATCAAGATACCGTTTTTCCTCCCTCACACTTCCTTGCTTTGACCCACTCTATTTGGGAGTCAGTTCGGAGATACTCCACTCATGCTGACTCCTCCAAAATCCCAGGATTACAGAAACGACAGGGGTTTTATTACCACCAAGACCGGGTATACGTGCCTCCTGCAGCCCGGCTCCAAATTCTACGAGCACACCATGACTCACCTGTTGCAGGTCACGGGGGTCTTCATCAGACTTTGGACTTAATAAAACGTTCCTTCTGGTGGCCCACTCTGAAAGACGACGTGACCAAGTACGTTTTTTCATGTGACACTAGTGCCCGTTCTAAGGGGATGCCTCAACGTCCAGCAGGTCTTCTTCAACCCCTTCCCGCTCCGGCTAGACCATGGACGGAGATTTCTCTGGATTTTGTTACGGATCTACCAACCTCTGATCGTTTTACTACTTTATTGGTGATTGTAGACAGATTTACCAAGATGGCTCACTTTATTCCGTATAATCATCTCCCATCTGCCACAGAGACTGCCACTTTATTTATCCGGAATATCTTTCGCTTACACGATTTACCTGAGACAGTGGTGTCCGACAGGGGGTCTCAATTCACCTCGCGATTCTGAAGGGCGTTTTGTGAACAACTTCATGTACGTCGTTTCCTATCGTCAGCATATCATCCTCAAAGCAATGGCCAAACGGAACGTACGAACCAAACACTGGAACAATACCTCAGATGTTATACTACATACTTACAGGATGATTGGAGTTCCTATTTACCCCTTGCAGAGTTCGCTTATAATAATCACTTACACCGCTCCATCCAGATGTCACCGTTTTTTGCTAATTATGGATACCATCCGACTATGTTACCCGGTGCACCCATTCACAGTACTGTTCCTTCTGTTACTGACCACGTCACTCATCTATCGAAAAACTTCCAGTTACTCCGTTCCACGTTACTCGATGCTCAACGTTCCTATAAGGCATTTGCAGATCGTCATAGACGAGAGGCTCCAACCTATCAGCTTGGAGAGAAGGTATGGCTCTCTACCAAACATCTTAGATTGACATGCCCCACAACAAAACTAGGCCCTAGATATATCGGGCCTTTCTCCATCTCACGCCTCATCTCGCCCTCGGCTGTAGAACTACAATTACCAAGCTCCATGTCTGTACACCCAGTGTTTCATGTATCACTACCAATTGCAGTATCTGATACGCTGGAAGGGCTATGACCCAGATGAGGACTCTTGGGAACCGGCCGCCACAGTTCATGCACCTGACCTAGTCTCTTCTTTTTATGACCTCCATCCTGGACGCCCCGGTTCTGTTAGAGGCCGGAGGCCTCTCGTTAGGGGGGGGATCTGTCAGGGTCCTGCAGGAAGGATTCGCCGCAGCGACTCACCGGAGTACCCGCTGCCCGCGGGTACGGGTTCCATCGCCGCGACATCCATCCTCTGTTCTTCCTCCGGCGTGTGTAGCTAGGGGCGAGCGCGCGCCCTCTAGCTTAACTTTATTGTTCCCATTCTGGGAACACTGTGTGCACGCTTGGAGACTGTCCCGCCCCTAGGGGTGGGGCGTAGCCGAGCGGCAAGTTTAAAACCAAGCACTGAGCTTTGCTCAGTGCTCAGTTATTGTGCTTCCTATACGTACCTTCTGAGTGCTCTCTCCTGCTGATTGACCCTTCGTATACCAGACCCGGCTTGCCTTGACTCCTCTACTTACCTATCCTTTGTGTACCAGACCCGGCTTGCCTTGATTCCTCTATTGATTGACCCTTCGTGTACCAGACCCGGCTTGCCTACGTTTATCCTTGCGGTTCCTCCTTGGCCTTGGCGTCTAAACGGCTGCTTCACCCGTGTACCGATTTTTGGCTTCTCCTTGACTTCTTTTTTGGAACTTATTATCTATTCCGTGCCTAGCTTAACTTTATTGTTCCCATTCTGGGAACACTGTGTGCACGCTTGGAGACTGTCCCGCCCCTAGGGGTGGGGCATAGCCGAGCGGCAAGTTTAAAACCAAGCACTTTGCTCAGTGCTCAGTTATTGTGCTTCCTATACGTACCTTCTGAGTGCTCTCTCCTGCTGATTGACCCTTCGTATACCAGACCCGGCTTGCCTTGACTCCTCTACTTACCTATCCCTGGCTTGTCTTCCTGTCTGGTGCTGCGCCTTCTGCCATTGCTCAGTTCCTATCTCCAGCTGGTGGGAGGTTGTCCGCTGTTGGGATCATCTAAGTCCTGGGCTGCGGCTGCTGGGAGCCTCCTCTCTGTAGCAGTAGTCTAGGCAGAAAAACTTCTGCGGGGACGACCTTCCTATATAGCCCAGCGATACAGTGACATTCATAATGACCTCTATTATGTCTTATAGTGAAGGTGCCAGACTATGTCTCCATTTCCTGGCAATCGAGACCTTATCTGCAAGAAACACCTATCCTAGCAATTTATGATATCTGTTCGGAAAGAATTATAGAATGATTCGTAATAGGGAAGATTCTGGCTTATCTGTGTATGTAGCTATCAGTATGGGACAGTGTTGTTAAGAATTTCTGATTTTCACTAGGAAATTTGTAAATTTGACAGCTTTCTCTGAATGATAACCTTTTTATTGAAGGTTTTGTGATGAGGTGTCTAGCTGGATCTCAAGTGGTAAATTGTAAGTATGCGTCTTGACTTTGTGCAAGCCAAACTATATGTCAGGGTTTAATATTGAATATCTGTTATCATAGCGTCATGGCTAACCCAAACTTCCCAACTTCTACTCTTGGCGCATTGGGATGCCCTAGGGTGACACTTGGGAGGTAGAGCATCACTCAAACTGGCAGCACTACTGTGCGTGCGCACAATAATGCACACACGCAGAATGCATGTTCTTATGTCCCACGAATGAATCCTGCGTTCCCACCGAGCTCTACCTGTGGCAAAATCGGGACTGTCCTGCAGCTGAAAGGCATGCTAACTTTTGTGTGTTCATTTTAAAGTTAGGACCTTGCATGATACATTAAAAAACTGTGATGATCCAGAATAAATATTACCAGTTTAATTATGTTTGAATCATGCATAGTGAACACATCCCTTCTTGCAGAAGAAACTTACGTAAGCCCTACATAACATATGAGTAAAGGTGTTTTTATCTCATCTTTCATTGTTTAATGAATAAGCCCTGCTTTACACTTAATGGATAACACCCTTGACAAAAATACACCTGAGAGCTATTTATTTTGTTATATCCTGGAAAACTCTTTTGTAAAGATTTGGAACAACTCCTAATGCTGTACAAAGAAAAAAAAAACATTCAAACATTATGTTTGTTTGTGAACCGATGCCAGGCAGGGCCGAACTGGGACTGAAAAGCAGCCCTGGAAAAATTTGGAGACCAGCCCCATATAGTTTATCTCGCGGTCGCGCTCTTGTACCCACATGCACGCCTTATACATACCCGCGTCACACTATTTGCCATTCTTTTTATCTCATTATTTGTATTAAAATGCCAGAAAGCAAAAGTGTTAAAAGGCCCTGATAAATTAAATACTGTATTTGCTCGATTATAAGACGACCCTGATTATAAGACGACCCCCCAAATCTGAATATTAACTTAGGAAAAAAGAAAAAGCCTGAATATAAGACGACCCTAAAAGGAAAAGTCAAGACCTGAATCCTCCGGGTCGCAGGAGCGGGGTCTTGACACGCCCCGCTCCCCGCCCGTTTCCCCTTTAAATGGGGGTTATTTCCCGCTGCCGACGTCAGTGTGCAGTCCTGTCCGTGTCCCGCAAGGGAAGGCTCCGGGTAGCCGGAGCCAAGAAGTTCCCAGGTATGGCTATTGGTATCAATTACATACTAACAGCCATGTTAAAGTCAGGCAAAGGGAGGAACCAGCTGGCTATCTCTGGTCTTGGAGTTAGTCACTAAATAAGTGTGCTGAGCTGGTTAAAAATTAAAACAAGGTATCTTTGAAACATTGTCCAAAATGAAGCATAAACGCTATTTTTAATTTGTGAATAGTAGAGGACATTCTTCTCCACTTGTTCTGGTTAGCATACAAGATAAAACTTTCTATTCCCACAGAGTCTGAGTACCATGGATGTTCTCTGTGCTCCTGCAACCCATGCCAAGTCCCTGGGCAAGATATACATACTCCTGCAGTATCAAATGTTGGCAAATCGCATTAAAGTAATGGTACAGAAGGCAGAAAACCTTGGAAAGCTCACGCGTATTCCTGGTGCTGCAGGTAAGAAGGCAAACCAAGTCCAAAGGCACTTGGCTGCTCTCAGAGTGCATGACGTACTTCAAAAGCAGATCATGAAATGTTTGTTGACTGGCAACCCACACAATAATAACCCAATTATTCATTGTTAATTACATATGAGTGACTTTTTCATGACATCTATCTTTCTTTTTTAATCTAAAAGTGGAACTGGAATATTACTAAAAGAGGGCAATTACCACCAAACCTAACACGAGTCCTGAATTAGCTTGGACAATCCTGACAACCAGGCTTATGTGCCAGCTTTCAGCTGTCGTAGTAAATTTTTCCAGTTTATTAGGACTGCAGACAGCTTGGCATGGACAGTCCCAGAATCAGGCGAAGTATATTTGCTCACGCATGACAGGGGGTATGATGATGTCCAAAATACTGAGGGTATGCCCTGATTACTGGGCTTTGAATATTGAAATGGCCCACGCTTCTCACTAGATAGTTATTCATGAGCTTAAGTGTGTCTGGCTCTGTCTTTTTTATGACGCAGCTTTAATAAAAAAAAACAATTATCATCACTGTAAAGTTTATAGAATTCATTTGACAAGAGTAATCTAGAGTGCCGCTTACTTGTGTTGCCTGTGGTGGTATTACGCTTGCCATAGACTCATGGGCATTCTTCCCTATTTGTGTTCTCCCATGTTACTTATCTTCTTGTCTATTGCTAATTTATTTTTACATTGCTATGCATTCTGATAGACACTGAGAATTATACCATCAGTTCTAATCAGAGACTAGGCCTAGGGTGGCAGGTCCAGGTGGTAGCAGCCTAAGGTAGCGCTCCACATAACTACATTGATGCTTTTAATCCCTCATCAGGCACCTTTAATGCAGTTACGAAAAAATGAAAGAATATATTAACTGAACAGAGTTACAATAGTTACCTTATTGGGTTTTTTTATTTTCTTTTTTTAACGCAGATCACTTTGTCAGCATACGCCTTATCCACAATGGTCAGCAGAAGGAAATGAAAGAGACAAGGTCAGTTTCTGGATCCAGCCCTGTGTGGAATGCCCCATTCCTCTTTGATGCCCCTCCTGGGGCTATGCAGGATCAGACATTATGCCTGGAGTTCCTGGTAATGCAGGTGAGTGGAACAAAATTAGAGAGAACGCAATCATAGAAGAGATGTTCTTTTGAAATCTAGAACATCTTAAAGTGGATCTTTCACTTTTTCAAATCATTTATCAGATTAGTAAAACAAAATATAAGCAATAATGTTTATAGAACGGAAAAAATACATTTTAAATATTCACCTAATGTACATATCATTATAATATCCGTCTTTGAGTTCTCAGGATTTGCATTGCTTTATCTTTATTATTGCTTCAGCACACTTTGTCACAGATCTCAAATCCTTTAAATTCAATATCTACAGGATAATTATATGTAAGAAAGGTATGGGCTTAAGATATGATTAATATATACTTTTATTTAGCCATTAGTTATATCTGCATACATCTAAATTTATCGTCCATATATTCAGTAGTATTGTATTATTAATAGATCCCCACAAGTTCTTTAATAGGACTAGAATTTGGTTCCATAAGCCAGAAGTGATATAACATGCCCTCTGACATGATGCAAACATGGTTGATACACAAAAAACAAACATGTCTTTTGTTTGAAGCTCTTATCGTGTTGATAATCTGCCTGTTTGTCCTGAAATTGGAACAAAAGCTAGATCTAAACTACAATAAGTTTTCATTACTTGTAGTACCATAATTAAAATCCTTGTTTTCCCTATCAGACGACAACTCTGTTCCTCACAGTCCTGGTGCTCTATATGGCAGACCTTAGCACTGCATGTAGCATCATTGCGTCTTCTCAGCAAATCAATGCTTCATTCTTTTTCTCCTACTAGGGTCGAATTTACAGTCGTGGTCGTATCCTTGGCCGTGTGATTATTGGTGCAGGGGCCACTGAAGCTGGTCTGGCTCATTGGGAAGAGATGTGTTTCAAGGGGCCGATGGAGTGTGCCCGGTGGCATGCACTGCAACCAGATGTATTCTAGAATATTTCTTCATCCACCTGTTGGCTTACATATACCACGCATCAATGAACAGGCGCACCTGTTTGTCGGACAGGGCAGGTACTTATAGCAGAGAAACGGCTTGAACTCAATGCAGCACCTGATCTAAGAAAACTGAACTGCTCTGCGTTTCTACTGTGGTCATGTAATATATATATGCATTCATTGAGGAATATATTTATATAAACATATGAATATGAAAACTGATTTATCTTACAAGAAGGATGTATGCATGGTAACCACAATACCCAGGAGGGTCAGATAGTTATGAAATGGAACTTAAAAGGTTTTTTTTTATTAAGTTATCCATCAGTCTTGCTTAGTCTAACACTAGTGCATAGCCTCACAAAATTACATATTTACAAAATTATATGCAAACAATGTTTTTATATTTGCACGCATATACACCTTTACCCATCAGGGTGATGAATGTCCATTCAAATAATGATGTGTTCAGAAGAAAATTTCAGGTATTGTCACTTCATCAAGTTTTGTGATGCAAGGAGTTTGAGTAAAAGTTGCAGTTAACGCAGTTCTAGGAATTCTGGACTGCTGGGGAGTATTCAACTGGTCCGATGGATCTTTGTGTTGTTACAGTCTGAAACAGCAATGACACATCCTACCATTGCATGGTGGTTTCATAGCTTGGCTCAGGGGTAGGCATTCTTCGGCACTCCAGATGTAGTGAACTACATTTCCCTTGATGCTTTGCCAGCATTATGGGAGATGTAGTCCACAACATCAGGAGAGCTGAAGATTGCCTACCCCTGGCCTAGCTCATAACAAATTGTTACTTCTCAAGGCAGAGAAGGAAGTTTCGATATTCAATAAAATGTGGCTTTTTTATTTAACAATATTTAGTAACCAAGCTAAACAAATATCCTTACAATCAAATATCCCACCTCCAATTCTATTCTAAGGTAAAGGTTCATTTTTTTCCAAATATACATTATATCAGATTGTAGAATTTTGAGACAAAGCAAAGTTTAATACCAAGCATATAATCCAGTTTTGCATTCTTAAACTGAACTATATTGATGGAGTCTGTAAACGGTTTCTTTTGTGAACAGTAGATCATGGTTCGCTTCACTGTGCAGTATGATTACATTTTCCATGAGAAAAGCCCCTACTGCATGAGTTCTTTCTGACCTCACAAGGCCAATAAAGGAATTGTGTTCTGTTGGGTGTAGCACGGCGATGCTATGTACATGGGCGTTGGGTATGTGCATACATATGGTCCAAATGCAGTCCCTTTGGGGTCACACCAAGATATTCATCACAGGACAAGCTGGGGTTATCTCTAATTTAATAACTGGTCTGGTGCCTTTTAATACATTGTAGGTTATGGAAATACAATAACCATTAAGTAGCCAAGTATAAGAGTAATAGCAACAGCATTTGTAAGTAAAATAGCCTTTTGCTTTTTTCATTTAAATAAAGAAAATGTTTACTGTTATGATGTCACTTAGTGTCTGAAATACAGATTCCAAAATATTGACTGTAGCATTTATAATGAATTTCTTATTTCATGTTTTATGTGCATTCAGGCATTGAGCTCAAGAAATGTTTTTCTAATGTAATTGATTTCTTATACATTATCCATCACCTCTCAGCATGTGCTGGCTTTACTATAGGAAACAGATTACTAGTCTTCCGTGGACCCCCATTTGTCAATAAACCCTTTATTAGGATATGCAACCTATACCGTGCTGTGCCCTTTTAGCACTAAACGGCAGCACAATATGCCATATTTTATGAAGTACGGTAATCACAAACAATAGTTGATATTTACGTTAGTCTACAAAAATATTCTGCCCTTCTTTGAACACTCCAACCTTGTGCCACAAAGGAAATAATGTTTGCCGTTATAGTACTGAACGATTTGTTTTTGACATATAGTTATATACCATTACTTTGCTTTCCTCTATATGTAAGTTTGTAAATTTTATATTTTCCAGCAATCATTATGCAGCCTACATAGCATAATTTCATCTGAGGCTGGTATAACTTTAAAAATCTGCAGATTGCCAACTTCCTCATTGAGCATCCATCCCCAAACAGCACTTGCAGAATTTGTTACCCAGCCCATTGAAAATCAGATCTGTAAAGAATACTAAGTTACAAAAAATAGATATTCTTATCCACTGAACAATACTGATGTCACATAAAGACTTTTAATACATTATTTCATGTTTAGTAAAATATAGTTGTATAAGTTCTGTATTTATATAAATGTGTGAAATTAAAATCATAAATGTGTTTTAGAAGATAGGGCTTTGTTCTCATTCACATATTCTACTTTATTTAAGAACTTTTTTAATGAACGTTTTAGCCAACATCTCATTGATGCATCAATAGTCTGATAATGTTGCCATATCGCCAGTATTACCGGTGGGTTGGTAAAATATAAAACTAATAAATTCTTGAGGTCAGTAATAATGCAAAGGAAGCAATCAAGTGACTGATATTTTCATTTCAGTAAATGACTCACTGATCCAACATTTTGTTTAAACATTAATGCCACAATCATTTATATATCATAGTACAAAAGGAATATTACTCAAAAAAACCCAGTTATGATAACCTGTGAAGATGAAGGGACCACTTTTTTGTGTCAACTGTGTTAATTGTAAATGAATCAACATAGTTTATAGTAAAAAAATATAAACTGATGAGTTTTTCACATTGATGCAATAATATAATTATCTGTTTCTATCCTATCCATGAACCAAATGTTCCCTTATACTTTCAGTTGATTGATTGTTCCTGGATATCTCTAAATTTAAAGGTCTGTATGGTCTTCTGAGGGCGGTATGGTCTGGGAGAAAGCAGAGCAGATGCCCTAGGAGTGAGGGAACCCTGTGTATCATTTGTACCCTCGCTGTCAGCCTGACTCCTTGGACTTAACAGAGATACTTCTGAGGACCTTTTCCAACTTTTCATTGCAGTCCCTGGAAAGATGGGTCTCAATGGTGATCCATGAACTTTGGGATTTAAGGGGGTTCCAGGCCTTGAGTTTTGGGGGGATGCTGTCAAAGATCCCTCGGATGGACATTGAAATGATGCTTGGCTTTCAGCTGAAGCAGCCAATGACTCTTGGCTCCCAGACAATATAAACTCTGCTTTAATACTTTGATGGGCATCAATTGGTTCAGCAGATAGCCGGGGAACAGAAGGGTCTGTCAGCTCCTTTTCTTGGTGTGGCTGAGAGATGCTCCTTATTTGCTGGACCTGCTGCTGGAAACGCAGTTTAGCTAAATAAAAATGAAGAAGATAAAGCACCAAAGTTATTATATATAAATGTAGGAAAACTGCAAAACTAACAGGACATCTGCCAAGATGTTAGAGTTGATTGGGCCTTGGGAGTCTGCTCTTATTTCCCTAAGACTAACTTTCACAAACATTCTTGAGTTTCCAGATTAATAAATGCTATAACAATAATCAAGTTATGTTTTGCATATATAGTAACTTTTGTGTGTGCATTACCTTTCATCAAAGACTCATTTTTTTCTCGTAATGTTTTGATTTCAGACGCCATAGAGGATATCTGGAAATAGCAAGATTCCATGAGAAAGTAGTTGGACATAAGCACAGTGAAGCTAAAAGTCACAGCTTTCTTTGGAACTATGGTCTAGAGCTAGACTCTGTAGAACCAGCAGCATTTCCAGTCTTTAGCTTCTCCAAAACCTTCATAATGGGTAATTTGCAGATTAAAGTAATTGATATATACCTATTATAATTTGTATACAATGGGAAAGGTATTTTAAGAGCCTTTCCTCTGGTCTATGATAACCCCCACCCCGTTCATTAAATAATTTAGTTATGCTAAAGTGGCACTAGCAGTTCCTGCCTAACACTGAAGTTGGCAGGATTCTACACCCAAGAATTAAATAAGAACTGAAACATAAAAATTCCCCAACTACCTCCAGCATAGGTTATATGTTGTGCTGTACCTGGTCTGACTTTTCATCAAGCTGTCTCTCTAGGCTTCTCATTTCTTTTTTCTGGGCTTCATTTTCTTGTAGTTGATCTATCTGACCACCAAGCTCCTCCTGATGTCTTTCATTGTCTTTGATAGCGCTTAACACATTCTAAGAAAAGAGACTGATGTGAGGACTGGGTCTGGATGTTTGAGCCAGGTACTAATATAAGAAATTGCACAGATTACCTTAACCAGTTTTGACTTAACAGCCCATTCCTCCTTTGGTATCTCCTCCTTAGGGAGTTTGTTGTACGCTTTTCCCAGACTTTGCTTCTCTTTGAACAAATTTTTGAGCTACAAAAAGAGAGGGAAATGAGGAGAAAATAAGAACTGTAACGGAGCTGGCTAGTCCGAGCGACTACCTCCGCTGTCTTGTGCTCCCTTAGCCTGGGACAACACACTTTCCCCGGTTCCCCAGTCACTCGCCGAGACTCAGTGTAGGGGAAAACCAAACGAAGACTGATTTATTTTAGACACACAGAGCTGGATATATCCAGCAAAACACACATTTACATAAAACAAGATATTGGGACACAAACAACCCCCTTAATCTGCCTCCCAGAGACAACAGGGGCAGTAACGGGATTAACAACACAATAGGTGGGGGAGACTGATTTATACATTAAACTAAAACAATGGAGGCCTCTCCCTGGTGGCAGATCCTGGCTGTCTGCTGGAGATAATCCCCTCAGCCAGTGATGAGAAGATACTGCGGAGGGTAGCCACAGAAGTCTCTACAAACCCAGGGCCCATAGTCAATAGGGAGGAGGCTGGCAGTCAGGCTTCTCCAGTGGCCCCAGTGATGGAGCCTTCCGTCACAAGAACCTTTTAGAAAATACACACATACATGTGTCTGCATACACATACATCTTTCCGCAGTTGACACTATAGAAATTCTTATTTTCAAGAAGTGTGAAATGCATATTAAATTTTTCTAGGAATCATAAGCATTAGTTTAGTAAATGATAACTACCAGATGATTTGGGTCAAAAAAGTAAAGTTTTGAACATTGCGGATTTAAAAAAAAAGTATATGTGAATTTTGCTTGTACCGACCTTATCTATCCATCTCCTTGGAAGCTTAGTAGCCCAGTACTAGCAGTTATTATTATACTTATGACTAGATTTAGGTTATGTATACCTAGTATGCAGCCCTGTTTAATAAGAGCATCATACCACGTCACAGTATGACGCAGCTTTTTTGATATGGTGTGAATGGGTTTATTACCTGCTCTGTAACCAAATTGTGCTGCTTTTTTAGAGTCTCATTGTCCACCTGTAGGGTTTGAGCCACATTCTCATTCATTTTTGTCTGCTTAGAAACATCCTATAGAGACACACAATGAGAGAGAAAAAATTACCCTGGGATACAGGAGAGTGAGATGTGTTACTGGACTGACTACAGAAAAGTAGTCAATTATATTCCTAGTGCTGAGAGAAAAAAGGTGTTCTGTAGCAAATGAAAGACAGTCTAACAAAGGAAAAAATGTGTCCTGCTTTCCATTTCCATGCAGCCTGTGCAAACAGCTTGTTTAGTTGTTTTTTTATTGCAGTTTAGTTGCTGGTTAAATCGTTAAATCCAATGTATGTCTAAAACTCTTCCCCCTGTCAGCAGTCAGAGGATTAAATAATCTTCTCCTATTTTAGACATACGTTTTTATTTAATTACTTGAGGTTATGTAGGGACTAAATGAAAAACTGTTCACCTTTAATATTTCCTGCAGCTGATGCAATGACGCCAACACCTGGCTCTTCTCCTCCTGTAACTCTACATTGCGTCCCTGGCATCCTGGTTACAAAAACAGAAAAAGCATCCAACCACATGCCGTCATAATGACTCTTGCGATACCACAACACTTCAAATTAACTAGCCAGTCAAAAGCTGAGTAGCTTAATTGCAGAAAAATAATAGAGACACAACAAAACATGCTTTTGACAACCACAGTACCCCATGTCCCCCACACACCCTTGATGGCCTTGTCTAGTTGTAGCAGGAAGACCTCACAGCGGGCACACTTCAGGTGGGAACCTTCTGCAGCTTGGACTTCCTTTGGTCTCTTCAGCCCAGTTTGAGATGAAGCCTCCTCAGCCTGCTCCCGTGCCTCTGCCAGCTGGAGAAGGGAAGACATGTTGCTCTACTGGATAGCCACAAAATATTTTTTTGGCGACCAAAAATAATGTTTTATTCCTGTCTTTTTTCTTTTTTGGTCATGTAAACATCAAATAAAAGATGGTCAGATACACCAAGGAGGTGAGACAGACATGTCAGGTAATAATTTAATTAATGTAATCATTATATTGTTAATTAGTGGTCTGCTGATTCCAACACTTGGTATCTGTGAATATAATATGGCACAGACACATTTTTCCTTTTACTAAGAGCAATCATTTTATCATTATGTTCTATAATACCTGAACTGTTCAGTGCCTTACACTAAAGTAACCCAGTGGTCTAACCAAGTATAAATCTACCGGCCCTTCTGGGTTGAATTTAACCTTTTCTTGTGTAGAATCAGCTTTAAAACACACCATTGTTTGCGCACTACTCCCTCTGGAACTTGTAACTATGAAAGTGATACAGGTAGATTATAAATAGGGAATAAAACACACAAACCTTGAGATAAAAAAACTCCAATCCTACATTATCTGTAGGCGCTCAGTGTTTACCTTTAGCTCCAGTGATGACCTTTCAATATCCATCTCTGTTTTTTCCACTTCCCTCATGTGCTTGAGACGTTTCAATGTTTGCTCCCTGAAACCAAGCATTAAAAGACAAAAGGGATTTATTTAGGGGTTAAGTCAGGACACGCAATGCAACTTACCCAGGGGATGTGTATGCTTAGTGAAGTTACAATTCATCAAACTCTACCAGGAATAAATATTATTTTGCAGCTCCTCCCAGTTTTTTCCATTTCAGATAGCATCATGTTTTGACAGAATTATTTGGTGTCTACCCAAAACAATCTGATCTCCTGAAAGGAGGGACATCTTGGGGAGGAAAAAAAGACAAGTTTTTGCCTCAATAGAGCGACCTGTCTCAAATAAAGCAGCCCAAGTCCTGCCACCATTTAGATTTGTCTTCCTAGGAAAAATACACCAACATTCAACATTTATGGGATGGCGAGTGCTGAGACCAACGCCGCAGGCTTGCTGTGAGTTACTCTTGAGTTGAGGAACTTGAGAAAGTTCAAAAAAGAGACTTTTAGCGAGACTCACTCAATCAATGCTAGTTTTTACCAGTAGAAGGGCAGAGTTGACAACTCATATACAGATGCCGGATGTTGCACCCCTGGCTGGTAAAAAATTCTTCAAAAAAAAAAGGCTGACTTGGACCGTCCAAATTGCAGAGACAGGGGTCATGTGATGCAGGAATGAGTGTGTATGTTAGTGTGCGTTTGTAAGCATAAGAGAGTGTGTGTAAATGGGGCCACTTGGCTTTACCTAACCCCCAGGCCAGAAGGTGCCAGCCCTCCTCTGCTCACATACTTTAAGAATACTCCATGATGAATATGTTTGGGGTGTGATCAGTGCTATTCTATTGCCATCATGCTCTCACACATTTAACTCTGTCCATGTTCTTCCTTATAATGAAAAACAACGTATTATGTGTGAACTCCATCTATGGTAACACTAGTTACTAATGATTTCAGGGTGAAGCTCCATATGATGCATTATTTCAGAACATGGGTAACTTACGACTCTGTCAGCTGCTTCTGCAATGAGGCCACCAACTGCTCCAGCCTAAGGTTCTCATTGCTGCATTCTGTGTACTGCAAGAAGGAACTGGGGGTTAGGTTTAAGTACATTGTTTATGTATGGTTAGAATCGAATAGAAAATACAATGTGACTCCTCTTGGTCACCCTCCTGATGACAGAACTGCCTGAAAATGTGTCAGATGTGTAGGCTCTTTGTTGTTGTACCAAATAATCTTTATACCATTTTTATTACATCATCATAAGATTATTGCTTATTAAAAACTATACATCAAGCTGCTAAAACTACTATACAATTTTTATAGTTGTACCCAATGTAGTACCTGACCCCGAGCAGACTTCAGCTCTTGATACTGCTCCTCCAGCTCTGTGTCTTTTATCTTCAACATGTCCCATACTTTCTGAAGTTCCTCGCGGACCAAAATTAGCTCTGAGTCCACTTCCTCCAAAGATGCCTGAAACACACATATGCAAAAGTAACCAATTTAATAGAAATCTCATATATTAGAAGAAACTACCCCATCTTGAAAACTACATACAAGCAAACAGGTTTACATAAGTAGTAGTATGATGTATACAGGAACCCACTATACACAGTATGACATCTCTATTGCCTCTCACAATGAAAAGGTTAAATTGTTTGGAATGCCTTGGGTTACATTACATTGTTTTCTATAAACTAAAGTACGAGACAAAGATAAAGCAACTTTGCCCCACTTGCCAATACTCCTCTAAGCCAACTTGATTAGCAGCTATCCATGAAAATTCTACGTGAATTTGGACTCACCTTAATCTCGCCAGGCTTCTTGTGCTTCAGCTCTTCTAGTTCCTAAAGACAGATACAGATTATAGGCGAAGGGTATGTTTGTGAATGCCCACTACATTATAACGGTCGCTGACTCCAATTATAAAGGAACCTGGCAATTTAGGGTTTCCCAGTTTCTTCATCTCAGCACAGCCAATGCAGTCACCGAGTCTAAATAATAAGCATTATGGGCAATCGTGAGTTCATTGGGAATATTCTTTTTCTGTTGGAGACTGCAGTAGGGGAGCACTACCATTAAATATGTGCTCACACGGTTTCTATTACCAGAGCCATTAAGTAAGCTGTTCCTTCTTGTATCTCATACAACTAATGTCACTTCACAAAAATGCCTAACTGCAAAGTATCGAGTTTGCAAAACACATTGCATTCACAATACCTAAACTTATAAAAAACCTAGTGGAAATGGAAACTTTGCCATAAGGATTTGCATGTGCATTTTGTGCATTGGCAGATTTAGTCAATAATAACAGCTATTATTGGCTAAGTGAAACAGAAAAGAGTCACGGCATCTTACCTCTCTCAATAATAATATTATGTCATCTTTCTGCATCCTTACTTCTTTCTCCTTTTCCAGCTCTTGCTGAAGGTTTACAATTTGTGACCTGGCTTCATCTGAAGTTGACCTGAAAGAGCATCAAGGTTTCTAACTATAGCATCTCAGCTACCAATAAATATACTGGGTAAAAAACCAAAGAACAATAAAATCAAACAAAAAGTCACATAACTAGCCTTCCTAAATCTCTCTAGATGGAAACATAGACATGGGGAACAAAAATCTGATAATTTCTAACAGAAGCACAAATCTGTATGGTGTCTCACTAGACCAACGGCGGTAATGCCCCCGATATACCACCCTGCAGACAGATAAATGCCGGTAGGGTGCCCTCTAGTTATGTTGCTTTGTTTTTCCCCAGATTGGATTGTGGCCACTTAGGTGACAATTGGTCATTGCCGGTTCTCAACTCAGCTTAGAATTGAGCTGGTCTAGTAGTATCCATCTAGTAATAATATTTTCAAGTACTTCTATGCTCACAGATTAGGTGCACACCTCTCATTAAAGGACTGAGATCTCTGGGTATCCACATTGTTCTCAAGAACCTGCAATAAAAGATGCCTATGGGTTAAAATCAGACAAACATCATATTCACTAACACAGAAGAAAGGATTATTTTATGATCACTGAATTTATGATACCTGGTGGTCTTCACCACACAGCTTTTAACATTATTCAATTGTGCAGAAAATAAATATCTCGAGTTTTTGTAATCAGCACGTTTTACCACTTAAATGAAGCATTTAGAACGTTTATAAAATAAACCTTAGCAGGTCTGTCATTCTATTTTCTGTTGCAATTGGAAGGCTTTGGGCATTATTAGGGATGATGTTTCTGATGTTATATTGAATTAAAGATGTTTTAAAATGATGTAAAGTGATTATTTACAAATTATCAAAAAAAGCTGCATAGTACAGCCAGATTTTGCTTGAATCCAAACATTTTCATAGTATCAAACGATTATAGTAGGGAGTAGCACTCAAATTGTTACTTCCAGTGAAATTGAGGGCATCCAGTTTATGTATAACCTTCAAAGCAATATTAGCACAACTTATGCCTCCTAGACTGTCTGCCAGGAGAAACGAGACGACTGCTTCATAAAGTCTCTGTTCCGCTAGCAGCCTGCTGTCTGACATCAACAAGAGTGTTGTTGGGACCTGACCATAGGATTCTGAACCTGATACTAGGTTTACTCACCTCAGCACCCTGTTCCTCAGCTTTGAGCCTGGACTCCAGCTCCTCAACTCTATCCTGCAGAGTGGCTCTATGGCTTCTCTCCAGATCCAGCTGTTGCTTACAAACATCCAGTTCAATACGAAGGACAGCTCCACTCTCTGCCTGCACGGTAAATGAACTGGTCCGAAAAACTGGCAATCCAACATCATCACTCATCCTCATTCTTTCAACAATGTGGTAAGCCATGGTGTCCTTACCATTTACAATTGCCCTTTGTCAATTTTAGCAACCCACCAATCATTGTTCATTAATTGCGGCACTGTTGTTTATGGCCTTTTTTTGGGGAAAACGGTTAAACTTTAATACCATTAACCACATACAAATATATATGCAGGGTCGGACTGGGGATTAAAATTGGCCCTGGTGCAAGTTTCTGTCATAGCTGCAGCTATGTGCAGAGGACAGCAATTCAGAGACAAGCTGCAGGGACTACTGGGAGTGCTGCCCTGGGCCAGGCGGTGACTCCCTAAAAACACTACTTAAAAACGGCCTAAAAACACTACTTAAAGAAATGTGAATATAGTGACCTCCATGCTTAATCATCACTAAATACATTCCCCTCTATCTGCAGCCACTAGAATATAGTCCTCCCCATATGTTGGGAGTTGGGTGTAAGTAATGTAAGCATAACCAGTTGGCGGCCAAATTGCTGCAGCAACAGATTGGGGAGAACTGGGCTTTGTTGGCCAGCAGCCCAACGGGCATTTGTCTGGTGTGCCAGATGGCCAGTCTAGGCCTGTTGGCACTACGGTGGAGAAGACACAAAGGACTGAGGTAGTAAGCGGCAAAACACTCAATTGTAAGGAGGATGGAGTTGTTGCTTATAGTATCAGGTTACTTATATGTACTGTGTTGTTTTCTTTGAGTGGCCTTTTTCTTATTTATTGAATTATTTGAGTTTACTGCACCAAATGTTTTGTTTATTTTATGTTTTTCATAGAAATCCTTGGGTCTGTACATTATTACAGGGAAGAAGTGAACACTGGTTTGTAAGTGCATCATTATCCCATTATGATTTATAGTTTTTTCATATATTTCTCTTTATGTATTTTTGCACCCTGGCGAGGATGTAAGTTTTTGCAGGTAGTAGGATGTTATGATAGATGCCCTCAGACTAATTAGGAAGAGAAATAATAGTATTGGTGGTAATGGAGAATGTGGGTGCTTTAGAGACAAAGAAAGGTTTATTAGTTATACTTTGGGGCATGAGTTTACTTGCTGACAAATGAGAGATTGAGAGAGATCAGGATATTTTTGGGTGTTACCTGGGTAATGCTTTTTAAAGCCATATCAATGTCTAGAGATCAAGGGTCAAGAGTGGAGAGCAGATAGCTCAGAAATCATACTTTACATGACAAGAAGGTGATGGTGATGTCTTGTCAGAAAAGGCAACTGATGTGATTACCTAGCTGTCAAGATCAGCATTGGAGACACGTCTGTTTAGGTTGTGGATGTTAATCGTACTTAAGTGCAAACAAATGTTGAGTTTACGTTTGAAATTCAGTAAGCGCTTGAGTTTCTACAAAAGCTAATGAAAGCATCCCGACTCAACTTACCTTAAGCTTTCTGATCTCTATGTCTTTTTCTGATTGCTCTCTCTCCAGAACTTTAACTCTATCACTACAGAGAGAAATAAATATTAGCCCTTCCTACCGGGGGAACTTGAGAACATGTGTAGATATCTGAACAGTGGCAGCACATGTACTGGGAAAAAGTACCAGCTGTGCAGAGGAGGGAATAGATACATTCCAGTGAATGGACGAATGCTTCCCTTGCCGCACTCGGCAAATGCCATTGTTTAAGGTTTCATAGTTCAGGAATGAAAGGTGACAACATTCTACTTGGTATTTGTTGGAACTACAGGAGACAAAAATCCCCCCCAATCATTTTGTACTCTAAAAAACAAAAATAAAACTATAATGGCCTGGTGATAACTTTAAAAATGCCCCGTTGTTGGTAAGCCTGCAGGACATGCAATATATAAGGAAGATACATAAAACAGGAACAGGCACTGGAGTGGTTGTTAACTATAATGCACATTAGCCAGTATAAAACAGCGTCCCCTTTTTAGGGAAGGTTATAATTACTAGCCATTGATGATCTAAATGTACCCTTGAAGTATTCTTTAATAACAAACATCCAATGATACATCATCATACAGTCCCCCCAATCAATATGGAATGACATTGTCTAAACATGTAACTCACTAAGTTCTCTGTAACTGTGCAGAGAGTTCATTTTGTGGATAATTCACTTCTTCTGTATTATCATTCTGTACAGGAAAACATGTAAAAATTGTTATTGTAGTATTTAAAACTTCAATTGTTTTGATTTGTTTGCACTGGGATAACTAGCAATAGTGATATGAATACTTCATAAGGCAGAGGCATTGGACCAAGTGGCCTTTACAGTAGAAGGAGGAAATCTGTATAGTCTTACACTGCATGGCAAGACCCCCATCTTGCTTTGGGTCGCAGGTTTCGTGGGTCAGTAAATGGGTGGGACAGAAACAAATGGGGCAGCAGAAGACCAAACATGATTCTCCCCAAAAATACACAATTATAAAAATAAAATGTCTTAAAGGAATATGATTGATTGGAATATAGTGGAACATTCTAAAACTAGGTTCTAATCTATATGAAATGGGTGAATACATGTGCAAAGTTTCTTCTATTTGCCTCTGCTGTGTCTCTAAAACTGTGTTCTCCAGAATAATCTGCCATATAAGTAATCCTGCCCCAAAAACTTGCATTCCTAGAGATTGGGCCATGCTGCCAAGGAGAGCTGGACAATTTTCCCCTCTAAATTGCTCTAACATATGCTTCCAACATCCATGCGACCCTTTCAAACATACCATGGTGGTCTGGATGTCACTTTGAAGATGTTGAAGGTGATTACTCTGTTCCTGTTTCTTTATTGTTTTTTTCAGTTGGTTGTTTTGTTCCTTTAGACTAGAACGAAGACAAACCTCTTTAAGCTTTTTTCTTTTATTTAAGCATTGAAGACACATTTGAGAAGCTCTGAATCAATTATGTGAAATATTTCTATGAAATAAACAGCCACATTTATATCCCCGAGAACTTGCAAAATGTGTCAAGCTAAAAATAGTTAAATAGCATTGTAAAGTTTGTCAAATACAAAATATCCAGAAAGAAAATAATTTCCCAAACTAGCTGTAAACTAGTGAACCGTAGAATAATGAACATGGAGCAGCACAATCACAACATGTATAACGTATTTGACCAACCTTTCCACCGTTGCTCTGAGTTCAGACAGCTCCTCCGTACCTGCTTGGAGCATTTCACATTCTGGTAACAGCTCTGTGCTCTGCAAGGTAAGAGTTGGTTGAGCCAACAGCACCAACAATTTGTTTTTGTCATGTTAATTCTAGATTAAGAATAAATAGTTGAATGTGTTAGGGTTCCACAATAATACCATAAGGGTCAGTGCTCCTCCATTCTTTAAACCCCAGATGGCACTGTGTATGACCTCTGGTAGCCATATTTGTCGATTACTTCTGTAGCATAAATTCATCTACAATTGTTAGCAAATATGTGGATGATTGTTTGGAATACAGAGGTACACCTTACACTATTTAATCACCTTATCGGCAGCTTTTTGACTTGTCTGCTCCAGCTTTTCTTCTGCATTCTTCAAATTCAGGGCTGCCTGTTGCCACCTCTCCTTCCAATACAATGTCACTTGCTGCTGCTCCTGTATTTGGTTGCCCATCTGTTCATGCGCCTGTTCCAGAGCTACCTCCAAGGTGTTGCAACGGGTACGCAGCGCGTCCCTCTCCTCTTGAAGCTGCTCATGTGAAGACCTAGAAGACAAATTCAGAATAAACTAAATGGAAAGCTCTTCGGCTCTCCATGCTTCTACAGAGAGTGCAGCCTCTTAAAAAATATGATACTATTGTTTGATGCCGTATTTCCTAATGGGTCACATAAACCCCCCAGACACCTGAGTTCTCGTATAGTGTCACTCTCTTCATCATTCAACACGGCTGTCTGCAGCAGCTGTTTCTCCTCCAAGAGTTGCGCACGTTCAGCCTCTAGCGCAGATGCAAGATTTGTGGAGATTTTATGCTCTGCCTGGATCTGGTGCAGCTCATCCATGCAGCTCTGAAGTTTCTGCTGTGTCTGTCCCAGCTCCAGTGTCAGTCTGTCGTTCACCTGGTCAGAATAAACTATAGTAATACAATAGAAAGCCACCAAGACTATTTTTTAACATTTGCATTGCAACTCACATTTACTTTGTAACGTTGCATTCATATTAACACTAAATGAGTATTTGTTGGTGAACAGTCTGGTTTAGTGTTGGCATTAGTTTACAACGCTGTGTTTATTCATACCTGCTTTAGTAAAACAAGCTCCTCCTTCATCTGTACTTTCTCTTGGTCCTGGCGGTTAGCTTGGGCCTTTGCTCCAACCAGCTCAATGTGGAGGTCACTAACCTGGTCGTTAAATCCCTCCCGGCCCCTCTGTGCCCTCTCCAGCTCCAAAGAAAGCTCTTGTGTGCGTCGATGGAGATCCAGCTTCTCCTGTAATGTTGGCAGCATTTGAATCACTGTACATCTAGTGTTTTTGTTAAAACATTTCTTGCTATTGTAGATGCCTGTATTCCAACGTGTAGCTTATGATTTAATGTGAAAGCCTTGGAGTTGGAGCATCTTGCGGGTGGCCACTATAGTGATCAGTGTATGGCCGTTCTTACCTGCAAGAATCGTTCTTTATCTGTCTGTGCAACCTTTAATCTTACACCCAGATCAGAAACCTTCTCCTCTAGCCTCATTACCTTGGAGGACAGCAGTTCTTTCTCCTGTTGAGAATAGCACAATGATAATAAAAAAAAAACATGTCTCCATATAATGACAACGTTTTTGAGGCAAATGCAGAGTATTCATAAATTCTCATGGATTCCCAGACTTCATACAGAACATTCAAGCCTAAAGAGGAGCACTAATTTATATAAAGGGGAGAGGAAACTTAGGGGGGAAGAACGATAATGCAAATCATGTAAGCGGGAAGTTAAGACGGCTGTTCCCAGTAGCATATACATAAAGTGGGTTTCTAGTGCATAAATATATTTATCTGCAAACAATACTAGTCAGGTTTTGTGTTAAAAAATAATCACTCCCGCAACTCTTTTCTTATTGCTCTGTGTATTCTTCCTAGATAATTAAAAAGCTATATCCAATACATTTCCAAAGTTCTCACGTTGATTCACTCATAAACCTTCCCTTAACTGCTCCTACAGACATATAGACCGTATCAATGGTTCTTTGTCAACCGGTTCTTAAATGTCCACTATTAACTACAAGTGAAACTTCTTACAGATGGCTCAATGGAACAGGTACAAGCAGAAGGTAATTTAAAGGTGAGAGATGTCCATACCAGATTGGCGCTGTTGTACTTTATTTGGAGATCAGTAAGTTCCTCTTGCATGTTCTGTTGGGCTTGTATTGTATCAGTAGCCCTCTGATTCGCCTCATTGGTCTGACTGAGAGCCAGTTGACTACCCTATAAAGAAATAAAATGATATGACCTGTATTAATTTAAATTGTCACCTGCACATGTGCACAGGAAAATAAATAATACATGTCGATAATCAGACTGTAAATACTAATGGAAGAAGAGGGACATTGCCAGCGTAATTTAATTTACATCATTAAATGAATAAATTTTCTGAATCCCACCTCTCGCAATGTCCTGAGTTCCTCTAGAGCATGATTTTTTTCGGCCTCCAGGCCTTTAACACGTTTCCGGAAAAAGAGCAGGTTCTCACGTGCTGTCCGGAGCTCTTGGATCATACCATCATTCTCCTTTGGAACCGCAGAGCAGGTCACAGTGTTACTATACTGGTAAACCATAAATTGTATTGTTAGGTTTTAGATAAACATGTATATGTGTTTACATTAGGCCAAAGATAGACTACTGGGCATTTCTAAGCATATGCCATTGAAAATGTTCATTTTTCTCCAGGTGAAGAGATGTACTTTCTCCTTGATATATTACATTAAAGGGAAGCTCATTTTTGTGGTGTTTCTTTTGCAACTGCATTGGGGGATTCTGCTAAATCCACCCCATATGTATTAGCATCTTGCGCACCATCCAGCTCTTTCACATGCTGGTAATGTGTTCGACCAAAGACATCTATCTGCACGTGATATCCGTACCCCAAGCCAACTCCAGAGCTGGCTCAGTGAACAATGTGGTCGGAGGTCTATTTAGACCCTTGTGCACATGCAAGTCAAGCACTCCCAATAACTTCAATGTCAGCACATTCCTACTACTGATATGCAGAGTATAGATCACATAACTGTTTGAACAGTTAGACTAAGATTGCTAGACAAAGTAAGAAAGAGCCCGATAAAAGGGTTTGCCATGTAACCCTTATAACGCATTGTTAAGTTAAACGACATGGTTTTACCGTGGCATTCTTCTGGTTCGTGAACATATTGGTATAATTCAGGTTTTCCAGGTTAGATTTAGCCCTCATGACTTCGATTTCCAAATTGACAATCCTGATTGGAAACAGAGCAGAGGATGTATAATTACAGAAGACTGAGAGGATGTAAGATTGGAACACTGAGGTTGAATTGCATTTGTAATCATTTCCAAAAAATGTCCCGTATTAGTGATACTAACGTAAGACTACTTTACTTTACCTGTAGTAAGATCCTTTAAATGCTATTCCACAACAAAATAAAAATAAATATTAAGGCTACTTTGTATTTATAGAAAGCAGGCCTGCTTTAAATGCTGGGTTGCCAACAGTTAGTTAGTTACTGCCAGGCAAGTTAACCAATGTGTACATCTGGTACATGACAGGGTTGGGGCGGGAACTTAAACAATGCATGGAGGGCATGCACAAAAAATCTAGGCCTATACTGGCATTTTAAATGTATAAAAAAATCACGCATGACATGTTCATGTGTGGGTAACAAAGGACACGCCTGGAACACTATTTGGTTGACGACTGGCCCTACGTGCCAATACTAACCATAGCTTTGCGATTTGAAAACACAGTACAGCAAAAATGTATTTGTCTGTATTACAAAAAACAATGGAAAACAATCATGTCTCAAATCCCAATATAGACATCTCTAGTCACACAAAAGCCATTGTAACCTGTCCTGCAGTTCTCCCCTTTGTTTCTTGTCCTCATAACGAGATATTTCCAGCCAACCTTTCTCCTTCTCCAGTTCAGATATGGAACCTTCTAGCTGCTAAAAATACAGATTTAAGGCAGGTTTAAGAAATGAAGCAAAATGTTACCATTATACAAAGTATATGCAGTACAGACATGTTCTGATGCGCACAAAAAGGAAAAACTACATTAAATGGGCACAAATGCATGTGAAGTGAACCTAGTGCTCCAGTACCCTGCCACGCTAGCCACTCCAGCCACGCTAGCCACGCCACAGATACCAGGCATAACTACAATTACTACAATTCGTAATAAATGGCTAATTTTACTTCAGGGAACTTGATGATATATCCCCTTCTCTAGTCACACTCAACTGCCACCAAAGTGGAACTGTAACTTAATAAAAGGAGAATGATTTGAGGAAGACTCGTACAAATCCTTTGAATATGAAGTTATGATGCCCCTGTTGTGTCCACATAAGGTATGTAATAGATATCTGTAAACACGTTTGCAAATGTTTATGTATTTAACTGCAAAATGAAACATTTGAAAACAGGTCTGCCTTTAACGTATGTACATTTACACTGTACAAAAGCTGCTTCACATTTCTACTATCTGTGTGCACCCATCGCACTTGAAACTCAAATATTTCTAGGTTCTTACTTTCTGCTTTAGGGCCAGCATCTCGGTTTTGGCTTTGCTTAGCTCCAGTTCCTTGTCCCTCTTCCTCAGCTCTTCTGATTGCCCCTCCAGTTTTTCTTTGGCTTCTCTCAAGCACTGCACAAGACCTGCCCTACTTTGGGCACTCTCTGTCAGAGATGCCCTAAGGTCCAAGGACGATCTGCTCCATGCCCTGTGGCCCAATGAAAGCTCCAGACCAGACTCATCAAGGGACGACGTTGGAAGGCGTGAAAGGGAATGTTGGCGTGAAAGTGGTGGGCTTGGCAGGTTCTTGACATAATCTGTGCCACATGGGAATTTACTGACAATACAAATGGAGAAAAACATTATATAGTAAAATTATTTGGATCACATGCAACCAAACAAACATTGTTTTAAATGTTTCAACATCTCAATAATATCTTGTGCTAATATTACATGACCAGGATCTTATTGATATATTGTGTTGTAGATAAAATAGCACATAATCTTAACATTGCATACACACAGTTTAGAAAATAACTGGATTTCTTAGTGGTTGGTGCCCAGTTAGAGGTGAAGCCTAAATGGAAAAGCGTTGCCTTTTTTCAGTACTTTTTACCTGCAAGATATAGCAGCAGTATGTGCTGCAACGTACCTGGAGCGTTCCAGAGAGTGGATGCCCCGCAGAGGACTCACAGATCTGGACCTGTCCAAATGCCGTGGACTCTCGTTGCCTCTGCTGTAGTGTCCAGCGGCCTTTCACAGAACAAATCACAAAATAAGAAGTTACAAAGGACAGAACTTCAAGAAATCTATAAAAAGTCTTGTGGCATTACAAATCTGTATCTGTGAGTTTGTGATAGCAGAAGGTTGTCCTGATGTCTATAAAATTGTGATGTCTCTAATCATCATAACTAGGAACTTCTACGTGAGTTGATCTTTGGCCCCTTCAAAACACACATATTTTTAACTAAAAGTGAAGATTCACCATATGTGTGTAAGCATATCAGTTTAATATTGAAACAATCTGAAACCTCTATGTGCAAAGCAGGGATTTCAACCACAACACACTAGCATTAAAACACCAACGGGAAAGAAGTTAACTCCAGAAAGTCTTTCTTCCAATTTCCAACTTCTTTTACGAAGTTAGAAGTATTCCACGTACATAGGTAATATTTGGAAATGGTTCTACAAGAGAGCCATTAACTACTAGGTTTAACTGCTTCTGAAATATTAGTAGATCTTGAAATAACTTTTTGTTACTAGGTCAAAAAGAATTAATCAGTTGTTATCTCCTGTCCACAAACTACTCCTAAATGTCCTATACCGAATAGTGTTGACTAGAGAAAGTTATGTTCGCTGTCATTCCGAATATGTATACAGCTGGTCTAGCAATTACTAAGTAGTAAATTTATAATGTTGACAATGGGCGCTGTGATCTATTTAATATTTTCTTCGGTCACCTCGATGTGCCTCTCCAGTTCAGATAATGCGAATGGTCTTGGTGATACCATTTCATGTTGGATGCTCCCAAGATCCTTGGAGACCCAACCGGGGGACCGTCTTCCAGTGTCCACATTGTATTGATGGATCCCACAAGGGCTGTAGCGAGAGGGCAAACTGACGTAGCTGTTGCAGACGCGATACGACATTTATAGGGTGTGATTAGCTGGAGATGTAACAATAACCGGGAAGGGGCTGTTACATCACCACTGTCCACATTCTGCCAAGGGTAATGAACAGAACAGGTAATCTACCTAAAATACAACATAAGGAGACAAAACAAGGTTAGCATGTGAAAAAGATTATGCCACGTACCAGAACTACTCCAGTCCCTTGCAAGTACCTTTAGCTAAACATTACACCAGGCAAAAAATGTGCATATACTTCATACTTGTTTAGGTATATACACATATTATTTGTGCACAGACCTACCACTTACGTAAACACAGGTCACACACTGACTTATAAACATATCTCAGAGCTACCTTTTACAGAAGAAAATCTGCAATAATCCTGTGGGACAAATGCATTCTATTAGAACTCCAGCCAACTGTAAACCACAAACAGTAGTGGTAGTTGTCTACCTAGTCTTACGGTTAGTGATCTTTATCACCACGTTCATGCCAGCAGTTTGTCTTATCATTGTTACCGATTACTACCAATGTCTGTAAACAGTCTCAGTTACTTATGAGTTCTATGGCTGGATTCAGTATAGATACCAGAAGCTGACTTATGTAAGTTTACAAGTCTACCAGAACGTTAAAGTACATAAAAAAACAAAGGAAATGAAATCCCTAAAATCAGCAAAGAGAACACAGTTGTTTGTCTAGATCTTCCTTCCCAAGAATTGAGTGTTGAATGTAGTCAATGACATATGGTGCACACATAACAGGTATATCTCCTACGAGAGCTGGTCATTAACTGGAATCATACCTTGGTTCATCAAAGTCCTCATGCCATGTGACATTCACGCAGAAGAACATATAAAGACAATTTGAGGCAAATAAGAATGATTTGGTCCATGTAGTTCTCTTTTCTCGTGCTTTAAAAACCTTATTCAGAAATTGGTATTTTCTTTAGTATTCAGGATAGCCTTACGCCTGTCCCTTGCAAGTTTATATCCCCTACCTGTATTAACCTTTGCCACTTATGCTGGGAAGCGTATCTACCACCCCTTCAGTGACATAAAACATTCATACATCATACATAAAACCAATATATGAATGCTGGACACAGCTCTAGCAGGACTATATCTCAGTGGACAGTGTGCTTCACTTCATACATAATACAGTATGTTCATTTATACAAACCCCCCTCCAGCAATATGATACATATTATTGAAAAACATTGAAAACATAATTGACACCAAACTACCGGTAGTTAAGAAGTTCTACTTTAGCAACTTAAAAGAAAATTATATATATCTTTTTAGCACATCAGTGATTTAACTTTTTAGTGTCATAGGTATGACTAGGACCATACAATTAACACACTCTATGTTAAAAAAAAGTATTGAAAGACTTCTTTTGTATACTAAATACTGTTTTTCATAGTTAGAAACTCTTTACTTGCCAAGCAGTAAGAGCATCCAAACAAGACTTTTTTGTAGATAATAATACAGTTGGGTGGCATAATGGTAAGTATGCATGCTTGTGTGAAGGTGGAAAAGAGGGAGCCCTATGTTGTTTCTACTTAATGCCTACTTAATCGGCTCCTGTACTGGATGCTATGTATGCCAAAGGTATTATGGGGACAGAATAAAGAATTACCTGATTTTTCGAGGTATGGGAGAGGAGATTTTTCCTTTGTGTGCCCTGCTAAATCTCAGAACAAGTTAAGGAGTAAATGGAAGCTTGAGATCGCTTCTATGGTTACATCCAGCAACAAGACTGGAGCTGCTCCCTTTTTTGATTAACCAGTTTAGATTGTGAAACCAAGCAACTGACACAAGCAATGGACATGCTTCTACAGCCATGATCATTACTACAAACGTAGCTGTCTGGACAATTAATGCATGTATAGGCAAGGGTTGGGCTAAATAAACAATACTAGATTTGGGAAGGGAGAAGGGAAGCCCTCTGTTCTTAGATAAGTGAAACTTTTCAGTAATTTGTGTTTATTCACATTTACTAAAACAGGAGATTGTTTCAACTAGTGACAGCAAGACATTGATGGCTCACATGCAAAGTGACTATGTTTAGGATGGATGGTCCCATCTACTTAAAATTTTATAAGTAAAATAGTTAATTTGTCATTGAAATGTTTCACTAAATTGCATTAATAATGATTAATGGGTTACAAATTCTTGGTAGAGCCCTAGCCCCACCTCTAAACATGGATGGGTTAGTATGACATACTGTGGAAGTTATCCAAACAGATTCAAGTTATTGTGCCCTGGAACTGGTGATAACTACAACCACCATTCCCAGTCAAAGACTTTTGCATAATGATAGTGCTGATCGGATGAGGTCATTTAATAAGTTGTCCCAGTTTCCCCAGTGCATACCGTTGTTAATGGCTCATAAGCACAATTTCCCCTTGCTGGGAAAGCATATAGCGGGAGTAACTAGACTGTCCTTATTTTGCTTTAGCCTTAGATAAGTCCACATAGGATGTCTTGGGACAATTTTACATAGTTTGATTACCAACCCACATTATCTATGCAACACAACTTATCTACGCAACACAACTTTTCGGTACAGGTTTTGTTCCTCTGTGCCACCGGGGTGGTACTAAAGTGTTGTATGTGAGCATGAATGTGTATGTATAAGTGTATTTGAGCATGAGTGTGTATGTATAAGTGTATGTGAGCATAAATGTGTATGTATAAGTGTATGTTAGCATGAATGTCTGTGTATAAGTGTATGTGAGTATGAATGTCTAAGTATATGTGTGTTAACATGAATGTGTATACAAAGGTGGCACTGTGGGACATGTTGCTCGGGGAAGTTGGGGGATCTCTGGGCAATTTTTGCACCTGGGCCCTGTGGTTTCTAGTTATGCCCCTGTCTAAGGCTAAATGCTAAGCGACATTCACTCTGCATCACTCTAGTGAATGTCTGAGCATCCGATCCCACTAGCTAGCTTGGTGTATTACACTGTGATAATATATGCCTTTTAACCCCCTAAATGCCAGAGTAGCATATAGGGGTATAAGGCATTTCTGGAGGCAGAGTGGCACATAGGGGATCAAAAGGCATATCATGGGGCACAGTGGCATATTGAGGGTTAAAATGCATATCATGTGGCACAGTGGCATTTAGAGGGTTAAAAAGCATATAGGGGAGTATAAGGCATTTCTGGGGCAGAGTGGCAAGCCTGGGGGCAGATGCGCATTACTGGGGGGCAGGTTGGAAAATAAAAGAAAATAAAAACCAAAAAAATCTTTTTCTCAATCATAGCTTTTATTAAAAAAAATAGTTTACTCAAATTAACATTTACTAGTAAAACCTATATTCAGGCTTTTTTTCCCCCTAAATTAATATTCAGATTTTGGGGGTCATCTTACCCTCGAGCAAATATCGTAATAGGACTCGCATTTTTATGATTACATTACGCTGAGTTGTAGGCACATCATTATGTCATTGTTTTACTAGTATCATGTTAAAAATACATTTTCAAAAGTATTGTTTGTTTTTAAAAACTGTTCTAGTTGTTGCATAATGTAATGTATTCACTAAAGGCAAAGCTGTGATTTGAACTCCCTTTTTCATTATAAATGACCAGTATAGCACGGTTTGAAAAATAATTCAAGCTTAGGCGGCTCAGACGTTCCGCTCCTACATTTTCGCTTTAGTTCGATAAAAAATGGAGAGGTTCCAGCGTTGTATGATTTCTTTCCCGCCCTTTGAATACCCCAACACTAGAACGCGGATTACGAATCCCACGTTTTTCGCTTTCGCCACCGTATATCCGCTTTCTACCAATCAATGCGCAGGGTTGAAAGGAGGCTTGGGACGCAAGAAGAAAGCGAAGGGGAAGTAGGCGGGCGTACCGGTCGGTGACGTAAGTGGCGGTTGTGTACTTGCGGTAGGGTCGAGCGGTAAGTTCGTTGGTGGGAACCGAGTGGTTGTCCTTACTTGTGTTTGAGATTGTTGGTATGTGAAGTGAAGCCGTCGTCGGTACAGCTTTGTGTTTTTAGTCCCGTGTGCGTGTCTGTTAATGGCGGAGTTAAGCGCTGGGATTTCACGTTCGAATCCGGCTTCTAGCTCTCGTGATGCAGCAATTAACCTCATTAACTCGGCTGTCAGCCTCTAATGTACGTAGAGCGTGTTAACCGTTTGTGCTCTTCCATTTTAATTTGCCTTTCTAACGAAAGCTCGATGTAATTTCCCTTCAACCAGAAATTTACATTAATTGGCCCAATCAAAAGGCATCGTGTCTTGCGTATTGGAATGACTGATGCCTGATTCATCCTCCCTGACTCTCCCAAATTCATCCTGCGTTCTAACGCTATGTACGTGGAGTATGTTTGCTGTAAATTACACTTGGCAGTTGGCGATGCTGAAATATGGGCCTTATAGGCGGAATATAGCCTTCCAGACTAGGCAAGAGGCCTTTGTGTCTATGAGGTATTGCTATAGGTGTGTGTGTGTGTGTGTGTGTCTGTGTGTGGGAAAACATGTCAAAGAAAAGAACACTTTTGGATAATTTGGTCCTAATTAATTTTATAACTTTGGTAGCGAATGTCGTATGCATAATACCTTTTACAGGTACGTTGTTACTATGTGCAATCCCCAGATATTACCTTTTTATTTTCTTACGTTTTGACACACCTGCTACTGTAGCGGGTTTATCACTATTGCTAATTCTCACTTGTGAATTACTAATGTCTACTGGTTAAGTGAAATGTTACTGTGTCGTACTAAGGTGTCCGATGTGAATGCAGAAGCACCTGCCGGATAATGCTGTTTAAATCTGTTTACGATCCAGCTCGAGAATATTAAAGGTAAGCGCGTCATCCACTTATATATGCTTTTGGTAGGCAGACCGGGGGCAGTTTCACTCGGCATGAAGCGTCAGTTCTCTTAAACTCACGCACACCCTTGGCAGCCAAAACATTGGTGGTCTTGGTGCTAGTGTAATATTGCAGAGAAGATCAGACACTTCCCTAAATTACTTTATCTATGTATGGTAACAAAATCACTTTGTGTGGCTGAACTGGTTTTATTTAGAAGATCTAAAGACCTAGAAAGTAGTAGAAGAGACATTTATGGGTAAATGCCAGATAAATCTGGGGAGCAGTGCAGAGACAGCGGTAGTTTCATTCTAGGCTATCACATTGTATATAAATGATGGCCATGGGGTTGTTCTGCAGCTGTTAATGACCGATGCGTTACATCGCTGCTGATTTTGCTATTTGCTGTGGGATTGAATAGTTGTGCGTGTGACGGGATGATAAGTGAATGCACGCATGTTCAGCTGGGTATTGTCTCTGTTAGATGCACCGTAGGAAGAGGTACTGGTCTCCTGAGGAGCACTACAGAACTCAGATGTGGAAGAGGAGGAGACGGTCTCCAAGCAGGGACCCAGAAGAAAGGAGGAGATTACGGCAGCGATGGAAATCTCCACACAGGTCTCGCTCAAGGAGGTAACTATCTGGCAGAAGCTGTAAATCTGCAATTTTTTTTATTTGTGCACCTGGAGCTTTATGTAGCTGCCTACATATTTTGAATCTTGAAAGACAGCCCTCCTAGGGTTAAATACAGTTTCGATTAATTTTGTCTTCAGTTCTGGTGTTTTAAAGTTTAGATTCTATCTGATAGAAGTGGTGTAATCGTTTATTTCTGCCCCCCTGCTTTAGCTCTAGTCAGTAGCACTACATACACGTGCACGTATATGTTTGTAATGCAAGTAACAAAACACTAATCATACGTTTGAAGTACAGTTTCTAAATACATCTACCACAAACTGACATTTTCCTTTATTTTGTGTGCAGCCACCACAACAGAAACACATACTGGGGGAAACCCGATAATATATATTCTGGTGATGTTTGTTACTCGGAGGGTGCCAGCTCTTCCTCCTACAGTGAGAGCTACTCTTACTCTGCACATTCACCCCACCGTCCACGTTCCAGGAATCCCGAAAGAAACCGCTATGAGAAGCGTTATCGCTCGGGATCGCGCAAGCGCTCCAGGTCTGGTAGTTGGAATTCTTCGGTGAGTATAGATTACATGGGTGAGTGACCTCTGAAAAACCATACCTCATGCTGAAGGCTTGATTCCCCTAATGTGTATGCTGCTGGGTAGTCGTGTTTGAATCCTCGAGTTACCTTGTCAAAAAGCTGCATTACTGTAACTATGCTGTGATGGGACTGGGGTAAGTTAACAAACTCGAAATAACATGCTTGCTACATCTGATAGGAAACCATTGTTAGTCCGTCCAATGTAATGCTCCATTTGGTCTTGTTTTACACCAACATTGTCGGTGATGGTGTCCCAGTCGAGCATGTTTTTATGCCTTTGAATTTGGAATCTTTATTAGTATTTAACAAAACAAACACATGAAATGTAAAAATATATATTTTTAATGTTTGCAGTTGTGCTGCATATGCCCGCAGTTCTCAGGACGTTGTTGCTTTGTCAGGCAATGCCGGCACGTGCATCGCCTTTCCAGCAGCCGTCTTTTTGGATTTGTTTTTTCTATGCCTTAAGTATCTATCAGCACAGCAGTAATAGCTAAATTTTTTCCGCTAACTTAGCCATTTGTCTATGCCATTGCTGACAAAGTGCCTAGCATATAGTTTTATGTGTGTGTATGTATATATATATATATATATATATATTTATATAAATATACACACACACTTTTTTCCCTGGGTAACTGTCTTTTAATTGTTCCTAGCACATTCCAACACTTAGCAATTTCCTCCGGACTGCCTCTTAGTGAACATGGCCCAGTGACCTGTGCTTGTGTGTTTTTTCCCTGCACTGAGTTTGCTCAGGCTTCGTCTGCAGGCAGCAACACCTGTAGTGAGAACATTGAGTTATGCAATTGTAGAGCTAGAATAAATGTAAAGGCTGTACCATTTGAAAGTAACATATAATTTGAATATACCAGCCTTTCTAAACAGTGTTTCTGGGCTGGCATGCTGTGCCGTTGCTGACTTCAGTTAATCGTCCACTTGTAATAAACGTGCTATATAGTTGATTCTTGGGGAATGTCATTGATTTAGTAATAAATGAGGAGGGGAGGGGTAGAATGCGACACTGTTTATTGGACCAACAGATTGTAAAAGTATTGACGTTTTGTACAAGGCATTATTTGTCCAGCTTATTCAGCCTAGTTATTAACGCTGCTCCTCTACTTAAACAACGTTCTAGTTTAGACAATGAAGTGATCTTGGAGTGTGATGAATGTGTCCAAAGTGAGATGACCGCTCCGGCCTTCTTTTCAGTAATTGCTATAGTAAAACATCCAATCTGAGTTTATAAATCCCACATAGTGCAGGGCAGTGCCTTACATGTGTCCTGGAGCCAAAGGATGATATGATAACCCGAGCGAGGAGTGGGTATGGTGAAATCCTAGTTTGATCCTGATATTTCAGAGCATTTTACGTGCTTGTATTTATAACATGAGCAGGTTTCCCGGAAGCGTGTGAAGCATTTTGTGCTGGATACGAGTGATAAAACAGGAGATGTAACTTGTTTAAGTCGCAGGGACTGGGCTGTTAGTAACTATTTCCACCATCACACTTGCACAAATCATATGTTCACTGACTAAAATGTTTGCGTGAAGTCATTGACATGTTGTACTGTAAAATGTTCTCGCCAGTTAATAACCTGATTGCTGTTGGACACCTGTGGTGGCGAGGGACGGTGTTCACTGACAACGCTTGTTCCCCAGAGTTACTATCAGCTGATCAGTGTTTCGTCATATATTTTGCGTGATCTGTCATCTGGTTATTAATTAGTGGGACAGCGCATGCAGTCAATTAAGAATCTGTTGGTTCTCTAAATGGTGATTTGCGTAGCATCCACCACACTCCTCGTTTACTACTTACCCAGATGCCTCAGCGATGCTGTAAAATTGTCACAGGACAAAAGTAAAAGGTGAAACTATAGTTTTGTAAAGATATGATGTCATATACTAAGGGGTAGAGGAGTATAATATAGGTTTGCCGGACTTTACCATTAATTCAGCAGGAAGTGCTTGATTGCATTCAGTTCGGCCTTAACTCTGAGCCGTCTCTAACTTGCACGTCTCCCTTTGCAATATCCCCTATCGTTCTATGTTTTTATGCATCTGCACACCTCTCAATCTCCACCGCCTTGGACCCGCATCTCCCTAATGTCCCTGCCTCCCTGAATTGTACCGCCAATGGTCTGCCGTACATCTGTTGGCGGGTTGACTTGCAGAAGAGCCATCGGAGTGCAAAGGACGGCCAGAGTGTGGAGGATGACAAAGAAGGGCACCTGTTGTGCCGGACCGGAGAACGCATCACGGAGAGATGTACTTACCGCTCTTCCGTAAAACTTTATCCTCTATATTCTTCCCCCTACCTTTCCCTGAACTCCCCACTTCTTACAAAAACCACACGGGGCTGAGGGAGGTAAAGGGAATGCCCGGTATAATAAATGTTACCTCGTTTGAAAAATAACAGTGACATCGTTTACCATTTCCCAGCAAGCTATTAATTAGCAGAGACTTGGCATGGGGTCTTAATATGTGTGGCTTAACCACAACATGCATGATGAATGATATACTGTATATAGCCACAAGAAAACAACATTCTTCTAACGAAGCAATGTTATTTAAAGATAGATTCTACAATTAACGGGGGAGACGGTTAGAACTGATTTTTAGAATCAATCAAGAGAATGTTATTCTGACATTGAAAATAGCTTATATGGTACTTGTTTTTATCTACATAAGATTAAGTCTAGAATTGTAACCAGACTCCAGAAGCACTAAAATGGCAGGGGATTTCTTCCAGGCATTGTTTAAAATAAAAATCTAGGCTTGCTGCCCCTCTCAGTTTTAGTAGTGATTGTTGAACATATACATAACTCACTGGTCACTGATAGGTGATGAATCAAAGGCAGTACAACTGTGGCTTATCGGTTATGCTAAAGACTCCACAGCCGAGGTCGTCTTTATAGCTTGGACTTTTATTAAAACATGTATATCGATGTTTAGTTCTGTTGAACAAATTGGTGTCAGTATGTTCCATAGACTTTAAGTTTTTAGTTTCTGTCTTCTTACAATGCTCCTATGTTTTTCAGATGAGATTGTGGGAAGCCTGGGAGAGGGGACGTTTGGGAAAGTTGTGGAGTGCATGGACCATGCCAGGTTTGTAAACTTCGGTTTCGGGGAGGGGGGATTTATTGACTTAAGCAATCACAATTTATTATTTACCCGTAGAGGGAGAACTCGAGTGGCTCTTAAGATTATCCGCAATGTGAAGAAGTACAGAGAGGCAGCCCAGCTGGAAATTAATGTCCTAAAGAAGATCAAAGAGAGAGACCGGGAGAACAAATAGTATGTCTGTTTCATATCTGTTCCTCTGTGAGCTGAGAGAATTTTAAATGTGGTGGATAGGCATATGACTGTCCCAACCAAGGTCTGGTTAAGATTTTAGGCTATACAGCAGAAGAAAATGGGCAGACTAGATGGGCCATCAGATTATGATTCTATATAAATAAGGTAATAATAATACCCTAAGTCCAAGCGTGCTTTGCACATATATATTGATGTGAACTCGGTATAAAATGGCATATGAATCATTAATTTTTAAAGGTTAATGACCTAAGGCTTGCTGCCTAGGTTTTAATTCTTTTTTTTTTGGGGGGGGGGGCAGCGGGGTTGCTCCCTCCAAATGTAACTATTAGAC
>VKOC01000003.1:26144646-26155532 GCA_009364415.1 Spea multiplicata
AACCCAGGCAACCAGTAAATGCTGGTACCTAGGCATGATGGGACTGTGCTTGCTGTTAGCAATCATTAGTTGCTGTTAGCAACTCCTATCATGCCAAGTCAGCCATTACACGCTGGTAGTGGGTGGCTGTAATTGATGTGCAAACCCCATACTTCTGGCAGCATCAATACACAAGGGGGGGCAGCTAGCTAGGTTTCAGCATGTACTGGCTGACTTGGCATTATAGGAGTGTGATTGCTAACAGTAGTCACAGTCCCATCATGCCTAGGTTCCAGCACTTACACATCCATCCAGTAAATGCTGGAACCTAGGCATGATGGGACTGTGATTGCTGTTAGCAATCACACTCCTATCATGCCAAGTCAGCCAGTACATGCTGGTACAGGGTGGCTGTAAGTGATGTGCAGACCCCATACTGCTGGCAACATTCATAGACAAGGGGGGCAGCTAGCTAGGTTTCAGCATGTACTGGCTGACTTGGCAAGATAGGAGTGTGATTGCTAACAGCAATCACAGTCCCATCATGCCTAGGTTCCAGCACTTACACATCCATGCTATCACACACACACTCATTTATTCATATAATCATTCATTCACAGATTCATTCCCTCAATCACACACACTCATTCAAACACCCTCCCCACCCCCTTACCTGCACTGCAGCTCCTCGATGCCGCTCACAGACTTCAGCAGGGGGCGCGGCCTCCCTCTGCCTTCTCTGCTAAAGCACAGAGGAAGTAGGATGTCACGTGAACTCCTCTGTGCAGTCCAGAAGACCCTCCCACAAGTAAGTAGCAGGGCTTGAGGTGCGGCTCGCGTAAGATCGGTTGCCCTGGCTGCCGATCTTACGCAGGCCGCACCTCGAGGTCTCGCGGGCCGCATGTTGGACGCCCCTGGAATATAGGCATACAGAGGCAGTTTGTCAGCAACTATCAATCCTGTGTTCTGATGGCTAATCCAAGTTTTAAAGGCTAAATGATCATTAGAACACACTTTTCAATAAAGATGGTGCAGCTTGAAATGTCCTTGTGTGTAATATATATTACACACACTCAACTTATATGTTTTATCTGAATTTTTTGCTAAACAGTTGTACTATTTTATTGCACCCCCCATATCCAAAGGGGAAAAAATTTAACCTTTCCATTCTCTGAGGCGTGTTAGAAAGTTGTGCTTCTTTGACCTCTCTTTGTCCTTTTAGTGATGCGCTTGTCCTCGCTGAGCTGGCGAGTTGACCAGACTCTTAGCTCTAGTGTTGTACAGCAAGTGAATGAGCCACTTGTGCACCTAAACCTATGTGTGACCGATACTTACAGTTCCAAACCTGTCACCGTTACTATGTCTGCCATGAAACTAAGAGTACTATTGACAGGTAAGATAAGTCATTGTCATTGTGGGTAGAGATGTATAGAGTAGAACAATGTTAAGGATTTGAAATTAACCTTATGTTCATTTATAAAAGTTAAAACCAATGGACAGACTAATGAATAGTTTTTGTTTGGTGTCAAGTTTAATGACATTAGTGAGTTACCATTTGCATAGACAACACTGCCCAAAGCTTTAGTCTGATTAGATTTGCAAGTTTGTTCCATTAAAGGATAAGTAAATGTTAAAAGTTATGTAAAGGAAGATCCATTTGTATTTGGGAAAATCTATGTATTCATTTAAACAGACACTTCTGCCAGCAACTAGGACATAGTTTGTGTTCTCTATAAGAACAGACAATGGTACAAAGTTCAAACTGATCTTCCATGTAGTACTAGGATGATAAGGACATTTTCCAAATCGCACAAATTGAAAATATAACCTCAAAAATCTCTTGCATCTGATGGGTGACACCCAGGCCTACCCTGTGGATTTGCAGAGTTTTTGCTGTACTTTTTACAGTATTTTGAAAATATTTCCTGTTTTTTTTTTTAATGCAGATTTAGCTTGATGCAGTTTTCTTCCTCTAATGTTGATGGCTGTTGTGACCATCTGACAGATCAAGTAACTTTTCTCTATTTGTAGAAATGAAGCAAGCCTTGGAAATTATGAATGCGCTAAACTAAGACTGCTAAATCCACAAATCTTCGAAAAGGATTCTGGCACAGGGAGACCTTGCTAAGAATGATGGAAGAGAAGATTCCAAGCATCACCGACCAACAGTATTCCAACTTGTGCAGTACTTTATAACGTGAGCTGTACCCTGCCTTGTATCTAAGGCAAGCTTGGTGGATTGGTTGTGGAGCTTTGTAAGTCACTGCCTGCAGACCTGGTACATTTTTGTAAAGTTTCCTTGTGATACCGCCTTTAATTGCTGAAGTTGATCCATATGTGCCAAGATCCGAATATTTGGCTGAGGAAGTAGACTCATCAAACATGGCAGATTGAGAACGAAGTTCCTGTCTATCTGGAAATCACAAGAAGTGTCATTGACATAAGAACTATTCCATATATTGCTTGGTATCAGCCTTGGCTTATAACTTCAATAAATAAAAAACACCTGCACTTATTTGCATTCAGTAAAATGCATTGAAGGCAATAGTAAATGTTCTAAAATATGCATTAAACAAACATTTTTGAGACTTTTTTTGTAAATAAAAATGTTACCTTATAGATATAACCGCACACATTTTTTCGTGTTTTGTTGCATTACGACCTGGATTTAAAATTGTGTTTTGGGGCGTTTGTAACATTTGCTTTACACAACAAGCCTACCGCTTTGAAACAAACAAAAATTAAGACAAAAAAAAACAGAAAACGTGAGCGTGCATAACTATTCACCCCCACACACGCATCTAGGCACTGGGATTTTTCCACATTCTCCAAAGCAAAACTGCTCTAGCTCCTCCTAGTTGGATAGATTCCGTTGGTGTACAGCAATCTTTGTCATACCACAGATTCTCAATTGGATTGAGGAAAGCTTTGACTAGGCCATTCCAAGACACTTAAATTTTTCCTCTTAAACAACTCGAGCATTGCTTTAACAGTATGCTTAGGGTCTTGTCCTGCCATAGAACTTTGCTGCTCATTCAGTTATCTCTGGTCTCTCTGTTGCCGCTCTGATTATTACCCTCCTTGCCTGGTCCGTGAGTTTTGTTGGGCGACCCTCGCTTGACAGGTTTGTTGTGGTGCCATATTCCTTCCATTTAACGTCTGTGGCATGTTCAAAGTTTTATAACCCAACCCGTATCAGTAATTCTCCACAACTTTGTCCCTGACCCGTTTGGAGAGCTCCTTCATGGTGCTGCTTGCTTGGATGTGCCGCTTGCTCAGGGGTGTTGCAGAGTCTGGGGCCTTTCAGACCAGGTACATATACGTATATAGCTCCTGATAGCTGTCAAATAAACTGTCGGTATATAGTGGAATTTGAGCTTTATAAGTTTGTTTCTGCCATGGGCTGTAGGTGATGGAAGGTAGCTGATGTCAATCAGGAAGTGGAAGGCTGAGGGTCATGAGAGTAGTACTGAGTGAATCCTTCTTGGCATTTATTGTATTTAGTCAGTGAGCAGCTATGTCCATTGAATGTGTGTTTGTTGATTGTGAGAATGCCTAAGGGGAAGATGAGGTTTTTTGTGTAAATTGTATAAACAGTGAACTACAGCCAATAATAAATCTATCTCTAGTTGTATCTGGAAAGTTTCCCTTGGCTGCCATTGTATTAAAGCTAAACATTTTGAACACCTGCCTCCCTATGGGTTTTCATCAAGAATACAGCAACTGAATATTGGTTATTAATTCATTTGTTTTGGAGCTCTTATAATAAAAAGCTAACACACCTGTGGCATGAAGTGAAGGGATTAAGATTGTGATGGATGAGTGGAAGCATAGGACTTACCACATTTGCCCCCAAACAACCTGCCTGTGGTATCCTCAAACAGCCTCACTGTGCAATGCTTTCCCCACACTTACACATTCATGCAATCACACACGCATTCATTCATTAATTATTCACAAACATTCATTCACTCATTCATATTCATTTCCTAATTTACATATACTAGTCATTTACAGATATTCATTCACCCATTGACAGATACCCCTCAATCATGCATACTCATTCATACCCCCACCCCCTTACCTGAACTGCAGATCACTCTGTGCCACTCGCAGACTTCTGCAGGAGCTGCTGCATCCCTCTGCGTTCTTCTCTTGTACTGCCCGGGAAACGTAAAGGCCCGTGACTCCGCTGGTTTCCTGCTTGTCCTGGGTGGAATAAGAGACACTGCTCACACAGCGAGCAACACACAGGTAAGTGGCAGGGCCTCTGTGGAAGTGGTCCCGGGGTTTGCGACCCCTGCGATCATGGTTAATGCAGGCTTTTTTTCCCGCATTAAAGACGGCCATGGTGGCCATTTTATTAACATTTAGGGCGGCTTGGGGGGGAATTGCCCCCCGGCCCAGCCCACCCCTGGCTGGGGATGTGTCTGCCTGCCAGTGCTTACCCAGTGCCCACCCAGTGCCCAGCCGCTGGTCCAAGTTTGGATTAATGTAGTGCACCTGTTTCTGGTGGTGGTGCTGCAATGCAAAATATAGTGTGGGTCTCTTCCAGTGGCGGAACTACAGGGGTCGCAACTGCGACCGAGGCCTGGAGTTCTGCCAGCCAGGGGGGCCCAAGGCTTGCCGAGCGGTCGTTTAAAGCAACCGCTCAGCTCCCTTCTGTCTCCTCTGCTCCCTGCCGCCGCCTGCCTCAGCGCTGCCCCCAACTGCAGTGGTGGGAGCGTGAGGCGCTCAGCAGTGAAGCCGTGCGCACCGCGGCAGAGCAGAGAGACGGGGGTAGATTGGGTTGGGGGTGGCCCTTAACAGATTCTCGCACCGGGGCCCTGAGGCTTCTAGTTACGCCCCTGGTCTCTTCCTAACCCCTAAGATGCTGCTGCTGTAAGGTCCATAAAGGTGGCAGGAACCTCCCCAATTAAAAATATATTGCTCCGAATTTTAGTCCGAAAATCAAATTCATTGTCCAAAAACGAATGTGGAAAAAACGAAAATAATGTCCAAGTACTGTACAAGTACTAAAAAATCCCCTGGCCCTGAAGGGGTTAACAAACATACCGTAAAGAATGGCACCCCCCATTCTGTAAAAGAAAATCAGTCTGTCATGAAGAGGTTAACAACACTACATTTTATTGGCCATTGATCTCTTCATGGCAGCGCTCACTTTCCTGATGTTAATTCTCCCAACCGCCACCAGCTGGCATTTAACACACTGATCAGGCCCCTCCCCACTTGTTTGTATTACGAAGCTACGCAGTCCTAGAAAGATAAGGAAATCACACGGCCCTCTGGGTTACACAGGAAAAGGCGCCGCCCCCAAACAGTAAATAGCCAATCAGTGCGCAGAAAAAGAGCGCTGCGCGAAAACTGCGGAGAAAACTCACGGGAAAGGTGACAGCGCGGAAAGTTTTGCTAAATAGCGAAAAGGTGAGCGATCGGGGTACAGCAGACTTGGCGTTTAAACCGTAGCGCTTTCAACGCGTGATGGATTAGGGTTACACTGCACTGCTACCGATGTTTCTCTAGTTAAAATGCAACTGAAATCCTTCTCGGCTGAGATTAGTGTGAGTGTGAGTTGGATCTCCAGTTTGTACAGAATTAATGACACCCGGACCCTAATAAAGAGCGGCTCGGCGGGATCTCGAGTAAATCGTGTATTATAACGGCAGGCCAGGTCAGGGTGTGCGGTCCAGACATGTACAGACACCATGTTAATAAGCTGTCGTCTTTGCAACATACTACGTGCAATATGTTTTATTATGCTGTGAGTTCCAGAGATCTACTTCTGCATCCATTCAGTGGTTCTTGTGCAGAGGATTTCCTGTAAGGTGTTCGTGGTAATCATATGTTTATTCAGCTTACCTTTGTTTTTCTAGTAGGTCCCAGAGAGATGCCCGAGTGCCCAGAACTCCATCTTGCCGGCATATTTATTAACACCAGATGTGCCGGAGTTATATTTGGCGGAGCGGTAGAGAAATCAGCGGTCAGCAAGAATGCGGAGGTGCCTTTCAGCTGCCCAGATTACACAGTCAGTTCTGTGTCGCGTGGGAAAGAGCTGAAGGTGTTCCTCAGCCCCGTGTCTTCTAAGTATAAAGCCACCCATATTGTCTTTCGGTTCGGTATGTCTGGTAGTTTCACAATGACCCCGGACGATGAGATCCCCAAGCATGCCCATCTCCGTTTCTACACCAAAGAGGTTCCTCGTCAGGTGCTCTGCTTTGTGGATCCGAGGCGTTTTGGATCCTGGGAAGTAAACGGCTCGTGGCAACCAGAACGTGGCCCGTGTGTGATGCAGGAATATGAGAAATTCAGGTTTGGAGCGCTGCGTCATGTATATCGTGTTTTTTTTTTTATTGATAGGTAGAATTGCCTGCTTATAAAACAGTGGTCTCTGGATTCTTGTCGGACTGGAATTGGTTTAAGTGAAAAGGGATTATGAAATGGCCTTGGTAATGCTACGAACACTAACGTCTTTTGGTTTTCTCTTGTTACGTTTGGTGTTTTTTTTACATCAGAAGCGTTTATCCGATTATTTCTTAGAGCAACGAATACTATCAACCCATCAGTGACCTTTTGCGTCACACGAAGCTAGTATTCATTATACCAGAGTAGATATAAATGGGGCAAATGTAGTTATCTGCAGTTCCAATGCTGTAAAACCGGTCAGTAGGTACTTTGAAACGTAATCATTTTGGTTCCAGTCACTTTAAGGATTTTTGTGTGTGGTTTTCTTTCATGTTCCATACAGGGAGAACATTTTGGAAAACTTGTCTGACAAAACGTTTGAGAAGCCCATCTGTGAGGCTCTCCTGAACCAGAAATATTTCAATGGTATTGGGAACTATCTGCGGTCCGAGATCCTGTTTCGGTAAGGGTGCAATTGATTGGAGAGCCTTTGATGGGTGATGCAGGTTAGCAGAGGAGATGGTGAATAAAAAGAGAAGTACGAGGAACTGAGTAGTTACTGAAAGATTATCTACTCAACAGGTCACAGGTCCCCCCATTTATGCCAGCTCGTGCTGTCTTGGAAGCTGTGATGCATCAGACTCAGGTGATATGAATCACAATGGTATATTCATTTTATGAATCTATTAGTCCTCCCAAATAGATAATTTTTGGTTAATCCAGTCGGATTTTGACCTATATGTCTGTCACGGTCCCGGGTCCTAGTGTGCAGAGGTCCGCTTGCAGTTCACAGAATCCCGATGTTAAGATCTCGGGCTCCATTTCTGTCAGGCGGGCATCTGCGCACACTCCCCGGGTACCGGGGCTGCTTTCTGATCTTCCTCCACTGGCGTCCGGCGAACCGATCGCCGGTGCGTGAAGCGGGAGGTCAGGTCTGGGGGTTCCGCAACAAACAGAAAAAAGGCTGTTCCTCGCCATAGGAACCCCCAGAGGAAGTTACTTACCGGGGCGCGGTTATTTCCCACGGATGGAACCGTGGGTCAGAGGGACGTTTAAGGACACGCCCCTGATGCAAGTTGGGGGCATGGTTTTTGAGTGGCGCCGGATTTAAAAATCCAATAGTACTCTTCACCATCACCCTTTTGTTGTCCATTTTCCTAGTCTGAGTTAGTTGTTGCTGTTCTACTTTTGACCCTTCGCGTGCCTGACTACCCCGTGCCTGCTGATTTGGTACCTCTGCCCGTGACTCTTGTTTACCGACCTGGCTCGTCTGACTACCTGTATAGTATACCTGACCCTTGGCTTGTCTGACTTCCTGCATTTTTCTGCCAGCATGGCAGATCGTCCTGGGTTACCTGGTGGTTCACTAGACAGAAGAACTGCTGCGGTGAGTGCCCTTGGTGCTAGCGAACGTGACAATGTCACTTGGTATTTTTGTAAAAGGCCAATCTGCCATTTTTATTTTGAAGAGTAGTGAGATAGACCAGGTTAGCTTCAGTGTCCTCTCAGAAGAAGAAATGCCATCGCCACCTTTCTGCGTCGTGACATTCATTAAATGCGGTCGGTCAGGAGAGCGGTGTGCTTACAAGGATGTTACCCCCTCGGCAGCCGGGTTTAAGATTGAACCCCTTGGCACCCAGTCAATGACTTTTGCAGGAAAGTCTGTCCTATAGGATACGATGGCAGTGAGGCTGAGGTGTTTCGGCCTTTTGCATAATGTATGCTGAGGTATATACATAGAGTTCCAAGTTCCTGATGTTTGACACAAGCAAGCACTGACCACAATACAATGGGGAAAAGTCACATCACGACAATGCCGGACTGGGACTTAATACCTGCCCCGGAAATAATTGAATACCAGCCCCGTTCTTCATTGTGCCATTTTTGTTGGGCTCTGGCCTCAATATTTTTTGTTCAGAATAGGGACAAACCCTCCATTTTAGAGTATATTTTAACACATTAATTAGTCTTATTAAGATAAATCCGAAAACACAGTTCCTGATATGACTGTGCCCCATGACATCATGTAATAGGCTGGGACCAACCGAGAGAGTTCAGTTTTAAAGTTTGTAAAATGTGGAAAAAAAACATCTTTAGTATTAAATAAACTGTTTTTCAAATTTATTTAAATAAATGAATGTAAACAAAGTTATTCACAACAGAGAGGTCTCTTTCACCATAGGCATTACAGATTGCAAATTAACTTGTAGCTCACCTAAAAAAACAATTTAGAGCCAAGAATGTATGAGGGAGGGGGATATCTGTGAGCGGCATAATTATCAGAGAGTTAGTGTGTGTGTGTGTGTATTGTTTGTGGCTGTGTTATGGTGTTTGTGTAACTGTATGTATATGTTGTAAGAATGTGTATGTGTTGCATCTACTTGATACAATAACTACATATTGCTTGAATGCTACTGATTTCTCTAGTCTTTACTTTCTAGCCTTGTCTATAAATCAAGTTTGTTTCTAAATGAAATACTACTATGTGAATGAGACCATGGAGGCTGTTACTCATTATTCTATTATGTTTGCAGATTCCATTGATGAACTACACAGTTCATTCCCATGAATGATGTCTCATTCTCAAGTACACAATGCCCCATTCCAGAGATTTTTTTTGACCATGTATCAATGTTTCTCTTTTCTGTACTACATGTTGTGTGTTTCTGCCCACTATAAACAATATATTGTGATATTTCCGCTGTATCCAGTGCGCCTCGGCATTCTTTCTTTTTGCTTAAGACATAATTGAAGTTTGAGTTTGATTAAATGCTCCTTCACTTTTCTTATTAAAGTGGATGTTTTTTGAGCCATCAATTTCCATTGCTGTTTTCTTTCAGAGCTATGACACCCCCCTCAGGAAAGTAAAGCTTAAGGAAGAAACTCCAGATCTATTGCAGCTCTGTCATATAGTTCCTAAGGAGGTGGTAGGCCTAGGTATGAAGATGTGAAGGGCTTTAAAGGCGAGCAGCCTTTATACAACAATTTAGAAAAACAATCAACTGAATTTTTCATTTCAATTAGGGGCAGAAATCTTTATTTTCTTCTGTTTTTTCCTAAGGTGAAAAAGGTTATAGTCCAGGTCAGTCCAAAGATTACTCCATGCTTCTTAACTGGGCACGATGCTACTTTGTTCCTGGAATGAAATCTATGAAAGATCACAATGGAAGAAAAGTTTGGTTTCAGGTAACAAGAAATACTATAATGTATATGCATCGTGCCTCTTAAAATCTTCATAAGGAAGGGTGAATTAGTATAGGTACCGCAAGAGGCCAACAGTATGGCTTTACATTCATTTTATTAGCCTTGCTATGGGTCACCGTGTGCAAATCAAATATTCTCCACTGCGCAAGGTCATCTATATATGGTGCCGTGCGTTGATGTTACAAAAGTGAAACGTTTCTTATACCGATTTCTTATATCTTGTTACAGGGTGATCCAGGTCCTCTCGCTCCTAAAGGTAATTTACTTTGTTTGTTTATCGAACTGCTAATGTCTATACCTCTTTATTTTCCGCTCCAGCTACCTAAAGCTTTATGCAGGTGTAACACCAGTGACTCCTGCATCTCGCCTCTCACTTGGCTTCTAAATTGGACCTTTCCTAGCATGCTTCCTAGATATCCTCTCTTAACTTCTAATATTGTTCTTCTGCAGTTTGTAGTGCGTGCATTTACGTTCCTGTCGCTGTCTCCTGGAATTTTAAATCTTTGTCCTTCCCAGGGTTTTTGAACTAATTTTCTAATACTGTTTGTTTGTTATAAATAATTAGGAGCCAAAGCAGAAAAGTATCAGGGACATGCAAAGGTAAACGTTTTTGTTTATTGCAAAAAATGTAAAGGTATAATCTCCTTTAGTAAAAACTTTAATGGGTATTCTTAACTGGTTGAAACACTGCCCCCCCAGACTGCAGTAAAATAAAAGAAAAAAAGCATACATTATTAATAAAAAATATTTTATTATTTTTACATTTGGCAAACTACTGATTAGTGACAGTTTAGGTCACGGATTATTGGTCTGTCTCACCGATTAATGTCAGTGGCCTTATCTTGTTGCAAGATTTTTTGTTTTAAATTTTTCATTTTTAAATTAAAGTAAAAAAAAATGCTATTTGATTAGCGACTGTTGCACCATAGTAAGAGTCAGAATGTCAGATGGTGGCACCCTTCTGCTCACCAAAAACGAAGTAGAAAGGTTGCAAGAGATCCTCCTCAGATCTCTGAGCTCCTCATGCACGCTAATAACATTTAAAAATAAATAAAAAAAGTCAAAGTAGATGCCCACACACCTTTTTTACTTGTTAGGGGTTATTTTTTCTCTAAGCGTTTTTAGTATAATGCAGCACAGGTATATAGCTGAGGAGGCCACTGACTTGGCATTAGATTTTGACGGTCAGTTTGCATATATCTAGGGATGTATATGTGGTTGCTGGATCCTCTGCCACAAGTAGTCGTTACAGGTCCTCCTTTTACTGCAATTTCCAGCAACAATATTGAGGTAACAAAATG
>VKOC01000003.1:26155632-26166411 GCA_009364415.1 Spea multiplicata
CCTACCCAGAATCCCTTGTGGTTGTGGCAGCACCATGAGATTTCTGAGGGAAAAAACAAGCCTTCTGGCTTGTCTGGTGTCTGTAGATGAGTGTTTAATAATGCTAAATAAAATAGCATACTTAAGTATGCTTTTTAAACATTTGCTGTAGTATGGGCCCTACTTAGAAGTGCCCATGTGACTATGATTCCTCCTAGTTAGCTAGCTTGCCTATTCATATACAATATATATCTCCTTTTTTCCTGATTTAGGAAAAACATACAGCGATGAGAAAGAAGAAAATATTCGTAGACAAATCTGGGAGAAAATCTGGGACAAAGTCCATAACCACAATGCTTTGGCTAAGAAGGGATTAAAGAATTACACTCTAGCTGTAAATCACTTTGCTGACATGGTGAGTGAATATTTCTAGAGAGGTGATATGACAGATCAGCTCTTGCCTCTTTTTGTAATCTGTTCAGCACCCATGTCACAGAAATTGCAGTTGACAGCTATGGTGGTGTCTGTAGCGGGTGCCTTTAGTCACAAGTTGCAAAGATCTCAGTCATAGATCCTTGTATAATTGCACACGTGCATGTAGCAGTTTTGGAACCACTACGTTTTATGTTCTAATATATTAAAACTACCAGATTCATATTGCATTTTCTTTCAGATACCCGAGGAACTCGCCTTTAAAAGAGGAGTCAAATGTCCAAAGGCAAACACTCAAAAAGCTTCACCCCTAAAAGCCCCCAAAAACTCCTGTATAAAAAACAGTAATGTTCCTGAAGAGGTGGACTGGAGGAATTCTGGGTGTGTCACTCCTGTTAAAAATGAGGGCACATACTGTGCACCATCCTGGGCTTTTGCAGTGGTAAGCAATAAATTCAATCTTTTAGGTGATTTTGTATGTGCATGTAGCACTTAGAAAATTGTGTAAAAAGAGTACATTTATTAGAATGTTTTTTTAAAATTAAATATTATATTTGGCTTCAAGTTAGACTTGTGCAAATTTACCAAATTTTAGTAAATTCGTAGGAAGCCCTGAAAACAAGGCCAGACCCCTATGAATCTGACAAAAAAACGAAGAAAAAAAGCTCAGAATTTTCGTCCGACATTCGTGGGTTCACATTCACTTACATTCTCTCACATTCTCATTCTCGCTCACTCTGTTGTGCTTGCTAAAGGTTTCCCAATTAATCTCCAATCCTTAATCTTCTTTCTTTGTCCTCATCTCTGCAGACATAAATCGGCAACTTCTTATTGGATGATTGGCGAGGATGTCACCAAAAGCACCAACTGAGGGCAATATAGCGGTGCTTGCAGTGACCTCCTCTCCCGATCCTCCAATTGAGGGAGAGGACATCATTGCAAGCGCCACCATATTACCCTCAGCTCTTTCACGTGAGGTCAAAATGACGGCACTTGGGGTTACATCCGCTCCTCCAATTGTAGGACTGGGGAGATGACGTCATCTCAGTGCTGCCATATTACCCTCAGTTTACCTTTGTCATGTGCATATGCTAATGAAGCACTCCCATTGATATTCCTGCCACTTTTTTGCTGCTTCAAGCAGCCAATCACCGGCAGAAATCATTAGACCACATACGAAGTCTTCTGCTGCAGCTCTGGACATGAATTTATAATAAAGTACTCACAATGTACTTAAGTGTACACTTGTCCATGTGATTAAGAAGCCTTGGATAAGAAGCTAGATGAGATTAATTGATATCTGAATGAAAGGCAGCGCTCTTTATTTTCTTTTTTATACTGTGTGAAATAATGTTATTTTTCAGGTAGGACATCTTGAAACCCGTTACTGCCTCAAACACAATGAGCTGTTGAGCTTCAGTGAGCAACAGGTGGTAGAGTGTGATACTGGGAATGATGGCTGCTGTGGAGGGAACCCGGAGGGCGCCTTTCAATATGTGAATGAGCATGGACTCATGCTTAGCAAGGATTATGAATACACTGACACGGTATCGGACCTTCTTTTTCTTATTTTTTTTATAGAAATGTTCAGTAAATATTCTCTTATAGATTGCCACAAAATACATAACATGGAACGTAAAGAATGTTTACTTCATACGGGCCTATGGATAGGGAGACAGGTCCAGAAGGGGTGGCATTCTCCCTGCCTCAAAACTGGGGGGGGGGCAGCTTCTTGGGCAATCTACCCCTCTGCCTTGCTGCTGTTAAATGGACTAGTTTCAAGGGAAATCTCTGATCTTCCCAAATGACTTATTTGTACTACAGGGGACTGTGTCGAGTTGGCACAGCCTCCATAGGATTCATGACAATGCGCTGTATGTTTCTGGTGCCTTAACAACCAATAAGCTTTGATATTAAGGGACCTGAGTAGTCAAAGCCTTGAAAGTAATTGTTCCAAAGTCATATGTTTAACTTAACCAAATAGCTCCAAGTTATTATAACGATGGTGAATAATTTAGCGTTATAAATCATATCATGCCAATTTAGTTACATAGTTCTGTGTATGTACCTATTTAATACTAAAAATATTAATGCCAAATCATGCCTTCACATTTTCTCACATGTAAATTCTATGTTCTTTATTGTTTTTGACTAGACTTTTTCCTGTTTGTACAAAAATAAAGATGCAGTGAATTTAAACATAACAAAATACTACAGATTGACTCAAAATGAGGACAACATATCTAAGGCTGTGGCGTTGGATGGACCAGTTGCAGTTACTGTTCACATCAGTAAAGATTTCCTTCTGTATGATGGAGGTAATTAACCAAGCATGCAATTATAAAATGTATGTAGGCCTTCCCAACTGCCTTGATCGTTACAAAGAGAGCACTGAGAGAGAAGTTGGGATGGTCTGAAACGGCAAACCATGAAATAATTAAATGTATTTTGGTCACTGAAGCTTTTTTGTGTACTTTTTGTAATTTCACATGTATCCACTTGGGTGTCTAAAGTGGCAGGGACTTGAGGCAGCACTTACATCCTAACCAGATTCTTTCTATGCTCTTTTTATTGGCTTCCCATGCATTCTGTAAATTCTGCTTTCTTGGATAGGACTGGAAACTACATATTACGGCTACTGTCTGGCAGATATGTCTTGGGCTGCTTTATTTCTTGGCCACTTAGCTGGACTTGCCCTCTAGAATAAATGCTGCCAGGCTTTGCCCTGCCATGTGAGGTTAGACAAAAACGTGTCAAAAGTCAAGACAAAAGGGAGCCACCAGAACATATACACACTATGAGCATCTTGGTCAGATGTTGTATAGGATGGGTGTAGTTGCTACTCCTATGTGCTCCTGTGCCTCCAACTTTTAAGTCATCCAATCTTGTTGCAGAGGCATTCTCTAAATAAAGATAGTACATTGCAAGGCTGATGTTTTACTTTGGGTTTGGGTGAGATATTCTGGGTTGCCCACAGAACCTAGGAAATATTTTAATTATAAATGCTGCATCACTATTGCTTAATGTCAGGACAAGCATTTTTTCTTAATATTTTTGGTAAAATAAAAGTACATTGAATTAAGCTTGTCACAGTGATGTTGTTTCTTGTAACTCAGGCATCTTCGGAGGCGATGATGAATGTTCTTCTGAAGATATATTACAATCCATGGTTATCATAGGGTATAGATCCTACTGTGATACACATAATTGGTTACTGAAAAACAGGTGAGATTTTTTCTAACTCTTTCACGGCTAAAATTCATGATTAAACAAAGCTATAAAGGGAGCTTTAGGGTACCAGATAAGTAAATATCAGCTACTAAGTTATGTAAAATGTATAATGCTGCGGTGAGTAAATAGATTGTAGCAACATCCTAATATATATACACAAAAATAGCAAAGGAAGAAAAAATGACTTATTTATAGGAAAACATCTGATGTATGACTATGCATGTACATTTTAATTGTTTTAGCATCATATACAAATCCTAATCAGGGTATAATGAGCATGTATACCTTAGGAAAGGAGTACCTCCTGAGAGGGTAGAACCTAACGATCCAGCATTCAATTTGATTCCAAGATCTGGGGCTGCTAAAGTATATTTGGCTTTTCTGTTTTGGTGTATTACTTCCACCTAGAGCCATTAGGCTGCCTAGAACAAAAAACCTTTTATGTGCTTTGTGTGTTTTATTACATGCAGCCCCATCGGGTAAATGTGTTTCTAATATTTACTTACAGCTGGGGCAGTGAATGGGGTGAAGATGGATTTGCAAGAATTGATATCAAAGGCAGCTCGTGTATAAAAGTAATTGCTGCGGTAGCAGGAGATATTGGTGGCCCCAACTGAAACAGAATTACTCAGCCTTTTGTCCTTTTTATGCATGGTCATCATTAAAGCTCCTAAATCGTTTCATTATGGTGGATAAATAAACAATTTAGATAATGTATTATGTATTGGTACATTTCCTTCAGTTTATTATAATTTCATGTTATAAAAGTCGGCTTTAAAAATGTAAACAATTCTTTCTGTGTATTGCATTGTGGTCTGAATGTATTGTTACAATGTGGATGCCCAGGAAAAGAGGCACACGGCGTATTGCTTTCATGGATGACATTATCTGCTGATAGCCCATGCATGCTCTGCTAACACATTGTATACCAATTGTGTAAGCTTAATGACTTGGGATGTAGCTTGCTGGCCACGTATCTGTATGATCAACATGTATTGATAATTTGCATTGATATATTTATAAAGCTCTCAGCTTGTTCTTGTTTCCAAGAGAAGCCAGACATAACCTTGTACGTTAAGATACTGCCTTTCCTGAATATACAAGAACTATTGACAAAATGGGACCCACAAAATGTTTTATAGGAAACTATGTCTATAAATGAATTAGCCAATTAATTACTTATCCAACGCCTTATATAATAACATCTACAAAGAACTCTATTAGAGTAGTTCTGATCTAAACTGTGCATTCCCATCCTGACACAGTTCAGCTCTTGTTATACAGCCCACACTTCCAGTCCGAGGTTCAAGAATACTATTTCACATTCTATAGACAGCCATGATTAAATGATTTAAGCATTTTATAGAACTACTGTTTTACTTTATCTATTTCACCAATAACTGACCCCAACCAAAAAGCACATTACTCTCCTTGAACATAGCTGCATGTACAGTAAATAGTGAGTTCCTTATTTCTTGTCATATCTCTACATTTACATAAGTTATGGTGGGTAAAAGCGATGGAAAACCCTCCACTTAAAATTAAGGGGGTAGTAGAAGAATTATTAAACACTCATCTACAGACACCAGACAAGCCAGAAGGCTTGTTTTTCCCTCAGAAATCTCATGGTGCTACCACAAGGGATTCTGGGTAGGCGCATGCAAATAAGGTCAACAATAATCACCTTTACATCTTTATATTGTCATATCTTATATATTGTCATATCTCTGAAACCAATCTTGATTACTTATGTTCACAATGTATATAGGCAGATGGTAATACTGATTATGTCAATAAAATTCTGAACACACGTTGACCTCACAAGGACCATAAAACCCAGTGAATATGCTGTAAAATTGGATTACCCATTCATTAAGATTAATGGAACTTCACCATACCATGTAACACACCACAAAATCTTTGAAAGCTTCTAGTGGCTGTATGTACTAAAATAGGATTTTATTGGCTCCTTGAATTCACTATAGATTATACAGGGGAAACACATAATAAGCCCTACACAATGCATAGTAAATATTATATCTTGCTAATTTGTATATGCATCATACAGGGGCAGCCCAGCCTTTCCACAAGAGAAGCTCATAGGATTTCCCCTTTTTTTTAGTATATTGAAGTCAAGAAAGTCCACCATGAAAAACCCTGTTTACACAATACATTTATATATGTCCTTCTCTGCTACCTGTGGTAAATGCTCATATATAGTATTTTAGCCTTGATATTGGGCAGAAAGTACCTGCCAACATTTCAAGTGTCCCCAAGCAGGGCACCTTTGTTGGACCATTTACCTGCCTTATCCATGTTGTCATCTTTTTTTTTTTTTTTACATAATATAATACTTTTAGAAAGCTGCATATTAGCCATTTGTATGTTTTCTAGTTATGGTATCGTAACCTAGTCTACTAGACAAACACCCTGACTCCTTATCATACTGTCAGACTCTGACAAATTAAGGTTTATGGAAGAATGGACTAAAGTAAATATAAATGTTTAGCATTGCCATTGAGAATCAGCTCAGTGTGGTGTTTGGGCAGGGAAAGTGACCTAACATATCAAATGATCGTCTACAATGGCAGCCTCATGGATAGAAAAAGGAAGTGTATTTGAGTAAAAATTCATGTTTTTATCAATGCTATTAAATGCTCGAAATAAAATATTAATTTTCCACGTGAACGATTTTCCCTTATAAACTCCAATGGATGAATAAAATTAAGTGGAAGGAAGGTTATATGTAGAAATCATTATAAATAACCTCACTGTATTCTTCTGTATAAGGGATAAACTAGGAATACTGGCCATAGGTTATTTTATTTTTTTTACATAATCTTGAATGTAAAAAATTACATTTTTGCTTGCCATTGTGGACCCTTTGATATTCATAAATGAGTTATTATGGATGTTATTATGGATCGGTGGGAAACAGGACCATGGTATAACATCGGCCCCTGGAGAGCTGGAGTCTAAAATCCTGGTGGCCCCCAAACAATTCTTGATGCACAAGTGGCACTAGTGACATCATATCACTTACTTATGTTTTGTGCAAAACTGGCACTTAGGGGTTTTCTAGACCCATAACTGCACATAATTGAGGCTCAGGCATCCAGATATGGGCTCTATACTTCTCTGAACTGGATTTGGAGACACCAATGTACTTTTTTGGTTTATTTACAATATGCTGTTGATATCATGACATAATGAAACACAGTGGGTTTTATTCACTAAAGGTTGAACTGTCAACTTTCTCCCACATGAAGTACTGAGCCGGCTCATTATAAAGTCTAGTTTAATAGATAAGTTAGCAGACAAAACTCAAGCATTATACAGGACCAGCAATGTACTACCTACAGAAGAAGCTGCCTGGGGTGGGCCCTTCCTAATGTATAGTAGAGTCAGGGAGCTGAAACACAGCTTCCCTGCAACCTTCTTTAGTGAATAGACCCCAGAATGTATTTACGTTTTACTGTTCCTAAATAGACATACAATTAAGCTAAAGCTTACTAAACAGAATATAGTTTTATATATGAAGCAAGACATGCTAGTAATTATAGGAAGACAGCAGAAGATATTCTATATAGCGTTAGGTCAATAAATGCTTGTACAGCCCCCAGTGTACTGAGCGGGTAAGTAAACTTTCACCTACCCTCAGCATATAGATTAGGGCGGGGCTCCCACAGTGTCCGTGCGTGGGGCTCTTTCCGCGGGAACATGAGTGAGTTGGGCTCTCTCGCCAGCGCTCAGGGGTTCACCCTTATTGGGGTGCTGGTAGCTGTATACTGGGTGCTGACCCAGGGGTGGAAGCTTGTTCGTGGGATAAGGAATCACGTGCTGTCCGAGTGGTGGCAGACAGATCTGAAGCAGTTTGGGGGCTGGGCAGGTAAGAAAACTTCAAGTCTCTTTAAATAAGTGGATTGCAAGTTTTTTTTCACTTGGCTGAAACAGGTTTCTGTGGATCTGGTGTCCCTGAGCAATCATACGCAGCACATACAGCTAATATTCCTTATCTATACATTGTTTTCTATTTCACTTAATCCAAGTAATGATAATAAACTATTGTGTAACATTGTATTGACTTAATGTAAACATACAAACAGCGAAACCAGATTATAAACGGAACACTGGGATGGGGAGGAAAGAGTAACTGGTTAATGGAAGAATCGAGTGGATTTAGCATTAGAAAAGCCAAATGATTTTTTTATATGGCATACACAATTAATATGCAATAACATATTTACATTTATTTCCATACTCTGCAGTTGCCATTTCAGCAAATGGTGCATTTAAATGGGCACTGCAGCCAAAATATTCACTTTAATGTATATGGAAGCTGAGAGGTCAATTTAAATTTAGGGAAATGCATGCATTCTGCAGAAAATCTGGTAAAAAGCCAAGTCTGGTGTGTAGTGACGTCATCACTATATCGAATGGTCTAATTGGCAGTGGTTATTGTTATAAGACCATTTTTCATCAAATCACCTTTTATACATATTGGCCAATGTAAGCACCAGCCTCTACGTATACATTAAAGGCTATTGTCAGTCTATAGTTACCAGTTAACATTCAATGCCGCTGGATGTGCACATGAACCATTACTTGGTGCCATTCTTTCAACTGGCAGAGAATTAAGTTAATATGTAGCACGATATTTATGCAAACTCTGCACGCATGTGTATATACATAAGCGTGTGTGTGTGTGTATGTATGCATATATATTTACTATTTACTAGCTAAGTATCATAGTGTCTGTTGTTCTTGTACATAATATTTACATTTAAAATAAGTTATTCTATTTTGTTAAATTGGGCCAGATAAATACAACTGTCAGGTGGTCATTAGATGCATCTCATCAATGTATTCTGGCCTATGCCAGCTAGGCCCAGGGGGATGCTCCAGGGACCTGTTAGACCAACACAGAGGATGGCAGCCATGTGCTTAGGGACAGCTGGGGAGCTGCCCTGGGTAAGGCCAAGTTCAGTGCCTAGTTAAAATACACAGTATTCTTCAGTACTAAGCAGCGACATGATATAAGATGTTGTTTTCTAGATTGGATTATCGAGATGGCAGCTTGCTTTTCACATTTTGTCCTCTCAATTTTGTATTAAAAATGCCTGTGGTTCTGCTGCCTGCCTAATCTCCAGATAGCCATCATATATTCTAAACTTCTACTAAACTGTTCTTCTGTGGTTTCTTTCCTTATAGTGATAACAGGTGCAACAGATGGAATTGGAAAAGCATATGCTCGAGAGGTAAGACTTATGGATATCCCACTTAATGGTTCTAAGCTTGACATCCATAGCATCTGTACCCGTATAACCCCTCAGTTGTGTTAAAACAAACAAACAATTACAATTTCTAATTAAGTAGATATAACAAAAAGTGTTCTCGGAAAAATATATGGCACTGGGTTTTAAATTGCTTTATAGATATTACTTTACCTTGGAAATTGTTTTTGAGGAATACGTTATACCTACATCTTATCATAAATATTTCTTGCAAACGTATGAATAAGGTAATTTTAGCGAATGCTCTCCATTTATAGTCCGAATTAAAGGGGAACCAATTTTTGTACAACATATTGTGTTCAGGCAGGAGCTATTAGCCTTTTGTATGTGTTCTAGCTCTGCCATTTCAGCCCAATTATCCAACCAGATGCCATGACTAATGTAAATCTACGGAGAAGCAGACCTCATTAGGCTTGCCATAAGAATCAGCTTAGTGTAGCTTCCAAGTTTACAGATAAAAAGTTATATGTATATTTTTTTGCTCAAGAAGAGAATTTTCCATTTAAGAGGTGGATGAATTTTACGCTAGTGAGAAGTTTCCAGTAAAAAATAAACATTGGTTTTGTTGGTGAATCTTGATAGGCCCCGTGATTGATTTCCATATGTTCAGAAAATTGCTGATTGGTTTTTTTTTTTTTTTTTAATAGTTGTAAAGATGTAAAGCACAGACCTATACAATGGCATGTATTTAAGCCATGCCAAAGGCAAAGTTGATCTGATTACAGCTAACAAACCATCTCTTATGGTTCCTGTTCACAGCTTGCCAAGAGAGGTCTAGATATTGTGCTGGTCAGTCGTACTTTGGAGAAGCTCAGGAATGTGGCAGAGGACATAGGTAAATAGTTACCTCTGTGGAAAGAAACTATGTACCAAGAACGCCCTGTGAGATGTATGCAGTAACTGCTAATTTATGAAGTAATGGTATGTTTTGGTAGTAAGTAATGGTATGAACCCTGCATTACCTGCCTGCAGCAAGAACTTTGTTTTTTAGCAACGTAAAGCCTTCTTAATCATGGCAGGGATACAATCTCATGTTCTGATAAGAGGCTCACACTGTGCAGGTAAGCGACAAAAAAGGCTGCAGAATAGACACAAACTTCCATAGAGCTAAATGTGTTGGTTACAAGGGAATCCTACACCGGTCAAATGAGCAGTGGCGCTCTGGGAGTTTTGTCTCCCAAGTTTAATAAAAATATTAATAAATAATGTTACATTGCTAAAAGTACTGAGTAGATGTAATGCAGATGTTTCAATATTCTCTTATTCTTTAACTATTTTCCCCATCAGAGTACCCGCAATAAGTGCCATTTTGCAAGAAATCCTGTATAGACTACTGTGCGTATTTTAACAATCTTTCCCTTTTTACAGAGCAAGAATTTGGATGCAAAACTAAAGTTATCCAGGCAGATTTCACAAGAGGTTCAGAATTATACCAGAAAATTCAGGATGAACTGAAAGGGATGGAAATAGGAATTTTGGGTAATATATTTCTGAAATCTGTGAGTGTCATTAAGGCAGAGAGTGCTGGATTTAGTTCAGAGAACTCTACTGATACAATATTGCACAATAATCTACTCTACAATATTGTACATTATAAGCTCAGACTGTGCTGAATCAATATGCAACTTTTAAACACAAGTTGATAGTGTGTATATATATATATATATTATATAATAATATATATATATATAAATACTCTTATACTTAATATATCTCAGCAAATAACTGATTCACGTATGCACCAAATGTCACAAACACATATAGATTTAGGAAGCCTTGGGAACCATGTTGGATTTCAAGATTTAAATATATTTATATTATAATACCAGACATCGGCAGTTTC
>VKOC01000003.1:26166511-26193340 GCA_009364415.1 Spea multiplicata
TTCGTTAAACTCAAAAAGGCTTCCAGCAACAGTAAACAATCAGTAGATCCTGCTTTTCCCATAAATAAAAAATCATCTAAATAATGAACAATAGACACTAAACCTGAAATATCCTTTAACACCCACTCTAAAAAGGAAGAAAAAGCTTCAAAATAAAAACATGAAACCGAACAGCCCATTGGCAAACACTTATCAAAATAAAATAAATTCCTTCAAAATAAAAACATGAAACCGAACAGCCCATTGGCAAACACTTATCAAAATAAAATAAATTCCTAAATTGAAAACCTAACGATGGAAAACACTCCGGATGAATGGGTAAAAGACGAAAAGCCGCCTCAATGTCGACTTTAGCCAGCAATGCATCTCTACCCAAAGCTCTCACCCACTTAAGAGCGTCATCAAAGGATGAATAATGCACTGAAAATTCATCTTTTACAATTTCATCATTCAATGAACCCCCAAAGGGGAAAGACAAATGATGGATCAAGCGAAATGACCCAGGCTCCTTTTTAGGCACTAAACCCAATGGGGACAAGCGAAAACATTCAAATGGCGGTTCCATAAAAGGTCCAGCTATCCTCCCCAACGCCAATTCTTTCTCAATCTTAGATTGTGCCACCTCCTCATTAACTTGCACTGATTTTAAATTGTCAACCCAAACACAACCTTTCTTATCATAAATAGGAATCCTGAAACCATCCAAAAAACCACTTCGTAATAATTCAGCCATCTGCTTGTTTGGGTACCGCTTTAAAAATGGAAGCAGACTTGCCGGCTTCACCGGAGTCACTGCTTTTTGACATATCCTTCCCGGTATTCTGCAAATTTCTCCGAAAACAACGAAAAGCTGGATGATTACCAGCACAAACTGAACACTCATGTTTAAACTTGCAAGTGTTGGGCCATTTACACTGGTTCTCATTAAATGCCCAACAAACACCTTTCTGTCTAGGATGCATATTTGGATTACCAATAGGCCTTAACGTATTAGAATGTTTCTGGGGCAACATGATGCTGACCCACGATCCCACATCTTTCATTCCCCACTTTAAATTTCTATGAACTGACAATTTTTGTCTAAAGGTCTCATCATAATAAAACCAAGCAAGGCCACCAAAGTTTTTATATGCTTCTAGCACAGTATCTAGATGCTGGAAAAGGCCCGTACAACTCTCACTGTGTTTTTCACAATACACACTGGCTAGTATACAAAAAGCTTGTAACCAATTATTGAAAGACCGGACAACCGGTCTACGTCTTTCTTCATCTTTGTCATTTTTTATAAGAAATTCTTTGGAAGCAGGTAACAATGACAATATATCCAGATATTCATTGCTCCAAATCTTTTCTTTAACCGTCTTATTCAAGTGAAAACCAAGGGGTGAGACCTCACAGGACATCACCTCCTTCATACACGACTCATTGACAACATTAGCACGTAAAACCTTATTACTTTCAGAGACCCAAGCCTGAGCTGGACTGGTCTCCTGCACTTTTTTCAAAATGTCAAGTAAAGCAACCACCGCTTCATTCAAAGTAGTAACAGCTAAACCGGCACACTCACCCTTAGCTGCATCAGTTCTGACCTCAGATGCCTGCTCTCTTCTTTCTTCGTCAGGCAGCTGAGCCGATTTCGGATCAGCCTGTTTTAGCTGCCTGCCCCTAGAAACAAAATGATGGCTGCATCCCTCTAAGGGATCATGCAGCGTTTTAGACCTTTTAGAAGCATCTTTCACCCGAGAAGCGGGTCTTTTCTTCTTTTGACCGGCATCCTGCGATCTTCTTCCGGGTCTGACACGTCTATCCGACGTAACAGAGACCCGATCACCTGATACCGCTCGCCGAGATGAAGCGCCATCTAGCGGAACATTTTCCGATATAAATACAGCCTCCGGCTCCACCTCCGCATTCTCCTCCTCTTCTCCGGCACAGCAAGGATCAACTGGAAGATCGTCCGAAGATGAAGCGGCTAGAAGACATCCGCGCAGCCATTCTTCACCCTTCTCCGCTACCCGGACCTGAAGAATCTTCATTAGCTCATCCATCTTCAACGCAACGCTTCGCCACTGCTCACCAGTCTCAAGGACAGTGCAGTATCGGCTAGGCGTCACGCAGGTAAGTAAAATAAACACCTCAGGGACTCCCCTTATATAGATAGCTTTCCCGCCCTTAGCGCAGCGCGAGGCAAGCGCAACCTATCCCAGCGCAGCGCGAGACCCTCACAAGCCAGCACGAGACACCTAAAAACGGCGGCAAGCGCTAGCGCAGGCGCACAACTATTTTAAAGTTATATAACACATTTTTTTTTTTTTTTTATATAACCATACTTAACCCTTTCCTAATTATATAATACTGTTACCTCAGTCCCCACACCTTCATGCCACCCTGCCCTAAACGGTGCAGGCTTTATCATGATACATCCATGGAGGCCTCACTTCGCAACTTACAGGACTTAAAAGATCTACTGCAAAAGTTTAGAGGTCTAGTGGAGTCCATGACTCGACAGGTCAGGGTTGTTTTGTCCTCAAAAGGGGGGACCTACACAATATGAGGCAGGTGGTCATAATGTTTTAACTGATCGGTGTATCTATAACAAAAACTACATGTCTTATGAAAAATAAGCTTTTGATTTTTGCCACATATTGTAGTCAGTTACCTTCGGCTCAAGCTCAATATAGGGGTCCACAGCAGCTGTCCATCGGATGCCCTCAACAGCTGTGGTTTGATGTTTGAAATATTTTCCAGATATATTGGTAGAAAACAGGAGTAGTGATGGGTATGACTTGGCTGGAGGGTCCCACTAGGGAGGCTTGCCCAGGGATCCTTTATTCCTAAAGATGGGACTGATTGCCGTGGATAATGCTATGAATTTTCCCTTCCCTCATACTATAAATTTGCAGCTTTGGTTACACATCCCATCCTGATGACCAGTCTACCCACCAAATATGTATTTATTTCCCTCTCTACAGAAAAGCTATTCTTAAATAGTTCTCTACATGGACTCAACAATAATGTTAGGTGCCCCCAAGGTAGTCTTTTATTCAGACCTCAGATCTGTGGCACCAATGCACAGCCATCTAAGCCCAGGGGCTTGTCACTCAACCTCACTCGCTCTCTCACTCTTTCATGCTCACTCATGCTCTTTCACACTCTCCCATTCAATGTCTCCCTACCTTCTCTGCAAACCACTTCCATGTCCCAGTGTTTTTTCCTGCAGCTGTGCTTCTTCTCTTGCCTCTTCTTGTTCATCTGTCTGGTATAATCTCCATTATTGAGGCACTTCCACAGAAGGGCCAGAATCTTTCTTCACAAATCATCCTCTTAGAGTACTTCTGCAAAAGGGCAGAACCATGGAGCACCCCCACAAAGACAGCCTCTCCCCCTTCCTCCAATTGTGTGAAAGAGAGTGGGCGGAGGCTCTGCATTTTTGTGGAAGTACCTGGATAATGGGGAAATGTGGATGAAGAAAGACAAAAGAAGAAGAAAGAACACCGAAGAATAAGAAGAGGCAAGATGAGAACTGGAGCTGTGGAAAACAAGACAGGAACACAGAATACAAGATAATAAGGTAACATACCTTCCCCAAGTTAAATACACCATAGGTCCAACTGAACGATTACAAATTGACGTTACCAATTACCATTAAAATACGTAAAGATTTAAAGATATAGGAGAAAAAGAGGGCCCTGCTCTTGCAAGTTTGTAATCACACAGATACATAAAAGGCTAGGTGGATACAGAATAATTTTGCTGACTGAGAGTAAAATCCTAAATCTATTGTCACATTTAGATCAAGGTCTAGCATACATACAAAACATGTTTTTTAAAACTTTTTGGGACAATTATGTTACTGAACAAGTGGCAAGAGCACTATAACAAACTAATTGTGGTACAAATAATTACAATTATAAAGGAGAACAATAGGCTGATTTTACAATGAATGAAAAAAAGTATACATGCCAACATTTCAGGCGTCCAAATCAGGGCACAATGCAAAGAAATGGTCTTATATTTTGCTTTGCAGATCATTTTTGATTATTTTTTGGATCTACCTTAAGGTACCCAAGTACGTTCACACTTTTTTATTAGCATACTGGTGTTTCACAGGTTTGTTGGTCATCCTTGTGCAAGGTTTATCTTGTTTTGGTTTGTGTTCAAATCAGGGCACCTGTGTTGGACGGTTTGGCGAGATAAATGGACAGTATGGGTATGGTAGAAGCTAAAATATGTCTATAAAATGATTTATGAGACTTACCTTCTGTGTGTATTCGTAATCTTGGCTCTTCATTACACCTTTTTCTGTCACATATTGTAGTGCTAATAATGGCATACCACCACAGCAGCCACTGTCATTGGTGTCACAGTCCACTAGTTGTTGCTCACTCAACTGGACAAGGTTTCCATTCTTTAGACATAAACGGGATTCCACTACACCAATCTATAAAGTACACATATCTACGTTATATCTATATGTATGTTACAATCTAAATGTTTCTGCCTTAACTTTGATAAAGTAAAGATAATCTTAACACTTAGCTTTTAATAAATGAACAAAACAGGAATAGCACAACTTTTTATTCTACCCAGGAAACATGTTATTGCTCAGTTAATCAGGACAACATAAAATAAATAATAGGTGGCCAATAGAAAAAGAAAACAAAAAGCAGCAAAATACGAGAGTAATACAAAATCCTATCAGCAAAAGCTAAATACAAGAGTAACACAAAGTCCTTTGAGTGAAAGCAAAGTACAGGTGTAACGAAAAAGCTTATCAGTGAAAGCAAAATAAAGAGTAACACAAAATCATATCAGTGAAAGCAAAATACAACAGCAACACAAAATCAGTGAAAGCAAGGTACAAGTATATGATTATCAGGGCCAGACTGGGAATACAAAGCAGCACTGTTGTGCATCATATACAGTATATGTGCATGATCACCCTTAATAAATTACATCATCATATCCCAACTAACTTGCATGAATTTCTATTAAGTGTACTTCCCCACTATTTCTCACTCTCCCTAACACAGTGTCTGCTCACTTTCTCCCTCTCTCTAAGGATTCTGCTGCTGCACACTGGAGGGGCCATATTTTGTTATGCGACCCTCATGGCCAGCCATAGATCTCTGTGTCAACCAGACATTAATGCTGAAGACCACCCAACTGACCTCAGGGCAGCCAGCTTACTGGGAAATGTTCCAGAGATCTTGATGAGCCAGTCCAGCCCTGCAAGTAACTATTCTTAATGAATGAACTAACAATAAAAAGATAAATGTATCTATTTTGTTACCGTTGCGAATGCCCAGCACGATCCACAGTTTCCTTGGTTTTTAACAGGAGTAATGCAATTTGATTTCCTCCAGTCAACCTCTTCTGGAATATTAGGATTTTTTGCGTTGAGACTTTTTTGTGGAATATTACTCGGCTTTGAAAATTCTCCTGAGTAAAAAAGGCAGCTTTTGGACCTCAGTTCTTCATTTGTCTGAAATGATAAAACTCTTTAAATAAACTGATAAAAGTTAGAAGCATAAACATCCTGTAACCCATTTTTTAACCCCTTAAGGACCAGGCTGTGTTTTACCTTTTGTACCACTGGGACCGAGGGTGTTTTAACACTTTTGCGGTGCTCGTGTTTAGATGTAATTTTCTCCTCATTCATTAAGTGAACCCAAACAAATTATATGTTGTTTTTTTCAGGACAAGAAGGGCTTTCTTCAGATACCATAGTTTTGATCATATTATCTAATTTCCCATAAAAAAATAATAAAATATGATGAAAAATGTAAAAAAACCCACATTTTCTGACTTTTACCCAAAAAATCTTTTACTCATCCAAAAAAGCTAATGTTTTTATGTTTTTTTTTACTATTTCAAAACCATTTTTTCCAAATCTAATAATTCTTCCCCCATGTGCCATTTTGGGTATCTTTGAAGTCGGCCAACGCAATTTACCCCATCAAATCATATATTTTTGAAAACTAGACACCCTAGGGTATTTCAAATGCTAGAATTTGAACTCTTTCCATGCACTAATTCTACCACCAGTCTTTGTCAAACTTTGTGGTAGTAATTTATTTTGTGTTTTTTATCACTAAAATTGCTCTTCAGGTATGGATTTACAGCTCCTGGTATACAACACTTTCAAACAACACCCCAATATTTGTTCAGCAACATCTCCCGAGTACAGTTATACCCCCCATGTGTGGGTTTGTTGGGTTGTTTGGGAGGTAAAACGCCACATTTAGGAAGTGCACATTTTTTAACTTGGAACTTTTACATCTGGCCATTCTGCCCCCATGTCCTAATAGGACCATCTTTGAAGCCGGCTAATTCAATTTAACCCATCATACCATATATTTTTGAAAACTAGACACCCCAAGGTATTTCAAATTCTAGTATTTTACCCCTTTCCATGCATGAGATTCTACCAGCCTTTGCCAGACTTTGTGGTAGTATTTGTTTTGGTATTTTTTTTCACACAAATTGTACTTTGGGTATAACTTTATAGCTCCAGGTACACTAATATCAAACTACACCCCAATGTGTGTTCAGGAACATCTCCCGAGTACAGTCATAACCCTCATGCATGGTTTTGGGTTTTGGTGTTTGGGGTAAAAATACGACATTTTGGAAGTGTGCCTTTTTTTAAACTCCTGAGCCTGACCTGCAGAGCCAAAACAACTCTGCACCCCCTATATCTCTACCCTCCTATCCAAATACATCTCAAACCACCCTCTTGAAGCAGCATACAACTATGCTAGTTATGTACAATTAGATAATTCTTCTAGATAATTTGAGACAATATATTTTAGTCATTTTAATAGCTTTGTAAAAGTTTTATCCATCACTACAATTCTGTAATCACACACCTGATCTAGTTTTATAAACAGGATATCACAGGCAAAACTGTGATACAAGTTATATAGAGTAGAAAATTGACTTGCTGTGTAATATTCTCACAGCACTATACATGATGCATTATAGAGTTGAAAGATGTATTGTTGATTTTGTACACTTTTTGCACATGAAACCTACACAGTGAATAAGGGTATATATCTGTAAAGTCTTCCTAAAAACCTGTAAACTTACCATATCTGCAAAGTGGTTCACAGCCATCCAGTATCTGGAGAGACCTTGGTCAGCAAGCTGATTGTGTTTCTGAACCCTTTCCCAATTGGCCTCCCAGGCTGTTCTTCTAAATTGCTCTTCTTCTAAATCTTTGTATTGTCTCCCTGTAGCAATTAAATGTTCAATAAAAATCTAACCAGTAACCAATGTGCAGAAACGTAACGCACAGATTCAGAATATTAACAGTATGACAACTACAGATGGCTCATTTGCTCAATCAATATTCCTCTGGCTGCATGGATTTTGAGGCAGGTTTGGCTCTTTCAAAACCCTGACCTGAAAATTCAATATCTAGAAACAAAATAAAAAATAAATGCTAAAAAATCGGGTTTATGTAGCTGATGGAAACAAATAAAATGAAATAATGCAAAAGTGAGGAAAATGCCCTCAAGTTAAGTTGGCTCGCCATTAGTAATTTTTCCTATTTATTCATTTTTAATTAAACTTACAGTGTAGTATTTTCAAAGACAATATATGATCCACTTTCTGTAGTTCTAAAGAGTCTGTATTGAATTATGTATTCAAACTCTGGTAAATGTAAAACCTTTTTTTTGTATTTAGCTTCAATTTGTTATTCTTAACTCTTGAAGAACAAACAAGTAATGCAAGTTGACCATCACAATATTGCTTCCAGTTGTGAGAATACTGATTGTTGTCCTGTGTGTTTAAAAAAAGAACTATATTTTTTGTATAATTGGTTTAAATAATCTTACCATATTTTGATGTCCATACATTCCACTCTGCATCAAGGAAATGTGAGGCTGAAACACAGATTGCAATTGCTGAGAGCAGCAACAGACATTTCACTTGGTGCATCCTAAAAGAGAGAATATATAAATAAAACAAAAACCATAAGTTGATATGGTAGCAAAACCAGTTTGTTTTTAATAATGTTGACAACATTTTTTTATCCTTTCTTATTTTAGATAATTGGTAAAAAATTTGCAATGTTGTGCACAGATTTTTTCTATCTAATTGCATTTTAATAAGGCATTTATATTTTTATGTCATAACACTTACCTGACTGCCATGTTTTACAGCCGTGAATCTTGAGTATAAAATATCTACCCACTGCCATCTATTTATATCTTTGCATTTCTTTCCATTATTATATCTAGTCTTTATTATATCGGGAACTACATCAGAACTGTGCCAATCAGATTATTGGGAACAGTTTGATTTATGCTGATAAGATTTTATGCACAATCCATGACTGTTTCTAAAAAAAGTTCAAGCATATAAAAGGATGTTAAGTGCTGTACAGGGGCCAAAAGCCCCAAATGTTAAGGAAAAACTCATTCCTGCAAGACCAGAAAAGCAATCTAAGAATCTATGTACAGTGTATGTTCATAAGTTGTTTAAGTGGTATTTATAAAGGCAAGCCAGCACTAACAGTAGCATGATAGGTCACATCCTTTGCACAGTGTGATTAGTTGGAACAGCAGTCTGATAATTTACCTTTGAGTGGTACGTGTGATTATACACTAATTCTTGAAAGTTACTTAGAGGGATACATATGTATGCTATCTAGGCCATATCACTTGGTGAAGAGGTAATGTTTGCAGGCTCTTGTAGCAGGCTACAAGAATTTCTAAACCACGAATACCCAACATACACAGGTAAAGGAGGAGGGCTTGGGCAGATTTTCTTGAACAATGGTGTGTTGGAAAGGTCTGTTCCTGTGTTCAGGGTTACATCTTTTGGGGGGGTTATTTACTAAATGGAAAGAGTTGTCTCTCTTCTATTTTCATTATGAAGGGCCAACAATTGTAGGTTTCTCCAGCAAGAAGGGCAAGAAGGAGACTTTAAAGAACTCCTTCTGATTTATCTATGCATTATAAAGAACTCTTCCTGTTCACCGAGGTTCAGGGGAAAACGACACAAATATGTTAATACGCAGAATCACTCTAACATCATACACTCACTCTAACACCATGCTCTTTCACATAAACACACAGGCACTCTCTTCCAGGTGCCATTAACCCTAGGCTCATCCCTGAGTCTCTAACACCATACACTAACTCCTGCACATGCATACTAACACAAATACTCATGCTAACACTATACAATGTTTACCATATTTAATGTAGAATATTCCCTTAGCACATTCTATTCTAAGTAATGTCATGTGCCCAGTAGGTATCCCCTTTCAAATCAAACAAATCAATTTTAAGGAAGCATATGGATTTTTTTTTAATTTTACATTTTCAAATGAATTTATTTTTTCTATTCTGTACCTTATGAGTCCATTTTAAGTTTGTATGAATGGCAGCTTTGTTCTTTGCTCAACAGTATTCGGAATGTGTGTACAATGTGGTAGGTTGGAATCCATTAATTCTCACAGGCACCCTGTTGTGGTCTTTCCTGTTTGAGTATTCTGCTTGTGCTATTAGTTTCGTGTTTTGACCTTTGGCTTGCCTGACACTCCTGTTGCTCTACAATTTGGTACCTTCGCCTGTGACTTCTGGTTATTGACCCGGCTCGTCGGACTACCCGCTTAGTGAATCTGACTTCCTCCATTGTGTTCGTGTCTGGTGCTGCACCTTGCTGCTTCTGCTCAGATCCTATCTCCAGCTGGTGGGAGGTTGTCCACTGTTGGGATCATCTAAGTCCTGGACTGCTGCTGCCGGGAACTCCCCTCTTACTAGCAGTAGTTTGGGCAGAAGAACTTCTGCGGGGACGACCTTCCTTAAGAGACCAGCGTAATAGTGACATCTTATTTGCCTATACCACCTGATGTGCCTGATCTCAACATCTGCCTGACCTACAGTAGTGCCTTACTGACCGTGTCTTTTAATACATACCATGTTCCATCCTGTCCTGTTATTCAATGGCCATTTAAATCTCACCATGAAATGAACTTTAATTATAACTTGATGGGTGCTCAATTTAGAGACGGAGGAATGGGTTTCCTCCAAATAAAACAATCATATGAGGCTAGTATCATATATCATATTGCCAAAACGAGGATCTATCAAAACGAGAGGCCTGGTATAGGATAGAACAAAAGTTATGTGAAGCCAGCAGTTTAAATAAACTCATTTGGCCCTTAAAAGATAGGGATATAATAACACAAATTAAGGGGCAAATAAAGTACTAGAAAATATATTACCCGAATGGTTCCATTTCAAAAAGAGATTGGTCATTAAGGACAACTTACTCCTTAAATTTCACCATAATAGAAGAAATTATCGATGATATCTCCCTTAGGCCTTGGACACAGGCTGGAGTTACATTATGTCAAATGGAAAGATGATCTCTTTCGAAACGTTATTAAGTAAATTTAAGCCACTAAATTTAACTATCTTCAATTATTTGCGGATAAAGAACTGCATAAATAAACAAGTATAGTACTCATAATACTACACTTCAGAAATTAGCTCAACTCTTTAGCCCTAACTACCAAGTAAAACTATTTTCCAAATGTTCAGAAGTAATGAGGATAATAGAAGGAAATAAAGCAATCACTATAACAATAGCACGATGAGAAAAAGAATTAAACACTAAAATTCCATTAACTGACTGGCTAAATTGGATTAGGAAGTTATCTTCTAGAATCCATGATCTCTCTCTTCTTGAGACTCAAGTGAAAGTTATGTATAAATGGTATTTAGTACCAACTCGTGTAGTACATATGTCTCCGCTCAATTCTTATATATACTGGCGCTGCAATCAATCAATAGGAACATATTTACACATATGGTGGTCATGTCCCATAGTCAGTAGATTTTGGAAAGAGATTTTGCATTTTTTAGAAGGAATAGACAATATCGTTATCCCAGAATCCCTGCTCTCTTTTTACTACATTTAGGTTGGCCCTCTCTAAATCAGGTTCAGATGAACCTAACTATTCACACATGTCTAGCAGCTAAAAGACTCATAGCTAAGAAATGGAAACAAAATTGTTGTTTCACCCTGACGCAGTTTGAGTCTCAATTAAAATTCCAAGTTGCGATGGAAAAGGAGGTCTCACGGATTTTATATTCTTCTTTTAAAAGAACCCAAGTGTGGGAATCATGTCTCCAAAAAAATAAAAAATACAAATTTTGGTTGCAAGATTACTCAACTATAGACTTACCTCTCACCTTAGCTCCATTCCGGAAATCTACCTATTTAATTTTTTACTTATTTTTCGCTTCGTCTCTTATTGTATATTGTGTATATGTTTTTACGATTTATGTAATCTTCTAATCTCTACTTTTTATAAAAGAAAATAAATATATACTAAAATAAAAAAAAATTATTACTTACATTTTAAGTAATTTTAAATCTGTACTGGAAATGCCTGGCATGCATCCTCAGGTTGTGTGCTGGGTCTTGTGCACCTAAACTCACATACTGTGAGAAAGTACCCTGTTCTTACTTTATTACATACATTTCTGTTTCACCTACCCCTCTGAACATCATCGATGAACACATTAAATATAGTGGTAATAAGAACCAGCCATTAAAACTAATGCCTTTCATGGCAGGGCATTTTTATAAAAAAGGAAAATGGTATTAGCATTCATTTGCCTTGGCTTAGTTAAAAGCTGTTTTGTCACAATAGTTTAACAAAGATAATTATTCAGGCAGTTAAGATGTCCATTGATTACCAGATATGTTAGAGGAAGTAAGATATGATATTGAACTAAAATCCTAGAATGGGCTTTCAAAGACTAATGCAAAAAATGTCATACATATTACAAAAGTACAAATTTTTATTTAAACATTTTTGTTCATTTTAGTGGTATTCTACCAATGTGTAATTAACAGGATCATCATACTAGACTGCTTTTTAACAATATAGAACCGTTCCGGTGTCACTCTTCTGGATTGGTCATCACTGTCCAGTAGATGGCTTTAGAACATAGTAAATAAAAGAATATATTGGATTCATGTCTAACTGTTCCCCACAGACCACTGGGTTTGTGTTCCTTGCAAATCTGAGAACTATATTCTTTTACCCAGTTACAGATGTGTCTCATGATCCCCACACAGTGTGAGCTGTCTAAACCAATGTAAGTCTACTTGCAGTGGGTAAGGTTGCTATAGCGATTTGGCCAACTAGGCATAGACTTCTATCTTGTAAATTAACCTGCTGCAAGGAAGAAAGCTGATCTATGGTCTATGGAGCAGTGGCACACAGGGGAACCTAATTGCCCCTCTGGACCTGCCAGCCTAGACATAGTCAGACTTTACCAGAGTACACTACAACAAACATACTACAGTCCTTTGTTCCTGTTGACTTAAGTGAGCACCCAGGATAAAATGTCATACACTACATAGACTTCAGAAGAGAATAATCATCTGCTATTACTGAACACAGCAGTCGCAATGTAGTAAATGTGTCAATATCTGTGTTGTGTTGCCTTAGGAAGAAGTTTAGTTGTGAATTATAATTATAACATGACAAAACCTGAATCAGCTGGTGAATAAGTCCTCATTGAAGCAACACACCAGACAATTTGTAACTTTCACATTTATTTTTATTGTACAGCTAACGCGAAGGCGAAGGTTCGTTATTAGAATGTTTCTTAAGAGTTTTACAGTTATGATGTCTTTACACTAATGGTTAACAGTAATACCTGCCTTTAGTCCAACCCAGGTAAGATGATAATGTTTCTGTGGAGCCTGACAGAACTGTAGGACTATGGCTCTTTGTTTTACACTCTTCACAATTTTTATTTGCTGTATCTGTCCACTTTACAGCTAAAAAAAAATACATTTCTGCATTTTATATACATAAATATTAGGCTGTCAGATTGACTACAATTATATATAAATGCTATTTTGATTAGATTTTTGATCTTTCCATTCTGATGACTAACACTGCACTGCCCTCTCCCCATTTAGAATAACAGTTATTCATGATAACTATCTTTAAATCTATTGATATGAAATGCTCATATGCTATCAGTGAACGAAAACCATACTGGTATTCGTTTAGATAATACACAGTGATAGGTACAGTATGAAGAGATAGATGTCAGGATGGTCTTGACTGTGATCATAGGAATTAAACAATAAACATTCTTGAAGGGTGGGGACTTGCTAATGGGGATATGAAAACAGAAAGCTGAAACATAAATGTTAGCTATTATATAATATTCCATATCTCTAGAAACCAATCAATTGCATACATATTTGTTGCTATAATTTTTTTTGAAGGAAAAGAATATTTAACCTATGAGTTACCGGTATCTCCCCAAGGTTTTGAGAGAATAAATCAATAGCATGCGATGTATACTGTAGGATAAGAAAAAAACTGCCATCACCCTACTTGTCTGGATGGCTCATCTTAACTGTTTGTACATGTGTTCATTTATAAAGTAGGATTCCATATTAGTTGGATTAAGCATTAGACTATAGAATATTTATTTATTTATTTATTTTTTATTTATCTTTTTTATATAACAGAGTACAAAAAAATACATTCTTATGTAATCGTTGTTATCATTAAAACGCGGATACATAGTACACAAGTACAAAACATACATATACAGCATCAAAAACAAGAACAAAAAAAAAAAAAAAGTTCCTCCATTGCGACCATATCCTTAATTAATATTCAATATTATCACCAAGATTTATAATAATATCGTTTATTAACTTATTGAGTTCTTAGCCCTCAACATGTTATAAAAAAAAAGAAAAAAACAATGTCAGTCCAACCTGCCTTGCTGAATTTGATCTAACCATCGACTCCAGGAGTGATCTCTATTTTGTTCCCATATAGTTTTAAATATGATTCCTTTTTCCATCTGGAGTTGGAAGATCAATTGCATTTTAACTTTATTCCAATCAATCCCTTTAGTACTCTTCCAATTCCTTGCAATTTCTATTTTAATAGATAATAATAGATGAAAAAGGAATCGGTAATCTTTTTTGTTGGATTTAGGGAGATTTAAGTGTAATAGTGCCAAGTCTGGGGTTAATCTCCATTCGGTGCCAAACATAAATTCTAATCTAAATGAAATCCTTTTCCAAAAACTATAGATAAGGGAGCAGCTCCACCAGATATGGAGCTCATCACCTCTCAGTGCTCCGCATCTCCAGCAGTTTGGAGTATTATTTTTGAACATTTTTGTTAGAATTGTTGGTACTCTGTACCACCTGTTCATCAATTTGAACTGCAGTTCATTCAAATTAAGATTATGTATATATTTATTTGTAAGATTTAAAGCCTGGTCCCAGTCTGATATATCAATTTCCGTATTCAAATCTTTTTCCCATTTTTTAAGTGCTGGAGGGATAAGTTCTTTTTTATATGAAATAATTACCGTCCTAGACTTAGTAAGGATCTTCCTATAGTCATTATCTTTTAATATTTTTGTAAGGAGTCCTATAGATTTATTATTGTCCTCTGTATATAATGAGTTGGCTAAATAGCTTTTAACTCTCAGATATTTAAAGCAATTCCCTAAGGGTAAAGAGAATTGTGATTGTAATATAGCATAACTTTTAATATTATTGTTGTCATAAAGCTCTGCTATCGTCCTTATACCTGCTTTTTCCCAGTCTGTTAGATTTAAATCTTCATTTAAATTTTGAATTACCCTTAAGGGTAAGCATGAAATAATTTTATCTCTGAGCCCAATCTTTTTTTTAAAATATTCCCAGCTCTTAAGTAGATGTGAAAGAACTGGGTTGTTTATAGTTTTTATATATTCTTTAGATTTTTTCCTAGAGGTCCAAAAGAGAGATTGGAGATCTCTAGCTGGCGTGTCTTTACATTCCAAATCATACCATGTTTCGTAGATAGCCTTTTCATTTAGAGTCAATAGATGAAAAAGGAATCGGTAATCTTTTTTGTTGGATTTAGGGAGATTTAAGTGTAATAGTGCCAAGTCTGGGGTTAATCTCCATTCGGTGCCAAACATCAATTCTAATCTAAATGAAATCCTTTTCCAAAAACTATAGATAAGGGAGCAGCTCCACCAGATATGGAGCTCATCACCTCTCAGTGCTCCGCATCTCCAGCAGTTTGGAGTATTATTTTTGAACATTTTTGTTAGAATTGTTGGTACTCTGTACCACCTGTTCATCAATTTGAACTGCAGTTCATTCAAATTAAGATTATGTATATATTTATTTGTAAGATTTAAAGCCTGGTCCCAGTCTGATATATCAATTTCCGTATTCAAATCTTTTTCCCATTTTTTAAGTGCTGGAGGGATAAGTTCTTTTTTATATGAAATAATTACCGTCCTAGACTTAGTAAGGATCTTCCTATAGTCATTATCTTTTAATATTTTTGTAAGGAGTCCTATAGATTGCGCTGCATCAACATAATCTTTAATAATTGGCATTCCCAAGCCGCCATTTGATCTGTTTTTTGCTAATAGTTGACCATTTAGCCTTGGTCTTTTAGAGGCCCAAATAAATCTTAAAAATGCATTTTGGATTAGGTCAGCCCACTCTGTAGATATCTTAAAGGGGATCATCCTAAATATATAGGTAAATTTTGGTAAAATATACATTTTAATTGTGTTCAGTCTACCCAGCCAAGAAATATATAAAGATCGCCATTTTTAAAAGATTGATTCATTTCTTTAATTAATGGAAAAAATATTATTTTCCAGCCATTCCAATGGATTTGCTACAATTTTTAATCCTAAATAATTTAATGAATTTTTTGAGCACGAGAAACCAAATTTTTCAATTTGTAAAATTTGTGGCTGTTCCAGATATAAAGAAAGAATCTCTGACTTTGAAACGTTCAGTTTATAATTAGAAAGCAAACTATATTGATCGATCAAAGTCATAAGGTTTTTCAGTGAGTCAACAGGATTTCGCATAGTCAGAAGAATGTCGTCGGCATATAGTTGTATTTTATAAGTACCTTTTGCGCCGCGGCCCCAAATCTCTCTACTTGATCTGATCTCCCTAGCAAGAGGTTCTAGAGAGAGAACATATAGGAGAGGTGAAAGAGGACAGCCCTGCCTAGTGCCATTAGTTATTGCAAACCATATAGGTTCTATTCCCTGAGCTACTACTCTACCCATTGGAGTTGAATATATACAGAATACATAATTGCTTGGTGGATTCTTCCAGTGAATCCAAATGATGTTAAAACCTCAGACATATATCTCCAGCTGACCCTGTCAAACGCCTTTTCGGCATCTAGCGACAGGGTCATCTGGGGTCCTGCCATTAGCTTCGCCTCTGCAAGAATGTCGGCCAGAGCTCTTATATGGTTTACCGGGGACCGCCCAGTTATAAATCCTACCTGATCTTTATGAATCAATTTGGGAAGCACCAGTTTCAACCTCTGTGCTAGAATTCCAGTATATATCTTAATGTCTAGGTTTAGTAAGGTAATAGGCCTATAACTAGCAATTTTTTCCGGGTTTTTACCTAACTTTAAAATGGGTATAATATTACCTTTTAATAGTTCAGCTGGGACAGTTCCTCTATCCATAAATTCATTAAAGGCTGTAGTCAATCGTAAAGCTATTTCGTTTATAAAGATTTTATAAAACTTTGCGTTATATCCATCTGGACCTGGTGTTTTATTTAATTTCAATACTTTGATTCTATCTTTCACCTCTTCTACAGTAATAGTTCTGTTCAGATCTTTTAGGTTCTCTTTTGATAGTATAGGAAATGTTTTATGACTAAAATAATCTTTAATCTCAACCTCTGAGGCTTTCTGAGGAATGTTATATAGTGATGAGTAGAATTTAGTAAAAGCCTCTCCTATTTGTCTAGGGGACAGCAAGATTTTGTCATTTTGAACTATCTTTGTTATGTTATTTTTAGTTCTCTTATTCTTTATTAAATTAGATAGCATTTTACTCGCTCTATTACCTTGATAGTATCTGTTTACCCTTAGAGAACTGAGGAATTTATTAGTTTTTTCCATGAGTATTTGATTTATCTTTTCTTTAAGATGGCCAATTTCTTTTGTCAATTTACTGGAAGGAGCTGATTTATTCTCGGCATTCAATTGATATAATTTAATATATAGTTCTGAAAGAGGTGCTTCTGCCATTTTTTTAGCTCGGGCTCCTAGCTTGATAAAGTGTCCCCTAATAACAGCTTTATATGCACACCACAGAGTGCTGGCCGTTATATCTTTGGTGTCATTATCCTGAAAGTATAATTGTGTTATCTCCTTTATATGTGTGATGTCAGCGTCTCTCAACATTAAATTATTGTTGAGTCTCCATTCTGATTGTAGCTTAATTATTGTATCTTTAATATCTACTATTAACAGATTATGGTCTGACCACGTAACTTCATGTATTCTAGATTTTTCAACCCCAGACATCATGTTAATATCAGCAATTGCCAAATCTATTCTTGAGTAAGCAGTGTGGGATTTGGAAAAACAGGTATAATCACGATCTGTTGGGTGAATAGTACGCCATACGTCATATAATGAATGCTGTCGTAACAAGATTTGCAATTTTTTAGCTTGCGAGATAATATTCTTATCTTTTATATTGCCTTTTAGGGAAATTTTATCTAGATAAGGGTCCGGGACACAGTTGAAATCTCCCATCCATAATAATGGGCCCTGCCTTATATCCGTTATTTTCTGAATTACTAATGACAAAAAAGAAACCGGAGTCTGATTTGGAGCATACACATTGGCCAAAGTCATCAATTTCTTATTTATTTCTACAATCATTATGATAAATCTACCATCAGGGTCTAGATCAACAAATTTAACCTTTATGTCTATATCATTGGCAAACACAATTGCCACACCTCTCTTTTTATTTTCCTTCAATGAAGCCGAAAAACAAAGGGGAAATCTCTGTGTTTTCATATTAATATTATCTAGGAGCCTCCAGTGGGTCTCTTGAAGAAAGCAGAATCATATTTTTATGGAGACAAGGGCAGGCAATTTTGGACTGTTGGCAGACCTGTATGTTCACACAAAACTGAATGTCATTAATACAGATATGTATACTGAAGAAAGCACTTTGAAAATGCAGGTCTCAGATACAACAAAACCATAAAGTTATGTATAAGAAGGTAGGAGACACAGACTTGCTTGAGATTTTGAGTTGTTAGTTGAAAAAAAACATGAGGGCAAACTCACTGTGAGAAGGTGTATTACTACAATACAGGGAAACAATAGGTTTGATTCTATAATCTTATTATTATTAATGTGTATTGTCTTTTTATAGCGCCATCATATTCCACAGCTCTGTAGAGTGTATAAGGTTGGTGGTCCCTTTATATTTGCGTGTGGTCCATTTTGTAAATGCATAAGGGGGTTCTGCAGATAAATAAATGTACCCCTTTCCCCATCCACAGTTATTAATCCTACAGGAGATGAATTTGGCCAAATGCATCTCCCTGCACATAATGTAATCACCATCACTCTGGTGCTTGCAGGGCCTTGTGCTTAGACCCCGGTGCATATGTGTAAAGTCTTCCCACTGATATAAATAGGAGCACTTTCCTGCCACTGATTCGCTATTTAAGCTGCCAATCAATGCCAGGACATACTCCCATTGATTTCATTGGCAGTACTTTACTGCCAATGACTGACTGCCAGAAATTTCAGAACGGAGAAGAAAAAAATGATTTTGCAGCGTTTATATTTGATACGTATTAAATTACTACCCCTGTATGTGTAGGGTCTTAAATATGCAATTCATTAAAAAAAAAAGTTACAGCAAAATAGAAAACTCTTTATTCAATTGATTCAGACACATTTTAATTTCCACAGTAATGAACTATGAAACACATATGCATATTAAACTACTCTGTGTTATATACGTACATCAATGTCACTGAATACCCTTTGACCACAAAACACTGACAAAATAATCGTATCATATATCTGAGGAGATAAATCTTGCATGGAACATCATTAAATCCTAAAATTAAAGAGGTGACATATATTTAATGCTTTTTTAATTTAAATTTATTTATGTGGATTGTGCCTTTTCTCTGCTGTGGTGACAGAACTAGTTCTTACAGTACACACTCAGTTATATCCTTAAAATGTTGGATTCTTATTCTGAATAAAATATGTCAGTACCTCCTATTAGCCTATTATGACCTGTTCTTAACATTGTAATAAAGAGAAAGTGTGAAGTGAGTATTCCATCAGTGTGTCCTGTGGCCAATCTGGACCGCAATATAACATTTTTAAAAAGTCATAATTTGATATACATTAATTGGAACAAAGAGTTTTAACCAAATTTTCTAATATAATGCCCAATAATATACACTATTTTTTTATTTAATAAAAACTATGATCTAGAGAAACACATTTTTATTTCCTTTTATTTGCCAACCTGCCCCCAGTTATGCACATCTGCCTCCAGGCTTGCCACTCTGCTCCCAGATATGCCCTATATGCCCTTATATGCCACTCTGCCCCCACAAATGCCTTATACCCCCTATATGCCACTATGCCCCAGATATGAATTATACCCGCTTATTTGACACTCGGCCCCCCAGATATGCCTTATACCACCAATATGCTACTCTTTCTCCGAGATATGCCTTATACATTTGACAAAAAAGACAACAATCAGAAACACAGTAAAATTGCAACACACATAAAAACATATAATGAATGTTTAATCCATTTGATATTTGGCATTTTCAGGCACTGATAGCATGGGTGTATAGTTACATGAATAAAATATCTGAGCCAGTAGTGTATTTAAAAACAATGTAACAGGAAACCATGGCAGAGAAACATACCTGGGAACTCTCCGGGTTTGACCCGGTGAAGCACCACTTCTCCAGTACTTCGGGTCACGACCCGAATCCTCCTGGGGAGTGTCAAGACCAATCCACCTTGGTCTTGACACTCCCCGCCCATTTTACCTTTAATGGGGGTGTTTCTCATCAGTGGGAATGCCCTCACTGTCATCTGGAATGCCCCCGACATCAGCAGGAACTGCCACTGATGTAATCAGGAATGCCCCTGACCTCAGCGGGAACGCCCACTGACGTCAGGGGGCAGTCCTGGCCGCATCCTGCAAGAGAAGGCTCTGGGTAGCTGGAGTCCAGAAGTTCCCAGGTATGCAGAGAAGAAATGTCACATGATTGATGAAGTAGCATCACAATATACAGTATGCTCTACATATACACCAATCAACCAATCAACAGATCTATTTCATTGATTTGTGTGCAGTAGTGAATAAAATCATTTTTCTGAAAGTATTATAGTATTAAAGTAGTATGATTTTTCATAAAATAATAATAAAATACAGATCAACTTTGTCTGACCTTTCACTGTCTAAGAAGACTACCTGATTAACTCTCAACTTTATTTACTGGCCAAGACTTCAGTAGGCCTATTCCTGCCATTTGTGGCCATCTCCACTCTATATGTCTCTACTTGAAAGCTATTCCATGTATTAGCCACTATGTTTTGTAAACACAGCGTTTTGAAATGTTTTCTTGAATCCTCACCCTATACCTTACAATCTGCTAACATAATTTTCTACTGAAATAAAATATGTCCCCTACAGTAATAGTCAAATAGATCATACCTAGAGGTGGTTATCTGTTTGAGGTACAGTGAGTAGTGTCTCTGGGACATTATGTTCAGCAAATAGTTACTTTACATCTTCCTGCTCATTGTGTTGAATGATCAGGATTTGATTAAAAATCCTAGTCAATAAGATGTAATAATGAGTCATTTCAAAGTTGACTAGGGACCGGACTGCACTTTCCAAATGCTTTTCTAGGTACCTCCTTTTGTAGATCATGTGATGCTGTTACTCTCCTCATTTAGCTTAATCTCAAACATGCTACTACTCAAAATTATAAAAAAAAAACTGATTTCCACTAATATTCCTGGAGAGGTGAAATGTTTTTCAGCTGCCAAAAGTTCTATCCATGTTTTGGATTTGTATCTTAAACTTGTTATGACTTGTAAAATACATACTGCTAGAAGAAAAGTCCAAAGATAAGATAAGTCCAAATACAGAAGCATTATGCCTCTTTGCTACCCTCTAGCCCAAGTTTGTAGCAGTGGTACTTGTACCATATGATCCATTAGAACATTCAGTATCATCATCCTTGAACACTCTACTGAGAGCTTCATTGATGGAACCCCAAAACTTCCTTTTTCTCTGTCTGCCCACAAAGAAGTAAATGAAAGGGTTAGCCATGCTGTTAAACACAGTACAGTATGTGCTGGAAAAGAATAAGGCCACATAGTATACATTAGATGCTAACACCTTAAAATAAAGCAAAATCCACAATAGTCTGATAGGTACAACAGAAATCAAGAAAACCAGAACTGTAATTACGATAGCTATGTAGATCTTTGGGGGTCGGCATTTTTTTGATGTGGTTTTGATCACGTAGATTAATGTGAAACTAGACATAAGCATCAAAGGAATAACCAATGCAAATGTCAAAAAGGAAGTGAAAATCTGTACTGATGTACATTCTTGTGTACCCTTCATGAAGGATGCTGAAGGACAGACTAAGTTATCAATAAGCGATAAAAGGATACCTAAGAGCCATATGCCTATACAAGTTATGGTTGACAAGCGCTTTGGCCTGTGACATTTATACCATATTGGAAAGAGAACAGAGAGGCACCTCTCAACACTTATGGCTGTCAGAAAAAACATGCCGGACAAGTATCCAAAGTCATACATGATTTCTAAGGCTGTAAGTGTCAACTTAGTTTGCGTTCTGAAATTTAGCATTTGATCGACCATTAGAAGCATAACAATGGCAACAAAGAATAAATAGAGAAAGTCAGCAAGGGCGAGATTAAGAATGTACACTGTGTATTTGGTTCTCTTTATCTTAAATAAAAGAATCCAGGAGACAATTGCATTCCCTAGCAGCCCAAATATGCACAGTATCACAGCAAAGCATGCAACAATTGAATATGTTACACCGATGTTCGAAGAATTAGGTCTGGCTGTTGTCATATTTTGTGTAGTATTATCGAAAGTAGACATGGTGAGTAGATGATCAAATTTGTCAGATAAATCTGTGTTGGTATTTTATTTGCTGAACTTTAAAATCCTGAAAAAAATGGAAAATGGTAGAACATTAAATGCAGGGACAACAGAAAAAACAATATAGGAGCAAGTAAAAGGTGGGGGAATTATATCAGACAGTACAGTAAAACCTACGCTATCTCTTGTATTACCCACTGAAATATGCGTATACATGTATACATTTTTACTATAATTAATACTTTTAGCTTTTTTTATTCTAACCATCATATTACCTTGCATATGCAAAATTGTATCCACAGCAGTTTACTGAAACAAATGACTGCCCTCTAGTGGATAATTTGAATATTTCACAATAAGCATATTGCAAAATTAAGTATAGGTCTCATTTTTAGAATGTTAGTTAAAGCTCCCCAACACTCCCTTTTACAATAAACCAGTGTGTAGTAGTAAGCTTAGATGGGTGTTCAGTTGATTAATTAATCATAACAGACATGCATTATGTTCTCTATTTCGTACTGGAACACCAGCAAGGGGAGTACCTTACTCTAGCAGAAAACAACATGTTGGCTTTTTATAAATTAAAAATGTTATATTGGCAACAGTACAACTTAAAAATTATATATTAAAAAAATATTCTGTTGGGGAAACTGTTGTCACAGAGTAAAATGGTAGGGGGGACCTGATAGCAGCAATTAAAAATATTGTCTAATTTTAAAGATTATTAGAGCATTTATCTATAAGTAATTGTAGTTTGTATAATACGATTAAATAGAATAAAACCAATCACTTACTGCAATTTATGCAAATTTTCTCTTGAGATACCAGGGTGTAAATAATGTTCTAATGAGTCTAATGCATCATGACAACCAGTGGCAACAAAATCACCTCACTGCAAAAATAAAACAAACAATGTAACTAAATGTTCTAAATGTACTTTTCTTTTTTCTTGTTGCAATAGCTGCACTGTACACAAACACTTTCAAAAAACAACCCCATTGAAATTCTTCAATGGAAGATGATACAAAAAGCATTTTTCTATAATGATGTGACAGTAAGAAGAAAAAATCTTCCTTGTACTAACATGAAGCAATACCCGAATACCAAAGAGCACTTTGTAAACATTGTATTAGGTATATTATTTTTGATTTAATTACCTGATTTGGTCTGCTGTTATTGTAGATTTTGCTCAATTTGTGCATGGTTTACATGCTTTCATGCATCAGAGGGCCCAAGTAGTTGGATGATTGCATTCTCTATACTAGAAGTCTACAATTTTTTTAAAAAATGCCAGGGATGATATATATATATATATATATATATATATAAAATCCAAATTCTGCAATTGCACACCAACCTTAATTGCTCTGCCCTGTTCCTGGTTACTGCAGCAATGATGTATATAAATTCCAAAGGTAGTTGCCGGCACTCGTAGGACTTGTTTTCAAATAAATTCAAAAGACTCTGTGTTGTAAGTCAACGTTTCAGTCTTTTATTTTCAGACTTTTCAGACTACAATCTAGAGGAAGTTGGTGTATTACACAAGACGAAAAAAGGGCACTTTTAAGGATGGACCAGTCACACTAGTGTAAGTATTGCAGAAGAAAGACAAGAAAAAGTAGGATAAAATATATTAGAGGAAGGGCATTAACTTGTAAGGTTGTGGGAGTCCTTAAAGAAGTGGGTCTTAAAGGACTGAAGGCAGGGGAAAGACGGATAAACCAGGAAGACTGTAGTTTTTTGAGACAAACTGAATGTGGGGGGTGAAAGAAAGAGTCAAGGGTGACACCAAGGCAGTGAGTCTGAGGGGACAGAGAGATGATTTCACCATTAACATTAAAAGAAACAGATGAAGGAATGTTAGCATGAGGAGTTCGATTTTGGAGAGACTGAGTTTTAGGAAACCTGCTGAGAGGAAATAGAGAGATAGGATGGTAGCTGGAAAGATCAGTTTGATCCAGGGAGGGCTTTTTCCAGAATGGAGATATAATCAGAGGAAGGGCGAGTGGAGCCACTATGCAGATATTTTGTATCTGATAGTGTCAGTTGTATTATTGATTATTATATGTAGCTAAGTCAGAGGCAGTAAAGTTAGGGGAAGTGGCAGTTATAGTCTGAAGAAGAGAACTGAAGGTTACGAGACAGGGAGGACATAAGGGAGGTGAAGTAGGTTTCCTTAGCAAGGGTGAGAACAGAGTAGCAGGAACGTAGCATGCATTTATAGTACAGGAAGTCAGATATAAATTGGAACTTCCGCCAACTACGTTCAGCACTTCAGGAACAACTTCGAGGGTGTCTGGTTACAATCGTGTGCCAGGGTTGGAGCAAGTAGTAGCAGCGAATACATCCTCAAGAGAAGATTTGAGGGTTGACATATCGGTTGCCAATTTGTGACAGAGAATTGATTGAGAAGTGGTGGTCCAAGAGGGGGAAAGGGGAATTAGATAAGTTAGTGAGAGAGCACATGCTAGAAAAAAATAAGGTCCAGGGTGTGACCATGATCCTTAGTAGGGGAGTTAATATGGTGTGTTAGATCAAAAGATGGGACAATAGAAATACATTTTGAAGCCATGTGACACAAATGGGTGTCAACTAGGATGCTGAAGTCCCCAAGGATGACAGAAGGAGAATATCAGAGAAGAGGAATAGGGGAAACCATGAGAAGAAAGATGTTAGCAGGGCCAGGGGACGGTATATAACAGAAACGCATAAGGAGATGGGATGAAATAGTTGGAAAGCATGGACCTCAAGTGAGGAAAAAGAGAGTAATGGAGCAGATGAAATATGTTTAAAAGTGCAAGCTGGGCAGAGTGCCTTCTTGTCATCAGGTCTGGGAGTGTGAGTAAGGTGGAGGCCACCATAGGATAGAGCAGCGGGACACAGTGTTAGAGGTAAGCCAAGTTTTAGTGAAGTGAAGGTGCGGGAAACTAGAGGTGAAGTGGTCGTGTGCATTCCAGAGATCAAAGGTAAAAGGAGAGAAGGAGTAGTAGCTTGGTATGTGGATAAGATTATTGAGATTTTTTGCAACGTTGAGTGGCAGAGCATAGGGAAGGGACCAACAAGAGAGGCCCAGGATTTGGGGAGATATGCCCAGCTGCTAAAAGTAGAACAGAGAAGACGGAAAGTGGGAATAGGACCTGTGTGAGCAAAGAGATTGGTTGGAGGGGGGGGTGAGTGAAGGTTAAAAGTTCCTGGGATGAGAGAAAGGGAGAAGAAATTAATGAGGGAGTAATACAGACAAAGAGTGGAAGTGCTGGTGGATGGAAAGAGATACAAGGTCTATTGGCAATATAAAAAATTGAAAAAAGGAACAAGAAGATAGTGAACATGGTAATTGTAGGAATCTTGGTGGAGCAAATACAATAATCAGTAGGCAGCACTTCTACTGACCACTTCTGCTTCTGCCAACCACTTCAGCTTCCGCATCTTCTTTTTCATCTTCTATCTTCTCCCTTGTCTTCTCTCTTCTATCTTTAATTTTCAATCCATATTCTTCTTTCTTCATCTGGATCTTCTCGGACACATTCCTCTCTCCCTGTGCCGGTTCAAAGTAGTTTGGAAAGGACCCTTCCTAAACAATTTTGAACCAGTACGAGAAGGCAGGAACAAGTGGTTGCAGGTTATGTCCCGGATCCCCTAGAGAAATGGGCCCTGATGAAGTTATGACCGCTGTGACCCCTGTATAATGTATTCTACAGCTATAAAAGTAATGGAACTGTGAAGATAAACAGTAGAGTATGTGTCAATATATTAAAATGTCTAAAAATATTTTTCTAAATGCCATACAACATATCAATATCAATATTCTCCAATTCACCTTAAATGTCTTAGCAAAGACATGGCATCAGTTACTAGAGACTCAAAAAGTACGTGAAAAACATTCTTTGGATACTAAATGGGAAGGACAGTGATTTTCATTCAGTCTACTTGGTCACTACTTGCTGAGAAAATACACTCTTCTCTATACCATCTGGACAATGTTCTTCATGCTTTTGAGTGTTAAGTTGTTGCAGAAACTAAGCTTCAATGTAAACATCAGGTTTGGGTCAACAAAAGACATTCATACTCAAAATTATTCAAGTCGGAACATGCTTCTATTTACAGTACAAAAGTTATCCTATGAGTGGAGTCTGTTTGAATTGGCTTATCACATTGACTGCAAGTTTCTAAACAGCAATATAAAAGTACAAAAGAAATGATAGTTTGCTAGTTGCTGATATTTTAATCATGATTATAGGGTTAAATATAGTTTTTTATATTAAATGGAACACTGATCATGAAAAAACAGACAGTGAGAAGAATTTAGTTTAGCCCTGATTAACCCTGAAAAAAGACATTTTGAGCATAACTGTCTCCTCAGTTGTACATTTTTTCTGTTGTTTGTTCACTGTATAATTTTAGAGCACCAGCAGAATCTGTAGCAATATTACAAATATTGACAATATAAAAATGTCAATAATACTAACCAGTAAATATATACTGGGACAGAAGGAGAAACTACCTCCTCTCTTCAAAACTTAGTGAAAAGAGACTTGCTGGAGACAGGAAAGCAGTATAATGTTTTCTTCTTTCCTAAAGTAAGCACCTAACCTAAGCAGGTGTACCAGAAGTGCAAATAGATTTGCATTATAGAGGAAAAGTGTATTTTATTCAGTAGCGTACCTAGCGGGGGGCAGCGGTCCACCCCGGGTGCCGCTCATCAGGGGGTGCCACGGGCTAGGGTGACCACATGTCCCGGATTGCCCGGTAGATAGTGTGAAGAGAGGGAGGGGGTAGATGGTGTGAAGGGAGGGGGGTAGATAGTGTG
>VKOC01000003.1:26196445-26227226 GCA_009364415.1 Spea multiplicata
TTGTATTAAGCGCTGTGTAAAATGTTGGCGCTATATAAATAAAAGATAATTATAATATAAATAAATGTACATACATACATGAAGTTTGCTATGCTTGCATTCAGCCCTTATGCACCTATGTAAAACACTTGCCCTGGTGCAAATCACTTGGTCAAATAAGATAATTCCTCAAAAAATATAGGCACTCACATGTCTTGTAAATTCAAGATTATTTTAATAAAAGGTTCACTTACCAGGTCGTCACCGTACCAATCTCTAGAAAGAGCATAAAATGCAAGTCTCTGTAGTAGACCATTTCTTGTATTAATCACAATTGAAGGTTTACATGACCTGTTCTTTCCTCCACCACTATCAACTTTCCAAGTATTGGTTTGTGAGCATTCCACAAAGGGACACAAACAGATTTTTCTCTATTTAGGAGGTAATGTTCTTGTCAATTGGTTAGGATATTGACAGATGCTAGTTTCTTGAGGAAGGTTATCTTGATAAAAGTTACAAACTGGTACTGAAACGTTGACTTTCTGTATGTGAACGTTTTATCAAAGTAAGTTTTTGGATTTACATGACCATGAGTTCCCATGAGTTAAGGGTATATATATTATATATATATAAACATATATTGTGACAGAAAGGCTGGTACAGTAGTGGATGGGCAGTATACACGGCCTATTTTGGCTAATTTTGTTTGCCCCTACACATCAAATTGAAGCACCAGGGAAAGAGAAGCACAATAAGTAACTAAAATATAAGTATGAGACTTAGAAATTGTGTAATGGACCCCTGGGGTGGAGTATCTAGAAGAGCAGGGTGGGCTGGTGTTCCAGCAGCTTTCAAAATCCATACCAGGATTTACAGGTGACTAACTACAGCTCACTTGATCTAATTAGTTTTATCTAATAGAGTTTTAAAAGATCAGCTTGGTGCAGTTCACTTTCCTTCTTATTCCAGCCAAGAAAGCCGCAGGCCAAAACACCTGCTGGATCTATTTTGTTTGGTTGGAGTGTTTTGTTGGGAGGTGGGGAAGCCACCCCACCTAGCGAGACAAAAACCCTGTGTTTAGTTAGCGCTCAGAGGAGCAAGGATTTATTTTGTTTAAATGGTATTTTGGTTTTGCTGCTGATTTGAAGAAAATAAAAATTCCCCAACTATGTTGTGTGCTGCACTTACTAGATTTATCTGTTACAGTTATGATAATAAACAATGAAACCATTTTAACACATAAACACCCATTTACCCCAATATAAAAAAAAAAATCTGTATACACATGGATTATGCAAATAAATGTTTCTGTGATTCCATCTCAGGCAGCCTATAAAAGTGATAGGTAGGCTGAATAAAAACAACACAGATATTGGGCAGGATTCAATGCCAGAGATAAAACCGTCATAAATAACTGAAATGTATTTCACAGTTACAATAGAAAAAATAAGACATATTGGCACAGATGTCTTAACTAAGTATCACTGTTTTGTATCTGTTATTTCACTGCAGGCCATACAAAGATTCTTACTCAATTACCTGTGCAATAGCGAGACTTCCATTTTAAGCACAATTCATCAGTTTTAGTACATTTTGGAGACATTTACTTACATAAAACTTTTTAATAGCAAGAAAACAATCACTTTAAAAATTTACAACAGACACAGATGAGTATTATTTCAATTTAATAAAAGAAAACCTTTGTACCTGGATATTGCTAGCGTCGCTTCCTCAAAATACTGTAGGTGATTGTGGCAGCATCTTTTAAATATGTTGCATGTCCCTAGAGAAGCAGCATTGTGTATGCAAAGATATGATTAAGGGAATTGCATAACATTGAATGATTCATCACCCTGTCACTGAATTAAAAATGTAGCATGGTACATTAATTAACATGGAATTCAAGATGATATATAGTCATTTTGATCCACGTGAAGTAAAACTCTTCTCCTTAAAATAATTCACACTATGATTTCTAGTTCTGAGGCCCCGGACAAACTATACTTTCTGAGCTCTCTGACTCACGACTAGGTGCCTTGGGCCGAGTGAAGGGCAGAGGTTAGAGTGTAGATGATGTCAGAAACCGTAAAACCATCCACCAAAGCAGGGCCGGTGCAAGGATTTTTGCCACCCTTGGTAAATACTGATTTTGCTGCTCCATGAGCTCCGCCCCTTGTATACCCCCGCTTGAGATGGAGTCATGTGAGCGCAATATGCACATAACTATACACCATGCGTTGACTGTACCTACATAGCAGGCATAGATCACAGGTCACCCATATTTGCTCCCATCTCTCTTTCTCTCCATTTCCTCCATCTCTTTGATGCACTCACATAACTACAGGGGTCACAGCAGTTGCAGCTGCTACTAGGCCCGCACCTCTAGGGGGCCCTGTGCGACCACCTTGTTACTGTCTTCTCGTACCTTTTCGAAATAGTTTAGAAAGGCTATTCTTCTTTTATTGAGGGCTGGTTAAAGGGAGATCCATCATCATCACCACTGCTGTCTTCTGGTCCTTGTCTACTACCAGGATGTTCGGTTTATTGGTCAGTACCTGCTTGTACGGTGGCCCGACAGCTGCATCACGCAAGCCCGCAGCTTACCACTGTGGCGCATGCACACTGTTTCTCCTGCGCAGGTAAAGAGTTTCATCACACAGTGTGCGGTCGCCACAGCTGTAAGCCACAGGCCCGTGTTAGGCTTCTGTCGGGCCGCATAGACGCCTGGTTGTCCCAGTGATGCTCGGTCGGCCCAACGGACCAGTGAAATCTGCAAGAGAGGTAAGAGGTTGCGAGAGACTGAATGAGTGAGTGAATAAATGACTGGTAGCGTGGATGAGTGTTAGAAGTGGCACAGGCAGACTGCTAAAGGGGCAGAGTTGGCACAGGTAGGCTGTTTTTGGGTCAGAGGCATCTCTTGTTAATATCTGGCTTAGTGTATAGTTATAGGGGCTATGCTGCGCTAGAGTTAATGTCTAGCTCAGTGTATAGTGATGAGAGTTAAGATCAATCAATCAACATCAATGCCTGGCTCATGCTGTACCATATGCTTGGCTCATGCTGTACTATATTTTTTCTGTAAATGTTATTTAAACTTTATTTTTTTATAAGCTAATCATTTATTTTTTCAGATTCCTAGTTTTTTTCCCAGTTCACATACAGTTTACAAATTTGTGAAGTAAATATTGCCAACATATTTTTTGTGGGGTGGGTGCCACATACAGAATCCGCCACGGGTGCCAAATACTCTAGGTACGCCCCTGGTTGCTGGTTTATGCAATCTCTCAGCAGCTCATCCTTGAGTGCCTTACTCATCCTCATACCTTACTTATGTACTCCCAGATGGGGTTTCTCTGGGTTTCATCCAGGGTGGTGGCTTTGATGCTTACCAGACCCCATTCACCTTCTTTTCTGGTGTTGGATTTTAGGTGGAAAGCTCTGTAGCTCTGTAGATTGTCGGTTCTTTACATCAGTGGCTTCCATGTCCTCCTTCAGCCAGCTCACTATGCTGGCAGAGTTTCTGATGACTGGTAGGGTGTATATGTTAATACACTGCCCTTATACACACCTGCCCATTAACATGTGTATACACATTCACTGCCCTCACACTCCCTTGCCTTTACACATAAACACACATACGCAGGCTGCCCATACACACACACATGCACGCTGCTCATATATGCACGCACGCTGCCCATACACACACCAGCTTACAAACATACACATATATACATAGCCCTGTCCTGTAGTGGGAGCACAAGGTCTGTCACTCCAGGCCTCTGCTTTAGTGCTCCTTCATCACTCACCAGGCTATTGATACAGAGCGCAGGGGTGACGTCATATCGCGGCGCTCTGTATCATTTGCCGGCACGTGGTGATTAGGGAGACAGACCGCACACTCCCTAATGTTGGTTAGATTGTGATATCCCCAACCAGCCCTGCTCATCGGACACCTCCTCCCGAGACCGGCGCTGATGGTGCCTGGGTGCGCATTGCCCACAGGGGGCACCTGATGAGCAGGGGTGGTTGGGGAGAGCACAATCGTGCTGCTACCCCAGCAGTCCCCTGAAGACCGGCCCAGGGGAGGCAGCCTTTCCGCTCACCCCCTTCTCTATAGAATCGTTACTGGTTTTTTAGGGGCTTATTGGTGAATCACATAGCTGGCAGCAATGTGATTCACTATGGAGCCCTGTTATGCTGGTTAGGGAGATCCGTGATCTCCCCAACCAGTCCTGGAGGCTGCAGCTGCTGATCGGGCAGCTGTGCCCCAAGGCAAGTGCCCTGCATCATCCTTGTTGAAAATCTTCAGGTCCGAGAAGTGGATACTGTCACAACTCCACTTAAAAGTAAAACGGATATTGCCTGGCAAGTCATTAAGGTATGTGACCACCTGTTGTAGTTCTCAATCCGTGCATAAATGGCCGGTTAGCTCAGTTGGTTAGAGCGTGGTGCTAATAACGCCAAGGTCGCGGGTTCGATCCCCGTACGGGCCACTTCTTTTGTAAATATTTTCCAGTCTTACGGAAAAGTAATTTAGTTGGAAATATTACAGTCACTTACATTTGCTAAACGCTATTATTCGAACATTCTAAATTAAAGATGTATGTAATATGTTGAATATGAACTGACAGTACAAATAAAGAAAAAAAATTGGCCCGTACGGGGATCGAACCCGCGACCTTGGCGTTATTAGCACCACGCTCTAACCAACTGAGCTAACCGGCCAATGGCTGCGTAGGATCAAATTCAATGTGTAGCATACGGCACACAGGTTTATTCCGTTGGTCATAAACGAGTTCTAACAACTGGGGCTTATAAAACTGTGGTTTTGCTTAATTGTATAAAATATCGTAGCAAGGTTTTTCCTCCACTATACAAAGAAAAGATGGGTCGTATAAATATTTACCAAGGTGCATTAGTAAAGCATTCACACAATATAATTCCAGTTAACACGCATTCACACAATGTAATAGGATTTAATTAATTAAAAAACAAAGCCTCCCCGTCGGGGAATCGAACCCCGGTCTCCCGCGTGACAGGCGGGGATACTTACCACTATACTAACGAGGATGAGCTATGAAGACGGCAGCACTGCACCGAGCATAAATAGATGTCAAATAGCTGGTGAGTAGCGTGCGATTGGGGTGCTCAATATCGTCTTGTCTCTGCTTAAACTTTTATGATATCATTCCTTGCAGTAGCTTTACCAAGTTATAAGATAGAACTAAATATTCTATGCATTAGTCAGTCAGCCACCTTATTTAGACTTTAATTGGATTTTAACAAACTAGTTATATTTCAAATCTATGTATTCAGCTGTATGAGTCCGTTTTGTTATTTAATTTTAATTTAACTGTTAGGGCAGAAGGTGTCTCTGTAGCTCTGGGATGATTCACAATTACAGTGTAAGAAATAAGTAAGTTTTGTTTAGGAATATCGTACCTTATTTAAAACCTGCGTGGAGTGTTTGTTTTTAATTATTTTATGCTGCTCAGAAGTTTACTTTTTATTTTTAATCATCGATATTTATATATATTGTATATTTTAACATTTAGCTATTTAGACGGTATATTATACTCAATGTATTGCGCACTGGTAAAATGTTATAAACAGCGCCACCTAGCACCGACATGTGTAAATGCTTAATATTAAAATGAATTTACCACTTCCATAGGGGCTCACTGGAGGCATTAGGCATCGTTTTGTTCACCTCACTAATGGAAACAAATCTTTAAGAGGTTGTGAATCAAGATGAACTAGACTTATCATATTGGGCAAAAACTTGCACTTTGGTTATATTTTTGTTCAGTTTGCTTTTTTTCTCTCCAGAATACAAATACACAATTTGCTTGCATCAGTAATAAAACATGCCACAAAGGTACAAAGTGAGCAACAAATTAAAAAGGATGAAAACAGCCTGCTGGTCAGTTGCATACTGTAAAATAGGGCTCTCCAATTAATGAGGCAGCTGTGTGATAGATGGGGTACTTATCCCCAGGGTCTAGTCAGAACCTTCAAGTATAAATTAAAAATATACCAGCACACCCTTAAAGCATATAAATGAAGCCTTTAGGGTACTGCTGAAATAATTAATGTGTACAAACAAAGCAAACAATCAGAGCACATCTGGCAAATACTGTCTAAAAGCACCTACCTTATGTCACACTACATGCCTATATATTGCTAATAATATATAATAATAATAATAATAATAATAATCCTAACATGACTGTATTGCTTACCATTAGCTAAATCTACCAAATTGTTAACACAACACATGGTTATTGGTAATCGTGGCCTATTATAGACACACATATTTGAACATGTATTATAAATAGAACATGTATTATATAGAACATTTATTATAAAACATGCATACATTGAGTAGGAGGAATTTGCTTAAAATGTAATTGGCTGTAGCCTCCCTTAAACAATATATTGTAAATGCCATATAGTGTGTCATTGTGTTATTCATGCTTGATAATGAGATTCTCTTCCCCAATTTTAGGATCAGGGAGATGACAACACAGCAAGCACAACCATTTTGGCGGAAGTTCGCACCGGGTTATGTCCGCAGAGGTGCGGATGAAGCTACCAGATTGAAGATAAAACATGAAGAGAAGGGAGAAGATGATGAAGATGATGTGGCAGTGGTTGTCAGTGAAGGTAGGGAAACATTTAGAGAGCATGAGAGAGTGAACGAGAGTCTGTGAGGGAGTTAGAGTAAATGTGGGTACCAAGCAACAATTTTTGTTCCCAAATTTAAAATGCCGGACCAAATGTGCAGGGACAACATGTGGCTATCATCCTCCCTCACTGACACTGCTTGCTGATAAATGATGTCATTCCAGGGCATGCAGTGTCAGTGAGGGAGGATGATTGCCTCATGTTGCAGGACCCAGTCCTATCGCCACTTTGTGGGTCAGGTGAGAGGTATGGACCACTCAGAACAATAGAACCTTGGAGAAATTGCTCCATGTGATCCACCGTTAATCCATCCCTAGCTGTAGACCACTGGCAAATGGTTATTTTCCACTCTATACATAGTCAGTTTAGCCTTTCTTGCTGGAGGTACTCTCCCTTTAGTGAATAAACTCCAATGTTGCTTCAACCAGATAGCCCCTTTGTTTATGACACCTGGGCGAAACCTAGTACATAACAAAGCAAAACCCTCATTTTCAAGTATAAATATAACCTTTGGTAGTATGTTATTACAATTATTAATAAGAGACAAAATGGAATAAACAAAAGAAAACAAACAATTGATTTAATTAAACTGCTAAAAGTAGAAAACTATAGAACATAATGTGCACTATAGTGTGCTTGTCATTTCCAATGGAATAGCATGCACCAGGGCAAGGCTACACAAAGAGACCAATGTTAGAAGATTTATGACAGTCATTGGAGCTCATTGGACATTTAGTGTTATGTTTCTCACAGATTCTCTTGCTACCTATTTCTGAACTCATCTCTGTTGTAACTTGTCAACAAACATTTACTTTGATGAGTTCCTGTCTGTGTTATTTGTTCCGAAGCCTTTGGGTAAATGTCTACTTTGTCCAATGCATAAGAAGGAGCTGTTTGTATCTAGAATTTAATTTATACTCGCACCTGGGGACTTCCCCTTGTGGGGCTGTCAGCTCTGGTTTTTGTTTTCTTGTAACACGCCTAAAAAGGACACTGTACAGACCACACAATTACATTTCAAACCTTGTTCACAAGCCAAATTGATCACAGAGCCTGATTAGGTAGCTAGGGTCTGTAGCTAATTGATGTGAAAATCTGGAGAAGCTCCTTGTCTGCATTACCTATGCTCAACCATTTTAAACTCAATGTGTTCCTCTATTCCATCTTCTACATCTTACCTACAAGTCTTATTTTACATTATATTACTTTATAAAGCGCCGGCAGATTTTCTTCGATATTCGATATTCTGAGCATATTCTGCGTACTGTGCATGTGCAAAGGGGTGTTTTTGTTAGCATTCATGCATTGGGACACCATTCTACTGCCCATGCACCCTTGTTGGTAAAATAGAAACAGAACTTGATGGCAGATAAGAACCATTTTGGCCCATCTGGTCTGCAGAGGCTCAGACCTTATTCAGTCATAGATCTTGTCTTATATTCAAGATAGCTTCATGCCTATTCCACGCGTGTTTAAATTCCCTCACTATATTAGCTTCCGTTCCATTTATCCACCACCATGCAGTTCCGCATTCATTTCAACCTATAGTAATGGTATGAATACTGCAAACAATATTTACTCCCACATCCTCTTTATTCATACTTCGAAACATTTCAAACTCCTTATCTAATGCATGATTGTTAAAGCTTTACCTGCGGCTACCATACAGTGCGTTATAGGCAATCTCTTTGCCTTTATTTGCTTTTTTTTATGCATTCTGTGTCAGCTTTAATATGTATTACGTTCTTCCTTCATTGCTTTTCTGAAAGATGTAAAGCTTGTGAGAAAATTGAACCTACTCAGCTACCATACCAGGAGCTAATAGCATCGAATCCCATCCCCCATCCCCCTTCTGCATTTATTGACATATAATGAATTTAGCAGAAGGCAGTCGCAGCTGGTTTCACTAGCTCATGCATGGTTGGGGCATAATTTTTGTCTCCCCTTCACACTTGTCATACATAAAAGCATTTCACAATGTGCATTTTCTGTCTCGGCAGCAGTGTGGATGCTGATGATAAAAGAGGGCTTATAACACAATGCTGGGTGTCTTAAGAAGCAATAAGAATCATAAAGAGTCAAAATCCACTTCTAGATAATCAGGTTTTTTCTACGAAAGGATCTCTTTGGATGCTTCACAATGATTAGCAATGGGAAATGCCACGTTTGGCTGCTCTTCTATTTAAATCTTTTCCAAGAATGTCACGGTAAGTGAGCATATTTTCATTTGTTACGAGTACATCTGCTGAATGATATTGCATGACATCCTTATTCGTTGATTACAATATCTGTATCATATATAACCTTGATTACAGTATATAAGGAGGATAGAATTAACATAGTTAACATAGTTATCGGTTTATTGGGCCATACAATATTATTATAGTACATGATACATTTTTCCCATTGTGCATTTTCCACTTGCTTTTGGTTTCCGCAAACTGGAAACACGCACATCCAGGATTTTGTAGCATGGTTTTTGCTGTGTTTTCCAAAACACAGCAAATAAATGTTGATATAGAACTTTATTGCTTTTGGTTTTTGGACTAAAACCAAAAGTAGATTAACCCTTTCAGGATCATGGCTGTTTTCTACTACATGAAACGACTGAATATCTCCAACTGTCTCTCAGTTTATGTACCCACACAAAATATAATATAATATAATTGTATTGCTTTCTTTTGAGAAAAACCTTACTTAGTATGATTTTTTTAAAATGAAAACACTACATAATTTGAAATGTAAATAAATTGTACACACCAGTATTTGTTAACTTGTACTGATGCGGAAACCACCCTATATGCCTATAATGTTCATTTATTTTGGCACTGATAGGCAGATACTACAAGATGAGCTTCTACAGATTTTTGTTCAATATCCCGTTTTTGTGTTTTTTATTTATTTATTTATTTTATTTGGTGTGTTGGAATTCTAACTTCCATAGTGGTCACAAATCTTTAAAGCACCACGTAAAAAGAAAAAAAAACAACTCATGGTGGAACACGGAGGGTGTGTTTTCGTTGTTCAGCCCGAATACCGAGAATACAAATATAGTGACGGCAAAACGTATACAAAGACACACAACAAGAAGCATCTTCGTTTACTAATGTCCCTGGTCCTTCCCCATCTAGCCTACCTTATGTATGCAGGAGTTAGCAAGAGCGGAAATCCGTAGGTTTGCCGTCAGGAGTTAAAGACCTTTAACTCTTGGAGCATGGAGACAGGCCAAATTCCCCATCAGGAGTTAAAGGGCCGTGGTCTCCTCCTGCCATGTTGCTGCACCAGGATTTTAAAAGTCTGTACGAGCGACTCTATTGGTCGCCAGCAGGGGCCTCCCCTGCCATCAACCACAGAAGTGCTGGTGCACTTCATTGGTTGATGGCAGGGAAGGCCCCTGCCAGCGACCAACAGAGCTGCTCGTACGGACCTTTTAAAATCCTGTCGCCAAATTTGCTGTGTAGTGCATACCGCGTTAACCCCGTTTTTATCCCTTCTACAAAAAACGAAGAAAAAAGAAAAATGTACACAAATATTTGTTTAAGTTGGGAGCATTATAGATGATGGAAAAGAGATCTTTTAAATTTCTTTTAGATATAGATCTGACTTTAGGGGCGGTTACTTTGAAGGTCATTAATGTCTTCAGGGGAACCCTTGTAATGCCACTTGAAGACCTCACCAATAAGGTTACCCTGTACAACAGTTCCACTGTGGGGTTCTTTTGTATAACAATAAGGGGAATTCTTTGGTGAACGCTCTCTTAGTGCTGCATGTTAGTGTATAGTGTTAGCATTAGTGTGTGAATGTTACTGTATGGCTTTGGAAATATCATTACTACTATTGTTGAATGTCCAAATCTCCAACCGTTTTTCTGCTTGATGTACTACTGAGTGTGATTATTTTTTTCTAAGTGGACTTTTAAGACTTCAACCTTACTAACTCAATAAACACCTTTAGTTGATTGGGTGCTTAGTGTAGCTCTGATTACCAATTTGTTGTATATCGTGAAACTTGATACTAAAATGTATAGCAAAGCCTAACATTGCTAAGTTAAAACCTTGCTGCAATACTTTTGGGTTTATTCTCTAAACTGGGAGTTTGCAAATCCGTTGAATGTGTATCCAGCTGCGTGAATGGGCTTGTACATTGTAAATTATATTTCAACAAGTAGTATATTGCTGCTATATATATATATATGTGTGTGTGTGTGAGCTCTGTATTATACTTCTGAGTAGACAACAGATAAATGGATAAATCAGATGTGTTTATCAATTCCGTAAGATTGATTCTTGTGTGGAAACATCAGAAAGATGACCTTATTATGAGACAATTGCAATTTATTGTGTTATTTATTAATATTGATCTGTAAATGCAGTTTCTTTCTATTGATGTTTGTCAAATGATATAAGCTGTTAAAGTGAAAAGTACTTAGTTTAACAATGGCTGTTAAAGTGAAAAGTACTTAACAACCTATTTACTTTTTCATATCTAAAGGAGATTGTAAAATCACACCTTTTTGCAGCAAGATTGTAATCCTACACACTTTCTCTTCAACAGTAAATACATTAAGTAACCATGAGGCGTTATTACTATATTTTGACCAAAGCACCCAATACACATCAAGGCACAGTATGGTGAATCTTAAGTGATATATACAATATATGTAATGTATAGATCTTTTGAGTAGAAGATTAGGGTGCAGTTATAATAAATCTTGTGTGCCTTGGTAGAAATTGCTTGTTAAATTCACACTTCTCCTTGGAGGAGACTTGTGCTGCCCAAGTTAGATGCAAGTCAAGCTATATAGTTGTAATTCTGTAAGAACTGACCTTGGAAAGATTGGATTTGCCAAGGGAGCCTGTGGGGAATTTAAGATGACCTAGTTGAATCATAATTAATTTCTAGGGATAAACATCAGGATTATTACGACTCAGGTGGACTATTACTCTGTTCAATCATATTTTATTTTTTTTCTTTATATATTAAAGTTTTATGAAGGCAATCTGTACTGCTGAAGCAACTTGGTTGATGTGCAGATATTGTACTATTGTGTGTAGTTCTAAATACATTGCTTCCCGTAAGTGGGGACAGGTCCTTTAGCATTTCCCAGTTGTGCTCAAGTAGGCATAGTATTAAATAATGTCCTGTTGCCAGCCACTCTAAGTGAACACCATAACAATATTGGGGGGGGGGGGGCGCAATCGATGAACATATGATCTACAAAGCTACCACAAGCAGATATGTAGGCTGATATGGCGTAAGTAACATTTGCAGCTAGTGCCTAATTTTTAGTACATTTATATGGATGTTTTTTTCAGATCCATGCCAAAATGTGTCCATCTCATCTCCGATATATTTATATTTTTTATTATATTATATAATCTGATATATGTTAAACTAAAATATGTTAACCCCTTTGACTGAGCAAAGAAATTTTGAAGCATAAGGAGAAGTGGATAATGATTTTTAAGAGTAGTATTATTAGGTCCAGTGTAGCCAGTACAATGATTGGGGTCAACGCTAATAAAATGTCAGCCCTGGTTGAGGGAACATATATTTACATATAAATTGCTATAACAGGCTTATGTCCTTCAGCTTCTGTTTGATAAAACAGAAACAAGTTCTATACTACTTGAAATTCTATTATAATACAATGTTAAAGTTTTAAAAACATAAAGGCTTTATTTGTCTGCTATAGCTACAACTGCTTGACAACAATTACTACTACTTCTTGCTTTTGACAAGAGCACTGTAAGGGCTACTTTATATATTGTTTGTGTTCTTGTATATAATGAAGTATTGATTTATAGAAAGAAACACTTGACACAGTACATGTGGTATGACAAACTGAAATCTAGATATAAAGAAATTCAGGGGGCAAGGCACAATCAGAAGGAGTGGTGCTGTAACCTTGAAGAGTTGTCCTCTAAATAAAGAATCCAATAATACACAAATTAAAAAAGGCAGCGCACCAGTAATGTTATAAAGATTTGTAATTGTTTGTTTACCATTGCCTTTACAATTTCTAAACAAAGTAGAAAGCTGACCCACATTTGTGCTATCCAGTTTCGTATTTTTGTTTAAATTGTATTAGGAATGCAAAGGAATAAAACCGTTAATAATAACATGATTATAGTTATTTTGTTAGGATTCTTTCCCCTTATTGAAGCACAATTAGAAATTATGAATCAACAGCAGGGTTGAACTTGATAGACCTGTGTCTCTTTCAACCTAAATTACTATGTATGTTCTTGTATATCTACCTCTTTCTAAAGGCACGTAAGCGGATCCTTATACTGGTAAAAGCTTGGGAGTAATCAACAAGGGAAAGAAGGTATCAACCTTTGCTTATGTGAGGGCAATCCTGGACAGTGATGAATATGTGGCATCAAATCTGAGAAAGTGTGTATCCCAAGTTAATGAGGACAGTCCTATTCACGCTGGCCCTAAATATTTTTACGCCTGTAAAATCCCTCCTCATAGTAAGAACCAAATAATCTCACACAACTTGGAAATTACATATTGAAATAGCATTTAATACAGTACAGTATACTAAGCAGAAATACATTTCCCCAATTATACATTAGTGTAAGGTGTGTCATTTTATATAGATGAGTAAATAGGAGTTTTGATTTTACTTATCACAAACCGATATTGATATTTGTTAACTGATGTTTTTTTTTGTTTTTAAGGAATATCTGGACCATCGTTTATTGCAAAAAATGAAGATCGATTATTTAAATATTTATTTCAAGATCAAGACTACCAAAAATGGGTTCGCCCTGTTGAACAGTTAAATGATACAGTGAAAGTGAAGTTTGGCCTCGCAATCACGCAACTTGTGGATGTAGTACGTAAATATATATATATATATTTTTTTAATTTACATTTGTCAATAACCTATATACAATACGTAAGGGATCAATTTAACATAACGTGATATCCCTCCTGTCATTCCTCTCAACAGCAAAGTAGCTTATTAAGCACACTGTTTTTATATTTGGAGGAATGGACTTTTTTATTTTTTTTTCTTACAGGACGAGAAAAATCAACTAATGACTACAAATGTCTGGTTAAAGCAGGTAAGCAAAATACTCCAGAGTTTGTCTGAGCTATTTCTCTTAGAAATGATACACTTCAAACGGTAAACTGTAGATAACTCATACTGGTCCAATACGTGAGTAATCAAAGGGTTTAACGTGAATCGCTTTAACAATGCGATTACTTTACACAAAAAAGTAAACTTGTCTTTCAAAATAGTACTAAAACTGAGCCATTCTGTGTACCACTTGGCAGTATGATAAGGAATCAATGTATTTAATAGGTGTAGAAGCATCCGAAAAGTGTATTTTATATTGTGTTTTGGATTGTATAATTACAATAGAATGTATAAATTATTATGTTCTACAGCATTGTATACTTAATTAGCATTCTTTGTGTTCCAGGAATGGGTTGATGTCAAGTTAAGATGGGCCCCTAAAGAATTTGCGGGTATAACATCAATTCGTGTCCCATCTGACTCTATATGGATTCCTGATATTGTTCTTTATGACAAGTAAGCTTATATATACTTCACAATTCTTTGCTCCTAAAGAAATAAAGTTCAAATGCACTTTAACCCCTTCAAGACCGGGATGTACCTGGTACTTCCGGGTCAAAGGTCACCGGCAGACTGGGACGTACCTGGAACGTCATCGATGATACGCGATCCAGCGTCGTTTTGAACGCTGGGATCGCGAGGGCCGGCTGTTACTGACCGCTGGGTGTCCCCAGCGATCCGTAGCAGCCACTCCCCCCTCAATTCCGAGCACGGAATTTAAATATTTTTTTAAAAAAACATGAATGTAATCATGTTTTAGGTATTTATAAAGCAAGTTCTCAAACCAAAGACAGTACTATTGTTCAAATGTATTATACCCATATTGACCATATAAACCATTGCATGTATTATTCATACTATAACTAATAAGCCTGTGTGCCCTATTTGCTCGAAACAAAATAATTAGTTTCTGATGTGTCTCATCCGGGACTTGTACAGAGTACCTCATCAGAATTACTCATCAGGGCCCTTTCACAAAACAATAGCACACAGAGTTGAAAGCCTGGCTACAATGCTAATGAAATTGACCCTCTTATACCCACTAAGCAGCGTGAATATTCTGCGTTTACTATTAAGATTGATTAAGACTGTGGTTAAAAAAATGCAATTACTTACCTAACTCCATTGCAGAAGATTCTGCATTTTTGGGACTTCTTATCCTTTCATTGTAACTAGCTGGTTAGTTTTTTGGTACAATGGGAAAATATTCATGTATGCAAACAGTTAGAGTCCAATGCTTACATTACATATAATCCTTTTTGCATTTACAGTGCTGATGGCCGCTTTGAAGGCTCTGTTACGAAGGCTGTGGTGAGATACGACGGAACTATTAACTGGACTCCACCAGCAAATTACAAAAGTTCATGTACCATTGATGTAACTTTTTTTCCTTTTGATCTTCAGAATTGTTCCATGAAGTTTGGTTCTTGGACTTACGATGGATCCCAAGTTGATATTATTCTTGAAGACTTTGATGTTGACAAGCGTGATTTCTTTGATAATGGAGAATGGGAAATAGTAACTGCTACTGGAAGCAAAGGAAACCGAACAGATGGATGTTGCTGGTATCCATCTATTACCTACTCATTCATCATAAAGCGGTTGCCTCTTTTTTATACACTTTTTCTGATTATACCTTGCATAGGACTTTCGTTCTTAACAATACTTGTTTTTTACCTCCCTTCTAACGAAGGTGAAAAAATTTCTTTATGTACCTCTGTCCTTGTTTCTTTAACAGTTTTTCTCCTTGTGATTGAAGAAATAATACCATCCTCATCCAAGGTCATTCCTTTGATTGGAGAATATTTGGTTTTTACCATGATTTTTGTTACTCTATCGATTGTTATAACAGTTTTTGCCATAAATATTCACAACCGTTCTTCTTCAACGCACAATGCTATGGCACCTTGGGTGCGCAAAATTTTTCTTCACAAACTTCCAAAATTGTTATGTATGAGAAGCCATGTTGATCGATATTTTACTAGAAACGAAGCAACTGGAATAACTAACGGACCAGAATCATCCAGAAATACCTTGGAGGCAGCTTTAGATTCAATACGCTATATAACAAGGCATGTAGTAAAGGAACATGAGGTTCGAGAGGTATGTGTATACTTTATGGTTTGTTAATTAAAACCGTATGCTATATTAAAGTGACATCACACCAATATGATGCACGTATCCAACTATACTTTTGTCAATGATAAAATATGACTAATCATTGATTAAGTAGATTGTACCATGTCAGATGTGAATGGATTACATAACCTGAATGCACATGTATAATAGCAAGATGTGGTATTCGGTATGAATTTAAACTTTAATGCAATCTGCCAATTTTGTTAATTTGTTCGAAAATAAGGTACCCCAATGAACCAAACAAAAACAAAGCAGATGGCTCCATTTTGTTGCTTTTTCACTCAGTCTTACACTCAATGTCTACCTACCTTCTCTTTCGATCTCTTGAGTGTCTCTGTCTCCTTTGCCGCAGCTCTGCTTTTCCTCTAGCCTCTTCTTGTTCTTCTTAATGGTTCCAGCTATGTTAACCAGGTCAGGAATGCTTCCGCCAAAGGACAGAGCCTCCATGTACACCATCATCTCCACGTGGAGGCTTTGCCCTTTTGGGAAAATGCTCCCAGAAGGCTGGTTAACTGAGCTGATACTAGGCAGAAGTGGATGATGGACAGAAGAATAAAAAGAGTCAAGAGAAGAAGCAGAGCTGAGCACAAGGAGGCAGCGATAGGATAGCTGTCAGTGGAGAAGGTAAGGAGTCATTGACAGAAAGTATGAGTGACAACAAATTTTGTTTCCTAATGGGTGGGGGGCTTTAGAATTTGTAGATATAAGTTTCGCTGTCCAGATCCATTGCTTGTCATTTAACCTTATGCAATGGTGAGATTTTAGATTCTATTAATCCTTGAGCTTGGGGATTGAATTGTTTTGTTTGTCTAGCACAGAAGGCGGTAAAGCATATTGGCATGTCTTGTTCCTGAGTAGTATAATTAGTCTTGTTTGGCATTGCATGGATTCTAGACCTGGAAGATTATAAATACTTGATTGAAGTATTGAGATTTGGGGCAAATTGTCTGCAGAAGTGCAAAATCCGCAGTATTCCTTGGTGTGTTAGGTGATTGTGTGGACCCTGACTAGTAAAGAAGAAATAAAAATAAATCTGATCTATTTTGTATGACTTTATGTGGACATACAATGTTATCTTTGACATCTGTTTGAGGTTTTTCTCTGTTAGCTTAAGTATTATGTTGTGCTTTGTAAAAGCACTCATATTTTCACAATACATGGTTACTCAACCACCTCCACACTGAAACTGTAATTTTAGTTTTGATTGGTATAGGATTCATAATCATGCCCCCCCTTAGAGACAAAATGTAATAAAGCTATTTTCTTATTATTTCACAGGTTGTAGAAGACTGGAAATTTGTGGCTCGAGTACTAGATCGGATCTTTTTATGGACATTTCTTCTGGTTTCAATAGTTGGTTCAGTTTTTCTTTTCATTCCTGTCATACACAAGTGGGCTAACATCATTGTGCCTATACATCTTGGAAATATGTATGGAGACCGAACTACATAAGAAGGAATATTATATATATCATAGAACCGAACATGAATGTAAACTGCATATAAATTATATCTGGTGCTTTATCTAATATTTTAAATCTGATGCTTTTACAGAAATACGATTTTTAATTAAACAGCTTAAATTATTATGCCCTAATGGTATACAAATTAGTTTTTTTTTTTTTTTTTTGGTTTTTTTTTTTTTTTTTGTGGCTCAGTTAATTCTCTGAAGCTCTAAGTGTCCGTTTAGTCTTAAATTGAGGTTTGGCTGATTTTTGCTTCATTGCATTATTGAGGTGGAAAGCATGTAGCTTAAAATTGTATGTATGAATACCATAAAATGAAAGTACCCATGTTTTCTCCATGTGTGTGTTTTGATCCATTTTTTTTTTTTTGTGATGGGCATGTTGTCTTGGAAATCAGATCTTTGTAGTATGGACGCTAACCAGATTTCCAATTCAACAGTAGCAAGTTATGAGCTACAGGACACCATTTAAAATCTTTTGTTTTCTACTTGATGCAGTTTTTGTATTGGGTAAAGTAGCCATGTTATCATCATGCTGTCGAGTCTCTATTATTTTATCACCTTTGCTAGGATTTCAATAAAAATTGAGAACAAACGTTCAGATGGAGATGGAAAGACTAGTGGCTGTATATACACGCCTTCTCATTACAGGAGACAACCACCTCTGGTGAAAGGTTATTTATTGTGTAACTGAACTATCCAGGTTCCAGCAGTCTCCTCGGGTGATTACCGCAGACTACGTGTAGGATTGATTGTGTGTGTGTAGTGTGACATCAATTCATTATCGATATTTGGGCCTGAATTAAGGGTGTCAAACCTTCTCATGAGTTTGTATTCCCATATCTTCCGTTCTCTCAGTGTCGGGAGATTTCCCATTAATATAGTGACCCTTAGATCTTTGATACTGTGTCCATTTTGACAGAAGTGGGCTCCCACAGCTGTGTCGTCCCCCTTTCTATGCACATTATGTCTGCGAATTTATAAGCCTTCTTAGGGCCTGGTCTGTTTCATTTGCATATAATCTAGAATTGGGAAGACAAAAACACATTGTGAGGTATCAAACATTGAATAATGGAGTTGCAGTTTTATTGTATTGAGTACAAGTTGTAGTAGCTTTTGTGGAACCATACAAGCTCGTCTTCAATGGCTCTCCAGGTGAATTTCTTCTATATAGTGAAGGTAGATTAGGGGTTTGTGATCAGAGGTAGCCAGGAATAGGTTGACATAGTGGTGCTATCCGTGTTACCATAGCTGTGGCCATAATCTGTAAGTAAAAATCCCGTCCAAGTTTGAAATAGGTGTGTGTGCATTAACTCCATGAGTGTCAAGATTCCTCCACTTCGTATGTTGTCTTGTTGCAGGTGTTTCTGGCATGCTTCTAGTCCATAATTGTGGTGGATGTTTGTAGAGAGGGATTCCACATCTATAGTGGCTAGTATGGTATCTTCGGGGAGGGGCTACTTTATTTAGGATTTTAGTGGTGTCCTTGATATAACAAGAGGTTTCAGGATGTTTTTCCACCCAGTTGGAGATTGTTCTTGTGATTGTACCAACTCCTGATATTATAGACCTTCCAGGGCTACCATCCTTGTGGATCTTGGGGAGCATATAGAAGGAGCCTATTTACGATTCCTCTTGGGATTGGTTAACTGTGCTGTTAAACCGAATATAAAAATATCACAAAGGTTCGTCTACTTTAACAGATATTTAATAAGAGACACAGTAACGTACAATAGATGAGTGACAGCTCAATAAACAATGCAACACTTTCCAAGACTAACCTGCAACCATAAGGCTCAACATAACCCAGCACAACGCAGATTGCCCTATCCATGCAGGATGGTGGGTAGAGAGACTGAATTGATTTTGCATCCAACAGGCATTTTGAATTGCTTGTGAGATCACTGGAGGTGTGCCCTCATTGATAAGACACATGTGATACAGGAAGACTTTTTATGCCACCACATTAAGCATGAAGTGTTGCTAGAATACATTTTTGTATGATTTTAGGGAGTTCTCTATTGTAAGATTCGGTGAGGTCCTCCTTCAGATGTTTGTATTGTCAGTTGTCTGTGTGCCTCTCCTATGTACATTGCTTCTGTTCTGGGGGTGGCAAGCTTTCTCTAATATACAAGTTAACTTACATGAGTTGAAGACAAGGGCATGCATGTACATTCTCTTTCAATGTCTTCCTACTTTTTACACCCATCGCATATAGATGTTTAGATTGAGTCATGGAAACAGTATGATGCAGATATATCTTGATTTGGTTGCTTGGAAAAGTCAGACAGTTAAGCAAAAGAAAGATATCCGTAATAAATGCCTGTGAAAAGCAAGAGGACTGCACAATGATGCTGCCTGTTACCGCAACCGTGAAATGCAATAGGGAGCTTTGTTTTTTCAGTGTTTCATTTAAGCTGTTAACCATAATGTCAGGCCTCCGGTAAGCAGGTCAGGTGGAAGCCCAGTTGCAGGGGATACCTGGGGCTCTGTTTGTACCCAACAATACATACAACAATGTACTGGACAGGAAGGTACAGACAGGCTAAAAGAAAACACACACAACTGGATATTTAAGAAGCAGTCTATTTTGTGCTGGCTGATTAGGTAATCTAACAGGGCAAGGGTAATACCCAGGTAACATGGTTCAGCTCTCCCTAATAATTAGTAACTGGTGCTCCTGAGAGAGAAGGGTGGCTGCTGGTAGGCATAACCGCAGGTATAGTTATTAGTCCAGTTGGCAGGGTGGAACCCGGACACATACACACACATACCTTCCATGGCAACCACGAAAAGTTGTTTTGCAAGTCCCTTTTGCACCCCAGACGTTTTTATGCTCACATAGCCAGGCATATCCAGCAAGAAGCAGACTAAGAAGAGACTTTTTGGTGCAGTGAATGAAGACAGAAGAACAAGAAGGTGCAAGATCAGAAGCAAAGCTGCACGGAAACAGGTAAACAGAAGTGGTCAGCAGAGAAGGTAGGGAGACGGTCTGAGAGAGTGCGAATGAAAAGCTCTGCTTTTTTTTTTTCCCCGCTTTGTTTAGTTGGGGATCCCAACTTTTTTGGGGATTGCCAAAATATGCAAATTTTATTAAAATTGCAATTTGTATGAATCTCAACGCACATAATATATTAGATACATCTCTAAGCTAGGAATAAGGGGCTGTGGAGGGGTGACTTGGTGGCTGTGAAGTTTTTAGTTATTATCTTTATTAAAATATCATAAAGTTTGTAGAGTGTTGGTCATGGTACATATGAAGCGGTGGGATTTTCATTTTTTTTTTAAAGAAATAAAAAGCAAGATGTAAACAAATGCACATTTATTTGTTTGTACCTTGGGCAGGGTTTACTGACACTCGGAGAGTACAAAAAAAAGGGACACACTGAAATGGTGGAAACCAGTGTGGTAAACCTAAAAAAAAAAAAGTCAAACATTATTTAATAAAAATATATAATAATATTCATTTTTCCTAATTATGTTGAATCATTAGAACTTCTAAATCAACTGTACTGCAAAAAAAATTATCAAGATTAAATGCCAAGATTTCAACTTTCTGCTTAAAAGTGGATAATAGGGTTGGATGTTGGCCTAAATATAATATATTGAATGTAAATGTACATACGTTATTGACCTATCTAAATGTATTTAATGATCTCTATTTTATTTTTCTTTGCATGTTGCAATCTGTATGTTCACAAAACTCTAGGGAGGAATTTCCCACGGTAGAATTTTCTTATAAAAACCCAGCACAATTTAACCTTGTACATCCAGTGTAATGGGACAGGTCTGTTTCTTTGCACATTGTTCAGGTAATATTTTGTAATTATATCTAAATTTTAAGCAATTACATTGATTTATGATGTTTAAAACAAGTGTGTTCAATTATTAAATACTATTTTTTAAAATTATGTTTTTACAGATTACTGATATTATAACAATCTGTATAGTAGATTATATTTCTAAATCACATTTCCATGATAAGGCCATTTGCAAGTTCTGTAGCTACAATGAGTTTTTTTCTTTCCAGCTGTAATAATGTTTCACCAATGTAAAATTTAAACATATGTTATATATACTTATTTAAATTGTAAATTTGATTACAGCACATTAAAATAAAAAAATAATACAAGGCAATCAACTACAGTTCTTGCAACAATGTGTTCACCGGGTAAATGATGGGAGTTACAAAAAAAAAATTTAAAAAAAATAATACTGTTCTTTTACCCAGTTTCCATTTTAACAATTTTGGCATTAGCAGAGGCAGACTATTGGCGCTGAAGCCTCATGGTTTTTTTTTTAAGAAAGCCTATAATAAAACAAGAGGTACACTAACATTGGGTAATATGTGTGTGGTGAGGTAGATAATGTTCATGGAGGGGTTGTATTTAAATTTACCCCTTGTTATAACACATTGCTAGAAATCCAGAAAATAAGCAGCAAGGTCCTCTATTAGAAAAATAAATCTGTGTGTGTTTGGTTTACATTGGATTGAAAAACAATCTTTCCTGGCAAATATGATTAAATATCTGGGAAGAGATTGGATATTTTAATTGTACTTGAATACTTTTATTAAAAAATCAATAGAATAGGTGGAACAGCACCCTTAAACAATATTAGTAGGATATTCCTTTTAATTCAACAACAGGCTCTTGGCATCTATAATGCTAGATATTTTTTAGCTTTAGTGAATGCATATTAAAGTATTTACAGAGTATCTCAATATACATTCTCTGTCGAGTATCCTGGCTGATATTTTGCTGGCAAAATGGACAAATAATTTTTATACTGGTTTATTAAGGCATGCTTTTTTTATGCCTTTACACCAGTCACAGTCACCAGTTTACTAGATCCCAGTAATGTGAACCCACTCCCTTCCTTGTGGTCACACAAATAATACCAACTTTTCTACTATTTCCTTTTTACAGATGATTGGATGACTACTCTATGGAGAGGACCAATGAAACATCCGTTACAGAATTCATTTTGTCAGGATTAATTGATAACCCCAATTATAACATTCTTTTTTTTGTGGTCTTTCTATTAATGTATTTAGTAACCTTTTTCGGCAATACATGTATGATCATTTTGATTTGTTGCTCTGCTGCTCTTGAAAACCCAATGTATTTTTTTCTTTGTCATCTGTCACTTTCAGATCTATGCTATTCTTCAGTTATTACCCCTAAAATTTTAATTAATCTGCTGTCAGACAGGATGGTGATATCTTTTACAGGATGTGCTGCTCAATTATTCTTTTTTGCCTTATTTGTGGGTGCAGAATGTTTCATTGTCACCGTGATGGCCTATGATCGATATATGGCGATTTGTTACCCTTTACTTTATATAATCATTATGAACAAAAGTCTTAGAATAAAATTGGTTGTTTCAGCGTACGGTGGAGGATTGTTAACATCAATTATACATACCAGTTGTACATTCCGGTTGTCCTTTTGTGGTTCCAATATAGTGAACCATTTCTTTTGTGACATTCCTCCACTACTTAAACTCTCCTGCACTGATACTTTCATAAGTGAACTAATGATGTTTCTCTTATCCAGTGTTCTTGGAGCACTCTCTGCCGCCATTATCCTGGCTTCCTATGCAAACATTATTTCTACCATGCTGAAAATGCATTCATCTGAAGGTAGAAAAAAAGCCTTTTCAACATGTTCTTCACATCTAATGGTAGTGGCATTATTTTTTGGGACAGCTATATTTGTATATGCAAGACCAATATCCAGTTACTCAATCCAGAAGGACAAAGTAATTTCATCAATATACACTGTAGTAATTCCTATGCTGAACCCAATTATTTATAGTCTCCGAAATAAACAGGTCAAAGTTGCTTTCACAAATGTTATCAATAAAATAATTATGTAATACATTCAAAATAAACCTTTTATAATAATTTCAATACCTTATGTTAATGTGTTGTGAAAAACAAAATATCAGATTCGGGACATCATTTATATTTCCAATGAAATCTTCCAATAGGTGTTTTCAGTATACACATTAATTTAATGTCCGTTTCTGAAATGTGGCTCTAAGATGTTCTTAGCACCAGTTGTTCCGACAAACAATGGAATATGCAATATAAGGAAATGTAGTATTATTAGTAGCAGTAGTATTAATCTGCAAAGAGTATATAATTTACAGCAGGTGTTGCACATCACACTTTGTTTCAACATTAAGTATCCTCTGCATCATTTAAACATTTAAACTTCCATTGTGTTTCAATAGGAATAGGGAACAAATATATGGAGAATATTTGTTCATCTATATCTTCTGATTTCTCTTGCTGGCTACATTGTCTTAAACTTTCCAAAAACTCATGCAAGGTATTAAAGTAATGCCAGTCGACAGCTTTGTACTTGCAAAGTGCAAATGTCTGATTGTAACGTCCACTCTGAGTGAAGGCTCAATCAGGCTGTTCAGGCAGTATCCAGTTTCTCCAGGTTTTCCTTCTTCCTGTGTTCCTGTGTTCCTGGCCTTTGCATTGTTTGGTTTTGAATCCTGTCCGAGCCGTGTGCCCTGCCGTGTGCCCTGCCGTGTGCCCTATAGATGGCGCCCAAGATTAAGATTAAGTTATGCTGAGAAAAGGACATGTGTGATCCCAAAACCTTGGTTTGTCACATGTTTTTTGGGTTAAAGTAAGTTCTGTAATTGCCCAGTCATTAGTTTTTTTGTTTTATATAATATTTTAAAAATGTTATAATTTTTTTTTCTTAGGATAACATTAATTGGTTCAGCCTAGATCATTATAATTGTCTTTCTGGAATTCAAATGTAGTAAGGCATTCTTATTTGTGGCATTCCTCCGCTTATTAACCCTCTGGGACCTTCATAAGTGTCAGGCCCCATCCAGGCTGCAGAGCTGCATGTCTTTTGTTTCTCCTGTGCTCTGCTTAGCTTTCCATACTCCCAGCCTGCAGCATCCTGCACGTAATTCTACTGCTATGTCTCATGCCTGCTCCAGGGTGCCTGCAGGATATCTCCAAGTTCTGGTTAACATCAGCCGCTATGTCAGGGCACTGGTATGTGGCTGCTCAACCCTAGATGCCCACCCTGGAGAGTGCAGTCACTCTGCTTCAGGCCCTTTCCTACTCCGCTACTTCACAATAACTCCTGCACTCCATCTTTGGGCCCTCTGGGTCATTACAGTCGCCTGTATGGACCCGGTTCCTGACAATAAGTGAACTGCTAATGTTTTTCTTTCATAAAAAAAATCTCTGCCGCTATTACACTGGCTAACAATTTTCACTGCCATGCCATCATCTGAAGGTACAAGTTCTTTAAACGTCTTCCTCACATCTAATGGCAGCTGTGTTATTTTGTAACCCAACTATTTAGAATCTCAAAATGAAACAGGTCAACGTTGTTATAAAGCATTTCTTAAATAAATGCCAAAAATATTATGATTTCAATGATGTGAATTTTCTTTCTTCAACATCTTTGTCAAAGATGTAGGTGCAAAGAAGAGATTATCTGTGAACAACCATCAGATATCTGAAAATGAAATATTAAATGTATTCTATAATATTGTAATTATGTATCACATAATTAGTGTGTTATAGTGGCTTTCTTATATTTCAATATATTAATATATGTGTCAAAAAACCTTTTATAGATCTAATTCCCAGAGCCAGATTATACCACTCAGCATTAAGCTGTTTTCACAGCACCAGTGAAAATACATATGACCCAGTGCAGCTTTCTGCGGCCTTACGGCATACCCCACACGGCATTAGACACCAGCCACTAGGCACTCGCACACACTTCAAAAACAAAGAAACCAAAGAATAACACAGGTTTAAAAGACAAATGTGTTATTTCACAAACAAATTAAATTGCATTCTAGACTATGGATTACTGCCCCCAATACAATACTGAAAAGTTTGTAGGCTTTAAATAGAAAACATGAAAGCAATAAAAATAAATAGCAATGTAAAGTGATAGGAAAAGCACGCATGTATATCTAAGCTGTAAAATTTAGACTTAACTTAATTTTAACAGTTCAAGTTTAGCTGTTGACTAGCTTATTGTATTCTGACTTTTTTCAGTGCCTCTTTTACATCTTTATTCCGCAGGCTATAGATGATAGGGTTCAGCATGGGTATAATTACTGTATAAAATATAGATACCACCCAGTCCTCATTCATAGAGTATGAAGAAGTCGGTCTCAGGTAGGTGAAGAGAACAGGACAATAGAACAAAGCAACACAAGTAAAGTGAGAAGCACAGGTGGAGAGACACTTATGCCTACATTTTATAGAATGGGTTTTAAATAAGGCAAATAGAATGCATGTATAAGATATTACTATACATAATAATGAGCCAACTTCAATGGAACCAGCCACGATAAACAAGAAGAGTTCATTTAGAAATGTGTCTTGGCATGATAATTTTAAGATGGGAATGAGATCACAATAGAAGTGGTTTACCTGTCTTGAACAAAAATGTGGTACTCTGAAGGCACAATATGTATGTATTAGCGAGTTGATAAATCCTAGGGTATACACAGTGTAGATGAATTTTAGGCATTTTTTATTGTTCATAATGAGTGAATAATTCAGTGGTTGGCATATGGCTATGTATCTGTCATAGGCCATAACCGCAAGTAGCATGCCTTCCGAACTAGCCAGCTCAATGAAGAAAAACATTTGTGTAGCACAACCAGTGATGGAGATTGTTTTATCCACCGAGATAATGTTAGCCAGACTATTGGGTGTAATAGTGGAGGAATATAGAATATCTACAAATGATAGATTAACAAGAAAAAAGTACATAGGTGTTTGTATACCAGGAGTCATTGTAATCAAGGTAATAATAGTGGTATTACCCAGGAATGTTATCACATACACCAATAAATACAGCAGAAAGAAAGGAATCTGAAGCTTTGCGTGAGTAGTGAGTCCAGAAAGAATAAATTCAGTGATATAGGTTTTGTTACTGCGGTCCAGTTTTTCAAACATTGTACAGTACATAAAAAAAGCATAAGGAGATTTATTATTTATACTTTTAAAAAGTTGTGAATGAAGATAAAATGTCAATTTTTCGATTATTTACATTAAGTGTATTCAGCGCCGGCCTTGCTATGGAGCAGGTTGGGGCAATTGCCACAGGCGGCAATTTTGAAGAGGCGGCACTTTGCCTCCCCAATTAAATGCTTTTGGACCCCGCAGCCTGCAGCAAGCTATTATTTGCATGTCTGTGGACCTAATGCACGCTGCGCAGAGCGTTTTCTCCTTCGTGACTGGAGGTCAGCTCTTGCGTGGCAGCATGGGGCTGAGTTTCCCGGAGCACGGTGATGTCAGGCGTCACATCAGCACTCACTCAGAGTGAAGGGGGAGGCAGCATTTCACACTTCGCCCCAGGCAGCATAATGTCTTGGGCCAGCCTTGGGTGTATTGCCAAATGTTTGGATCTTAGTCATTAAAATGATCCATCCTGGTTTTAATTTGTGTATTATTTTGTTTCTATAGAGAAACCTAGATGTTAAAAATATATTTTTTTCCACAAAAGATACCATAAAATTGATAATTTTATGAGGCTCATCTCTTCTAATTTGATTTGTAGAAATGTATATTTTATTAAGTTTTGAAATTACACAATTATAGCGTAGAATAATGTAATATTACAAATCCTGCCATAGACTATACATTAGAAAGTCAGTCATAAATATGCTGTTTTTCACTTTTTATTCTAGAACTCAATTTGATCCCTGCAGTTATCTGCATTATGAACTAGAAATGGCTGTTTTACCTCACAAATAAAACATTTTAATAGTTTAAATATATTGTATGGTCAATGGAACATAGAGCCAGCACCACTCTTTATATAAAATGCTTAGTGATTGTGGAACATAGAAAGAAACAAAATGTAATTTAGTAATAATGTTTTCTGTATTAGTTTGAGTTATTATTTAAGTGATACAGTATATATGGTGAACGAAAGTCGGATAATTATGTCTACAGACAACCCCACCATGCTGTTCTGTTTTTGGAATGAATGCATACAAAGTTGTATTTTGTCATTTGTCCATCACAGAGACTGTTAAATAATAAAGAATATAAAAAAACAAAAAAAAAAAAATGTTTTAAGCCAATTAAGTATTTCTTAAATACTAGATAAACAAACTTTTGAAAAATTTAAAATTTCAGAAAAGTTAGTTGAAACAACAGAAGTTGTTATTATTTATTAGGATGTCTGGTATCCCAGATAAACTGGTTTATGTGCATTTACCATATGTCACCTTATTGTAAATAAGGAAACTGAATCAAAACATTTTTGTTAAAGAATCCTAGTTTTTACCTACTAACTTAACATAGAAAAGTAATGTGTATGTAATAAAATCAACCAAAATATTCTATTTCTAATATTTTAGCAGTTTATCTTATAATTACATCAATGTACCTGAATTGAAACACTCATAAGAAGTCTGTGTTGCTTGCAGCTATTGAGATGCAATAAGTGGCTGTAGTTTATATATATATAATTTGTGAATTAATTTATATATTTCTACAATCCTTTGAGATTATGCTGTTTTGTCCATAAGGATTACAGCTACAGAATGGTTTGTTTTTTAATAATCTAATGATTCATTTGTGAGCATTAATCTTCCTTTAACATGCTCACCTTATCATAAGGTTATGAATCTAAGAGACAACTAATTACATCTTTTATAAATATGGTACAAATATTTATCGATACAACTACCATTCAATTGAAAATGCACACTGAGGATGAGGTTTGGGCCACATTAACTACTGAACAAAGCTATTTTTTAAAGAAGAGAGAATAAATTACTTTACAGGTTTATATATCCTATAAAATGCAACACAAATAAGCCTTTCTAAACTATACTTCCCTGATAGGATATGTGACCAGGGCCAGCCCTTGCATGGGTCCCGGTGGGTCCATGGGACCCAGGCAGCACTTTGATCTCTTTTTGGGGCACCATACCCAGCATTGGCAGCAGAAGTCTGCGCTGCTGCTGTGGATATCATTCCCTCACCTTCTCCTCTTCTGGAGTTTTTGCCCCGCAATTAGAGATTAGCATGGGATTGAGGTGTCTAGGAGCACAGTGATGTCAGGCATTGGCGTAGGAACCCCTAGAAATCTGGGGGGATAGCATTTTTTCCTGTCAGATACCCCCTTCTTTCTCCCCATCAGATACCTCTTTATTCACTATCCCCTACCCCACTTTCTCTCCATCTCTTTTTTTGTAAACAAGTACAATAATATATAACTTAAAAAACTGGTAAAAATAATGTATGATTAATACATTAAATATAGGGAAATATTTGTAAAGAAACCATTTTTTTAAAATATTGAAATATATCGGTGGTCGAAATATATAGTCCGAAAGGAGCATTAACTGCAAAATTCCGGAAAAAAAAACAGCCGAAAATAATCGTCCGCAGGGGCCCGGCTGCTTACCTGTGCATTGCGTCACTTGTACCGGCCATGGGAAGCAGGAACCCAGCTAAGTCACGTGAATGTATGTCACATCCCATGACTATGCTCCATTGCTGCTTCCCCTGGGCAGGACAAGAGAAGTTGTTCACACAGAGTAGGAGCAACACAGAGGGAAGCAGCAGGGCCCCTGCGCAAGTCTGCGAGCAAGAGATCTGCAGTTCAGGTAAGGGGGTGGGGGAGGTTGTACGAATGAGTATCACGTGATTGAGGAAATTAATTAATGCTTGTGAATGAGTAAATGAATGAGTGTGTGATAACATGGATGTGTAAGTGGGGGGCATGGCATAGAGAGGCTATAAGTGATGTGCAGACCCCATACTGCTGGCCACATCAATACACAAGGTGGGCAGCTAGCCAGGTTTCAGCATGTATTGGCTGCTTGTGCATGATAGGCGTGTGATTGCTGTTAGCAATCATATATATTTAATATAGTCATGCACAAGCAGCCAATACGTGCCGAAACCTGGCTAGCTGCCCCTTGTATATTGATGCTATATATGATATAATAATATAATACATATATATATATATATATATATTGTGGTAAAGTGTATGGGAGAGTGGTTGATGGGATATATATCTCACCTGGTTTCCTCAGCCGGGCATGGTAGCAAACCCAGGAGCCCTCAGGTGCGGCTTCCTATGCTCATTACTGGGGAGGAAGCCTTAAAAGAAAGGGCTGTTAGGTTTGAAGGGGGAGGAGAAACTGAGTGGAGGAGCAGCTACAGCCAGCGCTGCAGCCCACCAGGTATGAAGCTTTACCTATGCAAAACCTGTTACGTTGCTTTGTGCCGGACCTTATGCTTATAGAGAAGTATCCTGATGTTTAGTTAGAGCCGGACAGGCTTAGAGTTTGTTTTGTTTGCAAGGTGCTCTGTGACCACAACATCTAAATAAACACCATTACGTTTGAAACCTGTGTGGATACCGTCATTGCCACCCCATGCGTGAGCTGTCCCCTACAATTGGTGGAGAATGCGGGTACAGTGCCGCTAGGAGCAACGGCAAGACAAACCACGGCATCTGAATTTTGTGGACATTTAAAGGGCCGGAAGCATATGTCCTGAGTGAAAGCTGCAGCACTGTAAGGCTCATCCGGCACGATGGAGGAGGTGATAAAACAGCTGATACAGGCTAACCTGAGACATGAGCAGGCCTTGGAACAGCAACGAAAGTTTCATGCAGAGGCTTTTCAAGCCCAGCACCATGCGCAACAGCAGACTATGGCCCAACAACAGAAAACGAATCGCCTGGTAATGGAGCAGATTGCTGCGCTCAGAGAGACTGTTGTGGCTCAGCCCCAACGAGTGGAGGGAAGCCCCCTTGAGACTGTTAACGTGAGGAGGGCCGTTCAGCGGGGCTTACAAAAAATGACACCCGACGACGACGTCGAGGCCTACCTCACCGTATTTGAGAGAGTGGCGGAGAGAGAGAGACTGCCAGTTGCAGAGTGGGCAGAAGTGATTGCACCCTTTCTGACTGGTGAACCGCAAAAGGCCTACTATGACCTCGGGGAGAAGGATGTCCGGGACTTTACAAAACTAAAAATGGAGATCCTTGCTCGCCTGGGTGTTACGCCTGCTGTTCGGGCCAAGAGAGTCCACTGTTGGAAATACACCATGGACAAGCCTGCCAGGTCCCAGATGTATGATCTTATTCATCTTGTACGCAAGTGGCTGGAACCAGAATCCACTACACCAGCCCAGATTGTGGAAAAGGTGGTAGTGGACCACTACTTCCGCGCCCTCCCGGCAGAGCTACAACGGTGGGTTGGACATGGAGACCCCAGAACTGCTGAGCAGCTTGTCAACATGGTGGAAAGGTTCATAGCAACCGAGGACTTCCTCCGTGAGGTCCCTGCGGCACCAACACCTTCCAAGACCGTCAGACCCGCGACATCTTTGGGTAAGAGAGTTCCAGCCGGAGGTGTATGGAAAAA
>VKOC01000003.1:26229840-26241072 GCA_009364415.1 Spea multiplicata
CATCAACCAATGGCAGACAAGCCCCCTGCTGACGACCAATAGAGTTGCTCATACGGACATTTAAACTCCTGGCGCCAGAGCTGCTGTGGTACGCGTTAACCCCGTATTAACCCCTTAACCAGAAAAAAAATGAAGAAAAAACGAACACGAAGAATGTCCACGAATATTCGCCCAAAGAGAAGACAAGAACAGGCGAATATTCGCGGAATACGAAGATTTTTTTTTGCTGAAAACGAGCACGAAGACGAACACGAAGAGCCCCCTGGTGCCCAAGTCTACCAAAAACCCCTTGGACTGAAGGAGTTAATATGTATTCATGTTTGGGAAATGCTTTCAAAAATTAACCGAAATTTAGAGGCACTCCAAGATTTCTTCTTTTATAAAGTATATTTAGTTAATAAATGTTTTGATTGCTCTTCCTTTCCTCCCTGGCTGACAATGTGAGAAAAAAAATCACTGAATAATATGACATATCTGCATCCTCTGTACCCCCTTAGGGCAAAATTAAGGGATCTGGCGGTTTTACCACTTGACATAAAGCTATGGTTGGAGACTTAATAAAGCAATACTTTGAAAATAAGAAAACATTTATTTATTAAATATTGGTTATCATTTGTAGTTATGGAATGTCAAGTATATTTAAAAATAAGATGATTTTTTTCAAGTTTTAAAATATACAATTTCCTGATTTATTAACTTCTACACTTGATGAAAATCCATTGTGCCATTTACAACCAAAAATTAAACAAACAATTCTCAAGGCACCCTTTGTATGTTGCTATAGCAACCATCCCATTGCAAGTCTGTGGGGTTTCTATTGTTAATGGGAAAATTATCAAACTACCCAAAGGCACGCCTGCATTAATATCTACATATCACATGCATTTCTGAATGTTTTGCTATATTTCACATGTAATTTTGTCATACACATGTTGTCACCTAACAGCAAATACTAGGTAGATTGACATAACTCTTTGTTCGCAGCATTACACTAAAAAAAGTGAATATGTATATTAAAATAGTTAGTCCTTTGTAATTTTCAACTGCACCAGCTTTTTTACATTTTTAATGCAGAAGATAGTTCTTATTTTCACACCACATCTTTTTTCTTCTCAGACATACATGGTTGTCAGTAGCTGGGGTCCACATCTTTTAAACCTTGGGCAGTACTATCTAACAAGAAACCAGGGTCGACCTGGGAATGGAAAGCAGCCTTAAAACATATTTGGGCACCAGCTCCATATATTTTATTGCGTGGTTGAGCTAATGTGGCCACACACTACACCAGGGGTGTAACTAGAAACCATAGCTCTCTGTTTCAAACATTTCACCAGGACACCCCAATTTCACAAGCAACATGTCCCATAGTGCCATATTAGCCTCCAACAGCTTGCCTATGACACTTTTGTATAGATGTGTGCTAAATGATGCTTGGGGTGGGCTGCTATGATACTTTATTGTCATTTTCAGCTGTGTAGCTAAGCTTCGGCTAGCCACAGTGCCAACGCAACTCTGGTGCAGCAATGTCCCCCCTTCTCTGTTCAACACTGGTTCTGCCTGGCACTGAAGAGGTTAATTCTTGGTGTCCCGGGAGAGGAGGCAACGTTTGGTGGGGTAATGTAATGGATTGATTACCGGTGCAATTAGTGGCATTTTGCCATTACGTTCCTTGAGACAATTTTACTGGCATTATGCAGTGATTAGTCCTTTAGGCTAAAAAACATTTGGTTGTGAGTACATAAAGTGCACTTCTTGCAATGCCAGGTAATCTTAATGATATAGAACCTGTTGCCGGGGACACTGTTTACAGTAACATAGATATCATATTTATTTGGCACCCTCACTGTGTCCATATTTGCTCGTATAAAAGACAAGGTTTTTTCAGAGTAAATACTATGAAAAATACCCCTCGTCTTATATTCAAAGCTCAAATAGAGGTCTGACTATAAGACTAAGATCCAGATTCCCCGCAGAGCTGTAGGGGACCTAGATCCTCCTCTCTGTCAACCTCTGCTGCTGCCGGCACTTCCTCTGGGAACCGAGCGCTGAAGTGACATGACCTTCCGGTACTCCATCATAGAAGCCCCAGCAGAAGTGCCGGACAGAAGTGGAGGTTGTCTGCGCGCATAGCACAGACGTTCACCGTTTTCCAGAGAGAAGGATCCCTCGCAACGCTAAATCAGGACCTGGATCCTCCCTTCTGGCAGCCGGTGGACGTCTGCGTGATGCTCGTGCTTCTGCCCGGCACTTCTGCTGGGGCTTTTATGACGGAGCGCTGGCATGACCTTCCGATGCTCAGTCATAGAAGCCCCAGTGGAACTGCCGGGTAGCAATCAGAGGTTGTTTATGCACATTGCGCATAGACAAAGTCCACCGGCTGACCCAACTAGACACCAGCATGTCTGGATAAGTCTGGGTGGCAGAGTGGCATATCAGGGGGTCAGAGTGGCATATAGAAGGTATAAGGTAAAAACGATTTGGTAAAAAAAAGGTATAAGGTAAAAGGAAATAAAGACAAGAAATACATTTTTCTCAATCATAGTTTTTATTTAATATGAAAAAACAGTTTACATGTGAATTAATATTTACTAGTAAAACTTTTTTCCTCTGGGATAGTCATATTAAGGCTTTTTCTTTTTTTCTAAATTAATATTCACATTTTGGAGGGCCGTCTTATAATCAGGGTCATCTTATAATAGAGCAAATACGGTATATACATAAACATATAATTTATATACATACATACATACAAACAACTCAAGGAGACATCCCTGGCCCATCACGGCTAAGTAGTCTCCTAGGCTGGTAGGAGAGAAATTCGTACACTGGTGCACACTGCCCAAAATCATTACAGAGGAATTTTTTGTTTTTGTTTTTTTCGGAAACAGTGGAACAGTCTCCCAGCAGAAGAAGTTTGAGGTCCCTTGAGATTTGTATTTTTTTAATGTAATAAAGTCTTAAATAATGTGAGGAAGATTTACTTCACTGAGGGAGTGGTTGATGTGGAGAGAAACCTCCCAGCAACTCTTGAGGTTTTTATTTTTCCTTTCCTCATATTTAAATCTCCCTATTTTCTTTTAAGAGATTTTTTTGAGTTTTCAGAGGTACGTATAAACATGATATAGTACCTCAACATCCAATATCATACTTTGACCTTAAGCCTCCCTGGATTTTTTTTCAGGGGGTCTGGGTGCATATGGAAAGGAGTGGCTCTAGATATAGAAGTCAACCAGGGTGAGAATTTGGCGTACCAGTCCCAAATCGTTAATGTATGTTTAGTGGTTGGTAACATATTCTCTAACCTATGTCTTATTGCCCTTACACCAGAACCTCTGTGCTGTTGTAACTTTGCCTAGCTCCTGATCCTCCAGTGTGGCCCATTGTGGCCTGTTTTTGTTGGAGTGTAAAGCTATTGTTTGAGCCATCACACATGCTTTGGCATATAGTTTGAAGTGTGGTACCCCCAAACCTCCCTTTGTTTTGGCTGTGTACAGACTGTTTCGAGCAACTCTACTTTTCCTCTTTATTTTAATTATATTGTTACATACGACTTGTACTTAGTGAATTAAATTTCTCGGTGGACTTAATGGTATTGTTCTCATGAGATATAAGACTTTAGGTAATACCATCATCTTGATGGAGTTTATCCTGCCGAACCATGATATCTCATATTTTCTTCACTTCTCTATGTTTTGAGACCATATTGATTCGTAGTTGGTGGAGCATAATGTATCTATAGATTTGGTTAACTTAATGCCTAAGTAGACTATGTGGTCTTTACGCCATTTGAATTGGAAACTGGTCATAAGGGTGTCTTTTGCCTTTTGATGGACATGTAACATAAGTGCCTGTGTCATTATTGTTGGGGATTTTAAAGATAACTAATGACATTAATAAAGCAAAATCTTTAAAATCCCCAACAATAATGATCTCATTCGATGCAGAAAAGGCCTATTAATTGCCATATTAATTTCTAAACAGATTGCATTTTTGTTGATCAGCAAACACATAGATTCTCAGGGCAGATACATAATTTTAAATGCTCAAATCAATAATACCCCACACACTATAGTAACTTTCTACACTCCAAACATGGGTCAATTGGAGTTTGTGCACCAGATTCTAGACAAGGTAGACAAATACAAAATAGGAAAATTAATAATATGTGGAGATATAAATACCCCTTTAGATATTACAATGGATTAATCATCCCCCCAACAGGCCCTTATGGCCTAACAGCAAAACGATTAAGTCGCAGAATGACAGATCTTATTAGATCACACCAGTTATACGACATTTGGAGAGTGAACCACCCAGGCGATAAAGCTTTTTCCTTTTATTCTCATCGACACAAAGTTTACATCCAAATCGATATAATATTAACAGATAAAATCACATTACAATCAGTACATAAGAGTAAAATAGGTCATATTGATTGGTCAGATCAAGCACCCATCATGATGGAACTTAAAGGAGATCATCCCATTAAAGGAAAGGGCTCATGGCGGCTTAATAAGAGATTACTAGACTCAAAAGAACACATCACAGCTGTTGCAGCAGCACTGACACATTACTTTTCGGAGAACATTTCAGAAAACATATCATCGGAGACTCTCTGGAATTCCCATAAGGCAGTAATCAGAGGACACCTCCTTAGTCTCACTTCAGCATGCAAAAAACATGCTTAGGCTTCACTTAATCAATTACAAACAGAATGATATGACTTGCAGAATCAACATGTGAGAACCCCTTCCAATGACATACAAGAAAAATTCAAATAATCAAAAGTTCAATGCACTACAACTCCAAAAAACAGCAATTATGCTAACCAGGCTCAAATAGAAATATTACTCAAAAGGGAATAGGGTGGATACCTTCTTAGCCAGAAAGCTTAAACAAGCCATGGCAGCAGGAAGACCACATGCACTAAGAGACGGCACAAATCAATTAGTAGCCAACATGGCCAGTGCCTTTGCAAATTATTATTCTAAATTGTATAAACTCAAAGATGACTCCTCTTAACTACTCAATCCATCCCGTAAAAAATTAAACAATACCTCAATTCAATTAATCTCCTTACTCTATCGGACAACATTCAAAGAGCAGTTGATCTACCCATTAGCGTGCAAGAAGTAGACATAGCGATTACAACCATGAAAAAACACACAGCACCGGGACCAGGTGGCCTACCAACAATTTACTACCAAAAACCTTACCTCCCTTTTTCAATCATATATGTCAAAAGACACAATTCCCACAGAAAATTTAGCAGCACACATCGTAACACTACCCAAACAAGGCAAACCACCAGACATGTCAAAATTTTAGACCCATTTCGTTAATAAATTGTAACATTAAATTATATGCAAAAATATTAGCTAATTTAGTTAATATTTTGAAAGATATTAAAAAGGTTAGTTTTAGAATGATCTGAGATAGGATTTTTTTGTATAGTTATGCCTGGCATTGCAATAGTTAGCCATACCCTTTTTTTCTTATGCTGTATGTAACATTTTGCACCTTGTCCTTGACTGTTTCCTGGGCAGTTTGCATTTGCTAATGCTCAATAAGCAGCATCTGTTAGATTTATTGGACTCTGAATGCTTAACACAAGTACCCACTCTGAACCTTGACCCCATTTTCTGGGAATGCTGCCACAAATGCTAATCATAGCTTGTTGAAGCCTGCCTTACCACAGAAAAAGTAACATCTTTAATTACAGTCAACCTGAGAAGATGTGTGAGAGGGAGTGATGAATCATCTATAGTAGGCAAATGAATGAAACCAACCTAATAAAATTTTGGCATGTCTGCCATTTTTTTTTTTTTTTGGTCCCTCATCATTATTGGAGATTTGTATGAATGCACAAAAAAGACAAGTTTGTACAAATTAGAATGCACAAGTCTAGTCGATTTGTTTGAAAATGAGGCCTGACCCCCACGGAATCGAAGCAAAAACCTCAGAAATGTATCCGAAATTTGTGGATCCACATTAACTTACGCTCTCCCACACTCTGACTCACTGTTACACTTATGTTCTCATTCGTTCTCTCACGCTCTCACCTCGTCTGCTGACCGCTAACACATCTTTTTCTTCCCTTTCTGTTTTAGCCTTTCTTTCTTCTATTCTCTGTTTGATCTTCAATCTGCTATCTTCTATTTTCATCCGCATCTCCGCGGACAAAACCCAGGGGAAACTTAAGACAAAATGGCGGCACTTGCTGTGACATCCTCTTCACAATCCTTTAATTGAGAGAGAGTCACTGCAAGCGCCATCATTTCTGACCTTAGAGGATCAAGGAGAGGACGTCACCGCAAGTGCTGCCATTTTAGTGGAGGTTCCCACTGGGTTATTCAGATTCTAAGGTGCTGCTGAAATTACCAACATGCAAACACAACAAAGCAAGAGATCGGCGCACAGCTGGTAAATACTATTTAAAAGCACCTATCTGAGGCATAAATATTGAAGAATCCATCACACAGACAAACCTGCCCTGAAGGTATCACGGGCTGCCTCTATTTAGAGAAAATGAGGAGAGAACTCTTTACCATTGAACTCACATACAAACACCTGCAGAAGAGACTCAAAAATTGATAATGTGTCAGCAGCAACCAATCATGATGAAATAACAATCCCCACATCACCGGTCGAACTGCAAGGTAACTGGATAACAACTGCACTGGACAATAACGGGACATAACACGTGTGTGACCCAGCATACCATAAAGCAGCAGCACCACCACAGGCATGGGATGACATCCATCAGGTAGCCTACCTCTCTTCCCATGAACAAGAAACAAAATAAATTATTTTGAAAAAAAGATAATCACTTTATTATTAACAGAGGTTAAAGAAAGCTGCACACAACTAGTGTAATAAAACATTTAATGTTGCTTATCTACAGCTTGTGTTATTAACAAAAAGTGAAGGCAAGTTACAAAGTAAGCAATTAATCAAATGAGGCATTATTTCAGATAACAGTTCCAATCAATATTTCTAATTTATTTTCCTCTTACTGTTAAACACATCTTCCTTTTATTATAGAATAATTATCCCTGGCTAAGAACCTTCATACAGGTAAAAAGATTATTCATATAAAATGTCTTTTTATATCAAAAAGCTAAATTATCTACAGTTTTCTTCTACTGTCATGCATTGATTTAAGTAATAATAAGAATACATTATTATAAACATAGAACATAAAGATGTTTTTTAAAAAACAATATGATTTCAGAATAAGTGTATTTCACACAAAGCTTCAAATTTCCACAATGATTATCAACTCCTACCCAAGGGGAGCAATTTTTCTTCAGAATGAATGCCTTTACAGAGGCCATAAGACCACTATTAAAGAGTTATGTCCCACTAATTTAAGAGAGAACTACAATTCGAAATGGGACTCTGAAAACAAGCAACATCCATGCATCGTAAAGCACTGCATGGGGCCTTCCTGTGGCTTCCCCTAGTACTTCTGTGAAGATAGCTCTGTTAAGGGGAAGGCTAGTCTTATACAAGGTTGGGGCTTCAGACAACTTTTAGAAGGTGGGGAATGGGAGGGAAGTAGGTGTGAAATGGCTGGGGTATTCAGAGAAAGAAGAAACTAAGAGAGACACAGGAGGGTATGGGCTCCGGTAGGGATTTTTTATTTATCTCAGTATACTTTGAAACACGATGAAATTAAAGTATTAAATAAGGGATTAAAGTTTGCCCCCACGTGTAATCTCAATGCATTTAACACTTATATCGACATACACACACTCTCTAGAAAATTGGCTTTAAAACAACATTTTCTGAAACACCCACCACAGAAAGAAAACTCTAGTAACAGAAATAATTATGTCGACACTTCAATATGGAATAGGTCAAAATTGTGTAAATCTGCACTATATTAAATTTTGAGCAACGGGTCACTGAAGATCTGGAAAAGTTAGATTAAAAAGAGTAAATATGTGGGTAGTGACAACGTAACCCCTAGTGAAAAGAAGGCTTTAAACAGCCTAAAAGAGAATAAAACTATTAAAAACAATTAAACCGGCTGGCAAAAGGGGGGGGGGTTGTGATCCTTCCCACAAAACAATATTCTCTAGAATGTCTTCGCCAATTTACAGATCAGGAAGTATATAAAATTTTAAAAAATGACTCAATCACTGATATGAAAAAAAACACTTACATCCCTTTTAGATAAGGCCAGGGTACAGTATATAATCACACACATAATTACATAGTTACATAGCTACATAATTCATAAGGTTGAAAAAAGGCCTAAGTCTATCAAGTTCAACCTTTCTACCTAACCTTCCTATTCTTGATCCAAGATCAAGAGTAGGATCTTGATCTGTATCCTTGATCTGTATCCTCGCACAAATACATTTTATGTACTGCCAAAAATTCACAAGGACCTAACCCGCCCCCCGGGACGTCCAATAGTCTCTGGCATTCGCTCTATATCGGCCATTTTGTCACAATATGTGGACGTTTGCCTACAAACCCTGGCTAAAAAAATGGTTGCCTATTTAAACAGACACTCCGGACATATTAAGGTTATTGAGAAATATACATTGGAAGGTTTCTTATAGTTTGGTCACGTGTGATGTGTCATCCTTGTATACAAATATATCCCATGAAAGGGGCAATGCAGCAGTCAAGTATTTCCTTGATAAGGATACAACACTTCCAGAAACATTTTATCCTCAACGCCATCTCATGGATTTTACAGAATAATTATTTAAAATATGAGGACACCTTTTACTTACGATGCCGGGGCACGGCTATGGGCACCCACTTCGCTCCCAGCTATGCAAATCTTTTCATGTCTTATTGGGAGGACACACATGTCTTTTCTTCGCATGGCTGGCAGCAGAGCTTGGCGTCCTACAAACGCTTTATAGATTATATGGTTTTTATATGGGATGGCCTTGAAACTGTTATGGTTGCATTTTTAGCTAATCTGAATAGGAATACATGGGGCATAAATGTATCTATACAATACAGCCCCTTGGAAATAGACTTTCTGGATCTTCATATTTATATAGAAGAAGCTACTTTAAAAACAATGAAACACTATAAAAAGGTTGACCGTTACGTACTTTTAAGCAGTGGACACTATACCCCCTCGCAATCAGGGATTCCAAAAAGTCAGATATTGCAGTGATGAAGTAGTATATAAACAACAGTCTCAAATCATTATGCAAGATCTTTCCAAAAAAAAGGATACCCCCATGAAGTAATTGAAAAAGCTGCCAGGGAGGTAGACCCACTAGAACAAGTGCTTTTATTGAATACCATAAGCAAACCAGATATTGATTTAGAGTCAAAGACTGCACTAGTTTTAGATTTTAATAAAAGTCATCGTCATATAAAAATAATTATCTCTAAACATTGGCATTTATTGTTTAACGACAAAGAGTTATATAAAATATTGCCACATGATCCACGGATAGTATTTAGGGGAGCTAAAAATATCAATAGCAGTCTATGTAGTGTAGGTACCAACAATAAAACACCAAAACACTAAATTGGAAAAGGGTTTCTATAGGTGTGGCATATGCTCAGCCTGCACAGCTTACAATATAATATACCAGAATTGTTGGTCAATCATTTAGAACCAAGAAAGAATTGCCTATGAAAACAATTATCACCTGCCACACTAAAAATGCCTTTTATATGTTGATTTGTAAGTGTGGACTATAGTATGTAGGCCACTACATGTTCGAATTGGTGAATACATGCGAAATATTAGAAAGGGATGTGGTAAACATAGTGGGTCCGCTCATTTTGGCAGTTACCATCAATGGAATCCTAGAGACCTGAGTTTTATGGGAATCCATGCCATCTATAGAAACTGGAGGGGGGATAGGTCAGGAGATGCTGTGGGTCTACCTGTTAAAAACATTACATCCATTTGGACTCAACCAAGATTTTGATTTGTTTAATTAATTTAATTGGTTCAAATTTGTTATGGGTGGGGTTACTATCAAGGTATATAAGTGGCAACCATTTTGTAAACGGTTACTTAACTGCTTTTCTAAATACTGGTTGTCCCACCCTCCCTCCCTTTAATGGTGGGTTGTGGGGGTGACTACCCCGTTTGGTCACAGCGGCAGGGATAGTTGGGGATTATTGTTTAGTACGGTGGTTTTTTATGGTTTGGTTTACTAATTTGACTTGGTTCAAGTTAGTTTGGTAGGTTTTGAGCTGGCCTGTGGCTCAGAACCTGGGGTGGTGTAGGGATGTCTCGGTATGCCCCTGCATTGGTGGTTTGGTTAAGTTGGTGGTGGAGGGGTGTCTCGGTATGCCCCTGCATTGGTGGTTTGGCTAAATTGGTGGTGTAGGGGTGTCTCGGTATGCCCCTACATGGTTTATAATTTGGTTAAACAGTCTGGTAGGGGTGTCAAAGTTTTCAGTTAGACATTCAAGTTATTTTCAAAATATAACCATCAATGCACATTGCTTATTTTGTACTTTTCATGGCACTGAAGAGTGAAAGACTGCATTTAAATCTGCTTCCCAATCACTAAACCTTGGCAGGCTGTAAATCAGTTATGCTTTCCAACCTGTGACCTGAAACAATGGATAGATGTTTGTTAAGTCATTGAAAAGATTTTTCATACCACACATAGACATGTGTCTACAAATTATGATGTGTTAATATGCCTAATGTCACAAGGAAGCCAAGGGACAAGAACATTTACAATAACCTGTGACAAACCACATGCCACTCAACGTAACAACAGAACTAGCGCATGTGTCAAGCAGTACAATAAACCTCCATTCATATTATGCAAGGCCTATAATCAGGACAATACGGTATTTGTCACAGGGTCATTAAAACTTAAATGTTTCTGTTGATAGGTAAGTTTATATTCATGCAAAGTGTGTTTTTAAGGACAAAAAGATGATTTCAAAGATATGAACCATGAAATAACAAACATTCCGAGCAAATTACATCTCTGGCTGACAATAAATTGAATGAGAGCTTCTGGTTTGTTATAATTAGCATTGTCCCCCCATCTATCACTTTGGCTTTCAGGGCCTCAGATTTTGCTGAATCTGAATTAAAAATGCTAACACGAAGAAAAAATAAACCTCTTCACACATATAAAATTAAAGAGATTCTGGCAGCCTCTCAAAAGCTAATTAGGACTAATGTGTTTTTAAATGCTCTGTCGTCATACACAACACACAAAAGCAAAAAAAAAAAAAAAAACGTTTATTAGACTGAAAGAGATAAAG
>VKOC01000003.1:26241172-26251560 GCA_009364415.1 Spea multiplicata
GCAACCGCTCGGCACCCCTTGGGCCCCTCTGACTGGCAAAACTCCAGAGCCCGGTCACAGTCGCGACCCCTGCAACCCTGGTAGTTCCGCCACTGTTTATGTGGTATTCGGTTTGAACAATGAAAACACAACATTCGTGTTCGTTTTCATGTTCTCCCGAATATGAATGCACAAGTCTGAAATATATATATATTTTATAAAATCACAACATAAAAATGTTCAATTGCAATCTTGGTGAGATACAGTACTGAATTTCACTTTTGTTGTTTCTTCAATTAAATGTTGCTATATAACATAATTTCCATAATTTAATTGATGCCATTACAAATGCATTTGAAAAAAAATATTGTATGCAATCTATGGATTTTGTTTTGACTTTGGGGAAAAGATGTATATTTGTTTTTTTTTTCCTATCTCATTTATGGTGCTATAAACACTGTTTTGTAATTGTTTTGTGTTTCCTTAGAATAAGTAATTGGTAGCATCACCAGATGGTGAATTACTTTTGTGTTATAAGGAATGCACCTAAGGTTTCTATAACAAGTCACAAAGCAGACTCACAGACACAAAATTAGCTTAATTAAAATTGTGTTCATTATAAATTAAAGTCAATAAGAACATTCAATTTAAAAAAAGACTGTTCTTATTTAAGTATTGTTTTTATTATTGAGAAGTTTGACTAATTGGGATTTTGATCAAATATTGACCTTTGGCTAAAACCATGATGTACACTCGCTAAACTAGTGCTACATAGTTCTAAACACATTTTTTAGTCTTTTTTTACCAGGGGTTGGTTGGATGGCTTTCCACTGATGATCCTAGTTGCGGGACCATTTGTCGTGGTAGAAACGTAGAGTTTGATGGCAAATAATAACACTATGGCCGATCAGGTCTGGTCATTATTCTTGCAAAAAACTTCTTGGTCTCGTCTTATGTTTAGGATAACGATATGCCTATGCCATGCTTAACATGTATGCATTTCACTCATTGGTGGCCAGCACATGTAAAGTGTATTATGTGGGATAGATAACTGAGTAATTCATTATCTTATCTTGAATTTAATCACCCTAAATACTTTACACCAGCTTCATATAAACATGTAAATTGTACATTACATTACATTTATTTATGTGCAATCAGATTCTGTAGTGATGTTCAAATCAGTTTTAGAGAAATCATTTAAAATCACACTCAACAACAAACTGGTGCAATATGTCCCTGCTCTTGTGAGCTTACAATCTAGTCGATATTTGAGGGGGAAGTAAAACAGTAGAATCAAGTCAGGATGATCTGTGGAGGTTGTTAGTCATTCATGATGGCTTGATTAGGATGCTGGCTGAGTGTTAGAAGGACAGGTTGTACGGCCCTCGAAAAAGGTGGTTTTTCAGAAAAGGTAGGTGTCCTAGTCACGTACTAGGAAGAAAGTCTGAAGAAACGAGGAAGGGAATTCAAAAAAAGGGGTATAGCACGTGAATCCGCAATACGAGAGTGGAGGAGGTAATAGTAGACAGTAGAAGACAGTAGAAGAGAGATGCAAGTCGTGAAAGGAACAAATAGGGCGGGGTTGGTAAGGGTCGGCAGCCATATATTATCAATCTGTTAAACACAAGACATAGAAACATCAAAAGAGATGTCAGATAAGAACCATTTGGCCCATCTAGTCTGCCCATCTTCTGAAGATAATTCTTCCTATTAATGTCTCGCTGATCTGGACAACACTTGACCACAGCCACTGCTGGATTTCACCGTGAGACCAATACTTGCTCAAAGTAAGGAAAGCTCTCAAAAAAGCATATTTTATTTTGTCCCCATGAATATTGTAGAAAAACAACTTACTAGGGCTTACTCAGAGTTATAATTGACAGTAGCATCTCTAACCAGGCTTATATGTAGTGTTTACAAATATATCAAGTATATTGGAAATTTAGCTTAGTGTGTTTTGGATAATAATAGTATACTAAATTAACCATCTTGGGAATTTGTTTACTAGTTGAGGCAACCACCATATTCTTCCTTCCATCTCAATCACATACATACGTAAATAAGTGTTTGTGTGCAGTATAGTGATTTTATATTTAAATAGTGTTCACCATAACCATGGATTTGTTAACAGACCTTGTTTCTGATATATTAATTAGTATTTTTATTTTTCCTGAAATTGCTCTCATAACTAAACATCTGTCTTCTCACTAACATAATAGGTCTCCAATGTTTATAATTCTAATTTATAGAGCCACAAATTAATATGCTGATTTTTGTAATGTTTGCCTTAACCTGTTCAGAGAAATTATAACTACAAATATCTTTTGCAAAACATGGTCTGAACAACCAGCTTGTACAAACATAATAAGAGCTGATACAGTCTCATGCAGATGATTAGAACCACTTCAGAGGCAATCATGATTAGCACATTGGCTTGAAGCCATATGTTGCACATAAACAAAGCATATTGTTGCAAGTTAGTGTGTTGTCCCTGGCTAATAAAACAAGCCATGCTATCACTAATAAGCAGATTCTGGAGTGCCAGATGGTCTGCTTGAAAAACTGCATTTTTCCTTAAGAAAGACTTATAATGGACATACCGCTATCTATGTACAAAGCAGTGCAGTGCAGTACTTGTACCATACTTGTACCATATTTTAATTTCAGATCATCCACTAATTTGAGACAAAGACAATGTTAGTAAACACAAAATTCAGCTTTTAAAAGATCATTTCATTTATTGAAGGTAGGTATTATCAACACCTAATGATCAGACTTGTGTATACGTATTCGGGCAAATGAGAAAAGGAACACGAAGGGTGCGAACATACAAACAGGGTGGCGGCAAAACGTATACGAAGACACAGAACACGAAGAATCTTCGTCTTCGTCTACTAATCTCCCTGGTCCCTTCCCCATGTAGCCTACTTTAATTACGCAGTATCACAGGGGTTAACAGAAGCAGAAATCCGTAGGCTACGCAATGCTGCGTAGATAACAGGAGCGGAAATCCGTAGGTTCCCCGTCAGCAGATAAAATTGGAGCGGGGAGACAGGCCAAGTTTCCCGTCAGCAGTTAAAGCTGCTATTGGTTGTCTTGGAGCCAAGTTTCCGCACCAGGATTTTAAAAGTTTGTAAGAGTCAATGGCAGAGGAGCTCCCTGCCGCCGACCAATAGAGTCGCTCGTACAGACCTTTAACCCTTCGGAGCGGGGAGGCCAATGGTCTCCCCAGGCCAAGTTCCGTGTCAGGAGTTAAAGGGCCATGCGGCCGACTCTATTGGTTGATGCCAGAGGAGGCCCCTGTAGGCGAACAATAGACTCACTTGCATGGCCCTTTTACTCCTGATGGCGCAACTTGGCCTGGGGAGACCATGATCTCCCTGTTCCATGAGTTAAAGGTCCTATAATCGGCTCTATTGGAGTGGTGAGACCAGTGGTCTCTCCTGGCCAAGTTGCGGCACCAAGATTTCAAAAGTCTGTACGAGGATTATTGGTCAACCAGTGAAGTACCGGTGTAGGTGGCAGAGAAGGCCCCTACAGGCGACCAATAGAGTTACTCGTACGGTCATTTAAAATCCTGCCGCTAAAGCTGCTGCATAGTGCGTACCGCATAAACCCCATATTAACCCCCTCTACAAAAAATGAAGAAAAACGCAAACACGAAGAATGTACACGAATATTCGCCCGAACCAAACACAGGAGCCGGCATATATTTGTAGAATACGAAGATTTTCCCCCCACGAAGACGAAGATTTGGCCGGCACCCAAGTCAACTAATAATTAGTTGTGCCCCCGATTGTGGCAACAACCACAATCAAACGTTTACGATAACTGGCAATGAATATTTTAGATTGTTGTGGAGGAATTTTGGCCCACTCTGGTTAGCAGAGTTATTTTTCAGTCACATTGGAGGGGTTCTGAGCAAATCTTTTTTTTTGTTCCTTTTGAGCCATTTGGCGATGGACTTGCTTGTGTGCCTCAGATCATTCTCCTGCTGCATAACCAAACCACGCTTGAGCTTTAGGTCACAAACCGGTGACCAGATATTTTCCTTCACATTTTTGTGGTAGAGAGCAGAATTCATGGTTCCCTCAATTTTAGCAAGTCAAAGTCATAATAGTGACCATCATAGTGTGATTTCTGAAGAGTGATGAAGAGTGATGATTTTATTGTGCTGTGTAAGCTTTGCGCCAGATGTAACGGGACTCATGTCTTCTAAAAACTTTCAGTTTTGACTCAGCAACCCACAGAATATTATGTTAAAAGTCTTTGGGGGTCATGCAAATGTTTTGGAAAATGTGAGATAAGCCTTTGTATATTTTTTTTTGGTCAGCAGTGGTTTTCACCTCGCTACTCTCCCTTAAGTTCAATTTTTGCACAGTCTCTTTCTTATTGTGGGCTCGTAAACATCCGAACTGACCTTAACTGAAGCAAGTCCTACGGTTATTTACATTAGTATGGGTTCTTTTGTGACCTCCTGGATGAGTCGTTGATGCGCTCATGGATGAATTTTGGTAGGCTGGCCGTTCCTATTTAGGTTCACAAATTTTCTCTGTTTGTAAATAATGGTTTTCACTGTGGATTCAACAGGACTGGCAGTCACCATACCTGGGTATGTCTAGTGAAATTGAACCAATTATGTATTACATTTTTCAATTGGTTGATTTAGTAAGTAAAGGAGTAATAAGGTAGTTTTTCACATAAGGCAAGATGGCTGGATGTGACACCTTACATTTTTATGATCAAGTAGTTTGCAGACATATTCAGATGGAAGCCACACACAGCAAGATTTGATCTTCTTCCACTGGAGCCACGGATTGGGTAAGTATGAGGCACTGTTGGCCAACAGCACAGCAGGCATTTGCTCGATGTACCAGGTGATGAGTCTGAGGCTTGTCCCACCTAATCTAAGTTCTGGTCACAGCATACGTGCAAACAATGTTTTACTGTAAAAGGGACACTGCCCATGTTCATCCAAGGCCCCTAACACTCTGAGGCCCTGGAGCGATTTCTCAAGCTCTTGAGTAATCTGGCCCTATCTCCACCACTGGCAGTGATAAACTGGAAAGTAATACTTCTGCACCAGGAGACTATCTCTGTTTTTGCTGACATTTAGGTTGAGCGGTGAGCTCTGCATAATACTTTCCATAACATCATGCGACTCACAACATTTTTTTTTTCGTGTCACATGCCAGTTGCCAATACTTTCCACCCAGGAAGTTACAGCAGAAGCAGATGAAAAACTAGCTTTCCACAGTAACCTTTTCCCAGTTTAAATGTATAAAATAAAAATGTCACGTTTTAAAACAGCAATCATGAAATACTTTCTTGACATGCAACTCAAATGGGCAGATGAGTTAAGTGAGGATTTATACTGTAATATCTGAACTAATATGTTTAAATTGCTACATAAAGGTTGATATATTTATTACTGATGTATTAATTTGAAATTTATACAAGATCTAATATTTTGAAAAGCTGTTAAATGTTTATTTTTAGCATTAAATACATACACATTTAGCTGCACCAAGTAAATTTGGAAATAGTTTTTTGTTAAGTTACTTTTAATTTATAGACTTTTTAAAATGCGGTGTCATTTTAATTGCTATGGATTTTACTGAGGTGCATGAAGAGTATGTTGGGAATTGGGATGAAACATATGGCATGCTGAAAACTCATCATTCATTAATGTTCTCTCTGCTGAGATTCAGAAATAAAATGCTACCAACTGTAAAAAGTTGAGTTGCATAATTAATTGAAAATACTTTGCTGCTGGTAAACAATCCGAATACAATGGTAAAGCTTTGCTGTATACTAACTATATATAATCACTAAAATGTTGTCTACATTTTTGGTTAAGAGAAGGTCTATGATTTATTTATATTTATTTAATTAGAGAGGTTTTAGAATACTTTACATAGGAATCATAACATAAGCTATAATCAATGTTGTCTTATGTTCTGGAGCGGGGTCCCACAACCAGTGGTATGTGTATTCCAATGTCTGAAATGGGCTCATTGGTAATGTAACAATACACAATTGCTATTTGGGGCCTTCCAGTAGTTGAATGCCCTAATGAGGCAATTAAGCACATTACAAATGCAATTGCTACAGAGTACTTAAAAAATATGAACAAATCCAATTTAGAGTTGCTGGAGGTTCCTTAAGGCTATGCTGCCTAGGAATCAGATTACGACACCTCATATGAAGTTGCTGGATCACAGAGACCCATTGATATAAGTAATCTTAATGTTAACAGCACCAGTGAGAGACCGTCATGGAGTATGTAGAATTCATTGTTGTCCCATTTTTATTGGGTTATTGGGAATTATTCTAGCCTTGGTGCCCAAATTAATTAAGACAGGAGGCAAGTATTTTGCATGTCTTCCTTTACTCTCAGCAACAGCAGCAAAGAAAGAGTTAACGAATAAAGTGAAAACAACCAATAAGAACAGCTAACAGGTGGTATAAAACCCCTTAAACCTTCCCCCTCTTCCTCTTTCGTCCGCTGTGAACCAGAACTGAATGACGTCAGCCAACAGCCTCCAATGTGGAAGCAAAACTGAACTGTGACTTCAACTGGAACTGGAACCAGAACGCCGAAACCTCATAAGAATGGCCACTAGGCACCCCCACCGGAAGACCACAGCAGGAACGGCTTGGAGATGAACTCAAGCTGAAAAGAAAGAGAGAGAACATAACCACCTCTCAGTAGCAGGCAACAGAGGCCCGAGACAAACATGGCAAAATACAAACAGTACCCACACAGATAAATACATGACAAGCGGACAGGGAAAATCCAAACACGCTAGATATACTTACCCGACGAGACCCTACACCCATCGGGAGGGAAAATACTCGCCTCCTGTCTTTATTAAAATTATAATTATTCGGGCACCAAGGCTGGAATAATTTTCAATTTTAAGGCAAGACAGGAGGCTTCCTATTTTGCAGCCACAGAGGAAACTTGGCAGAAATAGAAGGAGCGAAAGGTGGAGGCACGAGACCAGCCTGCAGGATGTCCCCCAAGGCACCCCCAACCCGAAGGGCACAGGAGGCCGCAGCCCCCCTAACCGAGTGGGCGCCAAAGGACTACTCTACGCCAGCCAGGGAAAGAAGCCACCGAACCTGGCTAACGTAGGGGACAAAATCGCCTTAAAGGGTTTAACATACGAGATGAGAAGCTGGGAAGCCGAGACAGGACGACCGCCGAAGTGCGAGCAAGGTATGTACTCACGCATCGGGCAACACAAAGTCTGGGGTCATCCAAGAGGTACGGGTATGACACAGAAAAGGACAAACACTTGGTCCTCCTATGGATCCGGAACGAGATCCCGTCTGGAGAGAGATAGCGTTAGCGTCAAAAGCCCTAACATCAGACACCCTGCGAAAGGACAACAGACACAGAAGGGTGGTAAGTTTAGCAGATAACTGCCTAAGGGAAAGGGACTCGTTATCAAGCCAAGCCTGAAGAAAATCCAAAACCACCACTACATCCCACAGGGCATCATATCTAGGGACCGGGGGTCTGGATAAACGGAAACCTTGCAAGAGACGGCACACCAGGGGGGCCTTACCAACACACTCTCCTGAGATACCAACATGACCAGAGGAGATAGCAGAGCGAAAAACGTTCACAGTCCGATATGACTTCCCTGATAGAAACAAGTTGGCCAAGAAATTAAGAATGAAGTCTAGAGGGGCTGAATGGGGATCTACGGGATCTTATGACCAGCCTTTTCGGTTGGCCAGGCTCTCGATCGCGAACGAACCTACGATCAACTCCAAACAATTTATGTGGAGAGACCGTTCCTCCAGGGACCAAAGGCCCCCGGCAGCCTCTGACCCGGAGGCTGCGCCCCAGCCCATCATGCTGGCATCGGATTTGAGGATAAAATCCGTCTGGGAACTGAAGATCGCCTCCATATGGCGAAGCCACCAAAGGAGATCTTGGCGTACCTCAGGGGTCAACCGAACAGGCTGGTCAAAAGACGGGGTACTGCGCAGATGCTGAGCCTTGAGACGCTCTAGTGCGCGGTAATGAAGGGTACCCGGGAATACCACCTGAATAGACAAGGATAGAAGGCCAACCACTCGCGCCAGAAGACGGAGGAAGCAGGAATACAGACGGAGAAGAGCACGGATCTCCTTCTGAATGGAAACGATCTTGGGAGTCGAAGCATGGCCACCCTTGAGTCTATCTTGAAGCCCAAGAAGAGAAAGCGTAGGCTTGGGACAACTGGGACTTGACCATGAAACCGAGCTGAGGGAGAGTTTGGACCACAAAGTCCATCTGGACCCAAAGGGTCGCCTGGCAGTTGGAAAAAAGTAGAGGTCGTCGAGGTAGATGATGTATCTGATACCCCAGTTGTGGAAAAAATGGGAGATCCTGCCCCCGACCTGTGGAGAGGAAAAAGGACAAGAAACAGCTGGATTTACCAACTCCTGAGCGGCCTCTGGGAAAAACAGAAGCACCTCTGCCTCTACTCCCTCCTCGCAGGATGAAGGACCGCTGCTGAAATGGAGCCCTGTAGGATGTCTGGGCTTGAGGGAATCCACGGGAGCCTTGGAACGAGGAATGGCTGGCGACACGGCACCGCGGTCGCCCAGCCCTGCCGGAAAAATGATGGCCAGACCCTCCTTATGCATAATTTTTCTCTGCTCCAAGAAGTCATCAAGGAAACGTGCTGATTTAGCACCTTTACAAATGCGTCTCTTAACAACAGGCGACCACATTAGGATCAAAATCTGGCGTGACCGCTACCTTGTCATGTATGCAGGGGAAAGGGCATTCAGCCCTAAGCATATTGCGCACTTCCTTGGGAAGGGATTTCCGCAGCAATTTGTGCAAGTAAAGAGCAATATGCGGGCCTAGGGTGGCGCATAGCTCTGGGGGTCAAATAATGTAGACCCTGTCGGGTCAAGGACCGGCTGGGTCTGTAGAGGTGGAGGCTGCGTGCATAGTCAGAGACAAACCCAGAGCATGTTGAGAGTCGGCGAGGTGGGGCTCGTCCACCAAGCACTCACGAACGAAACGTGAGTCAAAATCTCTGGACGAGACCAGATTAACTGAGGCTTCTGATCCATTAGAGGATACTGCTTGCCATTCATCCACAATAGCAGTGTGGTCGTGGAAAGGCCCCTCCTCACCGGCCAGATGGCAACTGGAGGTTAGGGAGGTATCAGAGGTTTTGGGTCGTTTAGCGGGTGCCTTACCCTTGCCGGCTGAGACGCTGCTACATTTAGAGCCGGAAGCCTCCTCGTCTGACTTATCAGAGTCTGACTCTGAGGGCACGGTAAGGGGTCTAGCAAGAGCGGGAGGCTGCCCCTGGGGCACATTGGCCACCATTTTAGACGGGAATGCCTCCACAGAATTAGAAAATTTTGAGTCCAACCAGTATTATCCTGAGACTTGGTATCCCAGAGATACTACAGGACAGTGGAGGGTAGAGTAAACAACAGGGGCTCACCCTGAATGAGCTTAAATGTGTAACAGGGACTCACCCTGAAAGTAGAGAGCAATATAAAATTTCCCACTCTCGAGTTTAAAGTATAGCAGGGGGTCACCCTGTAAGCACTGAAGCCGAAATAATAGATAGGGGCTCACCCTAGATGCACAGTTCTCGAAGGTAGGAGAGAGTGTGAGAGTGAAAAAGCAATGAAACACAAAGATGATGATGATGATGGGAGATGGGAGTTATGCTGTACAACTGTCAAGACTGGATCATGTTGCGTCACGTCACATAACCCTGCTGCATTCATGCTTCCCCTGGGCGGTAAAAAAAATTGATCACAGTATGCAAGCCACACAGAGGTAAGCAGAGGACCCCTGTGAAAGTATGTAAGCGTCACAGAGAAATCTGCAGTTAAAGGAAGGGAGTGGAGAAAGGTGTATGTATGAGTATGTTTGAATGAGTGTATAAATGAGTATTGTGAATTAAAATTTGTGAATGGGTGGACGAATGAGTGTGTGTGATACCATGGATGAATAAATGTGGGCAAAGATGGCACGACATGCTGTTTAGGGGAAAAAGATGACACATCCTTTGGGTCCAATCTGGGTGCTGGGCAGGTTCTGTGAATGTATTCAGGTGCTGGGACAAGTCCCATGTGTGAAAGCTGGGTGTCAGGGCTGGCCTTTTGGACTTGTGGCCTGTGATCTATGTCTACAATTTAGGGTTTTCATGCATTATTTAATTGATCTGTACCTTCAATGCTGAGTTTGCTTGTGTTTTTTTTAGTTGATCTATACCTGCAAGGCTGTGTTTTTATATATTTACCGTGATTATAAGACGACCCCTCAAAATTTGAATACTATTTTCGGAAAAAAAAGACAAAATTTTGAATATAAGACTACCCTAGAGTAAAAAGTTTTGTTAGTAAATATTAATTAATGTAAACTAAAC
>VKOC01000003.1:26251660-26275749 GCA_009364415.1 Spea multiplicata
CATTTTAAACTTCGCCCCAGGCGGCGTTACGTCTTCGGCCGGCCCTGTTGACGTTGCAACAAAGTCAGGACTTACCAGTATGTCCTAAAGAGCTTTTTGGCTTAGGTCTTAAGGATGTTTCGTTATATCCTAAGGGGACTGAACGGGTTAAGTATTTAAAACTGCCAGTGTCAAGTGAGTTGTAATCCAATTCTCCTGACAACTCTGCTTTTAATGAATAAACCACTCTACATATGACTGTCCATGTATTCACAGAACGCAAGCTCTCTTGCTCTGGACCAGAGTATTATACAAAGGGGTCCTGGAGGAAAGGTATGTGCAAGGGTTCACCTTTACAGCCCACTTTGTATCAATACAATTGTATAGATAATTCTTGTTGTAAATTGAGTGGCCATATTTTAGGAAGCTCTTTACATACCCCAGCAAAATATACAGCATTACAAAGTACATTTAAGCAAAAAGTCAATGCAGTTTATTTAAACGCCTCTACAATCCACAACTGTAATAGGATGTACTGAACTTTTAAAAGGATAATTTATATGCAAATTTTAACCTTTATTTCAACACAAACATACAAAAAGATTCTAATTTCTAAACTTTATTTAGTTCATTACAACAGTAAAGCATTTTTATTTAATTTAATAACATTGCAATATCTTTGCCACAATGAGTTGTTTTTTCTTTTTCTTTTTTTGCCTACAAATGGAGCTTACTAAAACTTATTTCTCCTGATAGCACAAAAGGTCAATAACATTTTGTTAAATAAATGTTTGATTTTTTTCACCAGTTTATTCACTTACTGCTTTATGCTATATTTTCCATAGTTTCAATACAATATTATATATATATATATATATTATATATTATATATACTGTACATATATAATAAAACATATATTATGCACTTGTGTGTTTGTATGCTAGTCCTCTTTGTCGGAGAGAGATCTCTGTTAGTCATATAAATGTACAGCATCTATTCTCCTATTACTGATCCCCCTTTCTTATAAACCAAATTAATTTGCGATAACAATAAAGTATTATCAGTTATTGGGTTTTAGTACCTCAGTGCATATCTTTTAGCACAGAATTCTAATTCACCATACCTGTTCATTGCTGAAGTGTAAACATTATAAATTTGGATAATAACCACAGAAGCATGAATCATTTTCATACCATACCTGTTACTAATAAAAACAACACAAAAGACTGAGTTTAGCTTCCACTATGCAGACTGAAACTACTCAGCCTAACATCCAGTATGAACAGCAAGCTTCTAAGGTGTCTACCTTTGTGCTAACCGATCTGCATATTATTGGATACTATCTGGATTGAGTCTGGTGAATAAATATGTTGTTTTTTTTCTAGGAAAATGTGTTAAACGTTTTGTTACATATGTGTTAAACTTTTTGTTACATTTGTGTTAAAAAAATACATGTTTGTTAACCTACACAAGGTGATTTGCTCTTTTTTCTTTTTCTCTTTATACCAGGGTTATACCAGGCATTATTACTGTGATATTGGTTTTCATGCCCATGTGTATTTATTTACACACTTTTTATTTGGTACAAATGCAAATTATTTACAAAATGCTAAATAGCTGTGAAAAAAAAACAATAAAAAGTACAGAACTATTGATATTTTTGATTTTTGATATTTTTGTATTATTATAAAAAAGACATTCTCAAATTAAAAGAAATTGTTATCATCAGATATGTTTTCTTATAGCACCACATATTTCGTTTCATGTAGTAGCTGTTACATGTAAAATTCAGCAGATTTATATGTCTCTTCAGCTTACCTCCCCAATGCCTGCATTCAATTGTTTTAACTGCATGCTCTGCAAAAATTACTATGACAAATACCACAATTAAAAAGGGAGAAAAATTATTGCAGTCTCCTAAGTATTCACTCAGTAATTGAGCATTTAAAGCTTTTGTGTAACAGAAAAACCCAGAGCGAATAGAAAAATGCTAAGTCAATTAACATTCTGCCAATAATCATCTCAATCAGTACAGGATTCTAAACATTTTGCCTCTCGGTTGCCACAAGCCACACATTTAGGAAGTTCAATCTCCTTAAATTAATATATGCACTGTATTATTTGAAAGCGTATGAAAATACAGTTAGATGTTGATACATCTACAGCTATTTATAGGGTAGCCATTAACATTTTTTTAATTTCATGGACTTACATATTTTTTCATTTGCACCTATTCTAGTTCCATTATGTCCTTTTTAAGGACTTGTGCCCAGAATTGCACCACATATTAAAGGTGAGTTCTTATCACTGAAGAGGCAAGATTATATCCTCCTCCTGTGGATCCATACCCTATTTAAGCATGTCAATATCCCTTTGGCCTTTGCAGCTGTGCTGTTGCTCAACCACTATGTTGTCCCAGGGAGATGGGAGATTTTGATGGTCCCTTAGAGCTCTGAGACAACTGCTCTGAGCAATTTGGCCTGAGAGGAACGAGGATTTGAATCCCCCTGGAAAAGGGCAAGGCAAGGTACACATCGGAGCAACTTGGCCTGGGGAGATCAATGGCTTTGGCGCCAGGATTTAACCGTAAGAGCGACTCTATTACTCACCGGCAGGGGCGTCCTCTGGCATCAACCAAGGAAGGGCAGCTGCTTTTCATTGGTTAATGCCAGAGGAGCTCCCTGCTGGCAACCAATACTGTCACTCTTATGGACCTTTAACACCTGGCGCAATCCTACAGATTCCTGTTAACCCGTGTGATGCTATGAAGACTTAAGGTAGGAAGAAGCAGTTACTTGCATAGGGTAACATACCAGGAAGATTAGCTAGGAGATATTTATAAAGACGAACATGAAGAAACAAAGATTCTTCAGGTTGTGCTTCTTCATCTTTGTATACGTTTGCCCGCCACCATATTAGTTTATGTGCAGGGGCGTAACTAGAAACCTCAGGGCCCCGGTGCGAGAATCTGTTAAGGGGCCCCCCACCCCCCCATCTATCCCTTTCTCACAATCTCCCTCTCCCGTCCCTAACCCCCTTCTCACAATCTCCCTCTCTCCTCCTTCCCACTCCCCTCTCACAATCTACCTTCTCCCTCCCTTACCCCCCCTCACAATCTACCCCCCCTCCTCACAATCTTACCCCTCTTTCGTCTGGTCACCTACCTTCAAACTGCCTGTGTTGGGAGCGGTGAGGCGTGCCGACCGATCTCGGGTGCCGGCGATTCATTGCTGAGCGCCGGCATATGACGTCATATGCCGGTGCTCTGCGTGAAGCGACGGCACCCGCGACAAACGCCTCACGCCCCCAACACTGCACTCTGGGCAGCGCTGAGGCAGGCGGCTTCGGCGGCGAGCAGAGGAGTCCTGGATTTCTGTCAGTCAGGGGGCCCCAAGAGTTGCGCCGAACGGGCGTTTTCAGCAACCGCTCGGCACCCCTTGGGCCCCTCTGACTGGCAAAACTCCAGAGCCCGGTCACAGTCGCGACCCCTGCAACCCTGGTAGTTCCGCCACTGTTTATGTGGTATTCGGTTTGAACAATGAAAACACAACATTCGTGTTCGTTTTCATGTTCTCCCGAATATGAATGCACAAGTCTGAAATATATATATATTTTATAAAATCACAACATAAAAATGTTCAATTGCAATCTTGGTGAGATACAGTACTGAATTTCACTTTTGTTGTTTCTTCAATTAAATGTTGCTATATAACATAATTTCCATAATTTAATTGATGCCATTACAAATGCATTTGAAAAAAAATATTGTATGCAATCTATGGATTTTGTTTTGACTTTGGGGAAAAGATGTATATTTGTTTTTTTTTTCCTATCTCATTTATGGTGCTATAAACACTGTTTTGTAATTGTTTTGTGTTTCCTTAGAATAAGTAATTGGTAGCATCACCAGATGGTGAATTACTTTTGTGTTATAAGGAATGCACCTAAGGTTTCTATAACAAGTCACAAAGCAGACTCACAGACACAAAATTAGCTTAATTAAAATTGTGTTCATTATAAATTAAAGTCAATAAGAACATTCAATTTAAAAAAAGACTGTTCTTATTTAAGTATTGTTTTTATTATTGAGAAGTTTGACTAATTGGGATTTTGATCAAATATTGACCTTTGGCTAAAACCATGATGTACACTCGCTAAACTAGTGCTACATAGTTCTAAACACATTTTTTAGTCTTTTTTTACCAGGGGTTGGTTGGATGGCTTTCCACTGATGATCCTAGTTGCGGGACCATTTGTCGTGGTAGAAACGTAGAGTTTGATGGCAAATAATAACACTATGGCCGATCAGGTCTGGTCATTATTCTTGCAAAAAACTTCTTGGTCTCGTCTTATGTTTAGGATAACGATATGCCTATGCCATGCTTAACATGTATGCATTTCACTCATTGGTGGCCAGCACATGTAAAGTGTATTATGTGGGATAGATAACTGAGTAATTCATTATCTTATCTTGAATTTAATCACCCTAAATACTTTACACCAGCTTCATATAAACATGTAAATTGTACATTACATTACATTTATTTATGTGCAATCAGATTCTGTAGTGATGTTCAAATCAGTTTTAGAGAAATCATTTAAAATCACACTCAACAACAAACTGGTGCAATATGTCCCTGCTCTTGTGAGCTTACAATCTAGTCGATATTTGAGGGGGAAGTAAAACAGTAGAATCAAGTCAGGATGATCTGTGGAGGTTGTTAGTCATTCATGATGGCTTGATTAGGATGCTGGCTGAGTGTTAGAAGGACAGGTTGTACGGCCCTCGAAAAAGGTGGTTTTTCAGAAAAGGTAGGTGTCCTAGTCACGTACTAGGAAGAAAGTCTGAAGAAACGAGGAAGGGAATTCAAAAAAAGGGGTATAGCACGTGAATCCGCAATACGAGAGTGGAGGAGGTAATAGTAGACAGGAGAAGACAGTAGAAGAGAGATGCAAGTCATGAAAGGAACAAATACGGCGGGATTGGTAAGGGTCGGCAGCCACATATTATCAATCTGTTAAACACAAGACATAGAAACATCAAAAGAGATGTCAGATAAGAACCATTTGGCCCATCTAGTCTGCCCATCTTCTGAAGATAATTCTTCCTATTAATGTCTCGCTGATCTGGACAACACTTGACCACAGCCAGTGCTGGATTTCACCGTGAGACCAATACTTGCTCAAAGTAAGGAAAGCTCTCAAAAAAGCATATTTTATTTTGTCCCCATGAATATTGTAGAAAAACAACTTACTAGGGCTTACTCAGAGTTATAATTGACAGTAGCATCTCTAACCAGGCTTATATGTAGTGTTTACAAATATATCAAGTATATTGGAAATTTAGCTTAGTGTGTTTTGGATAATAATAGTATACTAAATTAACCATCTTGGGAATTTGTTTACTAGTTGAGGCAACCACCATATTCTTCCTTCCATCTCAATCACATACATACGTAAATAAGTGTTTGTGTGCAGTATAGTGATTTTATATTTAAATAGTGTTCACCATAACCATGGATTTGTTAACAGACCTTGTTTCTGATATATTAATTAGTATTTTTATTTTTCCTGAAATTGCTCTCATAACTAAACATCTGTCTTCTCACTAACATAATAGGTCTCCAATGTTTATAATTCTAATTTATAGAGCCACAAATTAATATGCTGATTTTTGTAATGTTTGCCTTAACCTGTTCAGAGAAATTATAACTACAAATATCTTTTGCAAAACATGGTCTGAACAACCAGCTTGTACAAACATAATAAGAGCTGATACAGTCTCATGCAGATGATTAGAACCACTTCAGAGGCAATCATGATTAGCACATTGGCTTGAAGCCATATGTTGCACATAAACAAAGCATATTGTTGCAAGTTAGTGTGTTGTCCCTGGCTAATAAAACAAGCCATGCTATCACTAATAAGCAGATTCTGGAGTGCCAGATGGTCTGCTTGAAAAACTGCATTTTTCCTTAAGAAAGACTTGTAATGGACATACCGCTATCTATGTACAGAGCAGTGCAGTGCAGTACTTGTACCATACTTGTACCATATTTTAATTTCAGATCATCCACTAATTTGAGACAAAGACAATGTTAGTAAACACAAAATTCAGCTTTTAAAAGATCATTTCATTTATTGAAGGTAGGTATTATCAACACCTAATGATCAGACTTGTGTATACGTATTCGGGCAAATGAGAAAACGAACACGAAGGGTGCGAACATACAAACAGGGTGGCGGCAAAACGTATACGAAGACACAGAACACGAAGAATCTTCGTCTTCATCTACTAATCTCCCTGGTCCCTTCCCCATGTAGCCTACTTTAATTACGCAGTATCACAGGGGTTAACAGAAGCAGAAATCCGTAGGCTACGCAATGCTGCGTAGATAACAGGAGCGGAAATCCGTAGGTTCCCCGTCAGCAGATAAAATTGGAGCGGGGAGACAGGCCAAGTTTCCCGTCAGCAGTTAAAGCTGCTATTGGTTGTCTTGGAGCCAAGTTTCCGCACCAGGATTTTAAAAGTTTGTAAGAGTCAATGGCAGAGGAGCTCCCTGCCGCCGACCAATAGAGTCGCTCGTACAGACCTTTAACCCTTCGGAGCGGGGAGGCCAATGGTCTCCCCAGGCCAAGTTCCGTGTCAGGAGTTAAAGGGCCATGCGGCCGACTCTATTGGTTGATGCCAGAGGAGGCCCCTGTAGGCGAACAATAGACTCACTTGCATGGCCCTTTTACTCCTGATGGCGCAACTTGGCCTGGGGAGACCATGATCTCCCTGTTCCATGAGTTAAAGGTCCTATAATCGGCTCTATTGGAGTGGTGAGACCAGTGGTCTCTCCTGGCCAAGTTGCGGCACCAAGATTTCAAAAGTCTGTACGAGGATTATTGGTCAACCAGTGAAGTACCGGTGTAGGTGGCAGAGAAGGCCCCTACAGGCGACCAATAGAGTTACTCGTACGGTCATTTAAAATCCTGCCGCTAAAGCTGCTGCATAGTGCGTACCGCATAAACCCCATATTAACCCCCTCTACAAAAAATGAAGAAAAACGCAAACACGAAGAATGTACACGAATATTCGCCCGAACCGAACACAGGAGCGGGTATATATTTGTAGAATACGAAGATTTTCTCCCCACGAAGACGAAGATTTGGCCGGCACCCAAGTCAACTAATAATTAGTTGTGCCCCTGATTGTGGCAACAACCACAATCAAACGTTTACGATAACTGGCAATGATTGTTGTGGAGGAATTTTGGCCCACTCTGGTTAGCAGAGTTATTTTTCAGTCACATTGGAGGGGTTCTGAGCAAATCTTTTTTTTTGTTCCTTTTGAGCCATTTGGCGATGGACTTGCTTGTGTGCCTCAGATCATTCTCCTGCTGCATAACCAAACCACGCTTGAGCTTTAGGTCACAAACCGGTGACCAGATATTTTCCTTCACATTTTTGTGGTAGAGAGCAGAATTCATGGTTCCCTCAATTTTAGCAAGTCAAAGTCATAATAGTGACCATCATAGTGTGATTTCTGAAGAGTGATGAAGAGTGATGATTTTATTGTGCTGTGTAAGGTTTGCGCCAAATGTAACGGGACTCATGTCTTCTAAAAACTTTCAGTTTTGACTCAGCAACCCACAGAATATTATGTTAAAAGTCTTTGGGGGTCATGCAAATGTTTTGGAAAATGTGAGATAAGCCTTTGTATATTTTTTTTTGGTCAGCAGTGGTTTTCACATCGCTACTCTCCCTTAAGTTCAATTTTTGCACAGTCTCTTTCTTATTGTGGGCTCGTAAACATCCGAACTGACCTTAACTGAAGCAAGTCCTACGGTTATTTACATTAGTATGGGTTCTTTTGTGACCTCCTGGATGAGTCGTTGATGCGCTCATGGATGAATTTTGGTAGGCTGGCCGTTCCTATTTAGGTTCACAAATTTTCTCTGTTTGTAAATAATGGTTTTCACTGTGGATTCAACAGGACTGGCAGTCACCATACCTGGGTATGTCTAGTGAAATTGAACCAATTATGTATTACATTTTTCAATTGGTTGATTTAGTAAGTAAAGGAGTAATAAGGTAGTTTTTCACATAAGGCAAGATGGCTGGATGTGACACCTTACATTTTTATGATCAAGTAGTTTGCAGACATATTCAGATGGAAGCCACACACAGCAAGATTTGATCTTCTTCCACTGGAGCCACGGATTGGGTAAGTATGAGGCACTGTTGGCCAACAGCACAGCAGGCATTTGCTCGATGTACCAGGTGATGAGTCTGAGGCTTGTCCCACCTAATCTAAGTTCTGGTCACAGCATACGTGCAAACAATGTTTTACTGTAAAAGGGACACTGCCCATGTTCATCCAAGGCCCCTAACACTCTGAGGCCCTGGAGCGATTTCTCAAGCTCTTGAGTAATCTGGCCCTATCTCCACCACTGGCAGTGATAAACTGGAAAGTAATACTTCTGCACCAGGAGACTATCTCTGTTTTTGCTGACATTTAGGTTGAGCGGTGAGCTCTGCATAATACTTTCCATAACATCATGCGACTCACAACATTTTTTTTTTCGTGTCACATGCCAGTTGCCAATACTTTCCACCCAGGAAGTTACAGCAGAAGCAGATGAAAAACTAGCTTTCCACAGTAACCTTTTCCCAGTTTAAATATATAGAATAAAAATTTCATGTTTTAAAACAGCAATCATTTAATACTTTCTTGACATGCAACTCAAATGGGCAGATGAGTTAAGTGAGGATTTATACTGTAATATCTGAACTAATATGTTTAAATTGCTACATAAAGGTTGATATATTTATTACTGATGTATTAATTTGAAATTTATACAAGATCTAATATTTTGAAAAGCTGTTAAATGTTTATTTTTAGCATTAAATACATACACATTTAGCTGCACCAAGTAAATTTGGAAATAGTTTTTTGTTAAGTTACTTTTAATTTATAGACTTTTTAAAATGCAGTGTCATTTTAATTACTATGGATTTTACTGAGGTGCATGAAGAGTATGTTGGGAATTGGGATGAAACATATGGCATGCTGAAAACTCATCATTCATTAATGTTCTCTCTGCTGAGATTCTGAAATAAAATGCTACCAACTGTAAAAAGTTGAGTTGCATATTTAATTGAAAATACTTTGCTGCTGGTAAACAATCCGAATACAATGGTAAAGCTTTGCTGTATACTTACTATATATAATCACTAAAATGTTGTCTACATTTTTGGTTAAGAGAAGGTCTATGATTTATTTATATTTATTTAATTAGAGAGGTTTTAGAATACTTTACATAGGAATCATAATATAAGCTATAATCAATGTTGTCTTATGTTCTGGAGCAGGGTCCCACAACCAGTGGTATGTGTATTCCAATGTCTGAAATGGGCTCAATGGTAATGTAACAATACACAATTGCTATTTGGGGCCTTCCAGTAGTTGAATGCCCTAATGAGGCAATTAAGCACATTACAAATGCAATTGGTACAGAGTACTTAAAAAATATGAACAAATCCAATTTAGAGTTATTGGAGGTTCCTTAAGGCTATGCTGCCTAGGAATCAGATTAAGACACCTCATATGCAGTTGCTGGATCACAGAGACCCATTGACATAAGTAATCTTAATACTAACAGCACCAGTGAGAGGCCGTCATGGAGTATGTAGAATTCATTGTTGTCCCATTTTTATTGGGTTATTGGGAATTATTCTAGCCTTGGTGCCCGAATTAATTAAGACAGGAGGCAAGTATTTTGCATGTCTTCCTTTACTCTCAGCAACAGCAGCAAAGAAAGAGTTAACGAATAAAGTGAAAACAACCAATAAGAACAGCTAACAGGTGGTATAAAACCCCTTAAACCTTCCCCCTCTTCCTCTTTCGTCCGCTGTGAACCAGAACTGAATGACGTCAGCCAACAGCCTCCAATGTGGAAGCAAAACTGAACTGTGACTTCAACTGGAACTGGAACCAGAACGCCGAAACCTCATAAGAATGGCCACTAGGCACCCCCACCGGAAGACCACAGCAGGAACGGCTTGGAGATGAACTCAAGCTGAAAAGAAAGAGAGAGAACATAACCACCTCTCAGTAGCAGGCAACAGAGGCCCGAGACAAACATGGCAAAATACAAACAGTACCCACACAGATAAATACATGACAAGCGGACAGGGAAAATCCAAACACGCTAGATATACTTACCCGACGAGACCCTACACCCATCGGGAGGGAAAATACTCGCCTCCTGTCTTTATTAAAATTATAATTATTCGGGCACCAAGGCTGGAATAATTTTCAATTTTAAGGCAAGACAGGAGGCTTCCTATTTTGCAGCCACAGAGGAAACTTGGCAGAAATAGAAGGAGCGAAAGGTGGAGGCACGAGACCAGCCTGCAGGATGTCCCCCAAGGCACCCCCAACCCGAAGGGCACAGGAGGCCGCAGCCCCCCTAACCGAGTGGGCGCCAAAGGACTACTCTACGCCAGCCAGGGAAAGAAGCCACCGAACCTGGCTAACATAGGGGATGAAACCGCCTTAAAGGGTTTAACATACGAGATGAGAAGCTGGGAAGCCGAGACAGGACGACCGCCGAAGTGCGAGCAAGGTATGTACTCACGCATCGGGCAACACAAAGTCTGGGGTCATCCAAGAGGTACGGGTATGACACAGAAGAGGACAAACACTTGGTCCTCCTATGCATCCGGAACGAGATCCCATCTGGAGAGAGATAGCGTTAGCGTCAAAAGCCCTAACATCAGACACCCTGCGAAAGGACAACAGGCACAGAAGGGTGGTAAGTTTAGCAGATAACTGCCTAAGGGAAAGGGACTCGTTATCAAGCCAAGCCTGAAGAAAATCCAAAACCACCACTACATCCCACAGGGCATCATATCTAGGAACCGGGTGTCTGGATAAACAGAAACCTTGCAAGAGACGGCACACCAGGGGGGCCTTACCAACGCACTCTCCTGAGATACCAACATGACCAGAGGAGATAGCAGAGCGAAAAACGTTCACAGTCGGATATGACTTCCCTGATAGAAACAAGTTGGCCAAGAAATTAAGAATGAAGTCTAGAGGGGCTGAATGGGGATCTACGGGATCTTATGACCAGCCTTTTCGGTTGGCCAGATTCTCGATCGCGAACGAACCTGTGATCAACTCCAAACAATTTATGTGGAGAGACTGTTCCTCCAGGGACCAAAGGCCCCCGGCAGCCTCTGAGCCAGAGGCTGCGCCCCAGCCCAGCATGCTGGCATCGGATTCGAGGATAAAATCCGTCTGGGAACTGAAGATCGCCTCCATATGGCGAAGCCACCAAAGGAGATCTTGGCGTACCTCAGGGGTCAACCGAACAGGCTGGTCAAAAGACGGGGTTCTGCGCAGACCACTCGAGCCAGAAGACGGAGGGAGCAGGAATACAGACGGAGAAGAGCACGGATCTCCTTCTGAATGGAAACGATCTTGGGAGTCGAAGGATGGCCGCCCTTGAGTCTATCTCGAAGCCCAAGAAGAGAAAGCGTTGGCTTGGGGACAACTGGGACTTGACCATGAAACCGAGCTGAGGGAGAGTTTGGACCACAAAGTCCATCTGGACCCAAAGGGTCGCCTGGCAGTTGGAAAAAAGTAGAGGTCGTTGAGGTAGAGGATGTATCTGATACCCCAGTTGTGGAAAAAATGGGAGATCCTGCCCCCGACCCGTGGAGGGGAAAAAGGACAAGAAACAGCAGGACTTACCAACTCCTGAGCGGCCTCTGGGAAAAACAGAAGCACCTCTGCCTCTACTCCCTCCTCGCAGGATGAAGGACCGCTGCTGAAATGGAGCCCTGTAGGATGTCTGGGCTTGAGGGAATCCATGGGAGCCATGGAACGAGGAATGGCTGGCGACCCGGCACCGCGGTCGCCCAGCCCTGCCGGAAAAATGATGGCCAGACCCTCCTTATGCATAATTTTTCTCTGCTCCGAGAAGTCATCAAGGAAACGTGCTGATTTAGCACCTTTACAAATGCGTCTCTTAACAACAGGTGACCACATTAGGATCAAAATCTGGCGTGACCGCTACCTTGTCATGCAGGGGAAAGGGCATTCAGCCCTAAGCATATTGCGCACTTCCTTGGGAAGGGATTTCCGCAGCAATTTGTGCAAGTAAAGAGCAATATGCGGGCCTAGGGTGGCGCATAGCTTTGGGGGTCAAATAATGTAGACCCTGTCGGGTCAAGGACCGGCTGGGTCTGTAGAGGTGGAGGCTGCGTGCATAGTCGGAGACAAACCCAGAGCATGTTGAGAGTCGGCGAGGTGGGGCTCGTCCACCAAGCACTCACGAACGAAACGTGAGTCAAAATCTCTGGACGAGACCAGATTAACTGAGGCTTCTGATCCATTAGAGGATCCTGCTTGCCATTCATCCACAATAGCAGTGTGGTCGTGTAAAGGCCCCTCCTCATCGGCCAGATGGCAACTGGAGGTTAGGGGGGTATCAGAGGTTTTGGGTCGTTTAGCGGGTGCCTTACCCTTGCCGGCTGAGACGCTGCTACAGTTAGAGCCGGAAGCCTCCTCGTCTGACTTATCAGAGTCTGACTCTGAGGGCACGGTAAGGGGTCTAGCAAGAGCGGGAGGCTGCCCCTGAGGCACATTGGCCGTCATTTTAGACAGGAATGCCTCAACAGAATTAGAAAATTTTGACTCCAACCAGTATTATCCTGAGACTTGGTATCCCAGAGATACTACAGGACAGTGGAGGGTAGAGTAAACAACAGGGGCTCAAAGTAGAGAGCAATATAAAATATCCCACTCTCGAGTATAGCAGGGGGTCACCCTGTAAGCACTGAAGCCGATGTAATAGATAGGGGCTCACCCTAGATGCACAGTTCTCGAAGGTAGGAGAGAGTGAAAAAGCAATGAAACACAAAGATGATGATGATGGGAGATGGGAGTTATGCTGTACAACTGGCAAGACGTCACGTCACATAACCCTGCTGCATTCATGCTTCCCCTGGGCAGTAAAAAAAAATTGATCACAGTATGCAAGCCACACAGAGGTAAGCAGAGGACCCCTGTGAAAGTATGTAAGCGTCACAGAGAAATCTGCAGTTAAAGGAAGGGAGTGGAGAAAGGTGTATGTATGAGTATGTGTGATTGAGTGTATAAATGAGTATTGTGAATTAAAATTTGTGAATGGGTGGACGAATGAGTGTGTGTGTGATACCATGGATGTATAAATGTGGGCAAAGATGGCACGACATGCTGTTTGGGGGAAAAAGATGACACATCCTTTGGGTCCAATCTGGGTGCTGGGCGGGGTTCTGTGAATGTATTCAGGTGCTGGGACAAGTCCCATGTGTGAAAGCTGGGTGTCAGGGCTGGCCTTTTGGACTTGTGACCTGTGATCTATGTCTACAATTTAGGGTTTTCATGCATTATTTAATTGATCTGTACCTTCAATGCTGAGTTTGCTTGTGTTTTTTTAGTTGATCTATACCTGCAAGGCTGTGTTTTTATATATTTACTGTGATTATAAGATGATCGCCCAAAATTTGAATACTATTTTCGGGAAAAAAAGAAAAAGTTTGAATATAAGACTACCCTATAGGAAAAAAGATTTACTAGTAAATATTAATTAATGGCCTAAACAATTTTTTCATATTTAATAAAAAATATGATTGAGAAAAATGATTTTTTTGTTTTTAGTTTTCTAAGTTGTCCCCATTTGCCAACTTGCCCCCAGTTATGCACATCTGCCCCTCAGAAATACCTTATGTCCTGCTATATGCCACTCTGCCTCTGCACTCTGATATGCCTTATACCCCTATATGCCACTCTCCCTCCCAGATATGCCTTATACCACCCCTATATGCCACTCTGGCCACCCCCAGAAATGCCTTATACCCCTATATGCCACTCTGCCCCCAGATCTGCATTATACGCCCTTTTTTCCACTCTGATCCCCTATATGCCTCTCTGATATGTCACTCTGCCCCCCAGAAATGCCTTATACCTCCCTATGTGACATTCTACCTCGCTGAGATACCTTAAACCCCCTATATGCCACTCTGCCTCCAGAAATGCCTTATTCCCACCATATGCCACTCTGCTCCCCATTGACTTACCAATGGCTGCTGGGGATCTGTATCTTAGTCTTGTAGTCAGACCTCTATTTGAGGTTCGATTATAAAATGGCCTCAAATAAGACGAGGGGTATTTTTCAGAAAAAACTTTATCTTTTAATCGAGCAAATACGGTAGTTGCTCAATACCTGCAGTGCTATGCTTCATGTGTATTTTATTAATACCTGCATATACAGGAGCTTGTATGTCTTGTTTAGTTGATCTATACACCAAAGCTGTGTTTTCACATGTAGCTTATTTGATCTATACCTGAACTACATGAGGGAGAAAAAATGTGCTTATTCTCACTATGAGTGGCACTGTATCATATCTATTCCTGGGCTAACTGTATGCTGATGAGGGCTATGCTATAACACCTGCACATGCTACTATTTACCATTTTACTATTATTTTTAATTAATTGCAGGTCTGTTGCCATTAATTTCATTGTTATTTATTTAACTACTTTGCTCAAAATAACCTCTGTAAAAATATAGTGGTAGGGGGCACAATTTTCTGTTCTTGCCTCGGGCGCAAAAGGAGCACAAAAATAGCACTCACAAGCTGTTTGGGCACAACGATGGCACTGGCAAACTGCTTGGGGACAATGAGGGCACTAAGGAGTTGTTTGGGCATAAAGATGGCAATGACAAACTGTTCAGGGACAAAGATAGTACTGAGAAGCTGTTTGGCATGTTACTTGGTGAAGCCAGGGGGCTCAAAGAAGTTATATTTGTCAAGGAGATGAGTTATCATTATAGCCACACACACCAAGGGGCAGCAAAACAATTCTTGTAGCCAGGTGTCAGTGACCCTAGGCCCAGAGTGATTATCTGGCACACCAGGCAAATGGCTAGTTGGCCGCTCCATATTTACCTGCTCCTGTGGTTGATAGGCTGCCACACTGTGCAGCCACTAGTCCAATATGTCAAGCGGCACACTACTTGACTATAAAAACCACAGGTGTCACAGCGGCTCTTTCCAAACTATTTTGAACTGGCACAAGGAGACAAGAATGTATTGGGGCACATTATGTCACGTGACGTGTGAAATAGAGGCTGCCCTCACGCTGTGCAAGCAGCCGGAGAGAGTGCTGCAGGAGTCGTGAGAGGTCAGCGGGGGTGGGATGTTTGTATTTATGTATGTATGTGTGCATGGATGTGTAATTGTGTGTGGGTGAGGATGAATGTGTACTTGTGTGTGTGTGAGCATGGATGGTGAGCAGGGATATGTAATTGTGTGCATGGATGTGTAATTGTGTACATTTGAGCATGAATGTGTAAGTGGAGTGAAATGGAGTGTGTGTTAGAATGAATTTGTATGTGTGTTAATGAGTATGAGTAAGTGTGTGTAATTTGTGTGTTTACATATGGAAGAGGGAGTAAGGGGCACAGAAGGCACAGACAAGTTGTTTGGGGGCAATGATGTTACAGATGGCAAGTTTGGCGACCCCAGGGGCAAGTTTCACACTAGGGTCCTGATAAAAAAGCCATAATGTATACCCACACATATTGAGATAACTATAAAGCATAAACTTAACATATGTTATTGTGCGATTCTTACTCAGACTAAGGCTATAGCTGTCTGAGCATTTTCCTTATTTAAGTGAGAAGTACATATTTCCTAGCCCGGTATGTAAAGCTGCCAAACAGCATTCCCTTGTCCAAGTATTAACCGTAGCAGCAATTAACTATTAATTATGGCGACTACATTTTTTATAGCAAAAACTATTGTTCCTGCACAGAACATTAAGATTAGCCATTATAAATAAATACAAGCATGTGATCTAATTTTGTCATAGTCTGACCTCTTGTGGTAAATTCCTATTATACCTGAAATCATAAAGCCAATTTTTCTAATAAATAAAAAGAAAGTTTTATGTTAATCATTGCTAGTACATTACTTTACAATGTAGTCTCTTTGGATGTAAGGTCAGATGCTCTTCAGGTCACTAAATATGTGCTTCATATTGCTAAAAATATTTAATATATGTTTTTTAGTTAAAAAATATGTTTTTCTAGTAGTTTAGCAGCATTCAAATATATTAGCATTTAAGAAATACTCTATTTGTCAGGGTTGAAAATGAAAGTTCTACATTTTCTGCTCTCATAGGCATTAGGGAAAGAGCTGCTTACTTTAAAAAACAAACTGACTTGACATCTGTATTTCTCTTTTCTCTAAAAGCTCCATTAGAAAGGTCCATAATTCTTTTTTGCTCCCCAGAAATATACGGAATCTGTAAATAGTTGTCATTCACAAACTCTCATGTATGTGTCCTAGGTCCTAGGTGATCCTATCCTGCACTGATGAGACTGAAACCGTTGTAAATAAGTGGAGCTCTATTGGGTCTATTCATGTTAATTACAACTGATGCATCCTCATCCACAACTTTCTAAATTTAAGACAAAAAAGAAAAAAAACTAGTTTTAATGAATAAATAAAACCTGGAAGTCCAATTTACTGCTAACCAAGGGTGTAATGATTACTCCCCCCCTTTCCCCAATTAGACTGCAGTGTAGGGTAATTAATTCTGGTCAGGTATGAGTTCACCAAAACTGCCTCACCCTCTATCCAGTGCTCTGTAGGAAAGTGGTTTAAAAATATCTAAGTATTAGACTTTTGTATTCAGATTCATCCGAATTGCAAATTTATCAAATTTTGGACTCGGACAAAAACTAAGAAAAAAGCACCTAATTTTAATCTGAAATTCATGGGTCCACATTCACTCACACTCTCATTCTCGTTCAGTCTCTCTCTTTCACGCTCTCTAAATTTGACTGCTTCTTCACTGCTGATCTGTTCCGCTCCTACTGACTACTTCTATCTTCTCCCTTCTTTTTTCAATCTTCTATTATAAGTCTTCTATCTTCGTTCGCATCTACACCGCCAAAATGGTGCCATTGGCGGTGACTGCCTCCCCCTGGCCGGTGGTGATGGTTCTTAAACAGAAGTAAAGATGGGATTCAGTAGAGTCACATAATCTGAGGGTAATATTGCAGCGATGTTCTCTCCCCCAATTGGAGGATCAGTGTAAGGACTTACCTCTCCGGTCCCGCTCCATGGCTGATGGGATTCAGTAGAGTCACATAATCTGAGGGTAATATTGCAGCGATGTTCTCTCCCCCAATTGGAGGATCAGTGTAAGGACTTACCTCTCCGGTCCCGCTCCATGGCTGCTCCCGCGACGCTTCCTCCGCAGGCGGCTTCCCGGGCAGCGAGTACCACCGCTACCCGGTCGGCGTCTTCACCGCATGGCCGACCTCGCGGCAAACAGGTACCACCTGTGGTCAAAAGTTAATATTGCACGTTACATTTGTAACATGCCTTTATAACCTCGGGTGACCTCTTCATGTAGGACATGCCTCCTCCTCTCTCTATTTAAACCCGGACTTCCTCTTCTGGATCACCCTTGGTTGGTGTATTTTTGCTATTTGCTTGCGCATTAGATTGTGACTGACTGCTCCAGTTTGACTTTGCTTGTTGACCTCGTTCCTGTCTCCTGATTTCTGCTCGTCTGGTATTGATTCGGCTTGTTGACCTCGTCTCGTGGATTCTGATTTGGCTTATCCTGATTACCTGTCTGACATCGCGGTTTGGTTCCTCTGACTTTCTGGTTCCTGGTTTGGCCCTGGCTAACTCTGCCATTGGGGTCCTACCTCACCATACCATTACGATCAGAAGAGGACGTCACCGCAAGTGCCGCCATATTGCCCTGACTTGGTGCTTTCAGTCCCCTTCCCCGATTGGAGGATCGAGGAGGACACCACCGTAGCGGGAGTTCAAGCTGTGTTATGTCTGCTGAGATGCAGACAAAGATAGAAGATTGATGATAGCAGATTGAAGAAAGTAGAGAGACTAGAAGAGATAAGATAGAAGAATAAGTGGAAGTGGTTGCAAGAAGCTAATGTGGTTGGGAGAGAAGATAAGGAAACATTTGAGAGCCTGAGAAAGAGCGTGAATGAGATTGAGACTGTAAGTGAATGTGAGTGAATTTGGGCCCACATATTTAAGATGAAAATTCAAAGCTTTTAGCTTCATTTTTACTGTTTTGTTAGGGGTCTGGCCTTGTTTTTGTGGCTTTGTACAGACACAGAATTTACCATAATTTTGTAAATTTGCAATTCGTAAGAATATGAATGCAAAAGTCTAGTGCTTAACACTGCAGAGAACTCAGTTAATAATTTGTTTAACTGCATCAACATTTCTGGCTAGTGTGTCTTCAAACGGTTGATTAGTCAATTGAGTTAAAAGGTCAGCTTGACTTGTATAACTCAAAACATTACATTTTTTAAAAATAATATTGTATTGCATTATAACACTGATGCAGAGCACTTATTTAGTATCTAGTCACATGTTGCCTTTCCTCTGCCACCTAGTGTACTCTAATAGTCTCTTTTCTATACTATATGTGATGAGATTAGAGCAAATCCTTCCCAACAGCTACATCTAGTGGAAGATTTGTAAAGAAGCAAAAATATTATTCTATTGAAGCATGTTCAACTACTTCACTATGTGTTATGAGAGGGCAACCACAGGGAGCTTCTCCTGTAGGGAGGGCTGACTAGTTCAGTGCTTTCTGCAGAAGGTTACTCTAAATATTGCAACGTAAAGTTGGTGAGTTTAAACTGCAACTCTTGTGCAAACTCACATTTTAGTGAAGAAACTCTTAAGCTTCTCCAGGACTCCCTATTAATTGACAGATGACAAGAGCCCCATTCTTCCCTCATCCCATGTGTAGTTGGCATCAAAATTTGCCATCAGGACCAACCAGGATGTCTTTGTTGCCCCACCCCCTATGTAGTGGAATGGGGATAAATATTTTATACATTTTATACAACTATATGGGGCCATGTACCATCAAATCTTGGGTCAGAGCCTCCTTCCCTCAGCCAGGGCATGGGTCTTGGAGGGGTATTCCAGCATGACAATGACCCAAAACACACAGCCAAGGCAACATATGAATGGCTCCAGAAGAAGCACATTAAGGTCCTGGAGTGGCATAGCCAGTCTCCGGACCTTAACCCAATAGAGGGAACTGAAGGTTCAAGTTGCCAAATATCACCCTCAAAACCTTAATGACTTGGAGAGGAGCTGCAAAGAGGAGTGGGATAAAATCCCTTCTGAGATGTGTGCAAACCTGGTGGCCAACTACAAGAAACGTCTGACCTCCGCGATTGCCAACAAGGGTTTTCTCATTAAGTACCAAGTCATGTTTTGCAAAGGGGTCAAATACTTATATCTATTTATATATATCAATATATAACTTATTTAAAATGTGTTTTTCGCAATTTTTTGTTGTTATTCTGTCTCTCACTGTAAAATTATAGAGTGATCATGTCTTTGTCAGTGAGCAAATGTACAAAATCAGAAGGGGATCAAATAATGTTTTCCTTCACTGTATATTGGCTGCATATATCTATTACTGCAAATTACTTTTTGCGACAGACAATTGTTTTCTCTGAAACAATTGTAGATTATTTTGCCTCTTAAATGACTGATGTTATCAGCACACATTTTGAGAGTAAGGATGTGTGTGCAGGTATTGCATGTATGTGTGTCAGTGTGTATGTTAGTGTATGCTGTTGGATAGTGTGTATCTGTGCATGTAAGTGTATGGTGTTTGAGTGTGTGTGCATGTCTATTAGAATGTGATGTTTAAGAGCAGGGATGATACAGAGTAAAGCCCTGCGCGGGACTGCTTTTTTAATCCCGCTCCCACTGATTTTTTTGTCCAATCCTGCCCGCTCTCGCTATGTGGGTATGCCACATGCTCCCATAACATGTGTGGTCAATCACGCCCACCTCCTTACCTGAACTGCTCCCTCACAGCGTCTCTTCTCTTGCTCCTCCCAGGAACACAGCGGAGTCACAGGAAGTGACGTCACATCACGTGACTCCGCTTTGTTCCTGGGCGGAGCAAGAGAAGAGACATTGTAAGGGAGCAGCGCGAAGGCAGCCTTGCAGGACTGCGCGGGATTACCGGGACCCGCAGGTACAGTGTCTGACCGCCCTCTCCCGCCCACAACACCAGCAAGACTGCCTGTGCCCACAAGTTTTTTGGCGGGACCCGTGGGACCTTCCTCCCAATGCAGTCATCTAATACAGAGTGTGTTACAGTTTAGAGTTAGCATATGGTATTATGTGTTAGTGCCAGTGTATGTGTGAGAGAGCATATGGTGTAACAATACACTATCATTAAAATGTTTGGAGGTCACTTAAAAGTGTCTGGGAAAAAAATTGTAAAATAACATCAAATTGATCAGAAATACAGTATACCAGTAAATTTTGGTTCTTTTTTGGCCTGGTGTCTACATTAACGCTGCGTCAATGTCACACACTGTCACTCACTCTCTAATTCTCGTACACTCTCTCTCACGCTCTCTAAATGTTTCCCTACCTTCTCTGAAATATGAGGTTGCATCGGTAATGTCTTAGACCTGATCCTAAAATCAGGGGAGAATGATTGTGCTTTAAGTGACGTCCTCTCCCCCGATTGGAGGATTGCGGAGAGGACATCACAGCAAGTGCCACCATATTGCCTAGAGTTTAAGTGAGGACAAAATAATGGCACTTGCTGATTGCAGGATCGGGGTGAAGACGTCACAGGACGTGACGTCATATTGCTGAGAAGTTAGGGAAACATTTGAAGAGTGTGAAAGAGAGAGTGAATAAGAGTGTGGAATTGTGAGTGTGTGTGTGTGAATCTGGGCCCATAAATCTCAGATGACTTTCTCTTATTTTTTGGGGTACTTCTACCTATCAGTCATTTATATGTACCCTCATAAACGAGCGCAAAGCCAGCTTGTAATGGCAGCTACACGTGGTGACTAATGGACAAATCAAAGAATTTTCTGCACTTTTACAGTACGTCCGTGACAGAGATCGCCCTCGTTATTGTTGATTCATATGAATGCACGAAACGCACAATTTTCATTAAAATAAAATCTGTATGAAAACAATCACACAAGTTTAATTATTACTTTATTACGGTAATTAACTTGCAGTAATGCATATGAGCAATAAGCATCAATCTGAGCCTCTATCTTAACCGTCATGGTCTCACATTCCGATCGCTACTACTGACTAGTCTGCAGACTTATATGTAATGCTTGTCTCTTCCACTTGACCAGAGTGAAAAAAGTAAGGAAAAACTCCCACAGGTCTTTGGACCCATCAATCACAGCCATAACCATTAATGAGACCACCTCTTATTTTTCCAGCTACTTGACCTATCAGTCATTGATATGTGCCCTCCTTTACCTCATCTCGGAGCACCAAAACTATAATAGTGCTAAAGCAGCTTGTAATAACGGTGGCTACACGTGGCAATGAGTTGGTGAATCCCAACAAAATGTCAGCACTTTTGCAGTTCGTTTTCTTCAGTTTCATCTGGGAATGCCCTAGTTTTCTGAGATTCCTATGAATGCATGAAAGAAGCAACCTTTGTTAAAAAACGACTTTGTACAAAATGGAACACACAAATAAGCGTATTCCTGTTTTTAAATAACATACCTTTTTGCTTTATTTTCTTGTTAAAGACATTTCAGTAGGGCCTCTTGATCCTGTCTTCACTGCTCAGATTGCCCATCTTTGACATAACAGAAGGGATGTTACCTTTAAGGTCTTGTAGTATAAAGGGACATCTCTACCATCACACCTATCACAGCTCACATCTATCACACACATGACAATCACTGTGTATGATGATCTGTAAAGCCTTGATGTTTCACATGCATGAGCATGAAAGGGCAGGTGGGTGTGGCTATAGGTGGTCAGACTGCTGTGATGTAATACGTAGATGAGGGCTTTGGATGAGTGACAGCACTCTTTTTCTAAGCAACTGTAGTATTTCAATAAATTAAACACAGGTTTAAGATACAGGGAGCACTAAGGAAAAAACAAAAATGCAGATAGCTCTTTTCTTATTTTCTTCTTTTATTTCTCCAATCGGGGTAGAGGACATCACTGCAAGTGGTACCGTATTGGCCTGAGTTCAAGAGAGGCCAAAATGGCAGTGCTTTCTGTGATGTTCTCTCCCCTGATTGGAGGATTGGGGCATGGCTGTCAGCAGACGTGCCCCATTTTGACCCTAGTTCAGATGAGGGCAAAATAATGGAGGATCAAGGAGAGGATGTCACTGCAAGCGCTGACATTTTGGCACAAGTTCCCTCTGGGTAATGTCTGCAGAGATGTGGAGGAAGATATATAATTTAGGCTAAACTCTTCTGCTTTTATACTTAGTGTATATAAAATGCGCATTTTTGGATTGCTGCAAATTTTGTGAAAAACCAATCATCTATGATACAAACCTGATCCTGTACTTAAACAAGAAAATTGATAGTTCAATGTCCTTGCATTATAAAGAAATGTATATTGAATAATTAACAATTACCGTATATTAAAAGAATACCATTATTCATAAACTCTACATAGCTGAGCTTTTGGAACTGCAAAATCACTTGCACACAAAAGCTATCTTACTGTCCTGAGGACCAATTATTTTAACAAGAGAAAAATTGTGCGAGGCAGTATATTTGCTATGGCTTTTCTCTCATGCCTGACTTGTCTAAAATACCTGCTTTAATTGGTTCCACTGCTCTTTTCATTTGTCTTCTTCTTGACATAGATACTTGCAATTCATGCACCACTTTTCTGAGCTGACAGCTCACAAAGATATTTGCCTCATATCGCTAATTTAGTGGAATTAATTCCACACTGTTTATTAAGTTGAAATTTTGACACTCAAATAATTTGCAGTATGTTAAAAAATGATTTGTTTTCAGTTGCACATTTTTGTTAATTAAAAGTAAAACTTATGTCTTGGTGTGACCTTAGCAAGCTATAAGAATGTTAGGAATTGTTCAACAAGGATGCTACAATTATATGACATCTTCTTGTGTCTACTATGAGGAAATACTATGAGGTACTATGAGGTAATAAAGTAATGATGTTATGTATACAACACAGGTGGCTTTACTCGGCATAACAAATGGCATAGATGCGGCAGCCGGCTGGCTAGGCATGAATGCACTTTTCCATAGTCTCGCATGTGGCTGCATGTTTCCCAGGCTGTGGCCACACACTGCAGAACTCAAACTGGAGTGGCATTGTGGAAAACTATGCAAGCCACAAACCCACCAGCTAGTTGCCTGGTGTGCCAGATGGCCAGTCCAGGCCTGATGGCAAACATGTATTGAAGAGTTTTAACTAGAGCTTTCAATTTGAATTATATTTTGTGGTGGCTTTGTGAGGATGTTACACATCATAAATATTTACTTTTTTATTTTACAATAATCTATATGGGATATTTCAGATACTTGCTGCAGTGGCTTCTTTACCATCAGGAAACAAAACAACAGCTTTTTTTAGGTCTAAACTTAATGTAACCAGATTTCCATTATTAAGATTATAGTAAAGGAATGCGTTATAATTGTCCTTCGTTAAACTCTGTTTGTGACATCGTCTACAATTAAAGGATGTATTTAGTCACTCTAATCTAGAGTAAATACACAACACTAATTGTAAAAGAGAAGAAAATGGTGGTGAAAAAGTTGTTGCTATTTCCTACCAACAGCAGGTGGCAGTAAAGTATTTAGTTTGGGGATTCTTGTGTGTCGTTATTTTACCGGGGAATGTTACATGTATAAGCCCAGCTGGATTATTGTAGGTTTCTGTGGCTCCTTTGTTCTTTCATTTCATTATATGGTGGGATTTTTTTGTTGTGGGTGCCAAGACATACTAGTCATGGTTGACTGCACTTTGGGGTAGACTCAGTGTGTTGTTTTTCTACTTTCAGTCACTTGATGATGGTGAATACTTAATTTTAATGTCCGGTAGCAGTGTATTTATATACTATAATGTATTTGTATGTGGTTCTTTTGATAAAAGTCCCCATATAAGACTTATATGCCGAGCCTTCTGTAACAAGATTATCGCAAAAATTCCAGGTATGGTAAATCCCCCCCAAAATTGTTGAAATATACGGTATGTGCAT
>VKOC01000003.1:26278886-26316677 GCA_009364415.1 Spea multiplicata
TTAAGAGTCCTGCGGCGAGTCTCCCTGCTCTGCCACCGTGCCGGCTTGTAATTCTGAGCGCCGGAAATTGACGCCACTTCCGGCGCTCAGCATTACAAGCCGGCACCAAGACCGAAGAGGGAGACTCGCCGCAGAGGAGAGAGAGAGAGGGGCGCCGAGCGGGTAAGAGAAAACCACTCAGCGCCCCTCTCTCTCTCTTCCGTTTAAAAAAAAAAACCGCTCGGGGCGGCAAAGTGCCGCCGCTTCTAAAGTGCCGCCTGGGGCAATTGCCCCAGTCTGCCCTATTGTAGGGCCGGCCCTGAACGTCAACAAGGAATGGCTGATCACACAATTAGGTATTGCCTTCTGGTAGGTGTCATTGCTGACACCCACCACAAGTTTACACCCATTTCTCCCCCTGCTTGCTGATTGCACATATTGCAAGGGAGCCATGCTTGCTGATTACAGGGTGATGAGCACAGACAGACCAAGAGGAGGAGAAGGAGAAACAAAAGTTTCTCCCCTTTAAGGAGAAGGAGAGGCACCAATGCATAGAGCACAGTCATCAAGAAGAATTGTTTTAAGGTTATTAACAAGAAACCTGAAAAATTCCAAGATTATATAGAAAATGTTCTGATGTGTTTAACATATATTGATGTGGCTCACATGACATACCAAAGTGGTTCTTGGTTTTTATTACAATTTTTAAAACAAAATATTCACACATTTTCATTCAATAGCATAGATTTACACTTGGTTAAACCTATGGGCAATATATACATTTAGCCGCTTCTCGACCTTAGGATGTGTTAGTATGTTCTATAAAACAGGTCATAGATTACATAGTATGTCCTATGATTTTTGCATCAGTGGGGATGTTCCCCTGTTGGTGCACAGAAGGTAAGGGTGTCTTTCAACAGCTTGAGGTCATCTCTGTCAGCAGGAGCTAGCATCTCTAGCTTCATGCTGACCAGTCCCTCGTAATGTGTAATGACACTCAGTACGAGCGCCAGTTACACCGGAATAATGGAGAATACCGGAATGGAAGTACATTCCAGCAGTAGAAGTCATGTAGTATGTAAGGGTGAATTTTGTTCCCTTAGAAAATAACAAAATAATTTTTGTTTTGTTTTTTTTTCATTATATTATTCTGAGCGACTTTGGCAAGGGCCAAATTGTGATGGCTACACAACTGGGTCAGAGCATCTCCAAAACATCTCCAGGGTGTTCACAGTCTGCGGTGGTCAGTGAAAACGGTCCAAGAAAGGAAAAGCAGTGAAATGGTGACAGGGTCATGGGCAGCCAAGGCTCATTAATGCACATATAGGGCGAATGTAGTCAAATCCAACAGACAAGGTACTATAGCCTCAAATTGCTGAGAAAGTTAATGCTGATTCTGATAGAAAGGTGTCAGAACACAGTGCGTTGCAGTTTGTTGCATATGGGGTAGTGTAGCCCCAGACCAGTCAGGGTGCCCATGCTGACTCCTGTCCACTGCCGAAAGCGCCTACAATGGGCATGTGAGCATAAGAACTGGACCATGGAGCAATTGAAGAAGGTGGCCTGGTTTGATAAATCATGTTTTCTTTTACATCACGTGGCTGGCTGGTTGCGTACACACTGCTTACCTGGAAAACACATGGCACCAGGATGCATCCAGGAGGCCCCACCTCGCAACTTACAGGACTTAAAGGATCTGCTGCTAATGTCTTGGTGCCGGATACCACAGCACACCTTCAGAGATCTTGTGGAGTCCATACTTCGATGGGTCAGGCGGGAAAAGGGGGCCTACACAATATTAGGAAGGTGGTCATAATGTTGTGATTGATCTGTGTTTGTCAGGGAAGGAGTTGTGGGTGCGCATTGAGGGTGTCTCAGATTTTTCCCAGGTATAAATTCCTTCTGGTCATCTTCAGCAGGTGCTCAGGTATCCTGTGGCCTAGTTGTTTTACAGGCAGCCTTTTTGTGCCTCAAGTGGTAGCCCTTTTCTTCTTAGTCCCATTCTCCAGATGTTGACCTTTGGCTTATCATGGCTTTTATCCCTTACCACCTGATTTGTCCCTTGGCTTGCTTCTAAAACCACCTCTGGTCACCTCTTCAGATTTGATATGGCAAAAGGGGTCATCCTGTATTTGACTTCAATCAAATCGACAGTCCTGACAATTACCTTTTCCCCCCCTTATATCTACAATATTTTAAACAAAAAAAGTCATATTGATGAAAATATCTATCTATCTATCTATCTATCTATCTATCTATCTATCTATCTATCTATATATCTATCTCTCTATCTCTCTCTATGTTGTAAAGATCCACCTGTATATTATATAACCTTTCAAATCAAATACCTACTGTACACTAAATCTTGGGTACTGAAGTGTACATGAAATGATAAAAATAAAGATTAAAACTTCCAGACTGTTTAAATTTTAACAATATCCCATCCATCTTTACTGTTTTTGTTTAATCATTCCATTCCTTTTCTTCTTCATTGTGTGCTCTTGTTCTTAGGGATATGCAAACTTTATTAGTCAGCTCTGCTTTCAAGCTCTCTGCACTTTTCTTGTTTGAGAATTGGGAATCAGGTACATTTACAGTCAGCCTTGGGGAAGAGATGGGCAGGAGGAGCCTTTATAGATAATGAAGGTTGACATCTGCAACATTGATCTTTCGAGTATTGTTAAAGGAACTGTGACCACCGTGGGCTTCAACAGAGCAGGCAAGAGACAGAAAAGAAAAAGCTTTGATATTAGTTCCTTGCTACTTATTATCACTCCATTGATGGTATATGTTGTCTGTTCTGTTAGATCTGGTGGACTTTTTATTTTACAAAGTTCCTTTACGAAATACCTAAAGCCCTGATACCCTTGCATAGAATATAGGTCAGTTTTCTCCTTCAGTATTGATAAGTAGGTGCAAATTGACAGACACCATACAATGTTTTCCACTATTCAAAATTGTATCCCCCTTCTCTAGTTGCTCATTAACAAGGGATTTATAAAAAAAAAGAAGTGCAACTTCTCAGCTACATTGCAAAAGGTGCTGGTGAATATTATTTAAGAATGAAAAAAAATATTTTTGCATTTGAAAATTGATGAAAATGGGAAGAAAAAAATGTATGGATCTGGAAAGGATCTGTCTTGTCAATACTTGGGATCGCATGTTAAGAAATATGAAAGCTGCAAAACCAAATTGTGCAGAACTTACAAAATGTCCTTTGCTACGTAACAGGACATTATATTGGATTGAATACATTAATACAAAAACTCTGAAATCAATGGAAAATGCTGAGTTGGATAAGCACAAAACAGCAGGATACTAAGATGGAATCAATACTAAACTATTAGATGATAACTTGAAGCAATGGACGAGTCCTTGGATAAAATACAGACATCAATACCTCTCTGCTGGATACTGAGAAGATTATTTCACACATACTGTAAAATCTCACTTCAAATTATTCTCACATTTCTTTCCCTTTTAGGACACTTACATGGTTGGGTGCATACTATACAAAACATGACCTCTATTCTAAATAAAGTGTGCATATTATACCTGTGTTTTTATATCCAGGATTCTTTGGCATATTGTAATTCATGTAGCTCAGATTAAGGGTTTAAACTTTTTGTGATGACCCTTTTCTTTCAAAATGCATTGTTTTCAATGGGTTTAGGGACCACCCATTGTCCTTAAGGGGTTAATTAAATAATATAATATTAATAATAAGCACATTATGTATTTTAATAATAATGTGTATTATTAATAATAACTATTGTTTAAATTGTGCTATTTTTTGGTAAGAGTTTGTGGGTTTTTGTTGCCCAAAATTGAATACATTAACAGTAAATAAAGTGATATTTTCATTTAATAGTTTTATACATTTTACATTTGCACTGTGTCTGTACCTTTCAATTTATTTAACAGGGTACTGTGACCAAAAGGGCTGGTTATAATGTTTCTTGATAAACCTTTTGTAAAACATAGTGCTGTTTTGGGTAATAGGTTTCATTCATTATTAGGCCAGTTCATTTTCATTTACACTTGGCTTTAACAATTAGTATGAGCAGCTGTGAAGGTGATGAAGAGGCTGGGACGCTCGGAGGTCAGCCACCACTCTATGTGATAAATTAACCATTATTATCAGCGGTGAAAGTTCCTCTTTACGCTTGTCAGTGGCAAACAAAGAGGTAACATATCTTGTATAAACTCTAGTCTGGCCCGAGCTGGAAATTCTACTCAAGCACTATGTTGAGTCGGCAAAAAAGGAAAAGGTGCCTCTGAAATTTAACCTGTTCAGTGCTAGAATGGGTTTTGGTGGTTTGTGCTAGCAGCAGTCAGGAGATTAAAGTTTTGTTTAGCCAGCAACCAGGGCTGGCAGCATTCAACCAAGATGGAACCGCAAAGTGACCCAATAATAAAGCAGCCTATCGGTCAGACAGCATGCTAAACATATACTATTCAGCCCTGCCCAGAAGAAATTTACAGAAAGGGAATATATATATATATAGTACTATATATTATTATATAGTATTATATAACTTTATATATATATACATACAAATACAATAATTATGTATAAATATACATACAATAAAATGCGCACCAAAAGCATCAAGTCAGGATGTAAATGTTGACTTAAGTCCGTGTTACTCTGGGAACTCCAATGGAATTCAAAGATGAGTGCAAACAAGCTTCATGTAGTGGACCTAAATGCTTAAATGAGTGGAACCAAAGCCCCCTTGCCAGCCATCTCCTCCCACCAGTTTTGTCCTGGGTCTTAGATATTAGGGTTTTTTTATTTTTTTGGGGGGGGATTTTGTGGTCCTCTGCAGCATTGTGACTAGTCCTAGAAACCAGTGAGCAGGTTGAGATGAAGCACGATGCTTCGAGGGTCAGGTGGAGGAAGAGATTTGTCTATAGCTATCTTTCATGGGTAGAGGAGTTTTGAGTTGTAATTTAGAAAGGTACACACTTTGCATTTTATAAATGTGTAAGAAAGATAAATGTCTAGCGTTAGTGCAATGTGAAAAATAAAACAATGAATTGATAGATATAGCTGGTGCTAGATTGTGCTTATGTTATTGGTCATGAGATATGAGAAACATAATATATAAAAAGCTATTTTAGGTTCTAAATTGACCTAGCAATTTGGAGACTAGTCATCAGGCAGACTGAGTTTGAATGTTAGTGGAAATTTGCTGATGTCAATGGTAGTAATAATCTTTGTAGACCATTTTGGCAGTCTTACAAAACATATTAATGTTAATTATTTGCAGTCGCTGTATAGTGCATTTTTTATTTACTGGATGGCATGAAATAACACTTGTATGTTCATATAAAGAGGAAGTTCATTATCATGAATTAATGTGTGTTAATGCATCTGTTCACTTTTTAATGTACTTCTTTCTTCTCAAGTATACATAAAATACTCTGACTCATTTTGGAGCCATCTATAACATGTGGAAGCAAAATGGAGGGACATGCTTTCTGCAGTCATACTGATGTGTTGACTTAAAAATATTATGCTTTTGGAATCTATATTTAGGGTGCTCCCATCTTACCTATTTTATTACCAAAGTTACAGATTTCTAGTACCTGGTCCATGGTCAAAGTTGCTTTGTTTATTCAACCCCTTAAAGACAAAGCCTGTTTTATACCAGGCTGAAGCATTTTAGCACTGATGCTACATTTTGTTTAAACATATCTCCTTCTTTATAATTGTTTATATTTTTAATGTATTTACTTTTTCAGCCTTTTTTCCCACTGCAGTTTACTACACATTAATGCAACATGACTTTAGAGTCTTTGTAGACCTCAGTGATCACTCTTGTAACTGGAGGTAACTCCTGAAAATGTCATGAAGATGTCACAGGGCTCCCTTTAAATAGTTGTCTTTATTATTATTATTTATTTAGTTCCTCACTTTTTACCCCTTTACATCACAGCATGTAATTCGCTGGGTATGTTCTCTTGTCCTTTCTCAGTGTGTAGTCAAGCATTTCCAGGATTACAGCAGCTGTATATATCAGTTCATTGGTCGGAACTATGGTGGAAGCAAAGATGGCTTCTTCTAGCATTCTAGGCGATAGTCCTTCTCCACTGAACCTTGGTAATCGCTCTTGAGGATTGACTGTGGCTAGTTTATCCATGATCCTGCTGTGCTCTGTAAAGCCAAGGGTTGTGGCCAAGTTCCGACTTCTGGCCTTCTATCCATCCACAGCTCTCTTACGCTTCATATATCCCCTCTCGATCAGTCTGCTGTGGTAGTAACAATCAATCAGTTCAAGGCTCTCTTGTCTTGTCTATGTATGGTTTGTTCCAGTAGCCCACTTGTCGTTAGATTACCCTGGTAGATTACTGAGGTAGGCATTATACATTCAAGAGTCTTTTCCAATGATCCCTACTGGAAGTGTAAAGCAAGGCAGGTTAACTATAGTACTACACAATTCAGTCTCATCTATAGAAATATGTCACCAGGCATTTAACCCTGGTGCTTTATGACATGATTGTCATCATCCTGAAGGGGGTTAAACCTACCACAAATTCATAAGTGTTTTTTACTCCCTCAGAATTCATAGTCTAGTGGTTTTTGTATTTCCTGCTGTGATCTGACCTGATCCTGATCCCTGGACTGCATATATATGTACTTATATATATATAAACATACATACACTCGCTCCTTCCTACCAGTAAAATTAGGCTCACCTCTTGCAGTCTAATACCATATGCTACACAAAAACAAAGGTTGGAATACAACACTCAGTAGTGAGATGGTGCACGAGCCAGGGTACCACCAAGTCCTTCAATAAATCCAAAATAAAGAAGCAGAGGCTCAGCACTCAAATGGTAAGGTGAGTTTATTTCACACAGGCAAAATTTCTCAAGCCTTAGAAACATAAGTGAACACGCTCAAATATTTATGCAAAATAAGTGATTAAGGGGTCGGACACACCTGATCCTACATAACAATTTAAAGTGAGAGCACAAACTGACCAGTCTACATATAAAGTGACAGTGCAAAGATAGCCAGTCAATGTGTATATATAAATAAATGTAATTATATTAAAAGTCTGAATACCATATGCTGATACACTCTTGTGCAAAAACTATAGACTAACACCTACCCACACACATGCTAATATCATACGCTAACACACACATTGTTACACCATATGCTAACAAACACTAATGCTAACACAAAACACTAACACACACTCTAACACCATACACTTATACATACATACATACACACATACTTACTCTCTCCAATGCAGCTCTCACAGTTCTCCCTCCCTCTTACCTCCTATCCTCACTGTACCCCACGCTGCGGCCACCCTACTACTACAAGGTCAAGTAATGCACATTATGTGACCCCGGTACTCGACTTGGTTACCAGTCACCTGAGTCAGTCTGTTTTAAGTATGTTTGGCAACCAAGGTAAATCATGTGATATATTTATACAACATATAAACAATAGGGTATCAAAAGAAATAGAGGCTTTAGGCAGCATTTATCCATTGGCTGGATCCTTTATATACTGCTATTATAGGTTTTCCATACATTCTCTGTGGGTATACTTGGGATAGGATTGGAGAGTGCACATTGAGCGTTTTGCCAAATATATTTTGGGCTGCTTTATTACTGGGCCTCTTGGCTGAACCTACCCCCTAGGCTGAATATTGACAGCTATGCTATACCTTTCATAGATTGTGAAGCAAGTCATTGACTTGTTTGCTATAAGCAATTATTTTAATGTAGTCCAGCAGTATACAGCATCTAGCAGTGTCCCACATTAAAAAAGAAATCGGTTCATCTTACCATATCACACCTTAGAAATATAAAGCATTTTTATAATCTCATGTTTTGTCTGAACTAATATTTTTTCTTAGTAACTAGAAAAGGCATCTCAAATAGATGTTTTAACATATTATGGCAGAGAGCATTCAGTCCACTAATAACTAATCTTTCCAATACATTCTCTTTTTACAGAACCCATATACAAATGTAGTCATGATTAATTAATACTTTCCAGACACATTGAATATTTGTTGGTAAGTACAAGTATTATCAATGACAGGGCATAAATGTAAAAGTGTTAGTTATTGCACTTAAAGGACCATGTATAGCCTGAGCAAGGATCTGCCAATGAATAAACACATATTGATATTATGGAACTAAATTATATATTAGCATATTACTCATTTGTGCTCTGGTAGATGCACTACAGATATCAATCATGCAGAGAGTGACAAGTACAATTACTTTCAAGTGCTAATAGAACAGAAGGGCAGAACGGCTTGACCCTGGAATCCTGGGTCGATCTAAATGTTTGATGTCTCATTGAATTAGTATCACAGTGTGAAAGACAAAGGTTGGTGTAATAGAAATTAACTTGAACAGGCAATACTGCTGATTAGGCTGATATAATTAGAATAATATCCTGCACACAGCTAATACCAAGAGGAAATAATTAATCAAGAAAAACCTTAATGTTTATATGCTTTGAAAATGTGCTGAGGTCAGCATATTCTGTTTACATTATACAGACAAAAAATTCTCACCTTATATTCAAATGTACAGGGAAGCCCAATAAAAGTAGTAACTATAAATAAAATACACTTATTGTTTATAAATAGTAGTTACATGTTTAAATAATTGAATTAATGATAGATGATGGCTCAGATGTCTCCTCTGTCCAGTTACCTGTAGGTTATGTGTATAGGCTGATTGACTGCTTCATCTGTTTCTCCTGAGGCTTCTTGTGTCTCAAACATAGTAACTAATATAACTGTTTCACATGGTGCTGGACTTCTAGTTTGAATTGGTTAAAATGGTTACATTTGGAACATGAAGTTTGATTAAATTAGTAGAGCCCTGCTTGGGACTGTTTTTTTAATCCCGCTCCCGCTGATTTTGTCACCCTTACCGCCCGCTCCGCAATGTGTGTGTTCCACTCACGCCAGCTCCAGCAACATATGTGTCCAATCCCGCCCGCTCCCGCCACATATGTGGTCAATCCCGCCCACCCCCTTACCTGAACTGCAGATTTCACGAGCAGTCCTGCAAGGCTGCCTTTGCGTTGCTCCCTCACAGCTTCTCTTCTCTTGCTCCACCCAGTAACCCAGTGGAGTCACAGGAAGTGACGTAAAGTCACGTGACTTTGCTGGGTTCCTGGGCGGAACAAGAGACGCTGTGAGGAAGCCTTGCAGGACCCGCAGGACCCACATCCCAGTGCAGTCCTCTACTCTGAAGTACTTAATTCAATTCAACAGTGATACATTTTCTGGCATAAAGCCAAGATATCTATTATCTGTATTAATCAATGAAGAAAAAAATAGTACTAAAATTATATAATATTTTTCAAAAATGTAACCCTTTAAATCCTGAGCGTCTGAGCACAGTTTTCCCTGTTTAAAATGAGAACATTTTTTAAAGTTTAGCTACAGTTAGTGTTAGGTGGCAATCTCATAAATAGCTTAAATTTGGCTCAGGGAAGCATACCTTTTTTAGGACTATTGCAAACCATCACATAATTAGATATAATGGTAAAAATGGTAAAATACAAAACAATATTTCTTCCCCAATAAAAATCCTATAAATAAATCCCATATAAAAATCCATATTTTTTAAATATTTTTTTATTTTTTCTTTTTAACATTATTGTATTGGGGAAAAGTTTATTCTAAGAGTGGTGGGGTGCCTGTATGGGTTTAATTTATGGCCAAACAGCAGTTACCTCTTTTTAGAGGAAGTGTCAATGTTTAACTATAAACCAAAGGCTTTCTTTTTTAACAGAATTGTACAGTTAAACACAGAACACTTCTGTTGGAGGGCGGGGTGGTTGCTGATTGGTTCATGCTCCCCACCTATGGAATGCGTGGTTTCCAACCTGGCTCCACTTGCCAACCACGCATCACATGAATGGTACTGAAAGGGTTAATACACAAAGTGATCCAAATGCCATTGAACATAAAACTTGAAGTAACACTGCCAGCATTCTCTCTCTATCATTTAGAAAAGAATGTTGAAAACTTCTCGCTTACATAAAAGTATAGGAGGAATGTTACAGACTGTAGTTCAAAACCTAATGTAGTGACAGACACAACCATGCACCTTACCTGTTCTCTGTTAATCTGGAGGTATTGCGATAGCAAATGATTTATTAATCTCCAGTGATGTCTTAAACCCAATCTAGAGTAGCTCCACTAGCCACCTGTGCCACAACACCATCCTTCTTCTGAACACATGAATGTGTCATATCGCAGAGCTGAGACTTTAAAGGACATGCAGTTTTCGGCAAAAATAAACTATGGAGGCTGTACTGCCTCATTACAGTCCTCCATTGTGTTAATGGGCTAGTTGGGTAGAAAAGTGGACCACTGGACCAGAATCCCTAGGGTCCATGCCAGAACACACTACTTATCAAGGCTATATTGTTTGGTGGATCATCTTGAATCACGATTTATAGATTATAAACCATGCCAATGTTTTTAGAATGTATCATTAATTCACAAGTTAATGTTATCGTTAGTGGTTATTTGTTGCTGAAGCCACATCTCACATTTGATCATTGACAGCAGTTGTAATGCTGCACTAGGTCCCATATTCATGAGCTGACTGGTGGTCTTGATGGACATTATGTGCTTGTAGATTTCTCTTTCCCGATGTGATACATGTGATCACCTAAGCTTTTTTATATTTTGTATTCACAAGGCCATCTGGCCTTTCCTTATTACACTAATAAATAAACCAAATGAAAAAAACATGTTTGAAAGGGCTGGCAAGTCTGTCTGGTGTCTTTGTATAAAATATATGTGCACATTGGATGTAAAGATCATAGAAACATTGTGATCATTATATTCCACAAATTGCCTTTCATATTTTATTACCTTAAATTGAGATGCTTAAGGTTTTTAGTAATTTGCATTATTTCACTTCATTAAGGGTTTGGAATCTGCTTCTAGTTTATGGTCAGTTTACACTTTTCAGTTAGCCCTGCTGAGGCAGCACATAGTATATGCATACTATATAGTCCAAGTATATTGCAGAAATGAAGCATATACATTATCATGATAGCCAGTAAGAAAACTATGAATTGCACATTTTCAGATTTTATATGTGTTACTTTGTAGCACCGCAAGTATAGCAAAATTCATTTACTAGCATTAGCTTTTAATGAAATGATTTCCATATATTGTAATTAACAATCAAAAAGTTAGACTAGTATGCAATGTTAACTATGTCTGACACATTTTTTCATAGTAAACTGTGTATGGAAAATATGATTTCTCTTCGCAACATACATTTTGGTAAAATATTGCAACTGCCTGGTGGTGTAGACTGTAAAACTTTCTACAAGCGCTGGAGACATTTACGAACACAGAAAAATTGAAATTGACTGCAGACAAGAACTATTCAGCCCATCTAGTCTGTTCATTTTTCCTGATGTGAAGACTCAGATTTTAATCAGTCCTTGGACTCATCTTACATTCTGGATAGCTTTATGCCTATACCAGTGGTGTACTATAGGGCTCACTTAACTCAAAGACACCATAATCTCCATTTACCCTACCTCTTCCTGCACAGGGCATACCTGTTTTTGTTTATGATCCACCCTTTCCTATGTAAACTCCACCCTTCCTCTTTTGGTCCCACCTCTTCCTCTTTTGGTCCCACCTCTTCCTCTTTAGGCTCCACTTTTTACTATTTGAGCTACACCTCTCCCTCTCTGTATATTAAACCACTGGTGTAACTACAGGGGTCACAGCTGCGATGGGGCCCATGCCTGTAGGGGGCACGGTACGACCCTGCGACCCCTTCCTCCTGTCTCCACATACTGATTCAAAAGAGTTTAGAAAGGGCTCTTCCAACCTGGACCGCACCGAGGTGAGAAGGGCCCTTTCTAAACTATGTTGAACCGGGATGGAGAGACAGGAAAGTATCGGGGCTCACGTGACGTCACGTAACCCACAGTGAAACAGAGTGTGAGAGCAGCTGGAAATAAACATTTTAGGCAAATATATGTGCCTAATCTTATATGTGTATATATATATATGCATTTATGTATATATAATGTATCTATTTACTAGAAATGTGGTCGAAACATATCGGCCGAAAATGGCATAATCAGCAAAATGACAAAATAAAAAAGATCTCAAAATAATCAGCCGCCAGGGCTGTCTTTAATGCTTGTCAAAAGCCAGCAGCAACCGTGTCTGCAGTGGCCCTGCTGCTTACCCGTGCGTTGCTCGCACACACTGTGCAAGCAACGTTTCTTGTTCTGCCTAGGGGAAGCATAAACCCAGCGGAGGCAGGTGAAATTACGTCACGTGACATGATCCTCCTGCTTCCCCTGGTTGATGGCAGCGGAGGCCCCTGCAGGCGACCAATAGAGTCGCTTGCATGGCCCTTTAACTCCTGACAGCAAACCTACGGATTTCCGCTTCCGTTAACCCCTGTGATGCTGTGTAGATAAGGTACGCTAGATGGGGAAGGGACCAGGGAGATTAGTAAACAAAGACAAAGATGAACACGAAGATTCTTTGTGTTGTATGTCTTTGCCTTCGTATACGTTTTGCCGCCACCATGTTTGTATGTTCGGTATTCGGGCTGAACAGCAAAAACACACCCTTCATGTTGGTTTTCATGTTGGCCCGAATACGAATGCATGAGTCTAGTTAGCAGCAGGCTCTGCCCCATCCAGTTTTAGGCCAAGATACAGCACTGGCCTATATCACGCATATTTAAATACCCTCACTCTACTAGCCTCTACCACTTATCTACCATAAACCAAAAAGTCCTTACATTACAATTAAACCTTTCACCGTCTAGTTATAGATTGACTAAACCACTCTCCTATACTTTATTAAATCCTTGAACGTTGTTAAATGTTTTCACATTTGCATCTCATCTCCCTCTCCTCTTTCCTTCAGTTTACACTTTATGTAAATTTGCCAATCACCACATGTCTTCTATTTGTCATCTATTGTATCATTGGATATAAAGGCAGATAAGACCTGGCCTATCTTGTTTTCTACCTATTGTAAGGCCTAAAACCTGAACTTTTGGGCTCTGCCTACCCTTGCGGAACGTCAGTGGGTTTTTGCGACAGCGTTGTGGGTGTTCCTGAAGCCGTCCATAGCAGTTCATTTAAAGAAATGGGTTGGGAGTGGGGTCCTGACCCATAAGAATTGGGTGTTAACCCAAAGAACCGGAGATGCGGCACTTCTCTAGGCCAAACCCGGAGAGTTCCCAGGTATGGTTATCAATCATATCTTATGTTTAGGCTAGCCTTATGCTTCTTTTGTCTATTTTTAAATATCCTTATATTATTTCTATCCACCCTCTCAGACAATTCTGGAATCTCCCCTTACTTGAGATGTACTTGTGATTATCTGATTATCTGTGTTTTCTCAGGTTTCTCCCTTCATGACAAAGCCCATACATGTAAGGACTCACGATGCAATGCAATGTACAGGCTGCTTTTAAGTTGCTGCAATCATAACAATCGGCAGCTTTGCAGCATCCATGGAAGCCTCACAAGGGGTTGAAAAACTGAATTGCGCATGTTCCAAATGTTGCCTATTAACCCCCAAACAACCTGACAAACCCATGCATGGGTGGTATTACTGTACTCAGGAGAACACATATTGAGTTGGTGTTTGACAGTGACACATAGCAAGAGCTATAACTTCATACAAGAAGTAAAATGTGGGTGAAAAAAAGAAATGCAAAAAATACTACATCAAAGTTTGACAAAAGCTGGTGGTAGAATTGGTGCATGAAAAGAGTTAAAATACTTGCATTTGAAATACCCTTGGTGCCTATTTTTCAAAGATGTACGGCTTGAAGGGGGTATAATGAAATGACCGGCTTCAAAGATATCTCAAATAGGACATGTGGACAGTATGACCATATTGGAAAAAAAATAGTTTTGAAATAGTAATATGCTACTTGTACTTGCAAAACAAATATTAAGTGCACTTAGCATACAGCCACTGATAAAAAAATTTTTTTATACACAACCTGTATATATGGTCTAAAAATGGGGAGCTTCTTGATATGATATATCTTAATGTAAAAGAGAAAAGAAACAGAGAGCACACAATAGTGTGATATAGTCAGAGCACAATCCACTTTAAAAGCCAGATATTGCACTCACATATTCCATGATCAGTATGAGCTCCTCATAAATCTTTTCAAAAGGTTGATCTCTAGCTTCCAGGACCTCGCAATGCAGGATCTCCAAGCCTTGTCTCCAGAGAATCCTCCACCAACTCCAAGCCTCCCGTAAGGAGAAAAAAGCACTGTACTCAGGATAATAACGAATATTTATTTCTTGTAAATATAAAAAGTTAAAATCCATGCGGTACGCGTTTTGCTCAGTTGAGCTTCGACCAGGCGTTCTCAGATCTTCTCGACGTCTTTATTTTATGCGTTGTTTCCTTCCTCTTCCACATACGTCACAGTGTATGCCGAGAAGAATCGCGGAATCCAGGGTACAGTCCATTCTTTCTTCTGTTAGTCTATGAAAGTACTACTTGTACTTATTACCTTATAACATGTGCAAAAAAAAACATTGGATATTTCTAAACTCAGGACAAAGATTAGAGTCTATTTAGTAGGTGTTTTCATTAGCTTTTACAAATGTGGTTGCTAGAATTTATAGTTAAGTAAAGGGAAACAAAGATCTATATATAAATACATACAGAATGTGTTTCATTGAAATATGTTTAGTTATGTGTTAAGCCTTTAACTAATATGTGAATTTTAAAATTAAATCTGGGTACATTATTCTCATATTAAAATATACATCTGAACATCTCAGTTTAGTCTAGTTTAGTATAAATATAATTACAATAAAATAAATTGTTACTTCACAGGCTTTACTTTGTACAAATTGTATATCTTACACTACTACGCTACATTTGTCTTACCAATAATAACAAGAACACTTACATATCCAGGTCTTGCCCAATATTCTCAAAAAGATGAAAAAGCCTCTTAGTAGAATTACATTTACTGTAACTGAAGATCTGAAAAGATTAAACATGGCTTATTTATAATGTGCTAAACATGTTGATGACAAGGTTCGTACTTTCAAAGGTACTATTTCAAAAGAAGGCAAATGTATTTTTAAGGTAAAATCTATATTCTTTCTTAAATAGCTTATACTCCATTTAAAAATTTCTTTGTTCTGTTTATAGTTGTTTTTTTTAATAGCATCAGGGTTGTTAACTCTCATCTCTAATAATTGCTTAAGGAATCAAAACTTCCACAAATGTTGGTTCCATGTGGAAAAAAAGGATGCTAACTGGATGAAAAGAAAACAGGAAGAAAGGACATCTTCTAAAGCACTTTTGATTTATTTTCTTTAAATAAAATGCTTGCGATTCAAAGAAATAGCTTAGAGTGATATTATAAAAAAGAACAGCGTGCACTCTTTTTTTAACAACCCTTTTTGCTTTTAATGTGTGAATGAACATTTGTGAGCGTCTTTTTTGATTAGATGAACTGAGGTTTCTTGATCTAAGCACTGAAGGCAAAAATATGTTCCTTGAATTTGAATATGCTATTGTATCTATTTGCTGTAATGCACTACTGTAAAGCAGCATCAGTACTGCCTAAAGGCGACACCTGTATCTACAGGTCAATGGCATTCTAGTGTAGAGTGCTGCTAAGCCACTGCTGGTTGCTACTTTATTAAATATAATTAGGTAAGCTGTCACTTTTACCCAGTGATAGAGGGAAAAACATTTGTAGGGTGCATTTGTCTTCTCTCTATTTTAACACCGTATATGAAATACCTGAAGGCTACCTGAAGACTATAAACACAGAGAAAGAGATATAAACCTAAAGCCGATCTTGGAAAAAAAAAATGTAGGGCAAACTTTCATTGTAGGCTGGCCTTCATGGACGCAGGAAGTGATGATAAGGAGACTGGAGCATACATCCTAGTATAATGAATAGAATATAGAAATAAACACTCCCATTAACCATAACTGCCCCTAAATTAACACTAAAGACTCCATCAACCATACCAATTTATTAGGTAATTTATCTGGAGTACATGCAATTAATTAAGGAGCAGTTATGGTTGATGGGCTGTTAAGGGATAATTTAGGGGCATTTATGGTTGATGGGGTGTTTAGGGTTAATTGAAGGGGCAGCCATGGTTAATGTGGTGTTTAGGGTTAATTTAGGGGCAGTTATGGTTGAGGGGTCTTTAGGGTTAAATTTAGGGCAAGAATGGTTCATTCGGGGTGGTCTTGGGTTAATTTAGGGATAGTTATGGTTTAATGAGGGGTGTTTAGGGTTGTAAATCTTAGGGGCAAGTTAATAGGTTGAAATAGGTGTTTAGGGTTAATTTTAGGGGCAGTTTATGGTTGATGGGCATTGTTTGGGTTAATTTTACGGGGCAGTTATGGTTGATTGGGTGTTTAGGGTTAATTTAGGGGCAGTTATGGTTAATGGGATCTTTAGGGTTAATTTTAAGGGCAGTTATGGTTGATGGGATGTTAAGGGTTAATTTAATGCTGAAGACTGAGGGTTAATTTAATTTTTGAACTTATTTTTAAGCTTTCAGAACTTGTGCACCTTGCATAGCTCAATACTTGCTTTTAACTGAACAGACACCATTGATGAGCCCTTATGGAGCTCCTACATCATTTTTAGTTAAAATGTTTTATTTTTAGTTAAAATGTTTTAAAGTGTTTAAACAGTTTTGCATACCTGTAGAATAATGAGAAGCAGGGACAATTTGCAGTCAGTGTCATTCTAGATGTTTGGCTTTCTTTATTGCCACTTTTGGCCAGAATGTCACTTACCCCCTCATTACAGCATTCAGCGCCACCTACAGGCTGCTTCACCAATACCTTACATAGTACTCCAAGAACTGTACTACTAAGACAACAAAAAAATGAGAGGTGTATACTTTCTAACAATTCTTTTACAGTCCACTTTCCAGTTCATCACATGTGCCATAAACTTGGAGGGGGGCAGGTTGGCAAATAAAAGGAAATAAAAACAAAAAATATATATATTTTTCTCAATCATAGCTTTCATTAAATATGAAAAAATAGTTTACATGAATTAATAAAGAAATAAAAGTTTCTTACAAGGATATCGTGAAGAATAATGTAATCAATAAAGAAATAAAAGTTTCTTACAAGGATATCGTGAAGAATAATGTAATCACTGTTTTGTTCCACGTTTTCATCTAAACTGTTTTGCAGTAGCAAATGTTTTGATTCCATTATGTCTAACATATTTAATTTATTATGGCCTTTTGCTTTCTGGCATTTTAATACAAATAGTGTGACAAAAATAATGTTTTATAGTTATTTTTTGGCAAATAGTGTGACTCAGGTATATATAAGGGGTGCGTGTGGGTATAAGAGCTGGCCTGTGAGATAAACTATATGGGGCTGGTCTCCAAATGTTTCCAGGGCTGCTTTTCATTCCCAGTCCGGCCCTGACTAATACCATGACCGGAACTGTGTTTTTATCCCAGATCTTCTCTTAAACCCAGTAATGTGTTAATCTTAGCAAGATTATGCAACTGCTTTAAAACCCATTACGTCTGTAGTGGTATGTCTTCTAAAGCTGTCAGAAGCAAGGTTTAAAGACATACTCACAGCTGTGAGTTTTATCATTCCTCTCATGCCGGACCCCTATTGTTTTTTTGTTATCCTTTTTGTAAATATAATTTTTCATGTTGTAGGCAATGGCATATGAGTTGTTATTCAACCTGTATTAACTTACTTCAACATGCATTCACTTGCACATACTCATACTGACCTGTATACAAGTTTATGATTTCAAATTGCTTGCAAGGGCATTCAGGTAACATAAAGATCCCCAAGTGTATCTTTTTCTGTGTCTCTCCCCTGAGGTTTTTATGTGATCCCCTGGCCACATGTGTGTTTTCAGGACTAGCTAATGTGCACAAAGTTTCTCTTGGCTTGAGCTGGTTCTAGCTTGCTCTGGCTTGGTTCAACATGTGAAATAGAGGCTCACTTTTTTTTTTACTTATTTGGGGTAGGGAAAGGGTCACTGTCCAAGATGTTGCTGACTGATCCTTAGTTTGCTTAAAAACTATTGCATTATTGAAAATCTTTAGGAGGAGAACCAATCCCTGCCCCTTCCCCATAGCCAGGTGTCACTCCTGCTGAGATAACACTTTCTTGCACCTCTGAAACTGGTTAACATTTTGTCATTGTTTTCTGATGCTTCTTTACATTATGTGTCATGTCAAGGTATGATTGAATGTTTGTTTCATCTGTGTTGTTTCTATTATGAACTATACATAAACGTATACCGCTATATATTCGGTAAAGGTGTTGATGAATGTGTTCTGCGTTGCTTCACAGTTTGCCTTCTGTATGATATGTATGTTATGCCGTTGAATAGATTCAATCAAGCACGTGAAATATGGAAGAATGCAAGCTAAAACTTTTTCCTCATGTTAATCTTCTGACCTAAGGACTTTTCTAAAATGATGGGTGTATGTACACTTTACATATGTGATGAGAAGGCGCAGTTCAGTGTCTTGCTTGGCTAAAGCTCAGCTCATTCCACACCATTGACTGGGTCAACCACCTCTTCACTGATTAGTCTTTTTAATTAAGGGCAGTTTTTCCTTGATAATATATTAGAGTTTAAAGAAACAGCATGTCCACAAGTACATTCTGTGGATTAACAATGAAAGTTGTTCAGGTATTTTTCAAATATCACACACATTTCACATGTAAATAGATTTGCTTTATTATAGTCTTTAATAACTCTTAGAAGCTAATTTGCGTATTGCCAGGATGACTAATGACCGGTGCACTTTTCTGACTCAAATGCTTGGTATCTACTTACTCACATAAACAGATGCATGCCCTCTGCTTTGAAGGCAGAAATATTTGTCTGACCACACCACCAGTCATGCCCTTGAGAACATTATGGACATGGATTGCTGGTGTGATATGGTCACAGAAACTACTTTCAAGTTATTGCTTAAATGTTAAGACACTTGTAGTCTTTATTATTTCGTGAGAATGAACAACAATATTTTCTACAAGATGTAGAAATATAAAATTTGCAATGAACTCAGCACAATATAAAGTGTGACATTGCTTTGGGGAAAACTGCTTTGTTTCATGGTAATTTTTTTTATCCTACTAGTTTATTGTTTATAAAGCTAGCCCGGGGCATCTGTTTTTGTTGAAGTACTTATACTTAGGGGATTTTGTATTACTCTATCTAATATTAGCATATCTAGATTTATGACAAAAAAAATCACGTTGACTGTTTTCTGATCCTGTCTCCCTGTTTAATTGAAGCTGTATATTAGATTCCACAGCAAATAAGCAAACAATATGTGTGTTATATAGTGTTCAGTATTCGCAAAGTATCAAAGATAGAGTGAGGATAAAAAGAAACATTAAGTGTTCCCTCTACCACACAGCCCAGTGAATCCAAGTTTGTCATCTTTAGGGCTCAGCAACTTTCTTTGAGATGGTGGGGAGCCAACCCAACACAGCTCAAATATTCTCAGAAAAATAAGACAGAAGATGCACACACATAATGGGGCATTTAGCCACACCAGCTTCTTGTCTGGTTCCAATCCTTTTTTTCCCTACTACCTACTGTTGAGACCACATTTGAGATAACTGTAAGGAACCAGACAGACACATAAAATATAAAATATAAATAAATAAAATATAAAGAATGCTTTATTAAGGAAAATACAGGGAACATATGTAGGATTGTCTTTACCTCATCACAAGGTACCTTTTTATAGCCAAGACAGAATTCCATCATGTTTAAGCCTGTTGCTAATCCAGAGGATATAAAATAATTCCCCACACTCCCAATAGTGCCCACATTGAAAGGCATCATCTGGATCATCTGTAGGTAGTACATTCCTAACCATCTTCACCAATTCCTTAATACACCCACCTATTTAAGGTGTCTTTTTTCCAACATGCATAAATTTGCATTTGTGAATATTACATCTGTCCCTTGGCTGCCCAGTCCTCCAACATGACCAACTCATCGTTGCAAACAACACACACAAAGCAAACCAAATCCACTTGAAGTTTGCGCTGGACTCGTAAGTGTCAAGGTTGAGGGTACACACTAGACTTTATCACTTGCATTTTTGGTCATTCATTTTCGGGCAACAAATTCTGTTTAATGCCATTTTGGTTTGGACTAAATTCAGAGGGATTTTTCTATTGGGAAACAAAATTCATTGGCACTCGACTTTCTCACACTCTCTCTCACACTCTATCTGCAAATTAAAATTCAGAGCTCTCTGCTTTGTTTGCATTTGTTTCATTGCCGTGCCTCCACATTGTCGCAGATTCATACAAATTAATGTAAGTCGCAAGTTTCATTACAATTAAAACATGTACAAATCCGAATACACAAGTCTAATAGACATCCATATTTCACTTCTGGAATTCTATTAAATCTCTGTACCTTAGTTGTCATGTTTATGATCATATTTATAATAATAAAGGCAAAAACTCTTCTTTAGTCTACTTTTTGATTTATATTATACCAGAGTCTTGGAGACTCTACATAATAAAGTGTCATGTCTGTCCACTGAGTTGACAGACCTAAATCATGTTTACAATGAGAGAAACACCTGTTTTGAAGTAAATCTGTTCCTTATTTCAACAAGCAATTACTTATGAAACATATTTATTTTTATTAAGATTAGAAACTGACTTAATATTTATGAAAAATCATCTGCACTGTATGATAAAAGGATCTTAGAATTAGAATGTAAAAAAACCCCATGAGGGGGCTTTTCAATTTTGTTTTCCTCCAAGATCCCCATTTAGTTTACACTATGTATAAATAGAGGAAGTTCACTTTTTCAGTCTTATTGCAAGTTTTGCAACTGTTGAGGTATTTTCAAGTTAACAATTATTTCTGGGTTCTCTGGTGGGATCGTGCTGAAGTTCCTTATTACAAGCAAATCTTTTTGGCTCTAAAAGAAGAGTTTCTGTTGTCATCCAAGACTAACGGATGATTTTGGTCCCAGAGTGTCCTTCCATTATTAATGATTATCGTTGTATAACCTTAGGCTAACCTAGTGTTGCCTTGTATTCACAAGCCTTTGGCATCTAACAATGTTGATGCTGACTCAAACAGCATTTGAAAAAAATAACACTTTTCCTACTTTTTCCCTCAAGAAATAAGTGAATGTACAGGCAGCTAGATTATTCCAAATGATGCCTGACTGCACAGCACAACTATAAATAAAAGAAGGTATCTGCTCGACTGCTAGTCTTACTTTCAAGGAGATTAATGCATCGCATGTTAGCTATTGTAGAAATTTAGACGTGGGTTAATTAAACATTTACATATATGTATGCAACAATATATCCTATGATACAATAATATGCACTTTAATCAGAAACTGTAGGTGTTGTGTGTTTGCTTGTTCCATGTTAATTGGCACCATGCTGGCTTCTAGCCTAGGTATTTGGCTAGATGGAGCAGAATAGACATGGTGTTTTAAATATTTTAATTAGGACCAGCAGTTCCCGGCTCGGTCATTTCTCATTGGATAGTTTTTCATGCGTGAATAAATTAGCTAGCACGGAGGTGTTCTGCACAAAGTAGTTGCCCTCTAGCCATAAAATGAGTCCTGCTCATTAATACTTTAATGAAATTAGCTAGGAGCAAAATATTATTCCTTTTAACTGTGCTTTAATTTCTTAATTTTAATTAGGCACATAATTGCAATATGCTGAAATTATTGTAATGCACAAAATACTAAGGTTCTGTCACTGAGCAAAGGCGCCGAGCTCTGTTTTCCTACTGTCCATTTTCAGCTGCTAAATTGTTTCACGGTGTCTGCTTGGGCTTCAGTTTTTAAACTTTGTTCCTTTTTACATACCGAATCCTAACTTTGCTACAATCCCTAGTGAAATCTACATTTGAAGTTATAGTTACAATGCAGTTTTGATGTTGATGATGGTGTAGAAATCAGCAACATAAGCTAACCCTCAAACTTGATAACCAGTAGACACATTTTGGATGATACTAATAATAGATGATAATCAATTTATGTAACAAAAGTAAATTGTTATCTAGAATATCAGCATACATTAGCCTTGCTGAGAAAACAGTTCATTTTAGGCAGTCAAAGATCTCCCAGTAACCCAGCTAGACATTTATGTGTCTTCCTCGGCAAACAGCAGGAGACATTAGTGATCTGGGAAACTAACTCTGGTTTTTTAGCATTTAGCATTTGTATTTGTTGACAAATCATCAATGCATAATTCACTGTGAAATATATTTATTTATTTGTTTATATATTAACTAATTAAATTAAAAATAAAACATATGTTTGAATATGCAGATACTTTTATATTATTGTTTATTAGTAATGAGAAAAGTCCGTAGATGATTCATTAACAAGGGATTGTGGAGGAATTCTGCTATTGACCTCGTATAGATTCAGAAATGCACAATTTCATATGCAAAACAAGAAGTCCAAAGTTTGTAATATATACTTGTGTTTTTTAATGAGGACTTTGGATTTGATACTTTGAGATATGTTTTAGTGAGCCAAAATATTCAGAGAACAACATGAATAACATTCATAATATCTTAAGAGAGCACCCTTATGTTTATGACCTCTGACAATACTGGTCAACTAAAAGGTGTCACAAACTACCAAGAACAAATACATGTATCTATTTTCCAGTTAACATGGAATATATTGAATAATGATTCTACAATAGTAATATATTATCAAAAGGCATAATATTTAAAACTGGGGAAAAATAAAAATCAAATCAATTATTCATTGTAAATAATGTACTGGCCACCCAGTGTTTAAAGTAATATAAGTGGCAACAGGACATCTACACGCTATATATTACCCAGGATAATAAGAAAAGACAATAGATTTATAATTGTCAGCTTTCAGCCTCTAGAGAAATTGCAAATTTATGTTCTACAGTTCAATGTCTTACATAAAGCTTAAAATCAGAAAAAAAGTGAAAAGATAAAATAATGTCTAACCTATAGCAAATTAGAAGTATTCACTCAGATCATAATAATCCATTTTTTATTATATTTGGTTGTTGGGATTAGTGCTTCAAGATTATGCTTTTAAACCATTATTTTTTTCTGATTATATTACTGTTCTCCTCATTCTAATTACTAAACCCTATGGGATCTCACTAACATGAGATACAGCCAAGGAGACAACAAGATGAAAACTCAGCAATGGGGGCTCTTTTACAGCTTTTACACACATTTTATGAGCACATTAAGATATAACTACAGTCTATTGTAGATTAGGCAAAGGGACATATTTTACTCACGATTTAATAAAACAGGATGTACGAATTGCCTTTAGGAAATACTATCTTTTGCCAAAATTTCAGTTGGCTATGATTTCAGGCTTCTGTGAATGTTTAGCTAGTATTTTAATTAAGTTATTTCAGTAAAGAATTTTATGTTCATTTTTAAACATTTATGTAATTTCTAGTTCACAAGAGTGAGGCAAGATAAATAGTTTTTGAAAGCTAAGTGGCTTATCCATATATGCACATAAATATCCTCAATACTATATCAATAGATTTTTAGCAAAATAATTAATTTAGTTGTGAATTTACCAATTTTTTTTTTACAGAACACACATAGCCAATGGATGGTCAGCCTTAAGTCATATTTGTTCAAAGGCACCAGATCTTACCTACTTACTTGCTTATACCTTTACTGGATAAAAATGGTAAACCAGAAGATAGCATCAACACTGCCCTATAGCTAGAGCTAGTTCAAACCCAATACGTGGCCTTAACCTGGCATGTGACAAGAGGAGGATTTTTGTCCTTGTCATATGCAAATATAAAATCAGTTGGCAGTGTCAAAAACATCTCTTACTATAAGATTTAATATTAAATGTGGAGGTGTTAAACTGGAAATCACATACCTGCAAACAGCATCATAAACATATTTCCATGATGCTGGCTTTTCATTTTTTAATTTAATTACATTGTATATTTTTTTGTCGAAAAATAAAAAATATGTTTGTTAATTATAGTTTCCATAATTAAAGTTGTATGTTGTGTGTTTTAATGTAGAAAAGAAAGGACATTAACACGCAATAGAAGGTATTCCTGATGATCTGAAGACAGTAAGATCTGTAGTCCCAGAGAGCATGTCACATCTATCTTAATTATGATTAATTACACACAGTCTTGTAACTATTCATTGCCTACATTTGTTTAGTCCAGGAACATGTTTTAGTTTAAAAATTCCCTATACAAATAAATGTAAAGGAAAAGATCTATTAATGAAATGATTTTTTTATTGTGATTTTGTCACAGCATATTGTAGATGCAACTATATCAAAGAGAAGAGTGCTTTACTTAAGTTAAAATATAGTAACATGAATTTAGTTTGAAAAGAAGTCCATCAAGTTCAACCCTACTGTCAGAGGGCAGTGTGCCCCAGGTGCCACTTATAAGGGGGGTGACACTGGCACACACAGGTCCCAAGTTTCCCAGAAATTCCCCCTCTCTCTCTCAATGTCTCTCTACCTTTTCTGCCAACCTCTGCCATGTCGATGTCTCCAGACAAAGAAAGGAAACAGAAGAACAGGCAAGACAATGGGTGGAGCTCCAGGAAAGGAGATAGGGATGTGGAAGTGGTTGACGGAGAAGGTAGAGAGAGATTGAGAGACAGTGTGGGTAACAGGGTTCCACCCTGCCAGCCTGGACTAATTAATCCAGGCTGGCACCCTCCGACTGTCAGAGAGAATTCCCCACACCAGTGCGGGGAACTATGATATCTGACAGCCAGGGAAGGTCTGCGCAATGGAGGCAGACAACCCCCGCTGCAAACTGCACCTCCTTCCGGCTGCAGCTGAAGTTGTCTACGCGAATCACGTAGACGTCTACACGCTGCTCCGGCTACACACCAGGGACTCAGAAGCACCGGTAAGCGTGTGTGGGGGGGGACAGGAGGATCCAGGTCCCCTGCAGCGCTGCGGGGGATCTGGATCTTAGTCTCATAGTCAGACCTATTTGAGGTCTGATTATGAGACAACCCTAATTATAAGACGAGGGGTATTTTTCAGAGCATTTGCTCTGGAAAGAACTTGTCTTATAATCGAGCAAATACGGTATATGTCCAACTCACAGATAACAGTTCCCAAAGGAGATAACACAGGCTCAAAACCTGTAACGAGACAGTAAACTAATGATTTTTGGCTTAGATAGTTTATGTTAATTCTGAGCTAAGCAGCATGAGCAAAGGTTTTAAGTTACCTTCCCCAACCCTCTAGTAGGTTACAGGGATGGGTCGGGTTCCTCCCCTCTCTGAAAGATCCAGTAACACTTAGGGGTGACCCTAAATCATGGAATGGCATTGCTTAGTCTAGAGAGGAGTCTGGAGTGCTGACCTACCACTCCAACAATGATTATCGGAGAAGGGGGAGATGGAAAAAAAGTAATGTCCCATCAAATACATCTGGCCATAACCAAACCCTAACATTGTAGGTCAGGCACTACCCACCAAAATTCTATGGGTCCTGCTGTGTAGTGCTGTAAGTTAATTAACAGCAGGCCTAAGTTGCCCCACTTGCCCCCAGACTCTCAAATTCAAGGACCCAGCTCCACAGGGAATGTGGTTGACCTCCATAAGTGCAGAGCCACCCTCCTTAGTTGCACTGCTCTATCTAAATTTTTGCCCACCTCAAGGCACCAGATATTGAGCCTGGCTTGATATCATTGTGCCTAAGTATGAAGCACCCATTATGAACCACAAATTTTAGTAACCTTTCTCCTGGCCCTGTTAACCCCATGGTAAGACTTGGCACCGGATCATAACACCCAAGGTGCGATGTTCAACCAGATTATCATTGTATTGTGTATAACTTATTCCTGCCAGAGTGCGACAGCAATACCCCAAAATGAAATGCATGTCCTCCGGCAACACATCCCACTATCTCAAACCATTAAAACTCAACCATCTAGTATCCACCTAAGGCCCAATAAGCATCTCTGCTCTCTGGGCCACCCAATAAACATAAGGATGCCAAAGGATCAATATGATGTACTTGCCACCTCCAGTGCAGGATCCACCATGGAAAGAGCCTAAAGCACTGAAATACTTTCTTAAGTTCTTTAGAGAGGTAATACATAACTTGCTGGATGAATTTGTCCAAAATGAAATAACCACAACCCTGCAGGCCCCTTTTGACACCTCTGTCCCAAACACTGGCTCGTTGTTGGCTGACCAAACCCTGTGTTCTGCATTTTCAACACCAGCAGGCTGGGTCATACCCTCATTCTGCATAGTCAGTTCTAGATGAACTATTTCCCCTTAGTTACTATGTAGCCTACCTCTAGCTTGCTCTTTTTCTAAGTTCAATAATATCCGTTTTTAAGAACATACACTCAGAACTGCACAGCATCATTCCATTTACTACAGAGGCAAAATTATGTTTCCCCCCTGTGACTCAATACCACTTTGTATGAATGACAACATCTTTATGGTCCTTGAAACAAATGAATGATAGTAAACATTAAAAGATAAAGGAAGAGAGTTTATATGAAAGGAGAAATACTATTACAACAAGAGGACATAATAAGCACAACAAGAGGACATAAGCTAGAGGGGCAAAGGTTTAATGGTAACATCAGAAAATATTACTTTATGGAAAGGGTAGTGGATGCATGGAATAGCCTTCCAGCAGAAGTGGTAGATGTTAATACAGTAAAGGCACTTAAGCAAGCATGGGATAGGCATAAGGGCTATCCCATGTTAGACTGCTTTCCCCATGTCCCGTTTTGTTTACTTCCTCCCAGAGAAACTGCCAAATCAGCTACAGACTAAACAGCAGGATAATCTCTTCCCAAGACAGAGCCTCGTGTTTAAGGGTTAACAGCAGCTAGGTAATTGAACAACTGAAACTCATGCAAAGCTGTAGATGGAGAGACAGGAATAGTCCAGTAAATTGACCAGATTGGTCTCAGAGTGTCACCAAGTATGAGGCTAAGCCAGGAACCAAGAGCAGAATCCAGTAATCACATTGAGTCGGTGCCAGAGATTCACTGGATATGAGGCCAAAATAGAAACAAACAGTAAAGTCCAAAAACTGTCCAGGTCAGAACCAGTCATCATCAAACATGGTGCTAGGAAAAGTTGCCTGCTAGCTATCCTCCATAAAAATCATTATAGTAAAATGTGAACATAAAAAATATTTAGTAAATATCTTTGGGAAAAATTAAATTAAAGCATTCTTACAATAGTACATAACAACATGCCTTCGTCCTTATTGTGTATAACAATGACATGGTTTTAGTTAAAGCTAAATGAATGACTTCTACTTGTCAATTTTCCAGTATTTTAAATAGCATTTCAATTACAAAGAACCTTGAGAGTCTACTACTTACAATATCATCAAACAGAGCGTTCTTTGTTTTAACCTACAGGCTTTTACCTCAAGCGTGGTTTATTATTTATACCTCATGGCCTTCTACAGATTTGCTCAATAAACCAATAGACTTAGTCTAGCAGCAAAATAGAGGCAAAACAAATATGTCAGAGTAATGATGCCTAGAGTTTTCTCTATCAAAAAGTAGCAAGTATATTAATACCTTATTGCTACAAGATGGATCTTATTATCATCGAGGGTCATTTAGAATCTTATTAGCTATTCTGACATTAGATGAATAATTTTCTGATGAATTCTTGGCCATGTCCTTCACAGTTGTCATAGCAGGATCATAAACAGCATTTATAACAATCTAGCCGGAGGAAAAAGCTTGCAGAGCTATGTTTAGCATGCAGAATATATTCAGATTGGCTGCATTTGTGTGGACAAGAAACCCACAGAGAGATGGCCAAGTTAAATGTAGCGTGGTCATCCTTGAAGATTATCTGTTGAGAAACCATGTGTCAGGGACATAGATACTCAATGCTGATTGTGGAGGTTTTGGGATGATGCCTTAAACACAGTCAAAACGGCTGAAGGTTTTGTGCTATAAAATAAAGGTGTTTCATGGTCATATTTGAAGCATTAATCATGTAGTCTGCATACATATTTTTGAATACACATTTAAAAATTTAAGCAAATAAACACCTTATGTGACTTGACATCATGATTAAATAAATTAAGATTCCTTCAATATTGACATCTCGCATATTTGAATTTGCAAATCAATTCATCCAATAATTAAGTATTATTATATAAAGGATGACAATTCAGATTAATTTCTTGTCTGGTATTTTTTCATAAACGTCTCTGGTCTAAAATCAATGATCAAAGGAAAAAGTGAGAAAACATGAAAATATGTAAGGACATAATTTGCGAATATAAGGAGAATATGTAACTTGAGTTGAGTTTTATTAATGTTATCGATACCACACCTCCTTCTTCATATACTAACTCCCTGGATGTTGTTGCATTAGCCCGGAATGTATTTGTATAAAGGTCATATATTCTGGTTGATGCCTTTTATCTAATGTAAACAACCCCAATTTATTCTGAATTGTCATTATTTTTTTGGTTAACACCTGTACATATCAATTTCTTCCTATGATTACCTTTATATTTACTTATTTATATCATGTTGGCATTTGAAACAGGAGATTGACATAAACATATCTAACAACTTCTTTTTCCAATTCTGCAGCTCAATTACTGTCCAAGTTTTATACTTCTCAATGATCCAGGTTTTCACAAGACACTCCTGGTTTTTGAGCACTGCCCCAGGTAGCTTCTCCACTGTCCTGTTTCTGTGGGCAGTGAGAATTATGGGTCAGCTGAGATGCTCTTATCCACCCTGACTACACCAAGGAGCTATTAAATCATTGGAGGTCTATGCTGTTTTGGGTAAGACGGGCAGGTGGCCATGCCAATTTATGGTGTTGGTATCACTCAATTCCAGCACCTCCTGTTATCACGCACCCTCAAGAGTGGATTTATTCTACACATTACCATCAACCTTTTACCATCAGACATTTAAGAAAGGTAACCTGTCTCATCATGCCGCAATCTTAAGGTCAAGGTGACTCAACATTCATCACCAGATGACACCTAAAGTGCAACTCAACACACCTGTGAGTATGTACAATCACACTCAACTATGTACACTGATCAAAAGCCTTTAAAACCATCAAATTACACAAAGCCTTTAAAATCATTTAAGGTTCCATTGGCAGCACTCAACTCTGATACAGCTAGATGCTATAAGACTGAACCAGACCTTCAATTTGATAAACTAGATAGTCTGTCAGTCCTTTGGGAAACCAGCAGAACAGCAACACAACCCTCCTCCTCAGCTGAAAATTTTTCTAGGCTACAGAGGGTTCATCTCTGTGTCTGCCCCAGACAAGATATCAGGAAGTTATGCTTCTTTCCCAGCACTCAAGAGTTAAAACAGCCAGAGGAGCTACATCAGTTTGACAGTAATCCAGAGAGCCTAAGCTAGGCAGGTGCCCTCACAGCACCAGGGGATATTCTCCATCATCCCTGGGTATCCAACAGTTACAGTACACCCGGTGGAGACCCTGGGGCAGTCACCTATGAGGCAAGCTGCTTATCGGGTCCCTGAGGCAGTGAGGGAAGGCATGAGGAGTGAAATCCAGGAGATGCTTGAGCTAGGAGTCATCAAGCCATCCAATAGACCCTGGGGTTCCCGGTAGTTCTAGTACCCAAGTGGGACGAACGACCCGCTTCTGTGTAGACTACCGCAGACTAATTGACCCGTCTACGACCGACGCTTAACCCATGTCCTGGGGATACTGGTAAATTCCACTGGCCTCAGAAGTAATTCCGAAGTCGGCATTCATTGCCACGTTTGGCCTGTACCAATTTGAGGTTATGCCATTTGGGATGAAGAATGCCATTGGATCTTTTTTCCCTTACCCTTTACCTGGCCGGTCTTAGCCATAATTCTCTGTAATTGTCTGTCGGCTAGGATCGGCAGGAGTGCCGCCTGCGTTTTTTTAACCTTAAGTATCTGGGATGACCCTGGCCCCACCAGGGCTCATATACAACATGTGGTGGGTGGTTGAGAGAGGGAGCCTCTTGGGAACCTGGGTTTTTAAGCACCTTTTGTTGACCGGGTTTAGCAGGCGCGGCTATGGAGCCTCTGCCCGGTTGCTTTGCGTACTGTCCCAGGGAACCTTCAAACTGCTACTGCTCGGGGTTCGGTCATCATATCAAGTTGCTTTTTGGACCTAACAAATATTTCACTATTGTTTGCATTACATCCCCTATTCTCCTTAGTGTATACTCCCAGGCTCGTTCGCCCTCCTGACAACTTACCTGAACCCTGTTTCCCCTCATAAACGGTTTTCATCTCCTTCTCAGGCTCCTTAGCGTCATGTGACGCGCGAGCCCTCCCAGCGATTTTGTCAGTTGTGCCCAGCTGACTCGCTTCCCACCCTTTCTGTCAGACTGTCAGTTTTTCCTGTCAGAACAGCCTACACTGTTGCTTTCTTGCAGTTATATGCAACAGTTTTATATTCTGTTAAATAGTTATTTCCACTAACAGAAATAACATTGCTTCTATTATGGCTAACAAAGAGCACTCTAAAAAAGTATCTTTCTGATATTAAGACCCTATTTAAAGTGTTGCTGAGGGTCTACTCTCAAATACTGCGGACCAACCACTGAACACCACGGTTTCTCAAACTATAATCTCCAGAGGTTTTCTCAAAAACCCTACAGACAGCTTTTTCCTTAGCCAAAGAAAGATGTCTTCTGCAGAAGAATCCTCAAAGGAATTGGCTCAGGGATTTGGCAGGCCTGAAAAAGTTTCCCACAAAAGGAAACACTGCCAAGACAATGTTGAATGCTTGTCAAAAATTACTAAATGGCATTCTAAGGAGAGAGACTATGATAAGGCCACTAAAAAGCTGTCACACCACAGCAATAAAAAATTGGTGACTGTCACACACCAAACCCTCTGCCGTGAGGAAGATAAACGGGATAAAAAAAGCGGTCAGTCGCAAAACCTGAATCATACGAGACATTGGATGAAGCATATTCCGATTCCTTTTCAGACATCCAAGAGGAGGTCACAACTGCTGAGAAATCAGCAAACCTTGTTTGTGATCACGAAGGTAACCCCTTCTTTGATCCGGGACATATTAAACACCCACATTCATCGGAGTGGGTACCATCATCCCACCTGGCCAACTACTTACAACAGCGGCTCAGAAAATCATTGGATACGCAAGGCAGAATGCCCTAGGCCTACATTGCCTAACAAACTCTCTCAAATCCCAGAAATTGATCCTACTATTATTCAATACTTGAATAAATCAGAGAAGAATGCTAAACGTTTCACTGAATAAAGGATCCTCCCAAAAGGTTTTTGGGAAGGCTGGGAAAGGCAGGGGCCACTTTTTCAGCCACAGGTCATTCTCCAGACAATCCTTCAAGGGCCCATTAGGTAAATTCCGACAGCAACAGGATTATCCCAACCCCTCTCCATTCTTCTCATCCAGAGGACGACAATGGAGACCTAAAGGGCAACGTGGTTGCTTCCGATCACGCAGCTATGCAGGTAAGCATTCCCCATCACCATTCTTTACAAACACTATTAGGAGGCAGATTAGCCCTTTTTCCCATGTTTGGCACACTATCACCTCAGATCCCTGGGTCCTCAATACCATCAAAGGGTGAGAAATAGAATTTATTTCAAACCCAATACAATTTTCCCCTCCAATTCCAATACATATTTCCCTTGAAGATCAGAATTTAATCCAATTAGAAATATTAGACTTAATGCACAAACATGCCATCAGTCCCATCCCCCACAACTGGGTTTTCTCAGCAACCATTTTCTAGTGAAAAAGAAAGATGAGGTCATCACCCAGTCATAAATTTAAGACAACTGAACAATTATGTTTGTTACGAACATTTCAAAATGGAAGGGATTCATTTCCTTCAAGACATATTGCTCATGAACGACTGGATGATTAAAATACATTTAAAGGACGCATACCTGACAGCTCCTATTCATCCAGATCATCAGAAATTTCTACAATTTTTCTGCAATGGTCAAAAATGGCAATTCACCTGCCTCCCATTGAGCCTTTCCTCATCACCATGGTATTTCACAAAACTTTTGAAACCCATAGTAGCCCTCCTCAGGAGTCGAGGTGTGAGACTCATCATCTACTTAGATGACATTTTAGTCATGTCATAAAATCTAGACTCCATACACGTATACATGCACTGGACCCTATCACGGATCTGGGCTTCATCATCAATTTTCAAAAATCTATTATTCACCCTTCCCAAAGCATAGAATTCTTGGGTTTCATTATCAACTCCAAAGAAGCCGCTCTAAGTCTTTCGTCAAAGAAGTTAAAGACTATCGGCAAAGAAATCAACACTGTTCTGAGCAAACAACTCATTTCCATCAGATCCATAGCATGCATAGTAGGCCTTCTATCAGCATCTGTTTAAGCCATCTTCCCAGCTCCCCTCCACTACTGAGCCCTTCAACGTCTCAAAGCGAAACACTTGAGAGAAGGGTTAGGGTACTCAGATGAGATCCCACTCAACTTGGATGCCAAAGAAGATCTTATTTGGTGGTTACATCAAGTCCAATCTTGGAACGGAAGAACTATTTTCGGTTCCAACATTATCATAGAATTAGATGCCAGTCTCCTGGGATGGGGTGCACACTGCAGAACATCTTCAACTGGTGAAAAATGGTCCTCTACAGAATCCAAAATGCATATCAACTACCTGGAACTCCTAGCAGGCTCCTTCGCTCTGAAGAGTTTCACCAAACACAAATCCAATTGCTGTGTTCTGCTCAAGATGGACAATATAACAGCAGTCCAATATATCAACAAATTAGGAGGTACGAGATCGAAGCCTTTAGCGGATTTGACCAAGCAATTTTGGCACTTCTGCCTAGACAATAACATTACATTGAAAGCAGAATATCTTCCTGGTTTATCAGACTGGAATTCCAGTTTTCTGGTGGGTTACTGGCAACTCTATCACTTCGTCTTTTAAGAACTTCTGACTCTATGGGGTCTACTTCAGATGGACCTCTTCGCATCCAGACTCAACTGCCAACAGAAAGACTGTAAGTAAGTAAGACTGTGAGTCAGGCAGATATTTTCTGTAGCCCATGGAGATGACAATACCTGGTGATACTTCAGCCACATAGATGCCTTCTCTGCTTCCCCCAGCAGCCTGCATCTTGGATCCATGGACTGCTGCTTTTTATTTGTATTTATTACCTGCTATTATTAAAGCCTTTTTGATACTTTTTATCCACTGAAGCCCACATCTTTGGATTCTCTATACTTGTTGAGCTGTTCCACGCTTTCACATGGAGCTGATTTTGTGAATGCAATCTTATCTCGCTTTAGGACTACTGATTAGTACCCACTGCACTATTGTCTTATATTTTGTTTTGCAGATCGTTTTTTTTTTTAGTTTTTGGATCTGCCTTAAGGTGTATATTTTTATACCCAAGTAAGTTCACACTTTTTTATCAGCACACTGGTGTTTCACACTTTTGTTGGTCATCCTTGCGCGAGGTTTATCTTGTTTTTGTCTTTTATACAAAATTAGGTGTATTGTTGTTTAACCACTGCTGCACTGTTTGACTTTATTCCCTGGCCACCCCTTATTTCTTTGTATTGCTACAGAAATGTATGGCCTGTCACACTAATTGTCCAGACTATACTTAGTAGCGACAACCAGGTCAGAAAGATTTCAGTCAAAGTCATGAGACAGGGCACCCCAAAGGGGTATTTTAGATCTGTCTCCGAAATTGTCTTCCAGCTAAAAATGGAATCATAGTGGGATAAAGGTCATTATTACAGATGGGCAATGTTCTGATATCTTCATATATGTTTGTACTAAGCATTACTGTATTTGCTCAATTCTAAGTTTTTTTCATATTTTTTTATCCGAGGTCATCTTATAATCAGACCCTAAATAGAGGTCTGACTACAAAACTAAGATCCAGATCCCCTGCAGCTCTGCCTCTGCCGACATTTCCCCTGCTGGGGTTCTATGACGGAGGACCTGCGTGACATGACCTTTTGGTGCTCCATCATAGAAGCCTTAGCGGAAGGGCCGTCTGTGTGCATCGTGCAGACGTTCACCGGCTGCCAGAGAGAAGGATCCCTTGCAGTGCTACAGGGGACCTGGATCCTCCTCTCTGACAGCCTGTGAATGTCTGTGCGATGCACACAGACAACCTCTGCAGCTGACGGCACTTCCGCTGGGGCTTCTGTGACGGAGCACAGGCATAACATGACCTTCCGGTGCTCAGTTATATAAGCCCCGGCGGAACTAACTGGAAGCAGAGGTTGTCTATGCACAGCGCACAGATGTCCAAGGCCTGTCCCCACTAGACACCAGGGAGTCTGAAGTACGAGGGAAGAGTCTGGGAAAGCATTGGTAAGTTGGGGGGGCAGAGTGGCATATGGGCGGATATAAGGCATTTCTGTAGGCAGAGTAGCATATGGGGGTTAAAAGGAATATTAGGGAGGCAGAGTAGCATATGGGGAGGTATAAGGGATATCTGGGGGCAGAGTGGGGCCATAATGGGGCGTATAGGGGCATAATCTGGGGCAGAGTGGCGATATAGGGGGTAACTAGAGGCGATTTCTGGGGTGGGCATAAGTGGTATATCAGGGAGGGCAGCAGTGGCATATAGGGATATAGGCTATCCTGGGGCACGAGTGCATACAGGGAGGTTATATGAGGGATTTCTGGGGGGCAGAGTGGCATATAGGGAGATATAAGGAATATCTGGGGGGCAGAGCGGCAAGTCTGGGGACAGATGTGCATAATTGGGGGGCAGGTTGGTAAATAAAAGGAAATAAAAACAAAAAAAATCTCACTTATAGTTTTTATTAAACATGAAAAATAATTTACATGTGAATTCATATTTACTAGTAAAACATTACTACTATCGGGTAGTCTTATTTTAAGCCTTTTTCTTTTTTTTCCTAAAGTAATATTAAAGTTTTGGAGGTCGTCTTATAATCGTTCCTACCATACAGGTGCTTTATGGGATATAGAGAGCTTTCAATCGCAGAAGAGTATGAGTGGGTTAAAGAGCAATGCAGTTAAACTGATTTATCTCCACAGTAAGCAATACAGCCATGTTAGTACTAGATAGGACTTGCCAGAATAGGCGACCTAAGTAATATGTGGCTGTGAAGTATAATGGAGTTATTATGAGTGCTTTCAAGATATGATATATATCTCACAGGCCTCACTATACATCATGAAGGGCCAACTCTGAGTTTTGTTTTTTTTTCTGTGAGAAGGGTTGAGTTGTCCTGGATAATGCATAGTTAAATTAGTTCATCCTTTAGTCAGTTCAGTCTATCTTATAGAAAAGTAATTTACCCTCATAATGCATGGTGGGATAAATGTTTCAGCTCAGCTGATCTTTCCCGGAAACTCATTGTAGAGTTCAGGGGCATCCAACATGTGGCGTGAGATCAGCAGCCAGGGCAACCTGGATCACAAGAGCCCTGCTGCTTACCTGTGGGAGGGTCTTTTGTACTGCACAGAGGAAGCGGAAACCCAGCAGAGTCACGTGAATGTACCTGACATCACATGACTCTGCTCCAGTCCTGCTTCCTCTGTGCAGTACAAGTGAACGCAGAGTGACGCCGCTCCCCCTGCTGAAGTCTGTGAGCAGCATCGAGAGAGCTGCAGTGCAGGTAAGGGGGTGGTGGAGGTTGTTTGAATGAGTATGCGTGATTGAAGGAATTAATCTGTGAATGAATGAGTATATGAATGAATGAGTGTGTGTGATAGCATGGATGTGTAAGTGCCAGAACCTAGGCATGATGGGACTGTGATTGCTGCTATCATGCCAAGTCAGCCAGTACATGCTGAAACCTGGCTAGCTGCCCCCCTTGTGTATTGATGCTGCCAGCAGTATGGGGTCTGCACATCACTTACAGCCACCCTGTACCAGGATGTACTTGCTGACTTGGCATGATAGGAATGTGATTGCTAACAGCAATCACAGTCCCATCATCCCTAGGTCCCAGCATTTACTGGTTGCCTGGGTATTATAGGAGTGTTCGCAATCACACTCCTATCATGCCAAGTCATAGTGTTGAATTGTATTGTCCAATTGTGGCGTGTTACTTACTTTTTTTTAAAGTCTGGGTTTTTTTTATTATTTTTAGGTGGGGGGTCATTTTCGGTTTCGGCTAAGTGAACCCTGAATTTTCGATTTTGGTCCAGAATTTTCATTTTGGTGCATCCCTAGAATTATTTCATAGAACTATTTCATTTGTAATTATCCTGAATCCTGAATTTGTAGTCACAAAACTTTCTAGGCCCAGAAATCAGTGAGAGGAAAAGTAAAGGTTTTGTGTCATTTACTTTATTTTAATCAGCATATCTTATTAAAGGCCATATTTTCTCACAGTGAAAAATGAGTGCGGCCCGCGCACGTATACAATTCTGATGAAGTGGCCCACTGCAGAAAAAAACTTGGACACCCCTGGTATAGTGAATAAACCCAGAAAGATAACCTTTCAATCCATGGTCAATGTTCAGTTTTTTCCAAACAGCTAATTATAGGCCTACATGTTTTCCTAAAAAATCTTGACACATCTGAATCATCATGAACTTGAAATTCAGTAAACAAAAAAACCCATAAAGAACCCTCAATATCACGACAGAAAATTCATACAAAACTCTGCTTCCTTTTTCATTTTTACTTATTAGCTCTGCTATACAGACAAACTGAGACAACTTCAAATATCAATTTACAGTTAGAAGTGTATATCCAATAATGGTTATTATCAGTGTATGGAAGAAAATACATTTATCTTGTCATAGAAAATATAGGTTAAATCAAATGTGTGCTGTGGAAAAGCAATCCTTTGCTTTTTTAGAAACCAAGCTACTGTATAAAGCTTTGCTTTTTCTGACATATCTCCCCTCTGGGGCTTACTCTTTTCATCAATCATTGCATGCAAATGTGCGCTTTCAAGCATCCTGTACCCTACAACTTGTCAAGAACATATCCTCATCAAAAGCATTTTTAAAAAATACAAAATTGACAGCTTTGGTTCTGTGTTCCACGTACTGAAGTAGCTTTTTTCTTTCATGTATTTTCTCTTTAAGTTAAAGATGAACAGAAAATAATAAAAAAAAATAAAACATTCTCCTTATGTATTAAAGTATGTTTCCAACTTAAGAGAACAAGTTTTTTTCAAGTTTTTTTTTTTACTAACCAACATATTTTAATTGCATGTTGAAATTTGTCAAAAGTTATTTTTCATAATGTTTTTATGGTTTCGAACATATACATTGGTCATACCTTTTAAAAGTATGCTTTGTTGTACTTCAGTTTTCTTTCATTATTTGTTCATTATTATTAGTTGGGATAATGAGAGTTTTGTCCTTTAGCCAAACTAATAGAATGATACAACTTTCTACATTTGTACTGTATCAGACAAATGCAATCCTTGTATGGGATTAATTTGGAGAGCAAAGCCTCTAGGCACATCATTTTTGTGTTTTGCAGTGACTATAATTTAATAGATTGCTAACCAAAAACGTATGTAAATTAACTGTGGATCAAATGTCAGTGTGAGATGACCTTCTAGGTGTATGTTTCTCATGTCTTATCATTGAGATCTGAAGCTCCACACAATAGAAATTCTTTCATTCCAGAACACTTCCAGAACAAGGGTAGTACCGTATTTGCTCGATTGTAAGACAAGGTTTTTTTCAGAGCAAATGCTCTGAAAAATACCCCACGTCTTATAATCGGGGTCGTCAAATAGGTCTGACTATGAGACGACTAA
>VKOC01000003.1:26316777-26354696 GCA_009364415.1 Spea multiplicata
GGGGGGTCGTCTTATAATCAGGGTCATTTTATAATCGAGCAAATACGGTATGTCCCTCATGCATCCAGAGAATGGCTAGCAAAAGAGGCAATTGATCCCTGGGGTTTTGAGATTTTAAGCACATGGTCAAATTTTGTTTTCTTTTTACTTGCAATTCCACATCAAGCCAGAAACACAAAATTAGACAGCCTGCAGATTATATTTGTGTTTTCTGAGGGCTTCCTATGCAGTGCATTCACATGCCAAATAATCACAAGTATCCTGCCCACCCACCCTTTTTGATTTCAGTAGGTGCAGATTGCCATCACTTTTTGGGTGGGGTTGGTACGACTCAGCGGTGTCCTAGGATTCTCAAGGATGGAAATAGTGTTGGCAATTAACATTTGCAGCTTTAATGAAATTGATGCACGGTATACACACACTTTTAATAAAGTTGTGATCATTTGAATCCAATCTTATGATCTGATGTCAATTATAGGAGGTAAGGATGGCTTGATCAGTATAGCCATCTGAAAGTTATGAACAATCCCAGGCTTGCATCTAATGCACTATTTTTTTTCGAATAAAATGTTGCACCCCTAGATACATCCTTATAAAACTGCTAGACAAACTCCATCTGGTGCACAACTGATCCGGTGCCTCTGTTTTTGGAATTTATAGTTTTTTTTATATAATCTGTTAAATTACACTTCTACACTAAGATTGGTAAAGTATTTAGATTATAATTGACGGACCACAGCAGGCCTGCACTTTACAATGTGTTTTAGAAAATTAAAAAAATTGAGAAAGTTTGAAAGTTTCAATTTTTTACATTGTATAATCGTACAATGGTTCAAGCAGTAGAACTTTGTACACGTGTTATAGTGCTCCATACGTGGCATTCAATCCCATATATGCCAGCACACTCCATTCTTCAGTATGTTTTCTGCATTTAGCAGTGGCAGCCATGAATAACAGGGAAATGAGACAGAATGACAGAGGTTATCATTTCAAAATCCTATAAATAGAGAATGCATGCACCATTTTGAATGCAGTAAAATGTCCCAAAAGGGCTAGACTGCGCCTTCAAAAATTCCTTGATCATAATTTTTAACTCAAGAAAGCCGCTTCCACCTTCACATTTCACAATTGTGTTAAAATTTATTATGAATAGGAGGAACCATATCATTTTTTTAACAGCACCCGGTCTGAATTTAGTGAAGATATTGCCGAAAGAGCCACCATAGCCATGAAAAACATCTCTTAAAATGGAATGCTTTATGATCTCTATAAAAGTATTTAGTGCAAAATAAATTGCTGCTTTATTCAAATCTTCAATGTAGCTCAGGGCATGCCACATAAGACATACAGCTTTTTTTGTTCTGCGGAGATATATTTTATCATAATTTGTTGTGGATGTGACAATCCTGTACACATGATTGCCTTTTCCTTCTTATTTAGTCTGTCAAGGTCAGAGTCCTTTTGGCCTCCTGTTTGAGCAGGTGAGTTTAACCTGCGGAGCTGGATCCAGACATTATACCTTCTGGTATGCAATTTATCTTAGTCCACAAAATTATTTACTGTAAAACCTGAATAATAACACAGTCTCATCTACATACGACATGCTTAATTACAATGTGCTGTCCCATTTTAAGTTTCATGTATGTATATATATATATATATGTGTGTGTATATGTATGTAAATATATATTATACTTCTTTTTTTCGGTATATGGTACTATATTGTTCTATGTAACTTAAGCAATGATGTACTATGGATGGGTGCTGACCTAAGCCTGCTCCAGGACAGCACCTTTAGCCACCCCAGGGAATTGACACTCAAAAGTGTAAATAGAGCAGTGCACCAGGGAGCATTGGGTTTGGCAGCACCTCTGGACCCAATGCTCTTGGCCTAGTTAGTCTTAGCCCACCAAGAACATTTGTCTTCTCTGAGACCAGTATAGCAATATTTATTTTTACTAACAGTTGGACAATTGTCTTTAAATCAGCAATGTTCAGAAACAGATTGGCTTTGACACTTCTGACTTCTGACCTGGAATGTAAGTTCCTGCGGGAACAGGGCCCTCCATTCCTCTTGTATCTGTATGTCAATTGCTTGTCATTTTGTACTTGTCGTTATCTGTAAAATGTTTACCTTGTGCAGCGCTGCAGGATCTGTTGGCGCTTTATAAATAAAGTATAACAATAATAACTAGTCGTGGATTTCCTGTTAAGACGACAGATGCAGCTAAAATTAAAATGGTACCCTTTAATATTCAGAATAAAGTGCTGTATAAAAGCACCAACTCAAACCACATATTAGTACATACAATTAATAAAAAAAGTACACAATTACTATAATATCAGAGTAAAACAATTTGGACAATATTCCAAATATAATAAACACTGACACTTTTTATATGATTTGTGAATGTATCCGTCTGCACATTCCTCTGTATACAGTATATTGAATACACTGTGCAAATGTGCTTTACGTGTGAGAAGATGTAAATGTTATTAAAAATAATACATTCTAAAAGACTGCAGATTGTGCCTATTAATGCAGAATATGCTTTATATTTAGCACTATTTAATCAGCTGGGTGCAATTCTAAATAGACTTAATAGCTGAAAAAGCATTCAGACTTCAGTCTATTTGCCATTGCCAATGTGTATTACAAATCTGACACCTTCTTTATTCCATCTCACTTTACGTAATTTCCTTTAAGCACAAAGTATCAACTGTTACACATAGACAAAACTTTATTTTCCCAGGGCAGAGCTGACAGTAAATTCAATGGGTCAAAGCCTGACCCCTTGCAACGCTAGATGTGTCTGGGCATCTAAAATCTAGATGCTAATCATAAGAGCTATGGCCATGTTCCGGATCTGACTCTTGGCTCATGGTTGATGTTTAAAAGCCTTTGCAGATAGGAACACTCACATCCCCACAGGGATTAATGCTCTTGATTTTGAGTGGCCTACCCTGTGATCTCTTCCTGTACAAGAGAAACAGTACGTTTATGCCCCCTATAATCAACCCTAGTGTGGAAACATATTAAATTCTGTGAAACAGAAGTGAATACAATTAAGGTGAACACATATGTTGCTGACAATATTTGATTTCCATGCAGGAAAGATCCCCTATATGGTTTTTGAGAGAAAATCTATCTATTATCATTAAGGCTGTCGATAAAGGGGGCACCGATCATGCATAGAGTGGACTGGAAACATAGAAACAACTCAATAATGATCAGCATTATTCTTTACTTCCAAAGATCAGTTGTATTGTTGATTTGGTGAACTTGGCAGTACAATCTCACATTATTAATGAAAAAGAAAGGGATATTGTGATTACTCCAAATTCTTATATTTTCTCTAAGTCATAAGGACTTGAGGGAGTCACCTGGTAGACATCTACAGGTTTTAGTCAAGAAAATATGAAGGCATTTTCTGAATAGATTATCTACACATGACTGCAGCAGACCAAATTTGATCCCATTTAAAATGGATGTCAATAGTCTCTATACATCTATACACACAGGGATTTTAACAAATAGATATTACAATTATTTTTTTTAATAATAAGCAATTAAATATATTAATTGAAAAACATATTGCTTCTCTCTGAAATGATCCCTCTGTTGCTTTAAAACATTAATCCATGTGACTGATGTAGGAGATCCTAGACAAGACGTACTGTATGAGTTAAGCATGATTTGAAAGCCTATATGGCTCTTAAAAACAAACTTCCACTTTCTTCCCTTTTCATTGCCTTAGACTCATTAAAATAAGTAGGTGACATTTTTCACATCTTAATTGAGGTTTTGCTGATTTTATCAGAAATTCTGCTGATGAAGGCACAATGGGTATTTATTTATTTTCGCAATGAAACTAACCATTCAGTGCAAGCTTAATGTTCTGTAATGAATTTCAAACATCCTCCAACCCATATTACAGTTGAATCTGCAGCCCACTATTTCATTGCTTATTTCCCTTTTTCATTTAACTTTAAATAATTTATTGCTTTGCTGAGTATAGGTAGCATTTACACTTAAAGTGGATTTTTCTTTAATGGTTTTAACTTTCAGCAACTGATAAATTCTACATTCCCCTTGCTAAGTAGATCTGCAATAATCCTGAGACACTCTCTTTACTTAACACATTTACATGCAGTATATGTTCACATGCTTCCAGACGTGTGTCTGGAAGTGGACTGTCTCATTCTCATTTACTCTCTCTGTTTCTGTTTGGCCCATTCCTTTTTGAACAATGAATTATGTTTTCTGCCTGCTCATTTTGGATGAAAAATCCGACATTTCAGATTTCACTCGCTCACTCACTCACTCACTCACTCACACTCTCTCACATCTCTCACACCCCTGGCTTTGGACACTGACTATGATTCTGTTTTTGCACTTTGTACCTTGTCTTATAAAGATTATCAAGATTTTGATCTCTAGGCTTAGAATTTGATTATTGTTTTGGATCATCCTGTGTTACTTTATATTTAATCTCATTCGTATATGACCTAGACATAACTCCGCTGCCAATCTCCCCACACTGGCCTGCTGCCTTTTATATTCCTGTAAATGGCACCAAGGAAAAAGGCCTAAAGCTGCAGCAGATAGCCGTCTGCAACCAGGTGCATCTACACCTGTCTACCCCACACAGGATCCTGAACCTTTCCCTGGATCAGATGAAACATGATAGCTTTTTGTTTAGTTTCCATCCATTTCTGACCTTGATTTCGGAAATTTGTACGAATTGACGAAATAGGCAAGTTTTGTTAAATTTGCAATTTATACAAACCTGAATGCAAAAGTCTATTAAATACCATCTATGCAATAAGACCTTGGCTTGGCCCCAGTTTGGGTTGTGTCATGTCAACTTTCAGCTCACTGACCCGAGGTTCTAACCCAGTCTCATCTAATTCCATTCTTTGACAACCAATTTGCATCTCTTCCATAATGTCATATAACAGATATGTTCTACATATGATATACTGTCATAATTTGAACTTTTTTATATAAGCTTCTATAATATCTGTCTCCTCTGGATCTTCTAATATTTGACAGTGCTGTGGAAAATGATGGTACTATATAATTCAATTAATAATAAGAAAAAAACATACGGTAATATACTGCGCAATTCAGACCCAGGTTTATGATTATTAAATGAACGCAAATGAAAAATACATTTGTGGGTGGAGGTTGTTATTCTTTCACATTCTCCAAAATTGTATTTAATTTTTTTGCAACTGTAAAACTTAAATGTTTTGAAGCCGTATTGTAGGCATGTTCTGGCTCCTTAGAAATGTCAACATCAGGTATTATATTATTAAAACACCAGTTGCATTTATCATTTTGCCTTCTAGTGTACTTGAAACATTTGAGGCTATGTCATTTAGTAAAAATAATCTAATGAAATGCTGTGTTTGTATTTTATTAATATCCTTGATGATACATAAGCTAAGTTTGTTTCCTTATGGTTGGTAAATACAACATGAGTCTACTCATTTTCATGATCAAACTTTGCCCTCATATTCTTACTAGCAGTTAATGTGATTAATACCAAATACGGGCCATAAAGTCAAATTAATTTTTGAACTGTTCTGCACCCTTAATTTTGTTATTTTATTTAATACAGTATGCTGATTAAATGGTCTTCATGCCAAGTTTGATTATACTCAATTGAATTAAGTGCTTTAGTACAAAACTAAATGAATGTACATAAATATAACTAAAACTGACTTACAAGTGAGAAGAAGGGAATATTATTTAACCTGGATAAATGCTTAGCTTAGAGCAAAATTCAATAAGGTTATTTCCATTGTCACTGCTGTCCAGATGGTGGCTCATGAGCCAAATGTAATATTGTCATTTTAACCACCTACCCCACATTAAATGGGATGGGGGTAAGGGGGATGCATGACTTGGGATCCATGCCTCAAACAGGAGCTTTTTAATAATATTTAACCACCATCACTCTGAGCAGGGTATGAGGTGTACATGAAAATATACCCCACATTTCTTTATTTACCCTCACTGTGCACATGGTGATGGAAGAGGAGGCACTAATTAAAATAACGACTATAGCGTTCGGGTCCCCACCACACCCCTGCAGTCTCCATGGAATCTCATCAACAGCAACACCAAACACAGGTAGCAGAAAATAGGAGATCCTTGCAAGAGATGGCAAATAAAGGTACAAACTAGACTTGTGCATTCGGTTTTGTACAAATTGCAAATTTAAGGGATTAATCCAGTAATCGCCCCTCTTGTTTAATGTGGGTCATGGGGAGCCCCAGTTATTTTTTCTTATGTTTACTTATATTAACTTCATTTCTGTGTGCTGGGGGAGGGACTTTGAAGTTGTCTTAAGACAATGTTTAGCCAACTTGCCAGCACATTAGTGAATAGAACTAGCCATGTTAAGTGGTGTTTTGTTCTATGGGGTTTGGACTTTTTATCTGGGTTCAGTAGTCAGTTTAGGTCTAAGCTGAGTAAAGAGATTTTGAAGAGTGCTTATTCTTCCTAAAAAGAAATACTCCATGTTTTCTGTTGCATTCTTGATTTTAATAGGGGATTCCCTGATTTTTTAGTCCAAATGACCAAATCCAAATATATACAAATATCAAACTGCTGATAAAATAGATATATTAGAAATAGTGCTGTATATTTGAATTTGTGCCTTAAGCCCCATCCAGCATGATCAACAATAACCACTTTCCAGTAAGAGAGACCTGAAGGAGAGGGAAGTGGCATCTTCAGGAAACTGGATGGGAGGTAGGAGGGAGGGCATTTTCAAGTGATAGTATAGGAGGGGTAGAGATGATCATTGCAGGTGGTCAGAGATAAGGGAAAAGAGAGATGACTCTTGCAGGAAACTATAGGGGAGCAGTGGTGGCGAGGGAGGGTTGAAAGGTGGAAAAAGTGAGATGAGGAAAGAAATGAGTGGAGAGTTGGTAGGTGGGTATATAGAGGGTCTAATGGGAAGGAGAGAGAAGCTGAAAAAAACACATCATTTTAAAGACTGGCATATACAATAGTATAAACAACCAAAAAAAAAAGTTTTCTTCATTTTTTTATAGATAACAGTATGCAACAACCTCTAATTCTCAAATAAAAATATTTGGGTTTTTTTTATTTAAAATTAATGATATGTAAATTGTTGCAAACTATGTAGCCATGTATCATCAGAAGCAGTCATTTATATTCTATCAGGTTAGATGACTGTACCATTGATTATTACTAGTCTGTATCTAAATTAGTGTTTGAACTTTGCATCTCCACTTGTGTATCAGGGCTTTAAGAAAAGGGGGTTAAGGAACACATGACAGAGAAAAGATGTTTTTGTCAGTTAGGATCCATCATGTTTGATTAATCTGTGCTAACACTTTCCTGCTAGTTCCATCTGTTGGTTTGGGGAAAGTGTACATGATAACAATATACCCAGCAGTGCAGCTGAACCTAATTGAGCAGAAAATTCAAGGAAAAAGCAAGAAAAGGATCTCCAACCAGACGTTTTATTACATTGTTTCCTTTTCCAGGCTACTTACCCTGACTGTGTACAAACTGTTTGATGAGCCAAACTTTAAATAACTGCGTTTTAAACTGAGTCCAGAATTTCAGTCCAAATCCCAGCCAATTCAGTCATAGAGTCATCTGTCTAGTTGAACAAAATAGCTTGAGGTAAGGCAGCCAAACCATATATCATAAGAACCTAAAATATTTTAATGCACATTTCATATCATTTAAACACCTTACTGTGTTTGGTTGGATGTTGTTGTCCATGAGAATCCTTACCCTGAAGCAATATTTAAAAAGCCAAGCAAAACAAGCTTCGCTGCTCAATTGTACAAAATACTGAGGAAGGCGTGTTTCTGGTAAAAATAATTTTTGTTTTACATTAGTTTTGTATTACACATGAAACACAAAGGACATACATTATATCTAAATTGAGTTTTACATTTTAGTTTTAAAATTCCATTTAACAACCTGAAACGTATTGAGTCATTTGTCTGCCAACAGTAACGTATTTACCAGGTTTTGAGTGTAGACCTCAACAGACTTTATATTTGTCTCTACTGCATGTTTTTTGATTCACTAGTTAATAGGATACATCGTCATCTCATAGACCAAGTCACAGCCATTGTAATGTATACTCACTATATTACAGCAACCTCCTGCTGACTTTAAGGTCTTATTTCCTGATGGTTAACAAGACAAAGGTCACTTGGTGGCGCAATTGACTATAATAAAGAGTTGAAGATGTCCTATTGACCGTTGGGTTACAAGTTCTATTTGCAGCCACTTTGTTATGGTCTTTTGTCCTTTCTCACCCTGCACTCACATCACTAAAGCCGGGCAGCATAGACATATGCGTAAGTATGCAGTCATATAAATAGGCTTTTAACACAAATGGTCATAACCTGACTTTCCTGTTACTGCTGTACTAACCACACCGTTGCTTACATTTTATCCAAGCTTCCAGCCATTCAATAAATCCAAGCTAATGACTTCTTTCACCACTTGTCTCAAATATTTCTCACACCTTATAGTCTTTGTATTAGAATGCCACAATATTTTGGGTTATTGATGCTTCTGCTTTATAGCTTTATAAGTAAATGCCTGCACAGAATATGTTTAAGAAATGACTTCTTCAGATCTTCTTTTTAAATGGCGTATATAATATTGAAAGATGATTCCCTGTACAATGCACTAGTATAGTCAGGAGCTTTCTATATTCAAATTTCTAACAAATAATGTGGTATTGGTATTATTGTATAACCATAGGAGGCTGGAATGTGTAAAATAATTAGTTCCCCTTTTGCTCACTTTCTTTGGATTCTTTTAAGTTCTTTCAACTAGGATTCACAATACAAACCTCCCCATGGCCCCCTCCCTCGTGTTATTTATATTAGTTCTCCAATGGGGAAGAGATGGGCTAAGAGTAAACAAAACACTTAATTGACAAACACTTCCTATTCAAATAAACTTGGCATATTCAACTTGAACTCGCTACCTCCAAGAAAAAGAAGGCGGCCAAATATTTGTTATTGCCATGGCAAGTGAACACAATTACACTGCTAATTCCTCTGGTTTCAAGCTACTGAGATGACTATATTTTCTTATTTTTCCATTGCAAGATAATTAGCTCTTTTAAATATTTTTTCTAAAAATACAATGCTTCCTAAAATAGCCTGTAGAGGATTATACTTTTTAAATGACAAAGTATAAGGAGAATTAGCTGTATGAACCATTATGATGCCAATGTGCATGTTGATACTAAGTGAAAGAAAACTTAGTGAAAGAAAACCAAATAAAACAATAAAACATAATTGATTTAAATGTATGTTGCATTGTCAGCTAATCTAATCAAATAATTAATGAATGCAGCAAGAATGCATTTTACCAATGATTGTAGGTGCAGAGACAACTTCTATAGATAGAGCTGTCGGTGTTCAGTACCTGTAAACTAATGACCATTTGCAGCTAGTGGGAGCTGCCTTCTGATTTTGCAGGGCCTGGGGCAAGAAGGTTTTCCAAGCCCCTTTGTCCTTAAGAAGGGACAAGCCAGCCTCTTGTTCGCCCTCCCTAACAGGGACAGAAACGGAGGTCTGTGAAATGGCATATCTTATTGCTTGTTTTCACTCAGATGCAGAGGCCTTGAGTGTGAGGGTGGTACAGCTCCAGGCTGCCTGAAAATGCCATAGAACATGTATGGCTGTCCTCATTTAATGGTTTTCAAACCAAGCAAATCACCCTAAGTTGTATACATATCAGTGGTAGAAAAAATACTGTGACTGTGCCTACATTGGTAATGATCAGTTTCTCCTTATACTTCTGGCCAATCCTTAATGTCGGTGGTTGAGAAAATGATGTCATATTTTCTGAGAATGCTTGTGTATGTGTATGAGCATGGGCGTGTAATTGTGTAAGTAGGGTGAAATGGTGTGTGTGTTAGCGAGTATGAGTAAGTGTGTGTGTTGTATGTTGGAAGGGGCATAGAAGGCACAGAACAGCTCGGGGCCCGGGGCAATTTTTCAGACTAGGGCCCCTTGGTTTCTAGTTACGCCCCTGACCTTAGTCACTCCTAGAGTGGAGTCATGCAAGGGGCAAAATAAGTAAAAGCTTTCATTAAGGATTGTAATGCTCTATGTTATCTACATATAGTCATATTATGTGAATTGTGACATGCATAGTGAGCAAAATCATTACAGATTAAATTTTAGCCATTTGGTTCGGACAAAATTCAGGGGCAATTTTTGATTTGGAACAACATTTGGGGGCGTTCCCAACTTCCCAATGGGGGAGGCTCCTGACAACTTCTGGACTCACCTTTCATTATATGTAATGTAATGTAAAAACAAAGGTTCCGCCCAGAATCGGTGCAAAGTGGTGCAGCAGTACCAGTAGGGCACTGGGCTTGGGCAGGCACTAGCAGATGGTAGGAACATGCAGCATATTATACATATTATATTGTCACAAATATTTATCAATGAAGAATAATAGATGATATGATAGAAAGAAAAAAAAAATAACATGGGCAACTGTCAACTACAGCTTCTCAAATTCACCCCACAACAGTACATTTTCTGCACTAAAAGAAATTAATTAACATGCACTATGGTAGGTGAGCAATGGACATAAATCTCAGCCTCTGCTAAGCTAACTGTCACTACCTCTCACTCCAACTCTCATCAGTACTGCTGCTACTGACAAGTTAAAATGGCGTCAGCACAATTATATATCTAATGCTTGTCTTTTCCCCTCGTAAATGTTGATTGGCCAGAGTAAAAAAAGTAAGGGGAAACTCCCACAGGCTGTTGGACCCATCAATCACAGCCATAACCATCAATGAGACAACCCCCAGTTTTTTCGGCAACTTCTACCTATCAGACATTGATATTATTAGTATTTATTGTTTTATATAATGCCATCAAATTCTGTAGCGCTGTACAATGGGTAGACAGGACATAACAAGTAGTATGTAACATAACAATTTAACTTACAGAGACAACAGGTGAGGAGGGCCCTGCTCAAAAGAGCTTACAGTCTAGAGATGTACCCTCCTATACACAGTCCCTCCCACTTTACTTCATCAACGGGCCCCAAAACAGCTTGTAATGGCGCCAAAACGGATTGTAATGGTGGCTCCCTGTGGTGACGAATGGACGAATCATGAGAAATTTTCTGAACTTTTGCAGTTCTTTTTCTTCAGTTTCTCGTTATTGTTGATTCGTACCAATGCACGAAACAGGCAATGTTTGTTAAAAATAAAGTTAGTACGAAAACAAACACAAAAGTCTAATGTGAATATAATTTGTCTAGTTTTACATTTATTACATAACCATCAAACATTTATGACATTTTGTTGTAGGTAAATCAAGTTAATACTCTTTATTCGCTACCTCAAAAGCAAAATAACAAAGAAATATATGCAAAATCAACAACTAATAAACCTTTCATATTTTACATATCCCTCCCACAGCCCTCTTACACCACAAAGAAGCAACTAATAAACTACCATTGGGTAATGTGAAATAAGTAAACACGCATGTAACCATCCGCTAAGCAATTAGCTTACGTAATCCTGCTTTACTTAACAGACACAGTGCTTAAACAACTTATTGGACTCATTGTTATGGGACTTCAGCTAATCGAACCTTTTATGGTTCAGATCTGCATGCATTTGTGTGTATAATGCGCTACTCTTCTCAAATGATAAAATAAGTGTGCTGGCTGCATACATCTTGGTGTTTGGCAACAAAATATGACAGCTGTAGAACAATAGACAAATCTCTTAAAGAAAGGCTAAAAATAAACCTATATACAGTACTATGCAAACATTTGAAGGCAGGTATGAAAAATTATGTAAGACAAGAATGTTTTCAAAAATAGACATGTTAATTGTATATTTTTATTATTTAACAAAATGCAAAGTGAGTTGAGTTGACAAAAGTAAAATCTAAATCAAATCAATATTTAATGTGACCACCCTTTGCCTTCAAAACGGCATTAGGGAAAGATACAACATAAACGTACACTGGAACACAATGGAAATGATTGTGTCACTAATGAAACATTTTTTCAACAAATCTAAATTGGAAAGATTTACTAAACAAAGGTTAGTTGGAGAATCCTTTTGTTATATACTACTACAATACTATGGAATATAGTGGTTCACTACCGATTAAATTTCTCCATGTGTAGTAGATCAAGTATTTATTACGATGAACAGTCTTTGCATGAGGTCATATGTTTTAAGGCAAAATTCTGAGGGCAAATCTGAATTGATAAGCACAAGCGGTCCGCGGTATGTGTCTGCTTATTGATACAAATTTACCACTTTGTGTAGGCATGGGATTATCATATATTTAAATGCCCTAGAGAAAATTGGGGGGGGTATTACTTTATAATATTTTTTTATGTAAACCAAGAATGGAATTTATCAAGGTTATGATAAATCCATGTACTGTGTAAGATATGCATTTTTTTCAGCTGTAAGGCTCATATCTGATATAGCTGGACAATGATGGGACAGTCCACTCAGAACAGAGCCAGAAGCTCATGGTGTCAATAGACTTTGTGTGTCCTTTCTGAAACAAGCATGGACTTAAGACTGCAGATAACTCAGCTTGACTTGATTGCTGGCTGTATCAGCCTCCCCATGATCTAACTCAACTCACAATATGCCTTACACAATGTTCTTATGCTAACAATCAGAACGGTTGGAGAAAGTATCGCATGCCATGTTCCTCAGAGAGAGAAACTCATTTTTACTCATATGATATTTAAAACTGACAGTGAAAACATTGGGTCTTTCATTTACTTTTATGTCTGCTTTCAGTTATAAAAGAATGGGGACTTTCAGATCCAAAGGAAGCCAACATTATTTTAAAGTTTAGTGACTCTTTAAAGAAGTCCAAATATACTTACATATAATTTATTTGTCCACACCGCTGCTTTTTAAAGCGAGTTATAATGTGTATCTTTGTTTGCACACAATTCATTTATTGAAACTACTAATGTACAGAATGCAAGCGAAAATAGAAGTTATTCGTCTGCCTCTGCTCTTTAAAACTGAGCGCAAACAAGAACAGTTGTCTTCTGTATCAGCTTTTTAAGAAGCTTATCACATGGGCCAATACATGTTTTCTAATTTGCCACATTAGATCATCAAAGGGTGAGCTTGCTTTGTTTGTGTGGGCAATTAGAATAAGAAATAGCAGGAATTAAAAAGGAACCTAATCACCTGCTTCCTCATTTCCTTTAGATCAACATAAAGACAAAGGGTTGCATCAGTATGTTAATATGACCTCATTCAGGACAAGCCAGTAACTCATGTGTATGTAGGTTTAAGGGTTATATCCCAGCTGGGATCCACCAGTACTGTGTTGAGATGTGTTTGTGAAGTGGGAAATGTCTTTACATTAAGTTGGCTAGATTTTTTAAACTTTTTTTTATTTAAGTTCACCAGTGCACAATATACAAAGAAACAGAAATGCATTAAAGTGCACATGATAGCTAGGATGTACCTATTCATTTTGTTGTTTTCTTTATATATTACAGGACTCTTATATTAATAAAATATATGTCAGATCTGTGAAATGCACTGATTACCTTTGTACTTTATTTTGGTCTATTGATTTACAGTGTTTTTCTATAAGAAGTTAGGTCTGCAAAACGGTGTCACTTGATCTTAGCCAAAACCTCTATTAATAAGAAGATTATTATTATAATTATTATTACTTATTCACATTGCATTGCAACGTACTAAATTGGATAAGAGTATTCTTTTATCTTGAAGCAACTGTAATGTAAACAGACCCTTGCGTAGGAATGACATCTAAGATTGTCTGTTGGCTTTGACTGAAATACTGTCCAAGTTTACTTGTATCTTCTCCTGTATGTTTTATTTGTATAATATTAACACGACAAGTAAATGTCCTATTCCTTCAAGTGAAATCTGATGGGTACATTACAACTATAAAGCACATCTACAGTATATTTTAAAACAAGTTGCTAACGATCTTTACACAAACAAACATTTTAATATTTTATGACATGTTATATTCCTCATTCACCAGCTCTACCAGTCAGAAGAGCTGTTGAAACTTGCATCTAAAACTAGGGAACAAGTTTCATATTGCGGTTCACTAGACAAAAGCAAATTAGACACCTGCTATCCTTTTGGGTCACAATATGATGAGTCATTAGTCGAAATTAGAACAGTTTAACTTGCCAGTGTGTGTTGTATGAAATCTTACATTGCAATTACGTCTTCAACAAGATTCAAACCTATTCTTTCTTTGATTTTCAGAGTTAGTTACAGAAATGTTAGGTTTCAATCACCAGGGTAATCTCCTCCTTTTTGCACGTTTTCCTCTTCATTTTACACTTTAAAATCTCAATAAAAGTTATTTACATAACCATACCTCTCATTCTCCCCTGACATTGTTTATCGGCTCCCCATTAAAGATTTAAAGTCACATTTTCACACCACTTTTTGGAATATTCACTTCCCCATCAGGTTAGATGTTTCTGAGTCATGGACAAGCTTGAAGACGTCTATCTCCAGGGGAAGTTTGTTCAGCTCATACATAGACTCTGCATCAAAGTTGTTATGCTATTTAATTATTTAATGTTTTTGATTTTCTTATATTTCTATTGTATCTCACCATTATTAGTGGATATATGAAATAAGTATTTCCATTTACACCACAATGTTTTATCACAAGTGTTGTAAACACTTGCATGCAGAAGCTACTAGAGGGGCATCTCTAGGGTCATCCAAAAATAAGATCACAAGTTGATCTGAGGTTTTAGGTAGATCTTACTTCACAAAGAAGAAATCACAGTTGAAAGGGGAATGGATATTTTTGAGTCATTTGTTTTTGTTTGAGTGCAGAAATTCTCCTGGACTGGATCCCATCACTGCTCTGGTCCTCTCCTGCAACAGTTATGCATTTAATATATTTTGTTTGACAAATATAAAATGCATTTTTAAGATATAATACAGACACATAAAATAGGTAATTAACAGCTATCAGTTAGTATTAATAATGGCCTTGGGCCTACTATTGTCAATTAGTATCAATTACTGCATGTATACAATAAGAGGTCTCAATATAACAAACACAATATAACAAAAACAATATACAAACACATACAAACACAAATATACATAACATAGAATTAGTCTTTCGCAATATTCACATTTAAAACTTTAAAACTATTTACTATTGAATGCTTCTCAATGTGTCTTTCCATGGCACATATGACTTACATCAAAATATTGCACCAGCTGCTTGCCAAGCAACAGAAAAAGGGACCAGTGCCTACTGTTTAAGCACATTAAAATTGTTTAAGCAGCCCCCACAAGCCATGCATTTCAATTATTTGTTCAAAGCAGCCTGCAATTAAGGGTTGCAAACAAGGCTTTTGAATGCAAAGTCAGACAATTAAAATGTTTCATGAGTGCATTAAAGAAAGAAGTTCTGAATTAGCACTTTGAATACACAAGATCTCCTCTCTCTAATCTCCATTCCCTTTCACTCTTTGAAAGAGAGAGTACAGAGATATTTTTTCTGACTGATCCTGAGTAGATTGAATCAACCTAATCTTCTACTTGTACATTTGAATGTCTTTTGGTCCTTGAAGGATCATCTCTGTTGCTTTATAATAGCCCAGGTGCAAAAAAACTTTGTTCATGTCTGGCTTTTTCTCATAGGGGGGTCGTAAATCACTTTAAGCATTTCTCCTCCTTCACGCTATTGCCCTCAACTACCCTTCCTCCTCCTTTGAAGAAGCATGGCTATTTGAGTTTGTGATTTGTGACACTGGCTATTAGCTGAACTGCAGCTTCTGTACATTGCTAACAAGATAATAATATGTGGTTCAGCCAGTGATGCCTCCTAGAAATGTGGGCTTATATCATAACCTAAAGGGTAAATGCAGGACTACAGAATGACTACTGCAATCACAGGAAAAATGCAGTTTTCAAACAAAAAGTACCCTTTAATCTGTAGTTTTTCTGTTTGTTTTTTAATAAATCAATATAAACAAGAATATGCACCATCAAATTTAGAAATAAGTAATGTTGGAGTTGGAAGTCCTTAAATAGTTGATTTGTATGGGATGTGTGCCTTCAACAACACAGCAACAGATATCCTTTGAAAAATAATGCCCAGAGTTACCATTTGAATCTAATTTGAATCTACGCAGCCTTAGTTTTAAAGAATATTAACATATCCATATTATTTATTAAAATTATGTAGCATACTGGCTACATCCTAAATGCAAAATATGACCCTCCATGCCATCAAATGGCTAACACATGTGGAAAAATATGACCAATGGGTATCATTAAAATATCATTAAATATTAGTAATCAGCAGGTATCTAAAACTGCTACTCTTCCCTCAAAAACTTTTGCTTCTCCATTATTAAGACTCCAGTGCCTTATTGATAACTGAATTTAGAATACCCATGGTCAGTTTATCAGAGAAATATCAAGCTATGGGAAGTTTTGCAATTCCAGATCCACCAGAAGAAATTTCAGTTATACGATTTTTCTTTTGGCTGTACAGGTTTGGGAAATATATTTGTGCAACATTTGTAATCCAAAGAAAACAAAAAACAACCATAGCATCTAATAGAAATATATAATACCAAATTTCCCTTTTCTTTTAAAAGAATGTCTCAATTAATATTTAAAGATTGGGTATATATATACGTGTATATATATAAATCTGCTAGATTGTAAACTTGCAAGCAAGGCCCTCTTTACCTAATGCAATGGTTTATCTTAGCCTGTATAGCTATGATATATAAATTAATTCAACTAAGATTAATACAGTTAAGTAATATGGATTAATAAGTTCCCTGATACACCTTGCACTATAGTTGGGACACTTTGATAATTAACCCGAAAAACACATATTTGGTCTTAATTATATGTGCACAGAAAGTTGATAATCCCCAGCACATCTTGGACAACTGTTGGTGTGTTTAACTTGGTACATTGATGTTAACTAAATGATTTATGTTTGCTATATATTTATCCCCATCACAAGAGCAATTTCCTCCACAATTGTGTGTCAATTAGCCATGGGTGGAAGGAGTCCCTGGTACTGAAAGTAACAGGCAAGTGTGAGTGGTACACAAAGTGGATTTATTGTTCATGGATGGCTGTCACTCATGTAATTAACCGCAGCTGCCATTACCTTCACTCAAGATATTGGATCATTTACACTGCTCATTTTTTTACATTTTATTTTGTTATTGTTAGTTGTGTTATTTCTTAATACTGTTCTACATATACTAAAAATAAAGCAATGTGTAAAATAGAGAAATAGTTGTATGTTTTGCAAAAAGTATGAATGAGAAAAATGTTTTTTTTAATTAATACATTATTTATAGAAAAAGTGCATTAAACAGCACAGTAGGTAGTGGAACAACACATTTACACCAACATCTTTATAAAGTTCCCTTTTGACGCCAAACCCCCCCCCCCCCCAAAAAAAAAAAAAACTAGTGTTAATTAACTCATTTTTTAGAAGAAATGAATGCTGTATTATTTTGACATAAACTCAAAACAGATAGGTAGGGGTGGATACAAAGGAGTTTGATTTAAATACCCACATTCATATCTTAAAGTCTTACGAGGACACGTTTTACATAACAAAAGTGTTCCAAAACATTTTACATTTCCTTTGAAATGATATGTTCACTAATAAACAAAACATTTTAATTATAAATTTTATGGATTTTTTTCATGAAACAATTGTGAACCTGTATGCTTGAAGCATTTCAGTGGAGTTTGTAACACTTAACAATACATAATTCTGTCAATTATTTGTATGTTTCCAAAGGTGTTGAGTTAATGACGCACCCTGGTACTTTAACACATTATGTTGTCTTATCCAAGCACTGATTTATCACCTTCACTGGATTCCAGGCTTAAGTCAACAATAATTTCACACTTGCTCACTACATGAAAGTATCCAGGTTTTCCAAAGGTGACAAGAGGCCAACCTGCTCAGGGCAAGATCCGCAAATGACTAGGAATTTCATTATATTTTGCTTTATGACGCCTAATCATCTAGAGCAAAGAAATTAAACTTACAACCTCCCAGTGGCAACATTTGGCTCTGTCTCCTTTACATGTTTGCTCTGCTTCCTTGTTTGAACAGTAGGTGGTTTAGGAAGTAATTACTCACTTAATTTACTATCTTACATCATAAAGTTTGTTTTTTTACACAATGGGTCAGATCAACAAATGTTTATACATATGTATTCTAAGTGGTCTTTGCCTACCCACTAGCATTAAGATTTGTTATATATTGTGATTTATATATATATATATATTTATTTATTTATGATTACCTATGGTGCAGAATGCAGAGCAATTTTTTTTCCAATATACCATTGCTCAGTATGTATTCTACCAAAACCAAATATATATTGTATCTAGTAATATTTTATTTATGAAATACATTTTGTAATTCGATTCCTAGTACTTTTATAGGAATAACTGTTTGAAGGTAGATATAAAAATATTTAATGTTTCAATAGCATTTTGCAACTAGACTGCAGTTTGTAACCGGATTACGTGAGGAAATTCCCTTGTAATTGATCTTAAGAGCACTTCCTGTTCCTGGGCTGTTGTGATATGGCTAAGGAAGTGATGGGTGTGAAAAACAAATTGCCTCCCCAAGTGGATACCAGAAAAACAAATGCCTTCCCCGAATTGATATGTGGGAACTCTGAAATGTTTTTTCTTCACCCTCAGCATCGCAAGATAAGAAGGTAGATTCTGAGGATTAAACAGCATGGAGCTGATAAACTCAATATTCTATTCTGACCTTCACAGTTGGTAATGAATGGAGTAACAAGTTACTCCCTTATCTCATAGTGTAATATACATTTGATGCTGCTATTATTAAAAGGTGTTTTTTTTTAAAAAAAAAACCCAATATCGTGCTTTGTTTTCTTTTTATACATAATTGTGCAAGTGTGAGAAAATATTTATCTAGAAGTGTACCTAGAAGAATTGATGCTGTTTTGAAGGAAAATGTTTTTGATTTACATTTTTCCACCTACAGTTTTTCTTCATACCTAGTTAAAACTTTTGCCAGTACTGCGTGTGTGTAACTTGGTTATGAATTAGACAATTAGAATGGAGATTGCGAGTCAAGCTTTCTTGTCCAACATCAGTGCCCGACTTCACAAATGCTCTACTGGATGAATGGGCTAAAATTCCCACAGAAACTCTCCAAAATCCCGTTGGAAAGCCTTCCAAAGAAGAGTGGAAGCTGTTATAGTTACAAAGGAGGTACCAACTACCGTGTTTCCCCGAAAATAAGACATACCCATAAAATAAGCCGTAGCAGGATTTCTAAGCATTTGCTCAATATAAGCCATACCCCGAAAATGAGGCATAGAGGGCATAGAAAGTGAAAGTAAAAGTCTCCTCAGTGAAGTGAGGAGCAGGGGGAAGAAATAGAGCTATGGCTGCCATTTTACTCGGTACTGTGGGTTTCTCTCCCCCAGCACCAACAAGCAACAGTCTGTGGGTCTCTCTCACCCCCACAAACACCAGTAAAGCTGCTGCTCCCCAGAACTGACCAGCAACAGTCTGTGTCTCTCTTACCCCACACAAACACCTGTAAAGCTGCTGCTCCCCAGAACTGACCAGCAACAGTCTGTGTGTCTCTCTCACCCCACAAACAAAAGCAGTACTGACCAGCAGTCTGTGTGTCTCTCTACCCACACAAACACCTGTAAAGCTGCTGCTTCCCAGAAACTGACCAGCAACAGTCTGTGTGTCTCTCTCACCCCACACAAACACCTGTAAAGCTGCTGCTCCCCAGCACTGACCAGCAACAGTCTGTGGGTCTCTCTCACCCCATGCAAACACCAGGGGATAGGGGAAAAGCTTCAGCAAGCAGTCTGCTACTGAGCCCAGAGAGATCATCCCAGCTCCACTGTGCAGATTGGACCCAGTTCTCACTGGATCCCTGATAAATAAGCCAGCCCTTACACATCAGCTTTGCTGGCCTAACTCTGCTTTTCCTGAGTATCTGTGCCCCCAGACAAGATGAGTATATTTGAATAAATGTAGATTGTTGTACCATACTTAATAAAAATAAGACATTCCCTGAAAATAAGCCATAGTGTGTCTTCTTGAGACAAATTAAATATAAGACAGTGTCTTATTTTCGGGGAAACACGGTACATATCAACATCTATGTACTTAGAATGAAATTACTGAGAAACATGTTAAGAAATATGCTGAAAAGCCAGTGTGGGTGTTCATCCCTTTGATGCCAGAGATTCCTGTCATCTGGATTTAGCAGTTGGATGGCTCAGTGCATAATGTAAAAGCTTTGCCAGGCACAGCCATATTCATGACAAGTTAAATTTGTTGTAAGATACCCATACCTTATGTGTAGCCAATTAGAAAGAGCTTAACTAGACTAGTATACACATAACCAAGTTTAAAATGGAATGTGGAGCCTCAAATATCCAGCCATCGGGCCGCACTTATGCCATCAGGTGGTCACTGGCCTTAAAGTACCATCATAGCCAGTCTGGCCATCATAATATGCATAATTGTTTTGCTTGTGATGTCATAAAAGCCAATGGGAAACATGGAAGTCGATAAATCACTCTACACAGGGATATTTACCGTTTGCTTTTACCAAAAATAGGCTACTAATCCACATTATTAAACCAAATACAGAGCACTTCTTGCAGTAAGCTTGCAGTCCGCTATAAAATGAATGAACACATTTTGTGAGACGGAATGTATTAAACAAGCTACTTTAGTTTTCAGTAAATGTCTACAATTGTGACCTTTTATAGAAAATTGACTATCTGTCTGTCTATCTCTCTATCTATCTTTCTGTGAGATCATGAAGTAACATCAAGTTCTGTGACAACGTTCATGATTACCAAAAGAAAATCCATGAGTAGAAACATTGTAGAAGTCTGGACAAGCACTTTGCTTTAACCCCTTCATGACAAAGCCTGTACATCTCCGGGCTCACAATGTATTATTTTTAATGGGTTTAAGGACAACCCATTGTCCTTAAGGGATTAAAAAATCATATTTCTCTTAATTGCACACATTAGTTGTTTCATACTAAAAAGACAGTCTAAATACTAGTTTATTTAACCCATGATTAATATATAATGATAAAAATCTACATTTCTCTTTATTTTTATACATAAGGCTCATGAGACATGTTTTGAATTTACATGAATGGCTGCATGCCTGTGTTTTCAATTCATGTAACGATTTTCTGAAAATAAGAGTTTTTAATGATCATTAATCTTGTAAACCTGTTTTTCTTTTACCGGTTTATTTAGGTAGGTTCTGCATTTTGAATCTCAATGTTCTTGTCACATATGAAGGTGTGACATTTCCATGGTTATGCACAAATAAAAAATATGCAAACTAAAACCTGAATAATTATGTTTTTAGGTTAAAAAAAACATGCTTGATGAAGAAAAGAGATGCATCTTCATTCCCACCCAACATTTTATGATTATATGTCTATAATGACCTTTAAAATGCCAGCAAATATTTTATTTAACTTTTCCCTTTACTTCTTGCTAAATGTTAATTAATGTGTAAACTGTAGATTGCTCACCATAAAGCAATTTAATTGACTTGGTAAGTGAACCACCGGCAAAATGGATGAGGTAGAACTGTTTTTGCTTTCATAAAACTGGTGTAATATTTATATGTTAATCTCTAGCAATATGTCCAGTGCAATAAGACTCATTGGTTATTGATTTTGAGCAGGCGTCCATTATAAAGTTATATAAAAGCAGTCCTAGCTAACATCAAGAAAAAAATACATCATTCTCAGTATTTGATGACTGAAATGATTGTGCTATTTCAGACCGACAAACAACTTACATTATGCATCACTTAAAACTGTGTTAATAATCATTTTAAAAACCTGGCACATTTGGACACCTCTGTAAGTTTGCTGATTATGAATTACATGACATATTCACGTTCCAGAATTATAGACATTGAGCGATTTATTTACTAGAGTTGATGTCTCTTTCAACAAACCGACTTGATATTATATAGTGAGGGCCACCACTGGCAAATTTCTTTTGGAAATAATAGTTGAGATGACAACATATATTTCAACAGGTAAGATGACCCCAGATTTATGTCATATTTATCTTCAGTGCTACAGTTGGCCCACTTCTCGCGCCTCTATTCTGCTTTACTTACTTTTGAGTGTGAAGAGGATGTAAAGTCAAATTTTATTTAAAAGGGAGCCCAACAAACCAGTCTGCAATCGAGGGATATATTTCAGAAGCTAAGTCTAAGTTTAAGAATCTCTAGTTGAGCTGGTAATGAATATTCAACGAGTTCCACTTTTGAATACAATTTTGTTTTCTTTGCTTACTATGTTGGATTGCAAATCTTAAATTATCTTAATTAATTTAAAAACATACCAGGAAATTGTGAAAAAATATATTCTTTTTATATGGTTTCCAAAATTTTGAAAAAACATGTTATATTTTGAAACCTTGAAACCAATGCCTTGTAAACTTCATGCATATTTTTGTTGTCCCTGCATGGTATCTTAGCTACCTAGTCAAAAGCTTTGTATGTATTGATTGGTTACAATTGTCCCCAAATCAAGTAAGTGTTAGCATAAGATTCCAAGGGTGATGAGACGGTCATTCCTCTCATACCAATAACATATTCTCACTCATTATAAAAGAATTTCAAGTCTTTAGTTAAGTACTTTGGTTAGATTGTTTTCTCAAGGATTCTATATTAAACCCTCTGAACATGTTAAGTTTTATTAACTATCTTCATCCCCTCTTGTTAGAAGTCTTCCATATTTGGCTTAATGTTAGGATGGCTGATTCCAGGCAATGTTTTCATGGTGATTTGTGAGCTAGGGTCTCTAGTTTTACTGGACCTATTGTTAGTCATCTATGTATGCATATGCCATGCAAGAGGGGTTTTTTTATATTTACAAAATCATTTAGTAAATCTCATATTGGTTTCTGTAATAACAGTTTGTTCAATGTTTGGCTTTCTCAATTTTATAGTGTTTAATTTATTAATATATCATCAAAAATAAATGCAAAGCTGAACATATTGCATGGTGTGTGACAGACTTTGCTCTATTTGACAATAGCATGGTTGGTATTATAATGGTAAGTGTACTATAATTGATTTACCAGATGTCATTTTCTCTGTATGTTATAACCATGTTTGGGGAAGGGGAGCTTATATATTAATACAGTATTTGGAGTCATCTGAGTGCATGACAATGGGATGCAATTGTTGTGTAATATGGCATGGGAAGACTGTGTATATTAAGAGCATCTGAGTAATATAAGAATCTTTACTTAGCCATCTTTGGATTTCCCTTTATTTTAGAAGCTGTTTTTAAGGACTTAGTCTTCCATTTTAGTTCTATAAGTATTGTTGCCGAACCTTGTTGATACAGCACCAATAAAAGTGAAATCATGACATTCATTGAAAACAGAACTATCTAGGATTATGTATTTGTGGAATAAAATATGCTCATGTAATGTATATATTTTATTGTCAAATGCTCTAAGGATGTACTTTAAGACAATATACTTTACAACTATGTAACCCTATTTTATTATTTATAACTTCTATAAACAAGCAGTAACAAGCAGTAACATTTAATACTAGATCTAAATCATTTTTAGAAAACTTTTTCCTTTAGTTTACTAATGAAAGTGTACTTGTAAAGATTCCAGAACCGTTTGCCCTGAAGTAGTCACAGCCACAAAAAAATGCAATATGTTACTATTTAATCTAGGCATACGGAACAAAAATTCTACAAATGCACCTGTTTTTCTTATTACCTTGTAAACAACTAATTTATTGATAATTGAATTAATTAGTTTCCATATTTTGCATGTATGAATATTTTATGTGGAAAGTTTTAAGTGTGTGCAATTTTTACACAAATAATGTTTGGAGCAACAAGATTATTTTATACTGATTTATACTTTTTTTTTAGCAGTTTACAAAATAACCTTTCTTAAAATCCAGTTATTTTTTAATAAAACAAATAAAAAAAATGTAGGAAGGAGGGGGTATTATAGGTAGATTTACTTTGAAACATCACAATTATAACAAGTTTAAAAATTGTTGTGGTAGGGGAAAATAGGTAGGATCAGATAGGAGAAGGATGTAGAGATACAGAAAAAATGTGGTTCAGGTTTGTCAAAACTGACATACCATGTAGGCCTGGAAGAGCCCCTGCCCCCTCCCTGTGTATTGAGTAAGAATGGAAAGAAACAGATATAAAGAAGAGAAGAAATTGAAGAATGAAGCAATGCTAGAAGGCTGTTATAGGGGACAGAATTGCTGATTAATTTGGTGGGGTGAATGGATAGGAATGGAGAGGAGGACATAGAAATATAGAAAAACTTCAGTCTGAAGTGTACAAAAACCGACAAACTAGGTAAGCCTTGACAAGGGCATAAAGAAGAATGCTTAAGGTTAACAAAACATATTTTATTGACAGTACATCAAATAATAATCCATACATTGTTAGTTTACAGGACAAGGGGAAAAGATGCTTGCTAAATTACTTTTGGCTGTGTTATGTACATTCCCTCTCCCTATGTTCTTAATGATATGGGCAGGAACGTTGTTTTGGAATCTGTCCTGAATATGCAAGTGGGTTAAGACCTAGCAATAATAATCTGTCGTATTTGATAAATGCAAATGAGGACAATGGTTTGATGGGAAAGGGCAAAAAAGGCATCCAGTCCTGCTAATGGGCACCATGGAGAATAGGTTGGGAAAAATGAAATCTGAGTACTTGGGCCAAATTAACTAGTTTCAGTATGAGTGATGGAATATAACATAGTGATCAGACATCCTGTGTAAAAATTTAGAGGAACGTGGCAGAATTAGATGTGGTAGTCTGCTCATCTGGCTGCATGAAACCAAAACCTCTCATTTATATTATGTTTATATATTTGTTGCCATACTTTATTAGGGTAAGAAGCGCAGACAGTTTTTGTTTTTTGTATACATTGTACAGCCAACACACTGTATTTGCAGCATGCTCACACTGTTTGGTAGGCCTCATATTACACATTTGTATTATTTGAGCCTGTGACTAGCTTAGCGCACCGACATTTTTTCTTTTCCCTGTTTGCACATATTTGAGGTTGTTGGCTCCTCATTAGTCTGGTTGCAGCTTGCTGTCCAGGGGTTAATAGGGAGGAGGTTTAATTGCACCTCCCCCAACACATTAATAAGGTTTTGGTAGCAGTATAAACTGCTTTGTGTGCCCACTATGTAGGAGGTGAGAGTAGGTTCTCACCCTATTGAGAGTGTGCCTTGACGTGGCGGGTGAGCTTAATTATGCTTTGGCCAATTCATATAACCAAAACCTCTCATTTATATTATGTTTATTTATTTGTTGCCATACTTTATTAGGGTAAGAAGCGCAGACAGTTTTTTGAATAATAATTATAATAATATCTAACCACTTAACAATTTACATGCAATTAAACAATGCAGGTTAGTGCAGACCATTGCTGTTTTATCCCACGAGCACGTTAGAAGTGGGAACCAAGTTCTTTTTCAGTGCAGGCTGCTCAGTTCCAGTACTTCAAGGAGTAGTGAAGGAATCACTTTAAGAGTAAGTGATACAATTGGGTAAAATTAAATACCCTCATGTTATAGAATGGCATGACAGTGTTTAATGTTATTTAAATAGAGGTACATTAATCTGTAGAGTAATTATATTAAGAAAGCTGTATTCTAGTTTGATAGGATACAATCTATACAAAACCTCAAAAAAATGAAACATTAAATGTAAACTTCCCAATCAGTCATACATTAGCTGTTAGCTTTACATTATCAATGGAAAACAGTGGACCATGTGTTTTTCCTCAAATGTCAATATTATGTTGTACTTATTTAATTTAACAAAACGGTTTGATCAAAGTTACTAAAGGTGTCCAATGGACAAGTGTTGTGATACACTGTTCCGGAGAAAAAAAAGAATGCGGTGATAAATCTAATTAAAAAAACTTTGTGAGCAGTGCTACTAGTGTGATGAAAAAAATTAGCAGTTTTTTAGTGGTTCCTCATAGTCGTCTTTAATAGACCTCTTTTTTTTGAGTGTTTTTTCACATTATTTCTTTAAAGAACACTGGAGTTTAAAAGCAATGGGCCATGCTGTACCAAATTTGCATAGCACTTCTCTATAAAACACATCTGTGCTGGAAAGTTTCAAGGGCTCTTATATCCACGATAAAAAAGCATATTGTGTGACTAATTCCTTAGTTAGGTTGGTCTCTATACTTAAATGATTTTTGCCACTAAACTAGTAATGTTAAAAAAATAAATTGATTATATTTGCAATATGTTTTAATAGTGAATTAGCTTATTCATTTACTTGAAATAGTATAATTGGGCAACAATCCAGTGTCTGCCTGTAATAACATACATATTGAATGCATTTTCTGTGTGTTTTGTAGACATGTGCACGACAAGCAAAGATGATTTGGACCAAATTGTCGTTTAGTCTTTGACGTGTTAATAATGGAGCATATTCTAGACCAGCAGGGGGTCTTTAGTCCATGTCCACTGAGCAGAACATTGGGGGGTCCAGCTCATTGGCAGAGGGGAAAGTGGGGGAGGTCCTGAAGCCATTCAGGGATGTGACCAAAAATTTAAGGCAAAGAACTGCCAGTTATGGCCAGGTCATCTCCCTCCCCTTACCTACCTGATCCAGAAAATGCACAACTTCCTGGAACACAATGAAGTTTTACCGGGAGAGATTATAAGTGGAGATTAAAATGCTGATCAGAAGTCTGATAGAGAAGCTGATGGGTCACATGAAAGACATCATGGACTTACCAAAGTACACGCTGGCCACCCTCTGTGACCCAAGGGTTAAGTGAAAATTGGACCTTGAATAATTTTCAAGCTTGGAGGGACATACTTGTCCATAAGGTGTTTCGGATGTAGCACAAATGGGGCATGCTAAGCAAAACAGAAATGGAAAATCCAGTTCCTAATCCATTGTACCCATGCAGAGCAGCAGGACTAGATCTACTGAAACAGCAGACATTGGGCCAGAGGGCCTTGATACTTTGGTGGATACCACCCCTGAAATGGTCAAAGCCTACCTTGAAGAACTGCCACTATTTCCTACTACTGACCCACTAAGTTCCCCTGAAACTAGAATCTGCTCCATTATGTCCAGTGTTGAGTTCCAGCGGTTGAGTATGTCCTGATGCAGATGGTGCTGGGGTAAGCAGCCTCCTCCTGCTCTTCACTCAGCTACTGGTTTGCCGTCTCACTGCAGTGAATGTGATTTGCGATCTTATGGGACCTTTCATTAAGCCTACACTGCCCATCTGTTGAAATAGCTGCCCGTACCACCAAATGTTCACTTGTTGCCGCATGTGCAACAAGTGAACATTTGAATGCTTCCTGCTTCCATTAGAGGCACTAAATGCAACAGAAGTCTAACTCATGTATCTAAAGAATTCCTGCATCTGTTCATATGCAGTAAAATATCTTGGGGTCATGGAAAACAGACTCAGATGTGCATTTACCATGAAAATGTGTGACAAACTAACTATACCCATAGGTATTAAGATGCCAAGTAGCAGACAGGTGCTGACAATCAAATGCTCTTGGTTAATTGATAACCTCTACAAAAGTTTTGCTGGTCTGGAGCATTCAGGTGTGTGTTAACAAAATGCCAAGGAGGGTAGACTTCAGAAATGTCTTAGAGAAGAAATTGTTGCTGCCCATGAATCTGGGAAGGGTTATACGTTCATTTCCAAACAATTTAAAGTCCATCATTGTATAGTGAGAAAGATTATTCAAGACAGTTGCCAATCTTTCCAGGAGTTGACATCCCAGCAAATTCACCCCAAGGTCAGATCATGCATTGCTCAGAGAAATTGTAAAATACCAAAGAGTTGCAAAGTTAAAAAACCACAAGACTTCTGGAACAATGTCCTTTGGACAGACAAGACCAAAGTGGAGATGTTTGGCCATAATACACAGTGCCACGTTTGGCAAAAAAAAATAGAGCATATCATGGTGTTGGAGGAGTGATGATTTGGGCTTGTTTTGCAGCCACAGGACCTGAGAACCTTGCAGTTATTGAGTCAACCATGAACTCAGTATTCTAGAGTCAAATGTGAGGTCATCTGCTTATAACAGGACAATGATCCCAAGCACACCAGCAAATCTACAACAGAATGGCTGAAAAAAAAGAAAAAAAATCAAAGTGTTACAATAGCCCAGTCAAAGTCCAGACCTCAACCCAATTAAAATGCTGCAGCAGGACCTTAAGTGAGCTTATAGTATAATAATTGCCATTAGTATTTCAGGACAGGCTGTTTATTTTATTTTTTTCTGTTGCCGCTTTAGAGTATAAGATACGTTTTTGTTTTATTTAAGAAGTAGTTGTCTCAGGATAGATTTTTTACACAAATCTCATATAAGCTTTTGTGATATTTTAATACTTTTGGTGATCTTTGCTTATATGACTCTGCCTAAAAACTGATATTACTATGCACTAAGGCAACACAATTCTGATGCATGCATCTGAGTTGAACGAGACACAGAATGAAGGGTGTATATTTAAAAAAAATGAAAGGAAATAATAATGGGGGAGGATATCCACTCTCAACGAAGTCTGGATGTAACTGATACAGAGCACAGAAAAAAACACGTGGAAGACATTCAAAGCAAGCATTTGATTAGATTGGCCAGGGATTGGTTATGTTGAGATGCATCCAGAAACACTGAGAAATTCTCAGCTCTGTAGAAATAAACACATTTGATAATGTTAGCACAAAAAAGCATACTATGATAAATACCATTTATCCCATTTGTTTTAACTAAAGTAATCAAAGCATTTGGTCATTGCTAATCACGATTGTGTGATTGCTTTATCTTTACATAGGTCATATTGGTGGAAAAATGTAAAATACGAGGATGAATAAAAAAAACATAGGAGTGGATATGAATAGGGGAATCAAAAAGTAGAGAAAAAATACCACTAAAATATTGCTAAATCTGTTTTGTTAACTAAAAGTTTGCATTGACGATGAGAACAACAGAATATGTAAGTGCAGCTATTAACACTTGCTATCAAATTTATTTGTGTTTTAATCCTAATGATAACTTTAAAAGTGAAACGTGTTAATATCAAAACCCTTAGCAAAGGTGCTAAGACTGGTGAGAATACTACTGGGAATGTTTATGACACATTCTTACAAGTGATAACCATAAAGAATAATAAATGTGCTTTTCGAAGAATTATGGATAAATCACATAAAATATGCTTAAACATGCTTTATTATTTAGTCTGATGATAAAAGCAATGTATTAAGGTATCATTACAATTAAACAGTTAATAATAATATTTTATTGATGATAAAAAAAAATATTTTTGTGTAAACAAAATTTAATTGTTTGTAAAACACTAATAGGGAGATTGATCGTCCTGTTGGGCAATCAGGCTTCTTTTAGCACCATTGCTCAATGGGCCAGTTAAGAAGGAGATCACTGACCAGCATCACTAGCTTCCTGCTGACCAATCATCAATGGTGCTCGGCATCCAGTTCCAGGAGAGATCCATGAGAGATATGCAGTAAAACAAAAATTGTAAAAAAAAAACCCTCGATCTTACTACAAATATACCTTTACCTATATAAAAAGTTATTTCTCTTTCTTTTTTGTTTTGCTGTTTCTTGACATTTAATGCATGTTAAATGGCAGACTATACAAAAAAACAACTGTAAACTTTACAATTCTAGAATGTGGTTTGTTAGAAAAAAATTAAAATTGTGAGTCCAAATAAAAAAAGTACCATAAAACAAAATACCAAAAATGTTTAACGTTTAGAAAATCTACAAGAAATACCAATAAGGATTTATATTAGTTTAATGCCATTGAGTTAAGGACAAATACCACAGTGAGTACTAAAAATCCTGCAAACATCTGAAAATTGCAAACACATAATTGCTAAGAGAAAAATATAAATGTTTCAGATGTTTTCAGAAAGTTCTTGTGTTCCCATCTTACATGAATCATGGACACTGCCTTGATCAGAGAACTTTCACTTGGGAGTAGTTGTTGAGAAATATTGTAGTCCTTCTACTTGTTTATGTTAATTATTCAGAATGAATATCCCACACACTTACAGAATAGGTTAGTTACTACATCACTTTATCAAAGCCTCCTCCTAATTGGGAAACCAGAGTTCCATTAATTAAAAGTCATGCCTTCACATTTTATAAGGGCACAAAAATACTGTTGTATAAATTTATTGTGTTACTGTTTCCCCCCATTTTCTATTTCCCTCTGTGATTGATTAGTTAAATAGCTGAAAGTGTCTTTCGTATTGTTGTGTGAATTTTTCTTGCTTTGAAAACAAAATGTTTTGATGATATAGGTTTCCACTTAATTTGTCTGAGACAAAACCTTTTTAAGTATATTCAGAAGTATATTGACTAATTGTAAGCTGATGGAAAATACCTTATGTTCAGATCCCTAAATAACACCAAAACACAATCGTAAAGAAAAATAATAGCTGTTTGCATCAAAGACAGCCAAACAGCATATATTTAGCTTTGGTTACTTCAACAACAATGTTACTTCAACGCCAATGATCGAGAGTACAACACACAACAGCTGGACACGACAACGTAGTCCCATGTTCCAGCAGCGCTTCAAATTAACAAATGCACAACAGATCTTTTTATTACTGGTAGAACAGGGTGGTAACAGTGCATCCTTATCTGAATGGACGGTGCTCTAAGATCCAGCAAGCGCTGTGCGCAAACACTATGCAAATACTATGGCTTGTGCCAAGAAACCTGTAAAGCAAGGAGAAAGATAGGAAAGAACATAACATCTAGGAGAAAGAACAGCTGCATGAGGACTAAGGAGCCAAAGAAAAATCATTCCCATTGCACTAATAATTATAGAACGGTCTCTAGCCGTTTTTAAATTCAAAAGTCAACATTTTGTAATTATGTATCTAAGTTATTTAGCCAAATACAGCTGAGGTAGAGAGAATGCTATTATTTGCAAGCTGGTCCACACATTTTTGCTTTTATTGTAGTGCCTGTCAATGCTGCTATGGGAGCTAGATGTTTCCTGCAGGAGCATTTTTCAATATACATACATATACACATACATTATAAAAGTAAATCATATTAATTTATGCTAGATAAATATAGCCCATGTAATCTATAAAAATGATAGAATAGGCCATTAAAAGGTCATTGTTTCAGTAGCCTTCTAATGGGTAATTCATTTTTGCTATTTGTACACCTTTCACAAGCACTTAAGTCACTAGAGTTCAAAAACCTTTTTGGCCCAAATTTTATAGCTGGGTTTAAGGTAGCAGAGTGTCCTTCCTAAGAAGACCCTATTGATCATCCAATATTGTTCATGATCCATCTCCTCTGCCAGGAGCAAGACTAGGAAGCACCCTTTCATAAGGTTTCTGCTATTGCTCAATCTTCCATTGGCTCACTGAAAGGCAGAATATCACCTGTGAATGGTGAACAGGGTCTGAAACTAGGGGTGAATAAGTCATGTTTTTCCCAATCAGAAAATCATGTTACTCTGCATCCAGTCTTTAACGTAAAGGGTTTCAACACATTTAAAGTATTTGTCTAGAGAGGTTCCATAAGAGCTGCAGGACCCTTTGTACCAGGGTTCTTGGATGGTAATATTTAACCTCATGGGCACATATTACTCTTTTACATTTTATCCTTCTTGCAAAATGCTTCAGGGATTCTGTTGGCAGATGACCATTTTCCAGTGGTCATTCTATACAGTGAAAATGGATCTTCATTGGTTTCCAGGTGGCGTTCTTGTCCGTTTCCCTAAATATCCCTCCAAAAACTGTGACAGGATCCAAGCAGACATCTCCTGTTTACGTTCTCTATCTTAATAGTAATGGGAGCTAAGTCTATATTAATCCAATAATAAGACACTATTTCTTATCCCTTGGTCTCAGTAGCCTATCCTATATTGCTACCTAAACTGCACTACCCCTGAAAACCCTGAGCCTACCCTATCTGAACGCAGACTAGGAACTCTGAATATCAATATCCCTTTTGTAGTAAATATATTCCCTAGCTTTATATGGGGCTGGTATTACTATTACTATTAAATTATTTCGGGCTTTCTGAGAGAAAGTAGCAAAAAAGAATAAATGTAAATAATGACAGTAAGTCTTTATTGCACCATAAATAACAGTTTTCAGCACTTGGGGACACTATTGTAAAAATTCTATTCATTAAGATTTTAGTTATTAAAATTTACGATTAACATGTAATTAGTGAAGGTTGGAATTTAATGACAGACTATCCATATTTATACAATTCAAATAATTAGACACAAAAGATGCCTCTGGCATGCCTGCTGTATTTGTTATAATGAACTTGTGGATTGCATAACTAGTTTTGTCTAGCTGCAAAGTTTAACTTGGTTGTTTATGATTATCTTTCCCATATATCTGCATATGCACATTTATTAGCACTGTGAGTTCATAGTCACAGTACAGCATTTCAACTAAACTTCTGTATGCCTTCATTCTAAAGGCACTGGTAACAGTGGGGCCATATAACTATACACCATGCTGCAAAAATCTGTCACATTCTCAGATCTGGAACTTAACCATAGTGACCATCTTTTTTTCACTCACACAAATTTTATATTATTTTTCACGTTTTCATGTATACACACACACACACATTTTTTTTTCTAATATTTCAGTGTTTCCAGTAGACAGAGTCAGTATTGGCGCTGCCAAAAGAGAATGCCCAAACTTCTGTTTGGGCATTCACCGGTATTGAACTGTAACCAGTGGGCCGTGCAAAACACAGATACAGATGTATTCTTTCCTGTTGCTAGTAAAATTGTTCAGACTGTCACAAATTTCTGTTTCTTGCTACTTCCTCAAATGGAGAAGGTTGCTCTTTAGCTTTAACGTTGCTTTCTCATGCATTAGTAAAGACACATGAGGGCATGCAACTGGAGTTGAGTCCGGTCTATTGAGTTAATCCTAAACCCAATATAATCCACCTTTACTTTTTTGGTCACCAAATTTCTATTTGGTCAATAGAAATTCTATTGAATGCGACTGTATGCCATGGAGTCAAATATAAAACAGAAATAACCGTTTATTCTGATCTTTTTCATCTAAAATGTTCAATCTGGCTTTTTTATGATATGAATTCAAATATGTGAAAGGGCCTAATTAATAATATTCCTAAATGACTTATATTTCCATCAATCCTTCTTCTGAATAATAATAGAAAAAACTTTGTCAGTGGACTTATACTAGAAACGATAAAATTAGATTATTCAACGTAATTATATATTGGAGAGATACAAGGTCATACCACAGATTGTGTTCAGTTGTCTTTTTGATTACTCCAATGTTGTTATAAAAAAGAGTAAAACCCAATAAAAAAGATTTCTGTTTGTAATTTTGAGAATTTGCAGACTAAAGCTTTAATTTTCCACATGGTCAGCATTTTACAAACACTATATTACAGCAAAACATGAGACTAAGTGGAAAAGATGTCCAATTACTAACTTGTGTAACAACCACAATAATGTTTACAAAAAAACGTTCTTATAATAACATTTATCCTAAGGCAATATAAGATTCCACAAACAAAATCAATTTAATAAAAAAAATATTATTCAAGTGATGAATTATAGCATGGTTTAAGTAATAAAGTATGCCTTGTTTTAAAGAGAATGTTTTACATGAGAATCTCCACTGATGAGTTACTGAATTAACAAGTAGCACTTGAGATTCAAATTAAAACTGAAAGCATATATTAAGATTCATAGCCACCATACATATAAGCAAAGTAGATTCTCTGAAGGGTGGATGATGGACATTTATGTACTAATATGTACTTTTGTCTTTATTGTCTTAAATTTTTTAGGGGTATTTAGAATTTTTTAGGAGGCACAAGATTTTAAACTGATGTATTGCTCTCATATTTTGAATTTTGAAGGCAGGTTTAGATCATGTGACATAACATTTGTCTTATCATGTGTATATAGAACAGGAATGGCTCAAAAGAACCTGAATCAAAAATCAAAGTATGCTGAGCAACTACAGGCCAGTATATTGATCCGATCTTGACCATCATAGCAATTTGCTAAATGTGTGTTTCAGTTTTGGTTGCCTTGCTTCATATATTTGTGCACAATAGATTGTACAAGGTAAGACTAAACACCAAAACGTAATGTAGATTGAAGCCTTAACCCCTTAATGACCAATGACGTTCCTGGCACATCACGGAAAAATAAAAATTGTTTAAAAAAGATATGGTTAGATGGTAATAAATTAAATCCTTCGGCTTCAAAGATCTCCCAACTAGGACATGGGGCAGAAAGACCAAATGTTAAAATTCTAGGTTGAAAAAACTGAAGTGTGCATGCCCCAAATGTGGCCTTTTATCCTTGAAAAAACCTGGCAAACCCATGCATGGGTGGTGTCACTTTACTCAAGAGATGTTGCTGAACACATATTGGGGTGTTGTTTTGAGGTGGCATATACCAAGAGCTGTACATTTACACAATTTGTGTGATAAACAAAAAATACTACCACAAAGTGGTTAGTGCATTGAGAACATTAAAATACCACAATTTGAAATACCTTGAGGTGTGATATGGTTTGATAGAGGTAAATTGAATTGTCTAGCTTCAAAGATATCCTAAATAGGACATATGGACAGGCTTTGAAATAAGCCAAAGGCCCACTTGTACTTAAAATTGTCCATTTAGCTTGCAAAAAAAAACCATAAAGACGATGAGAATTTCAAAAACTCAAATATTAGAATCTATTTATTAGATTTTTTTATTAGCTTTTGTAAATGGGTAAAATATTTTTAAAATTTAAAAGTGAGACAAAGTGTTTTTTTTCAATTTTTCACCATACATTGTTATCTCTTTTTACAATTCTACAATTAGAAGCTATGATTAAAGAAATGTTCTGAAAAATGCCATATATAACTTGTATGGGTACATGTAATGAGAGAGAAGAAAATCACTACACATGAGCACCGCAGAAATGTTAAAACAGCCTTGGTCATGAATGGTACAAAGAGAGCCCGGTCCTTAAGGGGTTAATTCTTCTTCATGCCTGAAGAAGAAATCTAGATATTCTTGAAAGCTTGCAATCCATTATACTAAATATATAATCTTTACCAAATTTGCTTTCTCTCTTTCTTAGGCTGACACATTACAACTCTATACAAGAAACTATAAAATCTAAACCTGCAAACTAACCATTAGTCATCTGAATTAAAACAAAAACAAGGAATTGCATATCTCTGTATTCCTTTGCACACACACTTTTTATTATTAATGATCATAGACTTTGGTATGTAATTGTTAAGTGAGAAAGTGTGTAGGTCACAAGGTAACATGTACTGTACTGATCTGATGAGGAACTAATACATATTTCACCAGCTTTTAAACATTATGTTATATTGAAACCATACAAAAATACTGCTCTAATATTTTAAAATATGTGACATTGTCTACATTAATCATACAATGAAATATTACTAGCTTTGCAACTATAAATCATTTACACAAATGATACTAGAATAACAATCATATAGTATAGCATTTCATACTAGAAATTATTTAAGGTAAATGTAAAGCGAAATTCTTACTTTAAGGTGAAATGCTTTAAGGAGCCATTGTTATTACTAGTATCAGATTAAAATACTTTACAAAGATATTGTCCCCAATCTTCTAGACAAACACTGTGATTCCTTATCATCCTGCCTGCGGTAAACAATACAAAAACACCCAGCCAGACACTGATCAGTAAATGTTTATGTAGGAATGGACTTCATTACCATTGCCATGTGGTGTTTGAGGAGAGAAAATCGACCAACATAACTGACTACAATAGCAACCTCTAGATCTGCAGATCAAGGACTTTTATTGAAAACAAATGAGATAAAACCTGTTTTTTGTCAATACTAAGCTACATTACTGTATATAGCACTGTATTTAATACTGAAATTCCACTTGTATAGCTTGTGAAATACATCAGCTTCTTTAACTTCAGAAAATAGCTGACGTCTTAATAATAACAATTACTGTCTATAATTATTGTCTATTAAATTTATATTAGTCATAAAACAGTTATTGCTTATGTCCTGGAGGTCTGCAGATTATTCCTACTGGGATTCCCTCATATGTTCATTTATAACATCTTAAATGTTTATCATGCCTCTTAACAGAAACCCTTCCAATACCAGAGTCTTTGCACCCACCAAACTGATTAACTTGATATATATGGCTTTTGTCTCCAATGGTTATGATCTTCCTAATGCTTTCCTTACTTGCGTTAAATAATGTAGGTGTTGGAGATTTGTTTCTTCATTGTGCAGTGACTGTAATCAAGTGAAACTCTGCTTGGTTAGCAGGGACACAGGGTTCACTGAAAAAAGCATGTGTTTTTAGAGGATTTTGTAGAGTATTTGTGGATTCTATTCCTTGATATCAACATGCATTATGAAAGGCTTACCTTGGTAAGCCTGCCGTGCAAGATCGGGTTGTGCTGTACCTACATAATGTGTTATTTTATGTGGAACGTGAACTATGCATTATGCAGGGCTAGCCTATGCCTTCTTTCGGGAAAAAGCTCAATAGGTTTGGCTTTTAATAATAATTATAGTGAAATCAAAGAGTTCAAGCTGGACTGGACTTTTTTGAATAAACCCCAAAGTGTCTTGATGAGGGTGTCCTTGTCTAGCAGTGATATTGTGCACATGGCCAATATTACTGTATTCCGACCTCTTATCTGTGTTGCCTATCAACATTTAAGTTATAGTTAAAATACAGATGACCATATCAGTGGCCACTGGTCACACTGGGGAAATCTATCAATCACTGGCCTCGGTGGTATCTCATTAGCCCATATGCCAGTGGAATACTGTGAATATAAACACAAGTATTACTATGTCTTTACATCCTGATACAATTAAATTATGGTTAATTGGCACTTCACATTTAATGGTATTGCATAATTAATACATAGATACACAAGAACACTCCACTCTGGCATAAATAAATGATATATTAATTTCAGGTGATGTACCAGCAGTGGCTTATAACACTTTCATTAGAAGATACAAGGAAACACGCTCTAGTTCCATTTTTTAATTAGTACAGTGTAATTTATATTCGACACTCAGAATAAACATGCAGATTATTTTTTCTTTGAAAAGCTTTTGAAATATCACAGCATGTGTTAGTGGCCCTTAACCAGCTCAAGTGATTACTTTAAATCCAGTGAACTAAAGTGCTGAAGCACTATCACAAGCTTCTTGCATCTATCATCATGTATAGTCATGTATTAGGAATTGGCTTCATTGCAGTCATAAAATGCCTTTAAAGATTAGTTGAAGTGAAAAGAACACTATGCATTACGAACTCACCTCCCAAATGTCCCTCTTTTAGAGGGACAGTCCCGTGATTATTTTAAAATGTGTACTGGGTATGAGTGTATCCCAGTGTTATAATGCCCTAAAAGTTGCAATAATGGGTATAAACACAACATGAATGGGTTAATAGATTAAAAAGTGGAAATGAAAACATAATTTGTCTTCTAAATGTCTTACCCAGTTACATAACTAGCTAGAGGGCACAAAGTTACATCAAAGTTCTTTGTTATGCCCCCCAGACACCCCTGAAACAAAGGTCTCCTCTTTGGCCATTTGAAATGTCTAGAACTATGTTATGGATACTGGGTAAACTTGGGCTTTCAAAGAGCGTAGAAATGCATGCCTTAACTGAAGCAGCTCAAATTCTTCTTCTTATAAGATTTTTGCACCTTATGAG
>VKOC01000003.1:26361279-26400068 GCA_009364415.1 Spea multiplicata
TAGATGCTGCAGTTCTCATAACAAGGTAACTTGGCCACCTTTTCAGAGGAGACATATCATATATGCCTTGTTCCTCAGGCTTAATGATAACTCTAAAGTACATTTTCCCAACCAGCCAGAAAAACAAAAGTCATGATGGGTAATGTAGTCAAGCCAACAGATAACTTGAGAAATATTGCCCATATGCTTATACTATACTCAAAACATCTAGACAATACTTAACCCATCTGATTTAAAATTCTTCCAAGACATCAGTTGCAGTGTATGGTTTGAAATATATACATTGGGCTATACCTTTGTGAAGAATCTTGACTATTCCAGAGAGGGGTCAAGTAGAGCAATGTTACGTGACACAGAAGCAAGGTCGCGTGCACATTAGCAGCCAGAAAGAAAACTGCAGCTATGGGTAAAGTAAGGGGGTGAGGGAGACTGTGAGTTAGTGAGTATGTATGTTAGAGTGAGAATGTATGTGTAAGTGTGTGTTAGCATTATTGTGTATGTGTAAATATGAGCGTGTGAGGGAGTGTGTGTAAGAATGAATGTGTAACTGCGTGAGCATGAATGTGTGTTGGTGTGAATGTGTAAGTGTGTGAGTATGATTGGATAAGTGTGTTAGTATAAATGTGTATGTGTGAGTGTGTTTCAGAGGGAGTGTGTGTTAGCTTTGGTCTGTAAGTGTTTGTTAGCATGTGTGTGTTAGTAAATGTGTGTAAGTGTGTGCTAGTACCGTGTTTCCCCGAAAATCAGACATACCCATAAAATCAGCCGTAGCAGGATTTCTAAGCATTTGCTCAATATAAGACATAGTGATAGGCGTGGCTATGCAGTGAGGCATAGAGGGAGGAGACATAGAAAGTGAAAGTAAAAGTCTCCTCAGTGAAGTGAGGAGCAGGGGGAAGTAGTAAAGCTGTGGCTGCCATTTTACTCAGCACTGTGGGTTTCTCTCCCCCAGCACCAACCAGCAACAGTCTGTGGGTCTCTCTCTCACCCTCACAAACACCAGTAAAGCTGCTGCTTCCCAGTTCCCAGCACTGACCAGCAACAGTCTGTGGGTCTCTCTCACCCCACAGAAACATCAGGGGATAGGGGAAAAGCTTCAGCAAGCAGTCTGCTACTGAGCCCAGAGAGATCATCCCAGCTCCACTGTGCAGATTGGACCCAGTTCTCACTGGATCCCTGATAAATAAGCCAGCCCTTACACATCAGCTTTGCTGGCCTAACTCTGCTTTTCCTGAGTATCTGTGCCCCCAGACAAGATGAGTATATTTGAATAAATGTAGATTGTTGTACCATACTTAATAAAAATAAGACATTCCCTGAAAATAAGCCATAGTGTGTCTTCTTGAGACAAATTAAATATAAGACAGTGTCTTATTTTCGGGGAAACACGGTACATATCAACATCTATGTACTTAGAATGAAATTACTGAGAAACATGTTAAGAAATATGCTGAAAAGCCAGTGTGGGTGTTCATCCCTTTGATGCCAGAGATTCCTGTCATCTGGATTTAGCAGTTGGATGGCTCAGTGCATAATGTAAAAGCTTTGCCAGGCACAGCCATATTCATGACAAGTTAAATTTGTTGTAAGATACCCATACCTTATGTGTAGCCAATTAGAAAGAGCTTAACTAGACTAGTATACACATAACCAAGTTTAAAATGGAATGTGGAGCCTCAAATATCCAGCCATCGGGCCGCACTTATGCCATCAGGTGGTCACTGGCCTTAAAGTACCATCATAGCCAGTCTGGCCATCATAATATGCATAATTGTTTTGCTTGTGATGTCATAAAAGCCAATGGGAAACATGGAAGTCGATAAATCACTCTACACAGGGATATTTACCGTTTGCTTTTACCAAAAATAGGCTACTAATCCACATTATTAAACCAAATACAGAGCACTTCTTGCAGTAAGCTTGCAGTCCGCTATAAAATGAATGAACACATTTTGTGAGACGGAATGTATTAAACAAGCTACTTTAGTTTTCAGTAAATGTCTACAATTGTGACCTTTTATAGAAAATTGACTATCTGTCTGTCTATCTCTCTATCTATCTTTCTGTGAGATCATGAAGTAACATCAAGTTCTGTGACAACGTTCATGATTACCAAAAGAAAATCCATGAGTAGAAACATTGTAGAAGTCTGGACAAGCACTTTGCTTTAACCCCTTCATGACAAAGCCTGTACATCTCCGGGCTCACAATGTATTATTTTTAATGGGTTTAAGGACAACCCATTGTCCTTAACCCCTTAAGGACCGGGCTCATTTTTCGTTTTCTACACTGTGGGACCGAGGCTGTTTTGACACTTTTGTGGTGCTTGTGTTCAGGTGTAATTTTCTCCTCACCCATTTAGTGAACCCACATAAGTTATATATTGTTTTTTTCAGGACAAGATGGGCTTTCTTCAGATACCATTATTTTGATCGTATCATCTTATTTACTATAAAAAAATTAATAAAAACATGGTGAAAAATTGAAAAAAAACACATTTTATGACTTTTATTTGAAAAATCTTTTACTCACCTAAAAAAGCAATTAAAAAAACTAGCTAAATAGATTCTACTACTTGTCCTGAGTTTACAGATACCCAATGTTTTTATGTTTTTTTGCTGTTTTTTGTACGTTATAGGGCAATAAGTACAAGCAGCGTTTTATGATTTCCAAATCTTTTTTAACAAATCTGGTCAGTCTGCCTCCATCTCCTCTTTGGAACATCTTTGAAGCCGGTTAACTCAATTTAACCCATTCAAACCATATATTTTTGAAAACTAGACACCCCAGGGTATTCCAAATGCTGTTATTTTAACCCTTTCCATGCACCAATTATACAACTACACTTTGTCAAACTTTGTAATAGTATTTTTTTCCACACAAATTGTACTTTAGTTATAGATATACAGGTCCTGGTATATGTCACTGTCAAACAACACGCCAATGTGTGTTCAGGAACATCTCCTGAGTGCAGTGATACCCGACATGCATGGGTTTGTCGGGTTGTTTCAGGTTTAAAATGCCACATTTGGGAAGTGCGCTTTTTTTCTCCATTTTGGTCAGTCTGTACCTATGCCCTATCTAGGCCACTCCAATTTACCCCATCAGCCATTTTTTTTTATATTAGACACCCCTTGGGTATTTGAAGTGCTTTTATTTTAACTCTTTGTTGAGATTTTTGAGAAATTTTAGCACTTGCTCAAAATAATAAACTTTATTTTTTATATTTGTTTTATTTTTTTAATACTTTTTTTATATATTTTTTACACATTTTGCTGGTACTGGATGGTTCATCTAGTGACATCACTGCATAATTATTTTTAAATGTTAGCACATTTTTTTTTATTTTTTTTTCCATTTTTTTTATTTTTTTTTAATATTTTACTAATCACATAGTGATTAGAAAGCTGGGCTCCATTGACTTGCATGGTTGAATGCAGTACCTGTATTCAACCAGCAAGTGGAGCCAGTTCTCTAGAGGGTCTGGAGACCATCTAGCGAACTTTTAAAACTTGTTTCCTTTACAGTGCGGCGGCCATCTTTATTGATGGCGAAGATCACCGGCAGCTGCGGCTGTGACCGCTCTCCGGAGCGGTCACAGCCCACCTAAAGGTAAGTGTTTGGTGTCGCTGGATGCCTCCTGATCGAGGCATTCCAGCGACACCATTTAAGTTTAGGAGGCGATCGTTGATCGCCTCCTAAACGCTTTTAAAACGGGCGTCCGCCGCCATACAATGTATGGCGGCTGTTGACGCCCCGGGGAGGGGCCAGACATGGCCCCCGATGCCGATCTCGGCCTTGCTGCAATGCCTCGACATCGAGGCATTGCAGCAAGGCCGTTTAAGCGAAGAAAGTGATCCTTGATCACTTTCTAAGCTTATTTAATTTTTTGACGGTTCAGGACCGTCAAAGGTCATTTAGTGACCTTCTTGTTATGACGGTCCTGAACCGGCAAAGGTCGTGAAGGGGTTAAGGGATTAAAAAATCATATTTCTCTTAATTGCACACATTAGTTGTTTCATACTAAAAAGACAGTCTAAATACTAGTTTATTTAACCCATGATTAATATATAATGATAAAAATCTACATTTCTCTTTATTTTTATACATAAGGCTCATGAGACATGTTTTGAATTTACATGAATGGCTGCATGCCTGTGTTTTCAATTCATGTAACGATTTTCTGAAAATAAGAGTTTTTAATGATCATTAATCTTGTAAACCTGTTTTTCTTTTACCGGTTTATTTAGGTAGGTTCTGCATTTTGAATCTCAATGTTCTTGTCACATATGAAGGTGTGACATTTCCATGGTTATGCACAAATAAAAAATATGCAAACTAAAACCTGAATAATTATGTTTTTAGGTTAAAAAAAACATGCTTGATGAAGAAAAGAGATGCATCTTCATTCCCACCCAACATTTTATGATTATATGTCTATAATGACCTTTAAAATGCCAGCAAATATTTTATTTAACTTTTCCCTTTACTTCTTGCTAAATGTTAATTAATGTGTAAACTGTAGATTGCTCACCATAAAGCAATTTAATTGACTTGGTAAGTGAACCACCGGCAAAATGGATGAGGTAGAACTGTTTTTGCTTTCATAAAACTGGTGTAATATTTATATGTTAATCTCTAGCAATATGTCCAGTGCAATAAGACTCATTGGTTATTGATTTTGAGCAGGCGTCCATTATAAAGTTATATAAAAGCAGTCCTAGCTAACATCAAGAAAAAAATACATCATTCTCAGTATTTGATGACTGAAATGATTGTGCTATTTCAGACCGACAAACAACTTACATTATGCATCACTTAAAACTGTGTTAATAATCATTTTAAAAACCTGGCACATTTGGACACCTCTGTAAGTTTGCTGATTATGAATTACATGACATATTCACGTTCCAGAATTATAGACATTGAGCGATTTATTTACTAGAGTTGATGTCTCTTTCAACAAACCGACTTGATATTATATAGTGAGGGCCACCACTGGCAAATTTCTTTTGGAAATAATAGTTGAGATGACAACATAGATTTCAACAGGTAAGATGACTTTCAGAAAATACCCCAGATTTATGTCATATTTATCTTCAGTGCTACAGTTGGCCCACTTCTCGCGCCTCTATTCTGCTTTACTTACTTTTGAGTGTGAAGAGGATGTAAAGTCAAATTTTATTTAAAAGGGAGCCCAACAAACCAGTCTGCAATCGAGGGATATATTTCAGAAGCTAAGTCTAAGTTTAAGAATCTCTAGTTGAGCTGGTAATGAATATTCAACGAGTTCCACTTTTGAATACAATTTTGTTTTCTTTGCTTACTATGTTGGATTGCAAATCTTAAATTATCTTAATTAATTTAAAAACATACCAGGAAATTGTGAAAAAATATATTCTTTTTATATGGTTTCCAAAATTTTGAAAAAACATGTTATATTTTGAAACCTTGAAACCAATGCCTTGTAAACTTCATGCATATTTTTGTTGTCCCTGCATGGTATCTTAGCTACCTAGTCAAAAGCTTTGTATGTATTGATTGGTTACAATTGTCCCCAAATCAAGTAAGTGTTAGCATAAGATTCCAAGGGTGATGAGACGGTCATTCCTCTCATACCAATAACATATTCTCACTCATTATAAAAGAATTTCAAGTCTTTAGTTAAGTACTTTGGTTAGATTGTTTTCTCAAGGATTCTATATTAAACCCTCTGAACATGTTAAGTTTTATTAACTATCTTCATCCCCTCTTGTTAGAAGTCTTCCATATTTGGCTTAATGTTAGGATGGCTGATTCCAGGCAATGTTTTCATGGTGATTTGTGAGCTAGGGTCTCTAGTTTTACTGGACCTATTGTTAGTCATCTATGTATGCATATGCCATGCAAGAGGGTTTTTTTTATATTTACAAAATCATTTAGTAAATCTCATATTGGTTTCTGTAATAACAGTTTGTTCAATGTTTGGCTTTCTCAATTTTATAGTGTTTAATTTATTAATATATCATCAAAAATAAATGCAAAGCTGAACATATTGCATGGTGTGTGACAGACTTTGCTCTATTTGACAATAGCATGGTTGGTATTATAATGGTAAGTGTACTATAATTGATTTACCAGATGTCATTTTCTCTGTATGTTATAACCATGTTTGGGGAAGGGGAGCTTATATATTAATACAGTATTTGGAGTCATCTGAGTGCATGACAATGGGATGCAATTGTTGTGTAATATGGCATGGGAAGACTGTGTATATTAAGAGCATCTGAGTAATATAAGAATCTTTACTTAGCCATCTTTGGATTTCCCTTTATTTTAGAAGCTGTTTTTAAGGACTTAGTCTTCCATTTTAGTTCTATAAGTATTGTTGCCGAACCTTGTTGATACAGCACCAATAAAAGTGAAATCATGACATTCATTGAAAACAGAACTATCTAGGATTATGTATTTGTGGAATAAAATATGCTCATGTAATGTATATATTTTATTGTCAAATGCTCTAAGGATGTACTTTAAGACAATATACTTTACAACTATGTAACCCTATTTTATTATTTATAACTTCTATAAACAAGCAGTAACAAGCAGTAACATTTAATACTAGATCTAAATCATTTTTAGAAAACTTTTTCCTTTAGTTTACTAATGAAAGTGTACTTGTAAAGATTCCAGAACCGTTTGCCCTGAAGTAGTCACAGCCACAAAAAAATGCAATATGTTACTATTTAATCTAGGCATACGGAACAAAAATTCTACAAATGCACCTGTTTTTCTTATTACCTTGTAAACAACTAATTTATTGATAATTGAATTAATTAGTTTCCATATTTTGCATGTATGAATATTTTATGTGGAAAGTTTTAAGTGTGTGCAATTTTTACACAAATAATGTTTGGAGCAACAAGATTATTTTATACTGATTTATACTTTTTTTTTAGCAGTTTACAAAATAACCTTTCTTAAAATCCAGTTATTTTTTAATAAAACAAATAAAAAAAAATGTAGGAAGGAGGGGTATTATAGGTAGATTTACTTTGAAACATCACAATTATAACAAGTTTAAAAATTGTTGTGGTAGGGGAAAATAGGTAGGATCAGATAGGAGAAGGATGTAGAGATACAGAAAAAATGTGGTTCAGGTTTGTCAAAACTGACATACCATGTAGGCCTGGAAGAGCCCCTGCCCCCTCCCTGTGTATTGAGTAAGAATGGAAAGAAACAGATATAAAGAAGAGAAGAAATTGAAGAATGAAGCAATGCTGGAAGGCTGTTATAGGGGACAGAATTGCTGATTAATTTGGTGGGGTGAATGGATAGGAATGGAGAGGAGGACATAGAAATATAGAAAAACTTCAGTCTGAAGTGTACAAAAACCGACAAACTAGGTAAGCCTTGACAAGGGCATAAAGAAGAATGCTTAAGGTTAACAAAACATATTTTATTGACAGTACATCAAATAATAATCCATACATTGTTAGTTTACAGGACAAGGGGAAAAGATGCTTGCTAAATTACTTTTGGCTGTGTTATGTACATTCCCTCTCCCTATGTTCTTAATGATATGGGCAGGAACGTTGTTTTGGAATCTGTCCTGAATATGCAAGTGGGTTAAGACCTAGCAATAATAATCTGTCGTATTTGATAAATGCAAATGAGGACAATGGTTTGATGGGAAAGGGCAAAAAAGGCATCCAGTCCTGCTAATGGGCACCATGGAGAATAGGTTGGGAAAAATGAAATCTGAGTACTTGGGCCAAATTAACTAGTTTCAGTATGAGTGATGGAATATAACATAGTGATCAGACATCCTGTGTAAAAATTTAGAGGAACGTGGCAGAATTAGATGTGGTAGTCTGCTCATCTGGCTGCATGAAACCAAAACCTCTCATTTATATTATGTTTATATATTTGTTGCCATACTTTATTAGGGTAAGAAGCGCAGACAGTTTTTGTTTTTTGTATACATTGTACAGCCAACACACTGTATTTGCAGCATGCTCACACTGTTTGGTAGGCCTCATATTACACATTTGTATTATTTGAGCCTGTGACTAGCTTAGCGCACCGACATTTTTTCTTTTCCCTGTTTGCACATATTTGAGGTTGTTGGCTCCTCATCAGTCTGGTTGCAGCTTGCTGTCCAGGGGTTAATAGGGAGGAGGTTTAATTGCACCTCCCCCAACACATTAATAAGGTTTTGGTAGCAGTATAAACTGCTTTGTGTGCCCACTATGTAGGAGGTGAGAGTAGGTTCTCACCCTATTGAGAGTGTGCCTTGACGTGGCGGGTGAGCTTAATTATGCTTTGGCCAATTCATATAACCAAAACCTCTCATTTATATTATGTTTATATATTTGTTGCCAACTTTATTAGGGTAAGAAGCGCAGACAGTTTTTGTTTTTTGTATACATTGTACAGCCAATACACTGTTTTTGCAGCATGCTTACACCTGTTTGGTAGGCCTCATATTATACATTTGTATTATTTGAGCCTGTGACTAGCTTAGCGCACCAACATTTTTTCTTTTCCCTGTTTGCACATATTTGAGGTTGTTGGCTCCTCATTAGTCTGGTTGCAGCTTGCTGTCCAGGGGTTAATAGGGAGGAGGTTTAATTGCACCTCCCCCAACACATTAATAAGGTTTTGGTAGCAGTATAAACTGCTTTGTGTGCCCACTATGTAGGAGGTGAGAGTAGGTTCTCACCCTATTGAGAGTGTGCCTTGACGTGGCAGGTGAGCTTAATTATGCTTTGGCCAATTCATATAACCAAAACCTCTCATTTATATTATGTTTATATATTTGTTGCCAACTTTATTAGGGTAAGAAGCGCAGACAGTTTTTGTTTTTTGTATACATTGTACAGCCAATACACTGTTTTTGCAGCATGCTTACACCTGTTTGGTAGGCCTCATATTATACATTTGTATTATTTGAGCCTGTGACTAGCTTAGCGCACCGACATTTTTTATTTTCCCTGTTTGCATGAAACCATAAAAAGATAGGGACATGGTAGCTTTGATAACGATATTTGTGCTCTGAAAAAACTTGTCTTATAATCGAGCAAATACGGTATATGTAAGTCTGTTAGAAACATCTAATATGCATGTCCACTAAGAGACCTTCTTTCCTCCAAAACAGCTGGAGGCCAGCACAACCCAGCAAATACTCTTAATAATTCGAGGTTGTAATCAGACCTCAAATAGAGGGGGACCTGGATCCTCCTCTCTGGCAGCCGGTGGACATCTGCACAATGTGAACAGTCTCCCCTGCTGCCGACACTTCTGCCAGGGTTTCTATAATGGAGCACCAATGTGACGTGACCTTCTGGTGCACCGCCATAGAAGCCCGGCCAGGAGCAGCAGAGGTTGCCTACGCGCATCGCGCAGAAGTTCACCGGCTGCCAGAGAGGAGGATCACTGGCTTTCTGCTGCCCGATCTCATGTAACAGCTTCCGGCACGAACGGGCATTCCCTTCCGGGTCACCTCACCAGGAATAGTCATCGGAGGACAGGATATCCCCACAGACTTGCATAGAGATCACAGTGTGATTGGTGCGGGGGATCGCAGGGAGGAGAGTGAGAAACCATGTTTCTTACTCTTCTCTCATGCTGAAACACAAAACGAAGAAAAAAATGGTTTAAAAATAAATAAATAAAACACTACAATAATACAATAAATAATAATTTTGAAAAAACAATAAAAGTGAGCTAAGTGATGTCAAAAAATACAAAAATAAAAAAAAAAAATTAAAATATATATATATAAAAAAGATAATAATAACACAAAAAGAGAAGAAACCTTACATCCCATTGCCCCCAACATCTAAACAGTAGAACCCTCCTGCCCCCATTCACAACCCCCAAACCCGTTAAACCATAAGCATAAAAATTCTATGAATAATGTACACCTTATAGCATGTTCACTATAAGTACTGCGAAAGTATGGAAAATCTATATAAATTAGGTATTTTTTTGAAATCCGGACACCTGAATTGATAAACTTGGAAGGGATTTTCCATTACTTTACCTAATTTTGTGAGGATTCAAGGGAAAATATATAAAAAATTAGGTGTCTTTTTCTCAGAAGGCCATCTCAATAGACATTGAACGGTTTTTAATCAATATTCTCAGTTTTGTTTTTCATTTTAAAAAAATCAGTTAAGGAAAGTATACCAACAACAAAAGTGAATAACAAGAACAGTAACATTATTTCATGCAACTCTTATATCTTATTTAATGTTTTATTGCCTCTCCCGTAGTTCTCTAAAGCTAGTTAATTAGAGATCGACCTCAACATCATGTATACATACAGCTAAATGCATCCAGAAACACAAAAACCAAGGCAAATGTAACAGGCATTATTTAACTAAACAAAAAAAGAGGAATCTTCTGAAAAAAATACAAATCGCTTTAGCCAGGAGGCATATAATATGAACCGCGTGCGCATGTGTAAATTGACAGGCTTCTAACAGCCAAGTAATTTTTCATATAACTTTAAAAAGTAATTCAAAAACACAACTTTACATATGTGCCTACATAATGCCATAGATGATTTCTATGTAGGGTGATTGGATTGGCCATATTTTTCAGACAACAAAAACAGCAGCAATGGAATATGCAAGCACAGTATAAGGAATTTTTAGTAATGTGAATTGCTAGTTGAATCAATACCATATTCTGAATTATCTTAAATAGTATATAAATTAATTATAGAAATGTAAATGTAAAATATTATACCATGTAAAATAAATCCATTTAGATAAGTATGTAAAAGTTTGCAGGTTATTTGTTTTAAGTAGGCTTTCACAGAAAACTGTTGATCAGAAATTCTTCTTCCTTTTTACTAATATTATCTGCTTGGGCTAATAATGCACTTGCCTCCTACTGATATAATTTGTTTCACAGTCACAGCCAGGCAGAATGAATCAAATGTTGACATTCTAATTTCATGCACACATGGGTGTTTGGTTAAGGAGGGCTCAGCTTCTGAACCATCCACACAATACCTGTGTAAATCAAGGAGACAAGGTGTTTAACAAAAGCTTATGGAGAGGCCAGTGTAAGTTTCTGTACAAAGGAAATATTTAAAAAATCTTATTGTTTCTCCGCTCTTTCCCTTGCTTGTAAAAAAATTCAGTTTGTAGTGTTTTTTCAAACGTCCCTTTGATTGAATCGCATGATCTCTGTCCTGTGAAAAATGGCTCAATCCTAACTTCACCAATTTAATAATTGTAGACAGTAAAATTAAGATGTAGCAGCTCACCAGCAGCACATGTGGTACATTTCTGTAATTTGCTTTACCATTATTTATGTCAAATTTATGTATTCCTTTAAATGTTAAAAAATGCCCAATTATACAGCCCTGTGGGCCAGGGAGGACCTTCTATTGCTTTCTTGCTTCCACTGTAGCTATGCCTAAACTCTACAGTTGATAGTAGTGATGATCTATTCCGTTATTGCAACATCAACAAATATATATATATATATATACTTTTGGTTATATATATATAAAGAGCAATCCTGGGCACACAGTGTAAATGGGGAAGAGTCAGCCAGAACAGTTGATTGATTTCCATGATGACTACTCCATGATTAGTCCATAGTGTTAAAACTGTGGTGGCATTGTCAGTTTGAATAATAATAATAATAATTTGAGAAATGGTATATTGGTTGCCTTGCAGGTAGGTCAGTCTTTGACAAGTGCGGCCCAGTGGAATGTAAAAATCTTCTGATGTGTGAATTTTACATGCTAGCTGACAGGACTAGTCAAAGCATGCTTTTATAATCTACCAATATGGCAATTTCAATTGAAGGGTTTTAGGTCCATTATATTTTTTATGTTTTGGTCCCAGAGACAAACAGAAATGAATAGTGCCTAGAATAGTGTATTGCTTGTCAAAATAACTATGTCATGAGATAAACAATTGAAAAAAGAGATGCCACTCTGTTAACCAATGTTTCCATTTGTTGAAACATAATATGTTTTCACTGGTCATTTGCTTTCTAAGATGAGCAAATGTGATCAACATTTTGTTAAGCAAAAACAAAGTGAACCGTATGGTGAGATTTCCACTTTTCATGTTTTCTTTCATCTTTGCCATCTGGTTGGGCCAGAAGATAAAGAGGGCTGGAAGGAAGAAAGCTTGGTGCTTTGTCGTTCTTTTTCCTCTTCAAGCTTTTATAATGAGAACTTGGCAAGCAACCTATTAGGCTAGAGGGCTTACAAGGATATCTCTCGTCAGTTGACAAACTGCTGTTCCAGTCTAGATTCTGGCAAGCAAACCATACAACTGCAACCAAAGTCATTAGCGACAATCTGGTATTGCACAACGGGTATGAATACTGGAAAAGGGGGGGGGGTGTAAGGTCTAGATTGGGACTGATGACCTATCAAATATTTATGATTAAATAGCAAGTTTACATATTATTTTTATAATCCCTACCTTTTGTATGTGGATTATATATAACACCATTTGGTGTATCTGACATTCTATGTATCTGGTAGTATACAGAAGCCACCAATGGGTGTGAAAGGCAGATACAGATTAATTCAAAGTGTTCAAAGTTCGAGACCAGCAACAGATAAATGAAACATAAGTCCTGTCTTTGTGAATGTAGATGACTTAAAGGTGCACAAGGTAATTCTGTTTAACTGAGAGTTTGCATAAGAGCAAAACTTTCAACTCACTGATGTTCACTAAACATCATAAAGGACCAACCTCTGCGAGATATTCCTACAAGAATAGCTTAGCTAACTCTACATAATTAAAGGTTAAATTTGTGTGATATTTTTTAAAGGGATTTGCTGCGGTAGTGAGGGTATGAATTTGTGTATTCCCAGGCATTCTCCCATAGCAAAATGGTTCAGGATTGAACCCAGCTGGCATGTGCCAATGCTAATTATACTATTAGACTGATACAATAGTAGATGGTAGCTAACTGTGATCACATGACAACAGAATGGGTGAAGTCAATCAGCTGTGCAGAGTGTTTCACCTAGATGTCCTCTGCAAACCATGGGAAGGCTGATGGGCTGGTATATCTTTTTAAATGATAAACAATGTTCAGAGATCGAAATGACTATTTTTTAAGTCTCTGTTACAATTAGACTTGTGCATTCATATTCGGGCGAACATGACAATGAACATGAAGGGTGCGTTTTCGTTGTTCAGCCCGAATACCAAACATATGAACATGGCGGCGGCAAAACGTATACGAAGATACACAACACAAAGTATCTTTGTGTTCGTCTTCATCTACTAATCTCCCTGGTTGATGCCAGAAGAGGCCCCTGCAGGCGACCAATAGACTCACTTACATGGCCCTTTAACTCCTAACGGCAAACCTACGGATTTCCGCTCCTGTTAACCATCTATACCAATGCTGCATAGATAACAGGAGTGGAAATCCGCTTGTTTGCCGTCAGGAGTTAAACTTAGAGAGGGGGGACAGGCCAAGTTCCCCGTCAGTAGTTAAAGAGCCATTCAAGCGACTCAATTGGTTGATGCCAGAGGAGGCCCCTGCAGGCCACCAATACGCTCACACGAATGGCCCTTTAACTCCTGATGGCGCAACTTGGCCTGGGGATACCATAGTCTCCCCGCTCCAAGAGTTAAAGGTCCGTACAAGTGACTCTATTGGTCGTTCGTACAGACCTTTAACTCTTTGAGCCGAATTGCGACACCAGGATTGTAAAAGTCTGTATGAGCAACTCTATTGGTTGCCGGCAGGGGGCTCGTCTGCCATCAACCAGTGGCAGAGGAGCTGCCTGCTGGCGACCAATAGAGACCTTCATCTCTTGGAGCAGGGAGACCAATGGTCTCCCCAGGTCAAGTTCTGCATCAGGAGTTAAAGGGCCATGAGACCGACTCTATTGGTCGCTTGCAGGGGCCCTGCCAGCGACAAACAGAGTAATTCTTATGGCCCTTTAACTCCTGATGATGAACCTATGGATTTCCACTTCCGTAGGCTCGCGGTCAGGAGTTAAACCGTTCTACAAAAAAACGAAGAAAAAAAACGAACACGAAGAAGGTACACGAATATTCACCTGAACCAAACACAGGGACGGGCGAATATTCGTGGAATACGAAGAATTTTTCCCCCCACAAAGAAGAACACCAAGACTAACCTGAAGAGTTGGCCGGTGCCCAAGTCTAGTTACAATTACTTATACAATAATTCCTCTATATTGCAATGATGCTTTAAAATGCTTTAATGTTATAATTAAATAAGAAAGTTTTTTTCCTGAATACATCCTTGTGGTGCTACAGCTTTACTTGAATAAAGAATATCTCCTGTGTGAATTCATGATTGATTGCAGAACAGCCAGGGTTTAAACACAAATTTGTCTTCCCTTTGTCCTTAATCTTGATTTGCCCTGTAGGTTAGTCTTATCATAAAGACAGTATGAATGACTATCTCAGCTTTTTTGGTCATTAATACAGTATGAAATTGATGAGAAGGCTTCAGAAACTGTGGATTTTCTTCTCTAGAATTATAGCCCTTATTTATTCTGGAGAAACCATGCAGTTTTCTAAGTAAATATATGTAAAATGTATCATCCACCCAAAAATAAACACTGTAATTAATTGCCTGATATACAAAAGTGACACATTGAATTTGTAGTTAGCTGGTGTAAGGTAAAAATCTAATTTTCTCAGTGGAATAGCGTGGCTGTAACTGCATTTTAATAAGTAGAGTATTTGGAAAATGATGAACAATCTCTTGTTCAGAAATGTCAATATTTGTGATGCATTCACAGTTTTGTTTAGCTAAGATTTTGTTGAATATAGAAAGAAAATTTATAAAAAATTAACGAGGAAGGATGATACATATGAAATTGTTGGCAAAAGAAAAAATGGGGAACCACAATTTACACAAAAAAGTAAAAAAAAAAAAACTTTCTCAGGGATAGAGTCTCAATCAGTTTAATCCACATATATAAAACATTAAATATATATATATATGTGCTTATAGGAGATAATGTTGAAAGGCCACCCCTTCAAACACGATGCAAAATCATTGCACTAACAACAAAGAATTGTGATCAATACATCACTTTTAACACTTTACACCAGTTCACTTTCTTAACATCTAAACAGATAAAAAATGTGATACACTGCTATGTAACCTAAAATCCTTAAAATCTATTAAAAATGTATTACAGTAACTAGTGGATTGCCTTGTGTAGCTTCAGAATGATCAAATGATTAAATGTTTTAACCACACAACCTAAAGGCAGGGCAGGGGTGAGATTGTACCCACCTTCACCTCAGGGGAGGTGTGATGAGCAAAGAATAATTATTAAGGCAATTGTTTTAAGTAGGTACTATAAACAAACTGTGTCAAGAAGTAGAGTTCAAAAAAAGTGCAGTGGGGAACATATTCAGCGTTTCCAAGGGAAAAAAAATGTGAACGCACCCACGTGAAAGCATAAATGGGAAAGCACTGACAACCTAGTGACGCGGCACTGGAAGTACAAATCTGGTAATGGTGAATTCAATATAAGCTCTAATTTTAGAAAAGGAAGGTAAATTTGTAAGAAAGAAGGTAAAAGAAAAGTTATTAATAATATAATTTATTTATATAGCGGTAACAATTTATGCAGTGTTTCTTAGAATACATATATTCAAAGAGTATGACAAACTAGAATTGACAGACTAAAACAAACCAATACATTAAGTAAATAGGGCCCTGTACGCAAGCTTCCAACTTTTTACACTTTCAATCAAAACCAATTGTTGCATACCATGGGAAAACAGTTCTTCCAATATTATTACTGCCATCAATAAAATTGTAGTTTAACTAATTTTTTCTTTAAAAAAAACCCAACAATGCTAATTTGCATAATAAGGTGCCAGTTAAGAACTGCAGAATGTGGATCTTTAGATGGCATGATGTTCTCGTCTTTCAATCATTTTACTGTTTTATAAATGTATTATCAGTAATAGATAAAAGTGGATGTTTCAAAAGTTTTAAGAAAAAGTGGCAAGTTGTTTGTTATGATTGTAGATCCTTTTGTAAAGATTGTTTTTTGTTTAAGAGTTAATTTATCCCTATTCCATGAGCATGTTTCTGAATTATTAATTTTTTAATCAATGAGTCAATGAGCTAATTTAAAGGCAGGGCTAAATCTATCATAAGTAACAATGGGAAAACAATCATCAAGATTAATAAAATATATTGCTAGTTATTTATTTTCCATTGCAATTACAACTTTTTCTCGTGACATCACCTGTGACATTTCTATTTACTTACTTACATTTTCACGAAACATACATTCCTTGAGACTCCCAAAGAAAACCACTTCTCTTTTTTTCAAGATCAGTAATGAATGTTGTTGACAGACATTCTGTTATACTGTTTAATCTAGTTCCATATTATTTCTTTCAAAAAGTATTCGTTTAAAATAGCGTCTTATATGGGGTAATGCATGGAAAATATATTGGCCTTTGTAGACAATTCTTTCAAGAAAATTAATTAATGAACAAGAACAAATTTTCACCCTTTTACCCTCAGCTATATAACAAAACCTAAGCTAAATAAACATGTGGCCATCCAATCTCCACCACGTAAGGTTAACTTGATTTTATTATTCAGGCTACTGCCCTAGTGTATTAAGCAAAGCATAAATTATGCATACTAATTACCTTGGATGAGGAAGCTATTTAATGAATTCTTTTAATTAAACTGTAACACAGTGGTTTTGCTTATGAAGGTCTATATTTCATCTTTAAACTATGTTAACCTTCATCTTTGTCTGGCCATCTCACACACATATACATAAGATGAGTTTCAGATGAATTCATTAACCCTCATAATACCAAACACTGAACAAATCAAATTGATTGCTGACGCAAAAAAATAAAAGTTTAAGGAAATAGCAAACTGGAAAAATGTATCTAATTTGTAATCTGCTGGGAAAAGAAAAACTGTTAGTGATAACATTAGTAGCTGATCCAAAATGCCTTTGCATTTGGCCAATATGAGAGCCCCATTACTTTTATGTTTCCATGCCATTGCCACAGTATCTTTTATACAATTATGTGGGAAAATTATGAAGGATGGAGTAACGGATGGAATCTAGCCATGTACTCACCCCTTTTAACTAATTGGTTCCATGGTCATTCACTGTTTAACCTGCACCACAAATCACAATGGGGTCCCCACATAATGTGACAGTGGGCCACACCACTGGGAGATATAGCTATAAGCCTTGTTGTTCATGAAAAAACTAATCATCTCTTGAGTGAGCTGCACACAACAAATACAACCAGGTAGTGCTGAGCGCTGGCATATGATATCACATCCTGGTGCTCCGGCTTTTAAGGATGCCTAGTGCCAGGCAGAAATGAAGGCTGCGCCAACTCAGCAATTTGCTCTACAGTGTTAATGAGCCTGTTGGTGAGATCAGTGATTTCACTTTTAGGAGCTCCCTAGAGAAGTGGAACTATAGAGAGCCTGATTACCAAAGAGTCACACCAATTACACACTTACCATGATCATGGTAACAACAAAATATTTATACTAAACTGGCCCAAAGGTAGCGAGCTCTATTCTCAAAATCCCAAGTGCATCATAGGCTAAACTCAGGGTAAAGTCACAGAAATTCATGAGAACTCATGACCTTTGAGGAGGTCTTCTCAATAAGTTCACCATTTTGCTGCAATGGAATACAATTCTGAGGAAACTTGTGGTACCCGAGTTGTAAAAAGTTCCACACCTTTCTGAAGCTGTTCAATAAACCTGTCGAGGGATCAAAGCAAGTTTTCCTGTTAAAAGATAAGAGCTAGTTTTTTTGATAGTTATTGACCCCCCCCCAGGCTACCTCAACGCTTAGTGAATAAATGATATACTTTTCTATTAAACTCAATAAACCAAGATTGGACATTTGTTAACCATGCTTAAAACTGTTTTTGTGTATTTGTTCATTATAAAGTATTTACAATAAGATGCATCTCAGCCATTTGAAAAGAGAAAAGAGATGCCATGCTGTGGTATGAAAAAAAAATAAGGGAAATTACTTAGTCGGATTTGGCTTCTTTTTTAAACATAGACTAGCCCGTGGAATGACACTTTGCCACTGGGAAAAGCTGAATGTGCCTCAAAGCCTTATTTAAAAACGACATATGTTTTTTTTGACATACAATCTGGTTTGTATTCCCAAATGACCCATAATAGATAAAGCAACTGTCAGATCTATGTTACCAAGAAAAAAATGGCTCATTCCTAACTGTTGTAGTTTCACATGCATAAACCTGGCATGGAATCTTAGGCTATGTGGGTAAAGCTCTAGGGAGCTCCTATATATATATATATATATATATATATATATATATATATATATATATATATATATATATATATATGTTAGTTGCTTATGTTTGTGTTTTAATAGCTTTATATATCAGTCTTTAAAATACCTTTTAAATAAAATCTGTGTTTTGTAGCATTAAATGCATCGTGGTGTCATGTCAGCCAATCTAACAGCAGATACAATTGTCAGATTCGTGTTGTGTAAAAGTTTTATTGACCTGTAATCCTTGGCAGAGGGTCTCAGTTGTATTGTGTAAGAAACCTTGTTTTATTTTTTCTCAGTAATTGTTAAGGTCACTGGTTTTCAGGGAAGTGTTTTACAGAGTGGCTTTGATACCCCCCACACTATGCGATTCCATAACATCATCTGAAAAAAGAAGGCTAATGACCCTACACTAACTGTATCTGAATTTCATGAAGTGTCATTAATATTTATTGATCCGTATAGTGCCATCATATTCTGTACATATTCTGTTACATACAAATTTGGACTTACAGTAAAAAAAAAGGTAAGGCTATCCCTCCTTAAATAAGTTTACAATCTAGAAATGAAACAAATTATTATGACAGTACTGCCTCACTCCCTCACGTGACCCCAGAATGTTTCTGGCCTTTTCCCTGGACAAGCATTTAAAGTACAATGGGTAGGATTTTGAGTGGAGCTACAATCAAAGGGGTTGTGATTGATTTCTAATGCATTTGCATTTACACATTGGCAATAACTGTAGAAACGACTTTTTTTAAAATTAATAAAATAGTCATTAGAATAAATATAATGCGAATCATTTTTAAACTATAAACTTTACAGCTGCGGGATAGACAAACGTTTTGTCTATGTCATCAGCGTCCCATCAATGTGCTCAAGAAAGGGATAAAATCACTCAATAAACAGAGCTGATAGCCACTCCATCTGTATTATGGCACACAATGATAGCTAGATGTTAAAGGTTTGATATATAGATGTATTTTTTTTATTGCCAGCTCGGCCCCTGAAGAAAGTATTAAAATTTCCAGATGAGTAAGCAGACAATAAATAGATGAGACAGTAGCTGTGAGTGCGATTTTTTTTTTGTATGATAATGAGAAATTGCAGCATAACGCTCTCCAGATCCCGTTTGTGTACATTATCATTTTGATTGGTTGAGTGTAAAGGAAGAAAGATAAACCAATAAACCAATGTCAGATGGGTTTACTGAGTATAGATTTAGGAGTAACTTCTAAACTAAGCAAAACAACGCTTGATTATTTTTTTGCCAGATATTTTATTTTTTGTGTGTATATATAAAATATTATATATATAAATTTAATACAAAGTGAAAACAATATCTTTGCAAGAATTCTTTACCCCATGATGTGCTATTTTTTGTATTTCATTTTTTTTCTGTAGCTGTGTGTTTAAAACCTTTTATCTATTGACTTGTATTTGTTTCATGAGTGCCATACCAAATCAGCTGCTTACAAATATTTTCTGATACATGCAAAACTGATGAAAAAAAAGTAATTCTGTGTGTTGTGCGCTGTCATATTCTTTAAATATATTACGAATGAACATCAGATTAACAGCCATGCTGAACAAGAGGCTACAATGTTGACTACTCATTCAATCACATCTGCAAGACAAGTGTTAAATTACATATGTAATTGTAATAATGGCATCAGTAATTTTGGATATGCAGCCAAGTATGCTCTCTGTAAAGTATTAACCACTTCGTGACAATGGCTGATTTTATTTTTTTTACCCTTCGTGACTGTTTTACCATTTCTGCGGTGCTTGTGTTTAGCTGTAATTTTCTTTTTTCCCTGTTTACTGAACCCACACAAGTTATATATTGTTTTTTTCAGGACAAGAAGGGCTTATTTTAATTGTATCATATCATTTACTATAAAAAATATGGTGAAAATAATTTTAAAGCTTTAAAAGCTAATAAAAACCTGCCCAAGTAGATTCCACTGTTTGTCATTTTTTTGCCTTTTTTCTGCACGTATGGGGCAATAAGTACAAAGTAGTGTTTTGCCTTTTCAAAACCATTTTTTCCAAATCTGGTAATTCTTCCCCCATGTGCTATTTCAGGTATCTTTGAAGCCAGCCAATGCAATTTACCCCATCAAACCATATATTTTTGAAGACTAGACACCCCATGGTATTTCAAAAGCTAATATTTGAACTCTGCACTAATTCTACCACCAGCATTTGTCACTGTCACACAACACCCCAATATGTGTTCAGCCGAATGCCTCGTCATCAAGGCATTACAGCAACACCGATTAGGTGCAGAAAGTGAACGTAGATTGCTTTCTGCACCTGTCATGATGGTTCTGGCACGTCAATTGTCGTTATCCGTTAATTGTCATCAAGGGGTTAAAATATATATGTATATTTATTTAAAAAAAGGTAATGCAGTATGGTAAAGACATGTACGGTCCACAGAATGTATAGTCAACAGAATGATTTGTGCAATTCATAGGCAGTAATATGAACGTAGAACACATATACATCATGTACAAGGCATACTGTAGCACAGAACACAATCCACAGCACAAGCTTGTATATACAGTCATAACGTGAGCAGTCAAAAAAAAATACTATACCCTTGAAACATCAAAAGCAATCATACATCTGACGTAACACAGCACAATCACGCATACATAGGCACAAGACGTAGTACATAAAAGCATCAGTAACATAACAAAAACTGTAAAACTTAAAATAGTTCAAAAAAATGCACAGATTGTGGCATCACAATACGAATAACAGCTGGAGACGAGGGGTAGGTGAAAGCTGGGCATAAGGGAAAGGGTTATGGCAAACCCAGAGTTTATTCCAGCTGTGAGGGATGGGGATTTCAGGTTCCTCCAGAGAGGATGGAAGAAAAAGCAAGCCATTGAGTTCTCTGCAGAGGCATTTTCACAAAAGGCTCTCATCACATCACAGAGTCTTCAGCTACAGCTGAGATCATTATGACAAGCTGGAGAAACTGAGTTTCTCTGTCTAGTGGGACCACAAAGGGATCGTCAGTCAAAATAAATGTATAAAAAAGTTTAAAATAATGAAAAATAAAAGTTGAAGAAATGAGGGGAAAAAACTATTACATGAAAAAAATGTAAACCAAAATATAAAAATGACTTTAAACATGTGGCATCTAACTTTCAGAGCATGGCAAAATGGTTAATGTTAAATGTTTAATTTTTAACACATTATTCATGCAAATTTATTCACATTAAACTATAGATTATAGTTATATTTTTTATCAAAAACAATGTAGGGTACACAAGCCATGAAAACAAGAAATTATGGTTAACTAAACATATGGTTGAAATTACAAAAAAAAAATAATAAATGCATTTAGTTCATATACCGTAGTTCACTGCTAGAATCAATGGCGGTCATAGGTTCAGTGTGAACATACGGTATAAACCTGCGTAGGTGTCCCTTCATGACACATAGTGAAGTAATTGAGATGAAATCTTTAAAGCATGTTGCAGTAGGGAATATATCTGTATTGGGCTGGAAGCCTTGTTGCTTACTACTGTCTACAGTTAATACTTACTGCAGCTGGAAATCCAGTCCCTGGTCTATTTCAAAGAACTGTCACAAAAAAATATAATAGAATTTTTACCCAAGTTCTTTATGAAGGCTTTTTAACCCTTTTATCAAAATATCAATTTTCTTTTGAATGCTCAAGCAGTAACCATATATAAATATTTTGCCATCTTTTGCCTCTTGCAGATTTCTCCAGGAATTCTAAAGTACAGCTTACTGTCATGTGCACTGATAGGCTGAAGGCCTTGATTGCCATAACAGCAGATAGGATTTGTGCTGTGTTGCTGTGTTTAAAATAGTTGATGAAAGAAACTTCATACGGGCTTAAAGATGATATTTTTTTTTCTCAAATCCTATATTATACAGTTCGATACACAAAAGTGACCCATGTAAAGATACTGAATCTTAGCACTGGAAATGTATTAGCTAATGCTGACTCAGCTGTCCTAAGTTGAACTTTTTAACTTTCTGTTTGCACCAGCTATAGTTTCAATAAGCTCAAATTCATGTTGCCAATGTTGTCTATATGTAAACCAAACCACGAGAATCCACAAAAGGGTCACTTGGACTTAGAACTACACATCAAGAGTAGGCTGTAGAACACAGGATAGCCCCAGTATATAGTATATTACACTTTAAGTAGTAAGAACAACATGCCCTTTAAGTTGTTGTTTACAGGACATAACTCATCGGAACATAGGTGGCTTTATGCTGAACTGCATAAAACCAAACAGAAAAGGCTTCTGGAAGTGACCCAAAATCATTTTTAAAAAAGTGCAGGCCAAGTGGAATTTGCCCCCATGTCAACCCACCCTTGCTGTTTTAGCTTTCTTTCTGTTATTATAATTGGATTGTAACATTTTTGAATAGCATTACAATTCTTACCTTCAATAAGTATTAATATATTTTCCCTTTACTTCAAACTTTCCCTTAAAAGTTTATACAATATATTCTTATATTAATATTGCGTACAACAACTTCAAAAAAGAAAGAAAAATACACAGTGTATTGTCTATATCATGTACCTTAGATCACACATTTTTTCTAAGGATAAAACTCAAAAAACCCAGTCTTGCAACTGTAAGGCTAATAATGACGTCATCATCCAAAATAAAAAAAAAATCACTTTCAGGTTTGTATTGTTATGTTGTAGGCTTTAAACATTTTCAGATCTAAGGGACAAATGGTGTCTGTAAAAACCTTTACACTTTTTAACAGAGGATGCCAATATAACTTGCACTGTAGTGCAAACAAACCCTAAAAGGAGGGAAGATAACACGAATTTAAATTCCAAAGGGGTTCCTGTGTTGGTTTCCTAGCCCACCAGCCAGTAATGTGTTTGTGGGAATTCAGTCTTTTTGTCTCTAAGAGGGGAAAAAAGCCAAATCTACATCGGTGGCCTAGTCTAGGTTTTCCATTCTTTAGAATTTCTATTGATGTGAATGAAGTGGCCTGGGACCTTTTATTTGATGTACTCAATTGCATAAAGTGACAGAATTCTAATATATTTGTTTAATGCTCTTGAATGGGGGATTTCACTTTCTAACTTGCCATAAAGCCCAGAAGATCTGCTAAGATTTTTTTTTTGTCTTCTCTTGGCACAGGGACATAGTTTTCGTATACCATGCCACTGTTTTGACCAGCGGTGTAACCCTTTGATTACCGGAGAGGGCTGCAATTTATTGCCATCTCCATTAATTGCACCGTGCATCATGGCACTTAACTGGTTAAAGAGGTTTAGCGAATCAAAAGGGGGAAATAAAAGAAACAGATGCGAAGTGATTGCGAATTCCATTACTGAGGTCTGAGTCTATTGTAGGGGGCACTGCAGGAGATCTTAAGGGTCTATTTTCCATGCTATAATTGAAACATATTAATTAGATAATTTGTTTTTAGCTGAAATGAAAACAAATAAAGTCATCTGAAAAGCCTACCAGGCTTATTTAGTTATTTATTTGTTTGTTTATTTAATCTCTATATTTTAATGTGTTTTTATACATTATGATGTGTTAATTTACTCATCAGAGGTGTGGAGCATCTTCTAATTAATTAGCGAAAACAATGTTTTTGTCGGGGGGGGGGGGTGTCTAGTTTTTTCATTTAAAACATGTGATTGTTGGTTTTATCGAACAGTTTGTATGAAAGCAACCTGTTGTTCAAGTATGAATTCCTCTGCACAAAAAGTATTCGTTGTTAGAATAAAAAAAAAAGCACAGCTAGAAAACGTTATTTCTAATAATATGCAGAATAAATTAGTTTGATTTCGCTAAATAAATGCCTTGAAATATTCTGTTCACTTCGCTTAAATTGCAGAAAAATGCGAAATTTTTATGGAATGGATTTTGGCATTTTCTAAATATAATTTGCTGTTCTTTTCTTTTTTTGTGGGATCCTTTTTCTAAAATGTCTATTGACTTTGGACTTGAGCCATTACCAGAGACTTAAATGACACAATGCAGTTTATTGTCTGTTAGGCTGTATATTTGTCGATGCGCTTTAATCAATGTGTTACAGGGGACCAAAAAATATTATTATTTTGTTGGGGGTTTTTTTCGTTTTTTTACGAAAAAGGGTTTTCATGAATAATGTGTCTTTTTATTTGCAACAATTACTGTAACGTTTCCTATGTATACAGGACTATGTAACTTTTATATGTTAAAATGTGGTATCTGTACCAACAATAAAAAGTAGTAACTCTATTTGTCAATTTCGTTATTTTATTTCAAATCTATAATTGACTTGATTTGATGGGATCACATGCGTTAATATTTTTTATCTTTAAGCCCAGAACATCCAAAGAGTTTATTTTTCAGATATGCTAGTCTGAATGTAGAATTTCCGTTTGGCTTTTCATACTAAGAGAAGTTTTCTTTCAGCGTGATAAATGAGATCACTTGTCTACCATTTGACTTGTTTCATTTCATGCAATTTAATAAGCCAAAATATTTATTTATTTATTTGTGCTGCAAAAAAAAATATTTAAACAAATAAAGTAATACATGTGAAAACTTGAGAAATGTAATCGATCCTTTTAACCTCTCGAAAAAACACACTTTATAAAAAAAAATTTTTTGCATTAATCTGTTTGCTCCTGTGTGTTACTAAGTTCCCCACATTTTATCAGCAGTTAAACTTGGTGTTTCTTCCATTTACTTCTGAAAACACAAATCTGGTACTCCATCCCCAAAGACATTTGCTCATCCACATTCTAACCACAGTGATGGATAACGAATTTTATGTGATATATTAATCTGTGGTCCCATGACCTCCAGATCATTAGCACATTGTTTTGGAGTGTGTTATAGCATAATTCATCTTGAAAATAATCACAACGTTTTAAAACCAATTTATTATATGCATTATGTAATATTAATATTAATAATATTAATATAATTTAAATATTCTTATTTAATATTTCTGATATGACATTTTGCCCGCAAATATAAAGGATCACTTCTATTATTTTAAAGAAAAAATGTTCTTCTTAAATAAAATTGTCTGACCCCATTTACTGATCACTATAAAAAATATTCTTAAAACATTATTTTGGCCAAAATTTATCCACACATTCTTAAATACACCAGTTATTTAGCAAATATACTATACACACTTTATATGTGTATGCAACAGCCATAGATATATTAGATAGGTAGGTAAATAGATATATTGTTTAGCCCCAAGGTAATATATATATATATATATATATATATATATATATAGTATATATATATATATATATATATATATGCCCCCTCCCTAAGAAAATATACACTGATATACCTTATCCACTGACTGCATCATATGAGTTTAGGAAACTCTGTAAAAATAAAAAAGAGGAAAAAACACAAACACATTTTTAGATTTATTATATTTTAATGAGAAAATATTATTTGGACGACTGTATTCATAATTTAACGCAGACACGTTTAATCTTGGTTTGGTGAAAACACACATGCTGAGAATACTCACATCAATACATAGATGTCATGCCTTCTGTACAACAAGGGAACAGAAAAGATACCTTTTTTAAAAAAGTTTCAGTGACATTAGAGACATTTTCGAATTAATTTAAGTAGTTCATCACAGAGCGACATCTGGCTTTAAGTTTTCAGCAATTTCCCAAAATTAAAACATACAAAAAGACAACTAGGGGCCAAATAAAAGTGCATTTTACACATATCATTTTCACCCATATTAACAAACATTTACAGCTGCCTCCTCTCTTCCTTATCATGGAGGTCTGGATACCAGATTAGTTAAATTCGGGGAGTTACTTATCAAAGCAGGTGAATCGGAACAGTGATTTTCCAATAATTATTAATATAAATCGTTCCACTGATTACTGGAGACAAATGTTTTCTGTGAAAAATAAAAAACACTTTTCACCAAGATTGCCCCCCTTCTGCTTAGATAAACATCCCCACCTGATAAGTTTGTGGTCCATCATTAGATACACTTGACAAAATTGTAAACCCCCAACATACGAATTTAAACCTACTTGGAGTGACATAGATCGATTATCTCCCAGTGCCTTAAAATTAATTACCCTAATTGACAAATAACAAATAGGAATTATGTCCTGATTCACAGATTCCGTATTTACATTGCTATCCTATTCATGTTTGATTGTATACTAGTGGAGTAGGATATACAAATATATATATAAATATATATATATATATACATAATAATTATATATATATATATATATATAACGTGTATGTAATGCTTAAGTACAATTCACAGTACAATTGATAACACATTTAGGTGTAGACATAAATTCAATTTTCAAGTAGCAATCTCCAAATATTTTTGTAATGAGTAAAACTATAATAACAATAATAATTGCACGATTTCTGTGTCAGTTATAAATTGTTTCCGTAAGTGGCTTGTTTTATTTTTCAATGATGTACAAACCTATTTGTAGTTTCTTGTGTGGTCCTACATATCTCAACCCACGTATTTTTAGTTTAGTTTGTGCATTTTGTTGCCGTTTTCCTTCTGGCTCTGTAGGGTTAGGTAATACAAACAGTTTTTGAAATTGCACTGGAATGACAACAAATAGGGGGTTTCAAGTGTCTTAGGATATGCAAATTGAATCAGAAAGCCAAGTTGGATCACAGCTGGTAAATCTGATGTGGATGACCCCCCCCCCAAAAAAAAAAGAAAAGTAATTTGAGTAAGTATAGGGGAGATGGAGTCTGACATCAATGCACAGCCACAGAAAGGAGAGCAGTGGTAGGACTGGTCAAAGTTTCACTGGGAGTAGCAGGACTACTTTGGCTAGTTGCTGTTTGGGGAGACGTTGGACTCAGGGATGGAGAAGAGTTTGAGAGGATGGCAGGGATGTGTGTGGGAAGCGCTGGAAGCGCTGGCACAGCTGTGGGTGTAGGTTTGATTGGAACTGGAATAGCTGGTAAAGTTTGTCCCCCGTGGCAAAGAGGTTTGATGGGCACTCCATAAGCACTCACACTGTAATCGCTGTTGGCCATTGATATTGGGGTGGTTGCGTCGATCATGCTGGAGCTGTACATGTGTGGCCAGCCCGTACCAATGGGGCTGCCAACTGTAGTCAATTGGTTATGTAGAGGGTAGGCAGCTGACATTGGCTGCATTGTGGAAAAAGCAAGCCCTCCTGGCATTTTGTACTCTCTGGCAATGATATTCTCAATAGCAAAGGGGTGCTTAAAAGTAGATGTCTGAGAAACCCCCAGGTTGTAAGTTGACATTTGGGGCAAATGGGTACCAGAGGCCGCTAGGGCGCTCAGTCTTAGTTTGGCTTGCTGCTGGAGGTATTGGGCAGCATCTGATGGCTTGGTGGGAGCAAGGTGGTCCGACTTCATCACCTTAAACCTCTTCCTACGCCTCAGAAAACTGCCATTCTCAAACATATCACCACAGCTTGGGTGAAGTGCCCAAAAACTGCCCTTGCCAGGTTGATCTGGTCTCCTTGGAATCTTGATGAAGCAGTCATTGAAGGACAAGTTATGTCTTAGAGAGTTCTGCCACCTCTGGGTGTTTTCTCTGTAGTATGGGAACCTGTCCATAATGAATTTGTAGATCTCGCTAAGCGGCAGCATCTTCTCTTGAGAACTCTGGATGGCCATGGCTGTGAGGGAAATGTATGAGTATGGGGGCTTCTGGTCACTGTATGTGTTTCTCCCAGGGCGAGGCATCTTCACAGCAATCGAAGAGGAGCTATCTGCATGTGATTGAGAATAGCACATCAATCCTGCTTATTTCATCCATTACAGTACTTTACAATCAAATAACACATTAGTAATTGTCTTTTAGTTGGGTGAAAGCGACCTATGAAACTATCATCTATATTACATTCACACATGCATATATTGCTCAGCTAAAATAACCTAATCTTCTTAAACTTGGCCACTCTTACTTACTCACATTGTACAGTACGCTTATTTGTGCACAAGAACATCATATCACATACCTTGAAGTTCTTAGGAGTTGACAGTGCGCATTCGTAGACCAGCCTGGTAGCAGATAGATCTTGTCCAAAACACAAACCCTTCTTGTCGATACTTCAGATCTTAAGTCCAAATCCAGCTGGATCCCTTCTTTTTTGGGTCAAACTCTGATCTTCACTCCAGCATCAGGAATAATCTCCTTTTCTGACCAGCAGTTGAATGAGAAAAGGGGAGTTTGCTTCTTTGCTGGGTGGGAGATAAGCTAAGTAGTTGTCTCCATGTCCTTCCTCAAACCATCTGATAGTTTTATGTGGTGACATGAACAGAAAAGACCCCTGCGGAGGCGCTTCATTAATGTGCCACTTCTTTGCTATCATATGACAATCGCCCTGGGAGGAGGTGGGAGGGAGCAGGGGAGAAGAGTGAGGAGGGAGGAGGGGGGGAGAGAAAGGCATAATCTGGTTTCATTTACACCTATTTACATGGACACCTTGGGCCAATAGAAATCATTTCCATTTGAAGACAAGGCAAGGGGTGAAAAGGCTCAGCAACCGGAATTGAAGTGTGATGGCACCCAGTAACAGTGTGTGTGAAGGTATGCACCAACCTTTCTGTGTGCTTTGCAGGGAGCTTAGTCTGTAATTCACACTTACAAATGGGGCTAGTGAGCAGTGGGATGTTTGACATGGAAATTGCTTGGCTGTGGTATTCTGTTTGTTCTGTATTGTTATCTGATTTGTATTGTGGACCAACTTAAGGCATCGCTTTTACTTTCTAACAAGGGTAGGAGGGCGCTTGTTCTTACCCTAACTTGATTGTTCAACGAGTTCTTCTTTGCAATATACCTATGGGGTAACACACACACACACACACACACATATATATATATAGACATATATCTATATATATAGACATATATATATATACACATTTAACACATACACTTGCATCAATACATTAGTTAAATGAAGTATAATCATTTATAGAGTATCCCTATACACATCGCATTTTATAGATTATGCAAGTGTAAGTATTTGGCTTTTTTTTTTTTTTTTAAGTTATTTTTATATATAAAAGTATCAGCATTATTATGTAATGTGTTGGGAGTGTATTATTGTTGGGAACAAACAATTGTTCCCTCAGCAGCAGGTGCATCCATTGACTCCAGCTGGCTAGTTGTGATTTTACAGTGGCTTTGGTTAGAATTATCTTGTCATGTGAGTAGTTACTTCAGTTTCAACAAGTGTTCGATTCCCTGAAAGAAAGACAAACATAAATCAGCTTTAACGAATTGCTATATGATAATAAAGGCATATTACTGGAGAGCAAAAGAAGACCTTGCTTGGGTGGTGTCACTTGTGGAGCTCTCTCAGTCTTCCAGAGTTATGACTCTAAAATATTAATTTAGTTTGATTTATTCTGTAACTGAAGAAGTTAACCATGGAAAGAATATCCCTGCACTCATAGTCCTGGAGTTGTTATACTATTATGAACGTAGACAGTAAAATAACATAACGTGCAGTTACTGTGAGAATGAGTAAAATATACTGCAATATTCATTTTTTTCACATGTTCTACTGCACTCTCCTGAATGACCAAAGACTACTATGATTAAGTAAAAAGAATGTCAGGACTGTATGGTAGTGTTATCTTATAGGATAATCAGTACACTCTGCACACTCATTTAAACCCCCAGTTACTGATAATATCTAATCATTCCCCCTCAGCGGCATATGCAAGGTACCTAAACATCTGCTAGGGTGGCCAGATGTAAACATTTCAAAGCAAAGTCTTAATCGCCATTATATTTACAATATGATCACATGATCACTGCATCATCACAGTTTAGGTATATATTTATATATTTACATATTTATATATATATATATATATATATAATGATAGATGTGTTACACTGTACAGTGTTGGTGTGTTACACTTGTTATACAAGTAGACACAGTCCTTATATTTGACAGGTCTTTAGACACTTTTGCCACTTGTCTGGCATGTTTAACCCCCTAAGTGATGACATGCTTTGAATAAATTGCCCTGATATCAATCATTTCTAACTAGAAATTCAAGCTGCTTCTTCTTACTGTAAACTTGCATGTCCTATACCCCAAACATGAACATTTCCTCCTGAAACAGTAACGTTTCCATATACGTTTCCAGTAACCATTCATATCATACCATTTGATATTATAAATTTTAAAGAGACAGTGTGATTAAGATAAAGATGCCATCCTTAAAAAACAAATTAGTAATATAACTCACATAACATAACAGTATTTGCATGCTAAACATATGTGTTCCAGGATTCTAAGAACTGACTGCTATATGTGACATCCTGGTCTCACTACAAGGAAAAGTCTTCTTCAACACCTTTTGGTACAAGAATTGTATTTAATTCATGTTCTGTTTCAGTTCAATAACACTACCAGTAACAATTGTAGGTTAGGTCAATACAATGATTGATAGTATTACTAGTGATACTACAATTATTATTATTATTATTATTATTATTATTATATATCGCCATCATACACCGCTGCGCTGTAAAATGGGAGCAAACTGCAAATGTATCTGAATAAATGTATTGAATATTTAGACAGTATTTTTTAGATATGACTCAGAAAATAGGATATGGTATGGATCCGCAAAAGTTAGTGTCTGAGACTATTTGAGGGGATAGAGAGTTTTCTTTACATTTTATATCTGAACACAATTTAGTGAAATTCAACAAAAAAGACATGTTGTGGTAATTATAATCTTAATGACAGTTATTATTGTTATTTTTTTGCCAGTCAATAAATCACCAAATCGTTACTTAAACACGGTGAGTTTAGGAGATTAAACATTTTCATTAATATTGAAATAGCTGCTAGGATTCAGATTAGCAGCTGGTAATGCAGAATCACGTTTTCCAATATTAACAGAAGCACTTGAGCACTAACACAATATAACCTTCTAAATTCAGGTATAAAAAAAGCACGAAAATATAAATTCACAAAGCCCTAAGTACTGTTTATAACTTACAGTTTCCCTGCGAGTTCTTTTTTGTTTAAACCCATGCACTGGCTATAGAGCCTCGGTACGACTCCACTAGCAAGGAATGGGTTAATGTGCAATGTCCCTAAACAAACTGCGCTTAATAAATATAACAGTAACATAGATTTGTCTAAGGATTACTGTGAATTAACTGTGCATAATGTTGCACAATTAAGAGTAAGTCATCATCATGTGCAGGAGTGATAGTTCAATTTAAATGTTTTAATGTAATGTATTATTATTTATGTTAAAAAAACAACTATTAATTAAACTTTTTTTTCCAGAAGATAAGATGTTTTTGATGGACAATTGGGCCCTTTAAATTTATTTGTTTTTAGTAATGTAACGGTTTCTGTAAAGAAATAAAAGAAATGATAAATTATTGGGAGATAATTAGAAAAAAACGAACGTGCACAATAACGACGAAAATTAAGAAACTTCTGCTATGTTAAAGAACTGGATGGCACAGGAGGTATGATGGCATTTTATTGAAATATTTCTTTTAACAAGACAGCTGGAAAAATTCCATTTAAACCACGATTTATAAACAATTACATTTGTGAATGCAATTTAAAAAAACACACAAAATGTGTGCACATTTTTGAACAGTATACACTATGTTATGATTTTTCTTATTTTGCTTTTCAAGCAAAAAAGTTACAATTTATTTCATACTTTGTAACACTAAGCTATATATATATATATATGTATATACATATATATATATATATTTTATATATCAATGGTTTCTATTATTTATATATATATATATATAAATATATATATAATATATATATTCATTTTGTATGTTTGGTTGTTGTTCCTAATCACTCAAGTGAAGTACATGTAAAATCAGGGTATTAGGGGTTTTTAAAAGTTTTGTAAGGAAATTCAAAACTATTTACCAAAAAAGGCTTTTTTGAGGACTCATTTAAATAAGGAGCTTCAACAGTTGTTGAGAAAGCGGCATAAATACACATAAGTCAATTATATCAATGTGGAAAGCAAATGGGAATGAATCTTTTTGTAGCAAGAACTATTCAAGTCTTTCCTTCACGATCCTTAAAGCGCAGGTTTCTGCATGAAGGGGCAGCAATAGACCCCTTTTTCCAAAAGCAGGACCCCACACGTTTACAGATTTGGTAATAATTTATGCTAATTTCCCACCCATAAATCCACAATTCGTTTCAGTAGCATGCAGGCTGTTCAGATAGCCAAGAGAAAGAAGAAGATAATAGGGCTAACACAATATTGGTTTTGATCCCTTATGGTTTCAATGCAGGTGTGAGCATGTGGATGGGGTCTTGAATCTATCCAACAGTACAGAATGGGTGAAAAATAACGAAAGATGAAAATAACCCTCTTATTCAGCCCATGTTAATATTTACAATACAGAAATGTAAAGCAGCCCAAAGCTTCAAACTATTTCAGAGATCAAAACCCCATTTCTTAACTTGAAAGTAGTTCTACATTATTTGTAGTTAAATGCTAGATTACATTTGATGAACTTATTTGCCATTCCTCTATGTACTTGGTAGCCAAGAAAAAGAGGTGAGAGAATTCGGTTTGGAGTTTCTTTTGTTGCTGCTGATTGTTTTTGAGTTTACCAAAGTGATTTTGCAGCCTGTGGGAATTTAAGGGAAAGGATGGAATGAATTGTTTAGAACAATCTATCCCAAATTTAACACATCAGATATGTGAGGTTATTTCTCTTAGCAGCATGACACCAGAACAGTTTCCCAACTATGCCAATGGCCAGTTAAACTTTAATGTGTTATATAAAGCAAATACATACCCTGCTTAAGGATATAATGGGCCACAGTACATAAATCAGTCAATAGAGGATACTGTCACAATGTTGCACTTCATTTATTTTTGTTAACCTCAGAATATTAACATATAATGTTTAATAAAATAAACAGATGTAAGCTTGGGAGCAGGGCCCCTTTTACCTAATGTATGTTTGTCTCTGTTAGTAAAGGATTTTTTCATACCCTTTAAATGTGCTGTAGGAAGAGCATGTAAATTGTTGGTGCTCTATAAATAAAACATAATAATAAATGACATAGGACTTTGTTTTTGGGGTTTAACATTTGTATTAATTTATACTGTCCTATTAGAAATGCGCATGCTCGCTACATTTCCACATTTTATTAACAAAAAAAGAAAAAAATATATGAGGTGTTTTTACAAATGTATTTGTTAGAAAATGTGCTTCGTTTGAATTAAAGTGGTTATTTAGCAAGCAACAGAATTAATACTAAAAACAACACTTACACTTGTAAGGTAGTCTCCTTTCTCAGCCCCTTATTAAATTATTTGCAGCATTTTGCATCTTTGCTGTACGACCTTGGTGCCACAGAACAATAATGGGGGGTTTATTTCAATCATGCAAAAAGGTACATTTCTTTACATACTTGTCACAAATTAGCTCACATTGGAAGCCAATTCCCTAAAAAAAAATAGTCACACAGATCCTTTATAAAACCTAGATTCTGGCCCTTCACCTTTGTTGAGGATGGCTCTCTAGACTGTAAGCTTGGTCCTTTTTACCTAATGTACTGGTTGGTTTTAGTCTGTCAATTCTAGTTTTGTCATAACCTTTGAATATATATATAATATATTGTATATATATATATATATATATAGGAAGCGCTGCATAAATTGTTAGTGTTATATAAATAAAACATAATAATAGATATTGATATAGAAACAATAATAATATGTCCCTTTATATATTTCATAACTTTTCTGAATTAATTTATTTGTTGTCTCTAAAGTTAAGACATATCCCAAATGCGCTGCCCTTTATAAGGTTTCTTTTCTCTACCAGGGGATACATAACTTGGAATGGGTGCAAGGGCAGAAAATCCTTCCTTTCCTGCAGGTCATAATATCAGAAGTTAGACACTTCTGCTATTATGTTTGAAAACAAGCAAGATGAAGAAACTTCAAGGGTCCATTATTTCTCACATGAAACCCTTTGCAAAAGAAAAAAAATATAATAATTATTTTGATTCTCATCAAATTAGAATGTTGAATTAGTGTAGTTTTACAATTCAGCATAAGTATGTTCAGTCATATAAGCTGGTTGGCAAAGTTAATTTGCTTCCTTAAAAGGTATTTTGATGGACAAGGCTGGATTTATTTCAAAAGTGCCTCTTTGTCACCTACTGCCATCTTCATTTAAAAAATACTTAACCGACGCTGAATAAAAAATAAATGGCTTTGTAAGCTTGGCACCAATGAAAATCCACATTGCTCTAGGGAAAAAATAGTGAAATAATCAAAATCTATGGTATAGAATAAAAAAAAAGGAGTATCTAAGCAGGTGTGAACAGAAACTATTAAGCCACTCACACATAGGTGCTGCTTGGCAATATCCCTTTTAATGTTGACTCTATGGGGTTAAGGTATACAAAGTGAATACTTGAAACGTGGCCTTATCACCATAGCAACCAGTGGAATGTTCCTGCTGACTGGACCAATTCACTGGTTGCTATAGTTGCAAGGCCACTTTTCTAACTTCTTGCTAGCCTCCAATGTTTCTGAGGTACCTGGATATGCATGTAGTTATGTTATCATTTGATTAGTGACATCATAATATTTTTTTTTTCTTACTAATGATACATGGCAGAGATATGTACATATGTAACCCATCTGTATCCCTACTTGAATTTTAAATGGTTTGTTAAGTACATTTTCATGTATGAGTATAATTAAGAAACTATACCAAAACTGGACGACTGAGGTCATGTATAAGAAGGAGTTCTGGTGAAAATTGGTAAAAGTGGAAACATATCATTCGCTGCTATGGTGATTGCACCCAGTTTAAAACTTAGCACCAGAACTGCATATATATATATGAAAGCCTTATGGAATATTCACAATTATAATAAATGTATAATGTTCAATTGTTTCTTACATTTAGTTTTTTTGATGAAAAAATATTCTGGTTTCTGGTTTCGTTTCCCCAGCATTTCTTTTTTGTACACAATACACTCCATCATCTAGTGACCCTTTAACTGATATTTTTGTTGGCAATATTTCATTCTTAATTTTGTTTGTTTGTTTTCTAATGTCAAAAAAATAAAACATAAAAAATGCATTATTAAATATCACAGCAACAACTTTATAATGAACACTGGACTTCATGTATATTAGTCTTTAAATGCCGAAGGGTTGGCTATATTGGTAAACAGGGTCTGATGATGTAGGGTATGTGAGATTCTTCCTAAATGTTGAGGTCTATAAGAAAATGTTTTGTTTACACAACACTATATTGATTTGGCCCCTCTGGTAAGGAATCATTATCCCTAAGTAATAAGTATTAAATGAATACAGTTTATTATCCACACTAGATGCAAACTCCATTTTTGTGTAAAATAATGAATGTATCATGTGGTCTTAAATATTTCAATGTTTGCTTTGTAGAATAAAGATAACAAAAGTCAATGTCCTTTTAGCACATTTTAATAACCTGTATGCAAATATATATCACATATTGTATTATAATTTGTGGCACATTAAGGCTGTAATCAATGCTTCACCAGTTTCCACTTCTTATGATGCTAGCAATTTCATGGGCTGTTACCGCAATATATCTAAGTTTAAAGAGGAACACTCTAACGGCTAAATACCAAAACAAGCTATCATACAAGAGCCTAATTTTGAGGTGTATAGGAAAGTTTGATATTTTAATTTCCTGATATCATTATTTGTTATGTGGGTTCATCTCACCCCATCATAAAACAGAAGAGCACTGGGGTTGGTAATTCATGATGAATAGTCAAGTTAAGGAGTTGAAACCCTCAACTCTCTAGGTATCTGAATACACCCTATATGCCATACAGAGTTTATTTCATACTGATTTCTCAACTTGACAGATTAACCTTGTAGAAATGAAAGAATAGATAGTGGTTAGTTAAGATGTACTCATCACCATGGTATTCACGTCATTTTGAACTTGTCATAGTCCAAAGGGTCGTAGTGAAAATACCAAGTATCAGCATTTTTTGACCTTGCAAGAAGATTGTTAGAAGGTACTTGTCTCACATAAGTATAGGCATACTGGTGAAAATACACATGGAAAAATATATTATATAGCTAGGAGCGTGGGCTTGTAATATTAAGGATACAGAAAAAAACAAGCCAACTGGCCCGGTGATACGGATGTTGTTACAATACACAACACCGTTACTCAATATGGAATTGCAAGTAAAAAACCCACATGTAAAAAGAAAAGATGTTCTACTACTGCTACTAACTTAAAATCTGAAAATGTCTGCCTTCCTAAGTGGGACAGAGCAAAATAGAAGCATTACATGCAAAGCAGGCAAATAGAGGTTATACAGATTCTCTTGTCTTTTAAACACGTGATGGACTATTATAATTATGTGTAGATTATTCACTGTTTTGACAGATGAAAAGAGGCTCGACAAAACAAAATAATCCTCTCTCTGCTGGGTAGGACATGGGTTTGCTTTGATAGCAGTGCTACTGATTTTCCCCAGTAAACAGAGATTATTGACCATTGACTTCCCGTCAATGGTCAATAATTAGCTAGAACTAGATGGCACCTCATGCGAGGTAAATACCCAGTAACATCCAATATCAAAACACAGGGATAGTTTCACACAGAACCTTTGTGGTTGTTTTTACAGTAATTGTTTGAGCTGCTTAGTGTATAATCTTTTATAACGTTAAAGTGAGTTGTTTGCTAACTCACAGAAACTGTGATGACACGAGAATAAAAACAAGTTCAAAGAAAGGGAATTTCAGTTTAATTAACAAGAATGTATTAAGAAAGACTAATGAGGTGGGATCCTACACACCAAGCTTGGATTCAATTTTGACATAAAATGCTCTTTTGATTTTATAGGACTTGGTGTTTGCTGATTAGTTTGTTGCAAAGTTGCTTCCCATAAGTCTTTTTCTGTTCCTCATTTGTTTTTATTATATAATATATATATAATATATATATATATATATGTTAGGAATATATAACCTTAAAATATAGATTAAAAAATAAATAAGCTCTAAATAATCTAAATAAGATTAAAAGTATAAAATAAAATACTGGTTTAAGTAGCGGCTGTAGATAGGGCCGACCTTAGGGGTGTGCGACCTGTGCGCCTGCACAGGGCGCCATGATAGCAGGGCCGCCTGCCCGGGACTTAAATTAAAACATCATTTATGTTAAATAAAGTAAAAACAAACAAACAAGAAAATGATGCTTTAATTTAAGTCCTGGGCAGGGGCGTCGAGCGGTTGCTGAAAACTTCATGAGCAACCGCTCGGCGCCCCTGCCGGCGCGGTGCCGGCATTTCATGACATGACATCATATTCCGGCGCTCAACATGAAATGCCAGCACCGCAGCAGAGTGGGAAGGCGGATGCCTCCCGCTCCCACCGCAGGACTCCGGCAACAAGGTAAGTGAGGATAATGATAAGTAAGGGAGAGGGAGTAAGATTAGTTAGAAGGGGCAGAGGGGGGGTATAGTGAGAAAGGGCAAGGGGGGATAGTGAGAAGGGCAGAGGGGGGGGGGCGGATAGGGAGAGGGACAGGGGGGATGTGGGAGGGGCGGGGGGTGTGAGAAGGGCAGAGGGGGGATAGTGAGAAGGGCAGAGGGGGGGGATAGTGAGAAGGGGGCACCAGAGGAGTTGTCCGTACAGGCGCCAGAAGACTTAAGGCCAGAAGCTCTGGCTGTAGACATTTTAGATACATCCAAGATATTAAAATTATTTTTGAGATCATTTGGAGTTTTTTCCCAACAATTTAGAAAAATACGCAAACACAATAATTTGAGTCATGGAATTGCATGTCGCACAACTGTCCCTCCTTGCCAGGAATAGTCCCACTTTTGTCATTCTATCCTGCTGTTCCACAGAGCTCTACTTCTGTCTTTCTTTTCACGACAGAGGTAACGTTTGGTAGGACAGAGGTAGAGTTTGGCAGCACAGTGGGATTTGGCACGGCAGTCTTGTGGTCCAGATTTCATTCTTCGATTACTGTGAGACCAGAGAATGCATGCTGCGCATGCGCAGAATTGTGCTCATGCCTAGTGGCGTTGCCAGTTGGAGTGACATTCTACCTCCCAAGTTCAGCCCCTCAGCGTCCTGATTCACCGGGGGTAGAAGTTGGGAGGTATGTTACGGTGATCACGACAACATTACAAAAGATTTTGAGAGATGATAGTTTGTAAGGTTCAGTATGTGATGCTTGGAAAACACTTCAATGCATTTATTGTGCATACACAAAACTGAGCTTTATTGCCATTCTAGATCAAATGAATACCGGTTTAATGCACAAATTACATATAAAAAAAGAGTTGCATATTAGTGAATCTGTGATTATGATCTTGTTAAAATGATGGTTAAAAAACTCCACAAACTATTGGTTATACAAAAAAATTTATTTTCCTTGCAAAAACAATTTTTTTTTTCATAGTATTTTT
>VKOC01000003.1:26408241-26425578 GCA_009364415.1 Spea multiplicata
CCTTTAATAAATGTTTCAAAACCTGCATGGTGCGCTATTCTATTTAATGCTACAACATCTATTGATTGAGTGAAAAAAGTACAAATGTCTTGAAGGGAGATTTAAGACTAAATACCTAGTTACATTTTCTCTGGATTCTTTTTACCTTTTTTAAATGGATGCTATGAATTTTAAGAGATCAAGTTATCAGTGCCCTCAATCCCCAATCATGTTAACATACACTTCATAAACCAGTTAGACAAGCAGACAACATGGAAAGTCGAAAGGTTAAGTACATATGATTGACCTCAAAGAAACTGTGTTCTACAGATCATTAAATGCGTTGTGCTCTCTTGCTTCTGTCGGTCATACTGAAAAGTGTCCTGGGAAACATTATTTAATGCTTAGATCTTCTACCTACATTTCTGTGACATAAAATCAATACAATCTTCTTATCTTCAATGTACAGATCATTGTATGCTATTAACCACTTTCAAGATGCCAGAAGGGAAAATTACTCAATAAATGTATTTAAAAAAAATACACAACAGAGAAATCTCTCTACACAAAATAAAAAAAGAAAAGAGAATCTTAAAAATCAGCTTTAGTTATTATTTAAGTATTTTTTGCCATATTTATTTTTTATCTATCTAATCTATCATCTCTCTCTTTCTGTTTCCATTTCAGTAGATTATCAAAATTAGGTTTTCCTCTTCCTGATTAAATAAAGTTGACTAGAGCATATCATTCATGAAGTTTTAACAATTTGGATTTCTATTAGCGCTAGTATTGTCGTGAGCTCTTTAAAAAGTTGAGAATTGGTTATATAATATTAATATCAAATTTCTAGCAAAATGTTAGTACTATAGATAAATATGATTGGTTTATTTGGAGATCATTTGAGTGCAGTTTTTTGTGATGTGTCCATATGTCGAAACAAGTGCAGGTGTAATGCCTATTGGCTCTTATACTTCAAATTTTAGATTACACAAAAGTATCAAACACCTGTGCTGCACAACACATCTGTTTTTTTTTTGTAATGTCTAGATTTTTTCTTTCGTCGGCAGCTGGCAACTAGGTGAATTTTTTGATTAATTGTGTGCACCTTTTCCAGTGGTTGTTTTGTGATGATGTTGACGCAATGTTAAAGCATTGTCAATGAACATAGACTTGTGTGCTCCACACTTCATTGAGCCCATATGGATGAGAACATCTGGGAAAAGATTGGTTTAAATCCTCAGGCCTGTATATGTGTTGCCAAGCGCGATTTTAGCTTGCTGACCCTTGTATAATTCATAACAACAGTGGGAAGTTTAGTGCTTTCCTTCCCAGTATGTGATGGATGATGTTACTTAAAAACTAATTGTCCTGTTAAGACACGCGTAGCTCTGCACATCAGACACATGTAAACAAAACTGTGATCAATAAATGCAGAATTAATGTTCATATGCAGTTTAAAGAGATATCAAAAATTTACATATTAGCCATCCTTTCCATTAGGTCTACTTCCATGGATATATAGTGTGATTTAATTAGGTTTACCTAGCAATAGGAGTACAAAAAAAGTCTCTTTCTTTCTTATTATAAAAGAAAGCATATTAATATGCATTCTTCAATATGTTAAAACATTAAAATCACTTAGCTACTAAAGTGCATATGATGGCTGACGTATCCCTTTAACCCAAATAAATGCCTAACTTTAGTTCACCTTGGGATACTTGCTGGACAATTCAGAGCAGCATTTGATAAGCATGTACCACTGCCATCAGTTATTCATATAAATATCTGTGTGTAGAAATATGGTACACATTTGTGTGTTTGTTTTGCCATCCCATTATGTAAATGCAGCCATAAATAAGATCAATGGCGGTGCATAGCGGGCTGCTACAGTGGATGTTTTTGGATATAGGCTCTTGCATAGTGTGATTATATGGGAGATATGATGCATTTTTAGCTCTCAGTGACAGATAATGTGGCTTTTGTTACTAAATCAGATTAGATTTTTTTAAAGAGAAAATTAGACTTACTTTGTCTTTTATGCTGCTTAACAAAGCCTGTGCTTTATAATTAAAGTGTGTATGTAATAGTGTAATTGTAGCAGCTCAATGCGGGCCACATCATAATTAACACATAAAGGGTTGGTGTGAAGCCAGTACCCTGTTCTTTCTGATTTATTATCATAACAAGACTAAACAAAGGTTCCCCAGGGAAGCCAGTAAGTAATTGTGCACATGGGAGAGTGAGCTATATCAATTGGTACGACTCTAGCTGTCACCTTTTGCAACCTGTGTATGTCATAAAAGCCAACATAATATCCTGTAAGCTAAAGCTATCTCTTAGTAAGCAGTTATGGAACAGACCAGCTTGTGCTGTATAATAAATGTTAAATAAGCTATCATTACTTGAGTGTCATGGTTGTAGCTTATGTAAAAGTTTTATCGTCATGCACTAGTAATGAGAGAATTCTACAGAAAATAAAAACTAGTATAAATTATATCAGTGACCCACTTTAATTTTTATTTAAGTCCACAAAACATTTGGGGAACTATGTTTTAATCAGTTTTAATCAGAAACTTTGAATAATGTCTATTAATTTGCTTTTGGACTGAGTAATTTGGGGAGGCAGATTCATAAATTCAACCAGTTTTAGAAAAAATATTGTACTCACCCTATGCTATTTTTAAAACACTCGTAGGTTTCTAGAATGTATTATCTAAGCAGATCATATTGGTCCTATACACAGGTGCAAATTTGCAGCATGTAATTTATTTACTGCGCCATGACTCTTCAATCCACGCAAGATGCAGCTATAGGCTTTGTATGACCAAGCAGGACTGGAGGAGCTGAAGTTTTCCCATGGGCTATGTACCTCTGTGTTGTTGACAAAACAAGACACCAATTTGATTTTTTTTTTATTATAGACATGACCTGTGTTGCTAGTATCCTTCAAATATACTTGACAAATGATCTTGCCTTAGTCAAACATCAGGAAACTAAATACAAGGCTGAAATGATATATGTTTAAGATTATATTTAATATACATGGCCACCTCAGTCCCTCACACTGGATAAACTGTTGTTTCTTTATAATGAAAAGCCAAGAGAGGCAGTTCAAAACACAACTCTACCGCAGACTCTTCTGCCAACTATTTGGTTCTTGATAGAGAGTTTCCATATGACTCTAAGCTTTCCATACATGTTTGCCTATCTGACCTTACATATGTAGTTGTGACAAAAAAGAACTGGTTGCCTCGGGCAGTTGGTGGGGACTAATGCCTGCTGTAGCTTGTGTCTGCCTTTTCAAAATACCCTCCTTTTAAATATTGCATAGGCTAAGTTGGTTCTTGGTTATTCTGGAAAACACAGGTGCATCAAGTCAAAATAGGCAAGTTCCATCAGCAACTAACATAAAGCAAATATGTTTAATATATTAGAGAATGAGTGATTTGTTGGTGTTGACTTAAAATAGCCGTACTGGAGCTCTCTTTATTTCACCATTAAAAATAGTCCGCACAGTAATTTTAAATATGTTTCCAAACTTTGGTATTACATTCTTCACAAAGAATCCGAAATATGATAAGTAATAATCATGGTGCACTCGGATGTTGTTTTGTGTGACTCACAGGTGACTTGAACTTGCAGATATATAAATATTTATCAGTATTTCAAAGTATGTAGTGCCTGGCAAAAATATGTAAAACAGATGCAAAAATGTAAACCGTTATAAAACGAACTGCTGAAAAAACAGAATTTTATGGCATAATGTTTTTTCTTGGTAAATCAGATTTTTTTTGTCCTACATTTGTAGCCAAGGGACTATGATAAATAACCTCCCAAGCGTGCATGACTTGTACCGCTCTAGAGTCTGTCTTTGTTATATGTAGGTGTAGATGCTTAGGGGCAAGTAGCATTTCAGAAAAAAATGCACAGCTTTGACAAAACCTTTTTTTTTAACCTTGTCGCTTTCCTTCTGTTATGCTGTTTGATCAGTGACTTTCACACACCCAGAGTTAGTAGCAGGAAAATGTAGATGGAATAGAAGAAAACATTGAAGTATAAATACATACGTATTAAACTACTCAATAAATATTATATTTAATGCAGTTTTGGTATTGACTAAAAAGAACACATTATGAACAGCACATTATTGCACCATATTACATTTTATTTGTAGCAGATTCCATTGTGCTATTACAGTTAGGGAGAGTGAAATTAACAATAGCATCATAATTGACATTATGCAAAGTTGACATTACATTAACACATATCAAGACATATTGCTACAGAATAAAAAGTGGTACAGAATGAAATGAGGGCCATACTCTTGCAAACATACAATCTATCCGATTCTAGTCCACACTCTATTTTCCGCAGAAGTTGTCTTATTATTAGTACCTGAATAAAATAATTCCAAAAAAAGCCAAGGTATTCTTGATATTACAGATCTTTTTCTTAGAAAATTCTGAATAGGAACTATGGTCAAATGCTAATCTAATAACTATAACCTAATTGTTTGCTGTTCTTAGAATAAACTATATTACTATAATTAATATGTAGAAATTCAACAGCTGTCTAGATGCGCTAAACCATTGACCTAATAAGGATTTTTCTGTAAACTCTTTTAAAGTATTTTTTAATTTAAAATGTGTTTCTATATTAAATGCATTTTATTCATAATAGCTGAAAAATGAATTATTTTGTAATATGTTGCAAAATATATTTGCATACGAAACGTACTGGTTTAAAATGATCTGAAAAAATAAAACAGAAAGATGTAATCCAAATTCAGCAACACTAGGGCAACTATAATAAATGGATGCATTTTTTTATTTGGCGCACTGAAATCTGGTAGATACTAATTCATCTTTAGTGGTGTAATTGATTTTAATGAAGTTTTCTTTATGTACATAAATGCCTGTAGTCAAACAGAGATCAGGGAACATCTGTACCTCAATTAAGAATATTCTATTCTTGTAGTATATGAAGTTATAGGTAAAGGATATACATCCTTCTGACCCTGATACTGCAACCTTTAACATCATAGGTTTGATCCCATTCTGCCCTTAGTCCTGTAATCTATGCAGAATTAATCAACATATATTTTACAGTTGATGTGTGGCAAAATCAATGTCTAATTTATGTAATTACTCAATTAAGCTATAATTCTAGCATATGCTTAAGATGCCCAGAAGGCATTTAGTATCCCAGGTACTTGTTTTGATGTCATGAAATGCAGCTAATTAATTTTGCATGCATATTAATTTAGTATCTATTTTGTAGCTCCCTTTGTGAAAGAAGATTTAATATTTATCTTTCTAACCTTTTGGGGAGATTTCCGGTGTTATTGTTCAAATAAAAGTGACTTTTCAAACAGTATTTAACATGTTCTCCCCATAAAAAGATATTTGCATATAGCTATAATTAATCCACATACCCAATAATATATTACATTCACTTATTGCGGCTAAATGAACTGATTTTGCAATTTGATTTTTTTTCCAAATGAATAATTAATATTGAACATTTTCATGGCGAATCTGTGTGTGTTTTTAAGAAAACAATATCCCTGGGATATTTAGTGAAATATTTTACCTATTAACAATGGAAAGCTAAAACATGTATTTAGTAATCATGACTAATTTGCATTTAGCTGTTTCCATTTACCAACAAATATGCTGAGATTCCTCTGTTTTGCCTGCAGTTTCACTAACGTCTAAGAAGTTTATAGTGCTAACAGTAATGAGCTGATGGAGAAAGACTAAAGGATCTCAAGGTGTACAGCACTGAGGAATAAAAAAAAAGATGTGATTACGGTATGAACATTTAAATCCATAAAAGGAATGAAGTATGTTTCAAAGAAAACAAAATGGCAGGACAGAAGACTATAGTCAAAAACTAGAAAACTATATAAAATTTGGTCACCCAAGTTTTTCCTATGGGAAGGAAATGATTGGCTTATCTGCATGAACTGCTGATGGTTACAAAATGGCAGCAGAAATTATTTGTAGATCCTAAATCTTTAGGAAATGAAATGTGTTAATTTCATCAACGTTAGTATTTTGGTAAAAGGTTATCATTACATTTTACATTGAATACATTTTTTGGACAGTATGTACCAATTGTAATGTTTACATTAAAGTTTAATCTACGGTGAGCTATAGTGGGGTCACTCCCGACTGATGCATCTGATTCTTGAGACATGCTGGCAGCAGACAGCGGTTTGTAAGCATGAATGTTGTTTCTTGTGCATCATTCCAACACCTGGCTTAAAGATGTTGCTTTGAATTGGTCCATTGATAAGCATCAGACGCCAGCATGAATGGGACGCTGATGACATCACAGATATTGATTGCAGAAGGCAGCCAATAGATTTAGGTCTTGAAAGCAGTTAACCTATGAGCAAAACAAAGAGAATACAAAACTAAAAACTTTAAGATAAGCCATTTAAAACATTGGGAAATAATTATGGTGGGGAAGATTTCAGTAGATTTGTCTCAGTGTAAAACTTGGAAATTAATTCAATTTGTGTGCTCAAATGAATATAACTAAGTGGAGTTGATAATGGTAATACAATTTATATTGTAGACAAATTAATAAGCTTTTTAATTGATAAAAAAATCCAAGGGCAGCATAAGTAAGCTAATAACAGAGGTAGATCAGTGCACAGCAAAATATGCACTAATCCTGCATGTTGGTAAAAGCCCCTCTAATTCTGCTTTGCAATAAAAGGGCTTGAGCACCATAATGAGATTCTTCTGTCTGCTAATTAATTGACACCCTTCTGAATATTCATATGTACTGCTGCCAATGGGTCCCTAATTGCTCAGTGGAATGAATCTCAGAGGAAAGTAAATTGCCCTGGACTTAATTAAAATAATGTATTCCACATATAACATGCTTAAGATGATGTTTGCAGCCTCAAGAACGGGTTCCTGGTTTGCTTTAAGGGAATGAATAGGCGCTCACATGCAGAAAGGAGCGAGAGAACTGAACATAAATGTTTGTTCATTTTAACACCATAGCTGCCATTTGGACATGGTTATTAAGCAAAAGTAGGCAACACTGAGCAATCTAGGTATGGCAATACTTAGGGTTTCTAAATAGCTAGGCAAATTATGTCTGAAGTCTCCCCTTCCTGCATGCACATGCTTGCCAACATAAGAATTACATTACATTTATTACATTACGTTTATTTATAAAGTGACGACCGATTCCGCAGTGCTGATTGAACCCAATAGTGGTGCCACCAAACAGCTACGTACCCTAAGCGACCTCCGAGTTTAACTCTAAGATAAAAATACTTATTGTACTTTCCTTACTACTAAGTGTTCATGTTTGTGAAACTGAATTAGCAGGTGTATGTTATTTTTTCCATTAGTATATTCTGTGATAACAGCATATGACAATAATTGAAAATACTTTATTGATATAAGCAGTAAGTGTAAGGCACACACATCGAAGAATAATTTTTAGGAAAAACATATTTTTTCACTGCAAGACGGCGTTAAGCTTTTCTGTCTGCTGAAAATGTATCCCGTCCGTTTCCACAGGTCTCTGCTGTATTTCCAAATACCACTTCTCCAGTATTTAGGATGGAATGCTTCTCCAGAATCTAAAGGAGAGATCTGATTTAAAAAGTTTTACAGCCTTGCTTGGTCATTCACTTACCTTTACATAAGTTTTTTCTCTCAACTTTTTTTCATTGTTCTTAGAATTGCTTAACTTAAAGTGTAAGCTTTACAAAGAGTAATCCTATAAGGATCAGTCGCAAGATTGTAAAGATGTATTTGTACTGTCATCTTAATGACATTAGGGAAGGATCGGCATGGGTACAGAGGGTGGTCTGATTTGATGAATTAAGTTCACTACCTGAAGCAATTTTTGTGTATTTACTTTTTCTTCAACTTGTAGTCACCAGAGTGTCAAGTGTAACACAGTGGTGTAAGAAAAAATGATGGGCCTCTGCCAGCCTTATGGCAGGGCCCCACAAACTCCTCCTACAGACACACAGTAACACACATACACACATATGGTAAAACACTTACATAATACTAACATACACAGTGATGTACTTGAATAGACACAAACAATAACATCCTAACCGACCTACATTCACACTGACGCACACATACATACAGTAACCTACACAGTAATATACTCACAAATACACACAGTAACATACTTACACATACAAACTGACACACAGTAACATATTTTGTTACACACAATAACATACTAACATACATATACACACAGTAACATACTTACACCTATGCTATCATACATATTTACACACACACACTAACATACTGACACACAGTGACTTATTTACACACACTAACATACTTAAACACATATACACACTCATTGGTGAGAACTCTTCTGCTCCTTCATGGTTCTCACACACTGCCTAAGTCTGAGTGCCAGACAATCGTGAGACAAACCCCCATATCCATTTTGATCTTCAGCAAGAACGCCCACTAATATTAGCGGCAATAACCACTGACGTCTGCGGGACTGCCCTTGATATCAGCAGGTGCCACCTACTAACGTCAGCAGGTAGTCCTGGCCTCATCCTGCAAGGGGGCTCCGGGTAGCAGGAGCCTAAAAGTTCCCAGGTATGACTATATCCTGGCACTCATACTCTTCAGTATGCACAGTCCAGGGTGAAGAGAGGTTTGGCCGAGCTGCATTGGCATTGGGGCTCCAAGCAATGCGGAGGCCTCCGTTACGCTACTGTTGTAATGAGGACAGGATTGGATGTCTGGTATGAGTGTTTTTTGCGTGCTGGAAGTATTTTTGTCTCCAATAGGTTTTCCAAACATATCATATAAGGATACCATATATCCAGATGACAAAAATGAAAAAAAAAGTTAATACCGTAGTGTTGAAGAGGTGCCACCTAGTGGAGAAAGTACACTTGCCTCTGTCTACTTTAGCCTTTTTTATATATACAGATATTGCTGTCATTCATATTCCTAAATTTTCCGTTGTATTAATGACCCTTTATAGTAATTACCCTATTTGCTCGATTATAAGACAAGGTTTTTTTCAGAGCAAATACTCTCAAATTGAGGTCTGACTACAAGACTAAGATCCAGATACCACGCAGCACTGCAGGGGACCCGGATCCTCCTCTCTGACAGCAGGTGGACATCTGTGCGATGCGCGCAGAAAACCTCCACTGCTGCCGGCACTTTCTCTGGGGCTCCTATGACGGAGCACCGGCACCACATAACCTTCCGATGCTCATTCATAGAAGCCCTGGCGGAAGTGCAGCAGCAGCATCAGAGGTTGTCTGAGCGCATAGCGCAGACCTCCACCGGCTGCCCCATAGACACCAAGGAATCTGAAGCACATGGGACAAGTCTAGTGAAGCACTGGTAAGTCGGGGGAGGGTAAGAGTGGCATATGGGCGGGTATAAGGGCTTTCTGGAGGCAAAGTGGCATATAGGTGGTAAAAGGAATATCAGGGAGGCAGAGTGCCATATAGGGGTGGATAAGGCATATCTGGGAGGCAGAGTGGCATATAGGGTATATAAGGCATATCTGGGGGTCAGAGTGGCAAATAGTTTTATTAAATATGAAAAAATAGTTTACATGTGAATTAATATTTACAAGTAAAATGGTTTTTCCTATAGGATAGTCTTATATTCAGGCTTTTTCTTTTTTTAATAGTAATAATTAATATTAAAATTTTGGGGGGTCATCTTATAATCGAGCAAATATGGTACTTATTTCTCCTTGTACCAAAAAAATTGTATTCAACGCTTTCAAAAGTCATCTTTTTTCCATACTCCTCATCTGTGTACAATGCTGCTGAGTCTTCAATAAGTATCAATATATAAACTAACTCAGAATTTCTGTTCTGCTTTCATGGAGCACCGGTGCATTTCAAATTGGTGTACACTTTGCAAAATGTATGTATAAATATATATTTATATCATTTTGTTTTGTACATGACTAGGGATCCTCTTTGGCTCCTTCTGTGTCTCATGAATATTTTAGAGGTTAGCCCTCATGATATTACTGTGTTATTTATTTTTCTTTCTTAAGATCAAGTCTCTTCCCCCTTCATTTCACTGATCCCTCTCTCTCTGCATTTCACATAGTGATCATGAAAGAGGAGTTGAGTCCTACTTTCCTGATCACACTATTTATTCACTAATGGGGCAGTTGGTATTAGAGTTTTCATGAGACTGAGAGTTGTGTTTACTCCCTCTATTCACTATTTATTATTTAGGACCTAGCAAATGGATCCAGCAAGAAGGGCTGAGCTGGCCCTGTATAATGCATAGCTCAATGTGTGAGTGCAAAACCTTCATTGATTTAACTATTCATTATACAAAGTCAGACAAACTCTCCCTGCAGCAGAAGCTCACTGGGTTTGACCCTTCCTTATGTAAAGTGAAGACAGGGAGCTGAAACACAACGTTCCTGCAAATTAACCTGTTAATGTATGTCATCTTTAGCAGGAGGGTCATAGGAGACCCTAACAGGGCCTGTACAGGATCTCTACAACACTGAAAACAGGAAGATAATACAAGAACTTCTGTTTAGGCATTCAAATAAATGGAAGGGCTGGCTCTTTCAAGCAAAAGGCAGATGAGGCTATTATTAGACAATCTCCTCCTTACGATCCTTGGTGCTTTAGCACTGACTTTAATTCACGGCATAACAGGTGTGGTACAGATAACTGCATTGTTGTAAACATGTTGTAGCACTACAGTTTCGTGCTCACACAGGTATTAGTATTTATTTTACTTTGGACGATTACAATGCAATCCTCACTAAGGGTAAGTCAGCAACAAAGGCATATTTGCCAAAAATATGACTGTGTTTTAGCCAGGTGTGATGTCAGATATACAAAAAAATAATAATTTTACCTCAAGACATGACAGTTACGCTTTACTTAAAAATTTCAAAATTAATTTGAAATTCCATAAAATTAGCAAAGAAGGTATTATTGGGAAAGAAATCTTAGGTGTAACCAAACCTTTTTTATATTGTGTATAAAAAATGATGTAACAGGGAATTGTTACTATAATTAATTTTATTCTGGAGCTGATAAGAGTTTCCTCAGAAGGCAACTTCATTACCACAGGTTACAAACTATGAAGAGTTTATTTGAAGATTTAAAAATGCATATTTATTATACACATGTAGGCATTAACAATGTAAATTGCACCGCTAGCATTTGCTGGTTGTTTATTCATTAGATCTTTAGAAAATCTACATTGCCTCCAGATAGAGGGATAATAATATAAAATAGACAAGTACATACATATTCAGCTCGGCAGGGGTTCTACTTCCTAACTAGGTGTCACAACAAGTTGTAGAGAACAGCGTAGAGAGCAAGCTAGGTCCATGGTCTAGATCTTGGTGACCATTACTTTGTGTACAGGATTTTGTACAAATAGTCTGAGATGCCTTTAAGGGACATTTTAACAAAAAGCTTAATTACCTTTAAAATATAAGTAATCATTTGTGTACTACTCTGTTTGGTGTACAAGATTGCAAGTTTGGTGTACAAGATTTATTAAGGTTTTTTAAAGATTTTTTAAGGGGTAGACCCTAAAACAAGCTTTTGAGACAATATTTCTTAAAGAGATTTGCATAAAAATGTTTGGGATTCAGCCTTTCTATGCAACTCCTTCCTTTGTGCCCCTTCTACATTTCTAGGAGAACAAACTGATGTATCACAGTGTTCTAGACGTTACAATAATATGTATAGAAATGCCACGAAAATTATGTTTATAAATTAAAATGTGTTAATAAAATACATGATTTTCCTAATGTTATTAATATCTTACTTTGTTATATTAATATATAGTAACAGGTCACAAAAAATCACAAAGCCCTGACCCCTAGCCATGCATATAACCACATATTGTAAAGCAAACACTTTTTTAAATGTTGGATATATCCTTCTTCAGTAGGTGTGTATAAAACAATAATATTAATTATAATCGAGGTTACTTACCTCGTAACTGGCAGCCGGATTCTCCTCCACACAAATAATTATCTCAAAATCTGGATGTTGCCTACTTGCAGGTAGTCTGAGGTGAGGAAGTTCTCATATGAAATGCAGACTAATTTATTTAATCCGTAAACTGGACAAAATTAAAGGGAGAGGCAGGAAATTTTAGCTGCGGGGCAATTGATGTACAGTCGTGTGAAAAAGAAAGTACAACATCTTTGAATTCTATGGTTGTACATATTAGGTCATAAAAACAATCATCTGTTCCTCAGCGGATTTAAAAATAGATAAATACAACCTCAGATGAACAACAACATATCATGATGGTCTGGTGTGTGTTAACACAATGCCAAAGAGGAAAGACATCAGCAATGAACTTAGAGAAGCAATTGTTGCTGCACATTAATCTAGGAAGGATTATAGTGCCAGTTCCAAATGATGTATGAAACAGTTTTTGACATTTCTACACTGCTAGATCTGCCCAGTTCACTATAAATGCTATTATTGTGAACCACAAGTGTATAAAAGTAAGAACAGCTCATTCATGAAGTAGTCGACCAGTGCAGGACTTTGAAGTGCTGAAGGGCATAGTGTGTATCCTCTGTAGTATTGTTTGCTACAGGGTTCCAAAATGCCTCTAGAAGCAACACCACCACAACAGGCATTGTGGCTCAAGAGCATCATGAAATGGGTTTCCATGGGATGAGCATCTGCAGACAAGCTAAAGATCACTATGCACAATGCCAAGCGTTAGCTGGAGCAGTTTAAGACATGCTGCCTCTGGTCTTTGGAGCAGTGGAATCATATTCTTTGGAGTGACGAATCACGTTTCACTGGAATTCTGATAGATAAATATTGGTTTGGTGGATGGTAAGAGAACACTACCTACTGGAATGCATTGTAAACTGTAACTGTAAACTGTTTGGTGGATGAAGAATTATGGTTTGGGTCTGTTTTTAAGGTTTGTGCTTTGCCCCTTAGTTCCAGTGAAGGGTAATGTTAATGCTACAGCATACAAAGACATTTTAAACAATAGTATGCTTCCAACTTTGTGGCACCAGTTTGGGGAAGGTCCTTTTCTATTCCAGCATGACTGTGTCCCTGTGCAACAAGCAAGGTACATAAAGACATGGTTTGATGAGTCTGGTGTGGAGGAACCTGAGTGGCCTACATAGAGAAATGACCTTAACCCCACCGAACACGCTTGGGATGATTTGGAAATAAAATTGTGAGCCAAATGCAGATAAAAATATGGGGTTTAAAATCACACACAATAACAAACTGGTACAACCAGTACTACCATGATCATATAATTTTTCCCATTAATGAGTAACTAACTCCTAAGACAACAAAGGTAGGCAACTGGGATGAGGTAAGGTGGTATTGGTGTGACAGAGGGGACAGGTGGGGAGGATATATTGCTCCCCCAAGAACAATATCCTGCAGACATTTTGTAAACAGAATTGTCATTTAGGTTTTCATAGGTTATTTTGGCATGAAAACATCATTTAAAGAATACTTACCCACTCAAAAGTCCATTTTCAAAACTTGCCATTTCTATTCCATGATCATGAAAGTTTTCACTGTCTGGAAAAGTCTGAGCCACAATCTTCTCTTTAGGCAAGTGATTAAATCCTGCCTATCTGTGTGATATCTTTCAGAGGAATAACACAAAGGATGGAATGGCTGCAGGGGAAATCCTTTCTAAAGTCAGATCTAAAGAACATACTCTCAGAATTAAATATTAAAGAAGTTAAATATATCCTTCTGCTCCAGCTCTGAGGTTTGATAAGACTTTCAACAGGATTAATGTAACATTGTGTTGAGCGGATGTCAACATTCTGTGTGCAAGGAGAATATGTCTGCAGATGTGCACACATGCAGGTACGTAGTTATACTGCACTCTGCAATTGGTTGACACTTTTGAATATAGCATTAGTTTGTGAAGTTTGCATATATATATATCACTTGTCACTCATAAATAGAAAAAAAGGAATATGACCTGCAACTGAATACAACACTTATTAGTATATACAATAGACGACAAAACACAATAATTCACCGTCCTCTACCACACATTCTTAATAGGTATATTTTTTGTTTTAAGTGACAATTATCAAGACCAAAACTTTCATCATCAATGAAAATGTACATTTTTGTATTAATTAGTGATTTAATTACCATATCTTTTTGATCTGAGAAACAGACACAGCAAACACTGTAGCAATTGAAAGACTACATATGGCGGTCTCATATTTTAGGCCCTAATTTTATATGACACACTCTATAAGTACCATTTTAATGCAGATTTCCTCTGTCAGAAATCTCAAACACCACTTGTCTTGCTTTCCGAAAAATTGTTTAAAATGTGTTACATTTCTGGCAAAGTGTGAAATCACTCACTTATATATTTATATATTTACAAAATGCTGTACCCCCTTAAATTAATTTATTGTAGGAGAAACCTTTGTAAAATGTTATTATTATTACATAGTCACATAGGCTGAAAAAAGGCATGCGTCCATCTAATTCAGCCTTTCCCATATCTGCATATTTTGCACAAACTAGGGAAAAATTCCATCTTGACCCTTGGGTCAAGAAGCTGTTTCCCCATAATTAAAAAATTATATCCCTGAATATTATGTTTTTCCAAGTATCCATCCAGTTTCTGTTTAAACGTCTGTGCAGACTCAGATAAAACTACCTCTGCAGGCAGAGAATTCCACATCCTTATTGTCCTTACTGTAAAAACCCCTTTCTTCTGCCTTAGACTAAATCTCCTTTCTTCCAGTCTGAAAGCATGACCACGTGTCCTATGCATAGTCCTGTTTATGAATAGATATTTTATTAATAGATGTATGATTATTAATACTATCATATTTTGCAGTGGTGTAAATAACCTAAAATTGGAAAAAAATATAATAAAGGCATAACAAACTGAGGTATGTATAAATACTGCATTAATTAAATTACTACAAATGTAGTTTATGTCTATATATATATATATATATTATATATATATATACCAACAGAAAAATACCATTATGAAAGATGAGCTAAATATAATGGTGCCCTTTTTCTTGTTTTCTTTTTTGGCAGAAACAATTTTATTAAAAAGAGTGCTTTTGGTGACCACATTTTGTACAATCTATACCATGTTACTCTTCCCTTTCTAAAAAATGTGCTAAAAATTGTAGTTGGGCACGTTTATATTCATTTACCAAATTTATTAACCTTATACACAAAAAAGAAAAAATAATCTAAGAATTAATGTAAATGCATGCTTTTTCTAAAACCCTCTGCAGTGTATAAATAAATACAAATACACACATCACAGTACAACAGTACATAGACACCTGCTTAGTAAAGTAATTACACTTATAAAACTAGGTTTCTTTTTGTTAATTCCAAGAAATGTACAATATTTTATAGATATATATTTTTTTAATTATCCCAAACTAAACCATCATTTTACACATGAAAAAAAAAGTCTATATTGTTTCTTAAAGTCTTTCATGTCTACATATTTTGCAAGTGACCTCTTTCCTGTAGAAAGTGCTTGGTTTTTACTGAATGTGAGGATCATTCATTGGAAAAGGATCAATGCTGCTTTTAGACATCAGGAATTAGCCATCCTTTGGTTGACTGGAGGTTAGTTATAATCACATGACCTCCTTTTGGCGGCTTTGTGGGTGGCAAGACTGTGGTGCACTGAGGAGAGAAAAATAAAGAAGGCAAGTTGAAAGAAGTGAATGGAGTTCTATTAACCTTTTGAAGAACCAATAATAAACTGTTGGTATTCTTAAACCATGTATATGATTAGCAGAATACATAGGACAAAACAAGCAATCTAAAAGACTAACAAAATACAATTCTGAGGTTGTTTAATTTTCAGTTACTTCAAAGATTATGCAAAATATCTGAAAAATCTTAATAAAATAAAAAAAAAATGGCACGATTTTTAATGATTTTTTTAAAAAATACAATTTAAATAAATAAAAATATGTTTATAATAAACAATACTAAAATATGAATGCAAAACATTATGATGGCCACAACTATATTTTAAATCTTAGGAATTTTTTTTTTCGGAAATAAAAAAAAAATAAAGTGCGTTCGGATTGTCTTGGGAGATTTCTTCAAATGTTTAACTAGAGTAAAAAGTAACGCAGCCTCATATTAAATCAAACACAATAGCCTGTTCTGGGTGGCACCGCATAGAAGTTGATTCCGTTTTGACAATGTTGTTTAGCTATCATTTGCTATTTTAAATGAATTGCAGCAATCCTCTTTTTTTTTTTTTTTTTTTTTTTTTTTTTTTTACTACATTTGTTTTCTATTATGGAGAAGTGCAGCAGTTGAGGGCAGACATGTGAAAGTGGCTGTTTGGTTCTCTTTTTCATCCACCTGACCCTGTCTTTGTCTGATGTCACCCTGGGAATGTCACGCCTCACTACTTCACTTTGAGATGCTCTAGAAAGTGGCTTTGTCATTCCCCTCCTTTTTTTAAGACACACACGAAATTGTTCTCATTCCCCCTGCTGTAAAAGATACTTCAAATTGGGGCTCAGTTCACAAGTGCAATGCAATTTGGCTAAGCTCGGCCTTTGTTCTGCTTGTACAAATGACCAAACAGTGCACATATTATACAGTTGATCTACTGCTGCCTTCACATTGGCGTTAGGGGCTGGGAGAAAGCTAATCCCCTCAGTACCAAGGTGGTATTTTCTGTGTCTGTAATATTTCCAACTGCAAAAAAATGTGGAAATTCGCATTTAATGGTTTTCAAAAAGGATCAGCGTCCCACTGCTCCTGATCCTACATCAGTTTTCTACCAATATCTAAAGCTCATGATTATTTGATTTTATTGTCTATAATATACGTAAACCGTGTGCTATCCGTAACTCTGTAAAGATATGTAAGAATTATTAAATATATATATAGAATATAAATTAATGGAGGCCAATCATTCATCTTGAAACATATTATTTTACAATTTATTTTTTTTTAGAAATGATTTATTAGAAAATTAAAAAATAGCTATTCTGACCCTATAAAAATTGAAAGCGAACATATTACATGCTTGTAGTGGTATTTAAAAACACTATAATGTCGAGTAATGTGGGTTTCCAGCAATGGCCTCGTATTTGATATAATAGAAACTCTCGAACCCACAGTGTCATATTCTTATAATGATTATTTTGAACTAATGTCCAGTACTTGTATTTATGCTTTCATAATGTATGAAAGATCAATATATTGTGAAATATTATTTTCAAAGCAAAGCAGCATCACTTGCCAGTTTGGTGCATAAAAAATACTACAAAAAATAAATTTTATTTTTGCAAGGAAAATACATTTTTTTGTCTAACCAATAG
>VKOC01000003.1:26428334-26444167 GCA_009364415.1 Spea multiplicata
AATGAAAAATACCAACAAACCCCAAGACCAACAAAAAAGAAGATAATTATTTGTTCCAGCATTTTTATTTCCGAAAACCTGTAAGAAGGAAGATTTATTGATAATACCTACACGTATACAGCTTTACATTTATATGCATCTTGCATGTACTGTTACACATGCAGGTTATATAAAAAAGGGTTAAAGACAAAAGAATGTAAAATAAACTTTTCTTGTCATACATTTTCTTGTAATTATGTCCACTTAATGTATGGATAATATGCTTTCATGTACAGTATTAATACAGCTTAGATAATGAGTCTGTTCGCAAAACCCTGTTTCTTGAAGAACAAAACCATTTAGCATTAACATTTTCTAAAGATGTGCATTGTTTCTGATAAAATGATGATGTATCCTTGAATGCAGCCACCTTCCTGATTGACATTTATATGTATGGTTATGAATTTCTTTTTTTTTTTTTTAAACCAGTGTAACATTTTATAGCCGGGGAGAAAATCTTAGAAAGCTCTTGAGATAAAACAGCCACTTTAATTGTAAGGTTTTTACATTTTTTTTATGTCATGGCATAAACTGAAAATTTCAGCAAAATCTGTAAAACTACTATCATAAGAAAAAATCTTCTCAGACAGTCTACTGTTGCTGCCGGTTCATGTTTAGTATGCATGTGTGCCTAAGTTTTTTTAATTGAAATTCATTTTGGTGGAGGAGATAGGCTGGCCTTTTTAGCTTCCCATTTCCCCTTGAAAATATGAGACGTTCCTTTTCAGGAAGGGGAGACCCAGAAGATCCAGGCCTCCTTCAAAAGATATCGTGGTCCATTGACGATCTTTCAGAAGTGTTTGGCACAGGATCTCAACCCATATTTTCCAGTGAGCGCTGCACTTCAAGCTTCAAAAATAATTGCGAGTTTTCCTAAACCAGCCTCCTCTTACTTTCACTATATGTATTTGTAAATGAGTTTGTTATGTCTATCAAGCAATGTTTGTGCATCGGTAAATGGGTTTTACCTCCTCACATATGATCAGTGTTGATTGTTAGTGATGTCAGTGAGGAAGCTCTATACATATATCAGCCTGTAACAGGAATACGTTTTTATAGCAGACGTAACATCATTTCTTAGTGTCACATATGAACCACTGTAAATTATTCGACACAACTCTAAACCATAACTCCTTTGCATAAGGATATTTTATTAGATATGTAAGACATGCCACTTATTGAAACTGAGAAAAATCCCATAGCAGATAAAAGCTGTTCAGCTGCTCTAATGTTCTCTTTGTTCTACCTGATGTTAAGCTTTAAACCTTATTTGGTTCATATCCTATCCCATTCATGTTTAAATTTCCTCACTGTATTAACCATTATGACATCAAGAAGAAGGAATTCTAGACATACATAGCAAGAAGTGTAAACTTCTGATACTCAAGTTATGGATGTTTCTGCAATTAAATCCAGCACTGAAAACCAGCATGAAAATCGAGCCATAAACAACTTAGAGAAGAATACCTAAATGTTTGGCCTAAAATGTTCTCTGGACCGATTACTATTATTATTACACCGTATCCCAGCACTCCTCGTAGAAGCGCACATAACGTGGGTTAGAGACGCTGCAAACGTAGTGCCAACAAGCCACAGACCTCTGTAGTGTAAATGGCCAGTGGCAATGCCCACTGACATCAGCGGGAACGCCCCCGACATCAGCAGGACCAACATCATGGGACCACCCACTGAAGTCATGGGACCGCTCGCTGACGTCAGTGGGCAGTCCTGGCCATGTCCCGCAAGGGAATGCTCCGGGTAGCTGGAGCTCAAAAGTTCCCAGGTATCGGTATCGTCAGGCTTATTTTACCTTAAAAATCATGTGTGACCCCAGAATGACCACAGAAAATGACGCGGTGGGCATTTCATTAGACAACAGCATCTACCAATAAGTACCCCAAGCCTTGTCACAGACTTTTGTTTCAGAGCTTGAAGAAATATTGAAAAAAAGTGACCTTGGGAGTGCTGCTTTATTCATATTTTTAGAAATTGATCACATTTATCAAGCAGCTCTTCTTATAATGATACATATCTGTTCGCTTGTTCCATTTAAACAATAAAAAAGTTTTTTTATTCCTCTAGCTCTCTCTCTATTTTGTGATTACGACACAGCTGTCTAACACCTTAGTTTTCTCAAACACTCTCGAAACATTCGAGAGGCAAAAACAAAACATATAACAATTTAAGCCGCAATTATTTTCTTTTCCTTGTATTTTATTTCTTACTAATTCTGCCTTAGATTACCAGAAGGAAGATGATGAGAAATCGGTGCATTATAGTCAAGGCTTCTTCATGATTTTAAACCCAGACAGAGAATCTGTACCCTTAATTGAGACACTTCAGTGGACGGTGGGGCTCTAGAGTATAATGATTTGTAAGCAAAGGACACAGAGTGGACCAATTTAATGCTTGCTGTAGGGGTTAGTATGAAAACAGCCTTTGATGAAATCTTTTTTAGCGCAGTAACATTTAGAGATATGAAAAAAAAAACAAGTAATTGGAAGAGAAAGTGAATATTTTTTTTAAGTTAATTGGGAAAGCAGAGATAATATTGTGCAACATTTTACTCTTTAAAGAACCAGACTGTGAGCTCAAGAGATTAAAATGCGTAATGCGTATATGACCCCATTATTCTCAAGGTTTTAAGATTAAAAAATATTTTTCATTTATTTAAATGCTTTCTCAATATTAACATTGTTATATTAACAAATGTTTCCTTTTTTACATAATGAAATTCCACGGTAATCACCTAAATTAATTAATTACTAATAACGAACTTTGACTAATAGTGCCGTTGCGCATACTGTTAGCGATTTAGCATGCCCTGTGGTTAACATGTCTGTTTTAACTATAACATACATTAACCCTCAACATGCTATCTACTCTTTTAAGAGTAACAAACAGTACAGAGTGTTGTGCATTACCACAGTAATGTGATGTTCACTGAAGGCACAAAATGCATTATTTATCTTGGAAAATTGTTAGTATCTTTTCTGGTAAATAAATAACCAGTTATGCATTTTTTTTACCAAGCTACTGATTTTTTAATCATTTCTGCGTTATACTGTTATGCTAAATTAGATCTGTATTTAACCCCTTAATCACAAAGCCCGGGGCTCAAAATGCATTCTTTTCAATGGGTTTAGGGAACGCCCATTGTCCTTAAGGAGTTAAGATTTAAAAAGGGAGATTTGAAAACATGTTGCCTTCCATTAAATTTGGTTTATTGTGTATATTTTGCAGATACAAGGGTTGCTCATCTTGAAAAGTAACATTTTTTACTATTATTAGATCTGGACCATAGAGCTAATCCAGTATGAAGGGCTTCAATACTTGAGTTCCCATGTCTGACTAGTTTAGCCCGGGGAGGATAAATGGTGCCTGACCCCACTGAAAATGCATTACGTGACTTTAACATTATTGAGGTGGAAATAAATCTCTCAAATATCTATAGCTGCTTTTGTCAGACAGACATGTCAAGGAACCGTGCAGCTGAAGTAGTATTTATCAACAGAAATCAATAAACATAAGTAGTGATTTCACTTTGGGTATAATTATACATACAGCTCTTACAGGTTGCCCCATTAAATTGTTAGGGTTAGGCTCTCTCCAACTGTAGAGCCAGCATATAGCCATCATCTGTAATACCCCGGAAAGTCATGTGCTACATAGAATGAACAAAATGTTTTAATATAAAATGTGTATGGTGTTTATCCATTTCAACTCACCACCCTTATTCAGTTTCAAGAATAGCTTGAATGACCATATATAATGAATACAAGTGAGTGGGAGTTCTTGAAATTCACCTCACTGAATAAATTATGTATTATGCTGAGCCAGCTAAGCTATGTTTGCAGACAAATCTACCATGGATGACCTCTCTCATAGAGGACCTGTTTGGGTATGCATACTTCCAAAATGCCACTCGCAAACTTGTAGAAAGATGAAGCCTCTACACAGAGACTCTAGGTCAAATTTCCCAAACAATGTTGGATTCTGGCCTATTGACTAGGCCTCGGGTGGCAGGTTCAGGAGGCCAGAGAACCATGGGCAAGTTACCTATTGAGCGATCAAGCTCTCTGGGGCACCACTGCTTCATGAGCTGGCATTAGAGATCAATACAGCAGGCAAAGAGGGCAGACCGCACCAACAACGAAGGCTCCTTATTGCACGAGCAGGACTAAACAAATTCAAAAGAGGCTCAAAAATAGGATAAATGAGGGCAACGTTATTCCAAATGTGTGGCGACGATTCAACCTGCTCAGGGTTTTTTTATGAAGGCTTGTATAGTACTGATGTGGTCAATGTGACAGGCCGTGTTGGGTTGAACAGCATGTCTAATTGGTTGTCAGAAAGGTAGAGCACCGTGTTTCATTGTAGTTTTTAGCCTGAAGGTAGAGCCAGATGTGGGAGTTGAAAATTTGTCTATATTGCTGGAAATGGGGTTCTAAGTTACTTTTAATGTTCATAAGCAAACATTATCCATATGAGTTATTTTTTTATTATGTACATTAAACACATAACCATATAATATAATTATAATTGGATAGGCGTTATGATAGCCACAACAAAGCTCACAGGTGCCCTGTACGTTTATTGACACATATCACCTACTTTAATTAATTTTCCTTTTTTTTCTTCATGTCCTGCTCATTTCCTTCCTACATTCTGCCTATTTTTTTCATTCCTTTATGACATACATCCTACACCATCAGTCTCTATGCTTAGTAGCCCTTGGTATGTGATGCAGCCGTAAGCATAACTGAAGAAAATTTAAATATAACCAAATGCATGTTTCTCATAACCCTCCACTTTTTTTTTATTTAGGTATTTTGAAATTAATTAGCAACTCTCAATTAGGAAATAAATATTATACCATATTTTCACTAACCAAATCAATGCCAGCACACTGAGAAACCTGTATCAAGATGAATAATTAAATCAATACATAATAATAAAAATCTTTTATCCTTTGCTCTGATAATGAATGTTCCACATTGAAAATGAAGGCAGCTTTGTAGTGGATTGCTTGATGATAGGGCAGGCGTAATCTGATGTCAAGCCGCAAAGAACTAATAATTCTTCCTTCTGATTTAATAACTTAGTTTTAACACTGTTATATTCCATGGTTGCCCAACATTGACTTGCTTATGATATTACCTATTCATCAAGTTAAGCCAATAGAGCCTGCCTTAATCAAATGCAGGTCAATTACCCAGTCCTTTAAATTATATTTTTAATGAAAGACATACTGTGCTGTAAAAATTGAATACTGAAACCATTATGTGGGGCTATGTTCCTCAAGAGTCAAGGTACTTATCCAAGGTCTACAATGAAGATTGTTTTAGATTCAATATATCCTTGTTATGTGAGTCTAGAAGTAGAAACAATGAAGCGAGAATTAAACTTTATGGCTTCTTTAGTGCTTTTGGGGATTTTTTTTTTAAAGTAGTGATATCATATTATGTAATTTCTTGAACAGATTGTTATTTTTAAAATACACAATTGTCTGTATATTGTGCCCTAAATCAAACTTTAAAATCTAAAAACTCAAAGAAATAAATCTTTGCAACATTAACCCATCAAAAAAACGAAATACAATAAAAACTGTTATATATATATTTTACATTTAGTTAACATTTTTGTAAAGTTGGTTATTGTTTGTGACAACATTGTCTAATAATGTTATGTTAAAAATGTATTGCATTTATTAACAGGTCATAATGCTGCTATAATACCAATCTTACCTCTTTAGATGTAAAGTTTCTCATTTATTGATTTTTTTTAGTGTTAAAAGTTATGTAGAGTGATTCTGTTCTTTGTAGCCATTGCTTTTAAACTGTAGCCCAAAGACCACTAACGGTACATTGAACTGTGCCAGGTTATCCTCAGGATTATACCCTCAGGATTATGACTCAAGGTTGCATATACGATATTTAAAGAAATCATATGAGCAGAAATATATGTCAGGGAGGAAAATGACCCTTAATTCCAATTTTAAGGAATTATATCACATTTCAGTTAGCATTATATTTCTGTTTAGTGTCTGTTATCAATTCCATATAGAAAACCAAATTAGTCACTGGAGTCCAGCACAAACAATCATCACTTAAAAACACATGAATTCCCCCAATGGTATTTTATAAAGTTAGAATGGTTTTAATTACAGATAATGCAATAGACAATAGTTTTGGGACACAAGGATGTCTAAATTGACTTTGGTACTGATAGATCCCTTAGGTAATAAACATTTCCATGATAGGATTGTATAGTTACATTGTTAATAAGCCATCCGTTGATGTGTTTTTCTACAGCTTTTTCAGTTTCTATCTCAATTAAAACAACAATAATATTATAATTTTAAAATATTATTTTTGAATGGTTGTTATTACAATTACATAGTAAAATGATTATTCCATTGGATAAATCTGGTTGAAAACGCACTTGATCCTTTTGCATTTGACAGATTAGGTTAGAAATAGTAGTTTAGCGTTTTTCCTGGTTTTATACTTTGTATTGGGACACTTATAGCTGTGGGTTAACATGAAACATGGCTTCAACGTAGGATTCAATGTAACCCTCTGATCCCTTTGCGAAACATTCAACAGAAAGGGCAATACACCTCATTCACAGCAGAAGGGCCGGTGTAATAAAAGAAGATTTGTTTCTCGTTCACTGCGGACATGGTGGTGTAAGAAAATATTTGTATTCAATTAAATGCAGTCTTTTGGGAGTCCTCCCTTCTGACAGTTTTATTGAACTGTTCCTTACCACCTTATGTGGTGATGGATGTCGGAAGGCGATAATTCACTGACCTCCAACAATAAAATAATTGCTCATAGCATGTTCATAAGTGGACTGCCAATACAATATTGACAAAATGTCACAATGACTAAAGAATTACTGATTATATGCCCCAATGGTATTTTTTCACCATATCTGTGAATTGAGTACCCAAGGTGCCTTGGCTACAGTACTAGAATAAACCCGATAGCATCATCTGTAGCATCTTTGTACCTATGCAACATAAATACTAACAACTAATCAAACCAACAATAAATAAAACAGTCATTTTTATTGTTAATAATGGTATTTGCCTTAGTATTTTGGAGCAGCTATTTTAAATAGTTCCATATGGCCTTGTTTCTTACTTAATTTTATCTAGTGTTTTTGTTTTTAAAAAAAACAACTAATCTGCAAGATGCAATGTAAATATACATAGATTGCTGTGAATATTGATAGAACTTTTTTTTTAATTTCTGCATTCCACAGAAATCTGAATTCATCTGAATTTTGAGCTAAAGTAATAATATTATAAAATATACATATCTAGGACTGCTGGGACAAAGACCTTTGTCCACATCCAAGAAAACTCAAATAGTTTTAGCATGTCTACACTGATTGTGGTTATTTTAGTGAACAAAATTTGCTTTTCTTTAAAAACAAGGGAATGTCCCCAAACATTTTAAACAGCAATATATATATATAAGGTTTGAACGCTTACAGAACGTTACATGGAAATAGGAGTCAGATTGTGAAACATTTGAGATAAATCCTTACTATTAATTTGGAATGCTAATGGCAAATATTTGCTGCAAATCTGAACATAACATGGTCTTTAAATCAGGAAATCTGGTCACGCATTTTAAAAACACCAGGTATTGTTCTGGGATTTATAGGAAAAATATTTTTTTCTCCCAAATCACTGTTTGTAGTATAACAATGTTATTCTGCACATCATCTTGCGATTACTGAATGGTTTCTATCATTTGTATTGCATTTATGCTTAAGTATTTCTAAAAGCCACCTGGCACACACGCGTGGAAATGCCTGACCATGGCTGCCAGCCTCAAAGTGCCATGACCGACTATCACCAGCCCAGCCCTGCATTTATATGCTATACCCACGCTGTATAATGTAACCATGCCAAATAGTAAAAAACATATTCCTTTTGTTATTTTACTCTACTGCTTGCAGCCCATCTAAAAAATGAGTCACTGACTCTGCCTTCCATGCCCTGACTGTCTTTAAACCTTACACAAAAACCTAATTTGTCAGCATATATCCACAGGACCAAATCACCACATGCTTATTAATCTGTGCCATGGGCACTCTCTTTGATAGATCTGGTAATGTGTTTTATTTTTTTTACTCTTTCATCATTATCCTTTGATAAATATATGTATGTGCATTTATACATATATGTGAGTGTATAACTGAGTGAGAACGATATCGGTCGTACACTACTGCAAGTTTGTACAGAATGTGTAAAAATGTCTTGAGAAAATAATTAACTGTGGTTATATTCCCAGGTAACCGTCACCAGTGCTAGCAATGTAACAATCTCATAATTGAATTTTATATACATCTTCAGCCCAATATTTTTATCACATAATGCAAAGCTTCTGATCGAGTTTTCTTCAGTAAACGATACAGGTAGAGGTATTCAAGACATCCTTGTTGGAACAAAAGGCCATAGCATCAGCACAGGTTGATGAGTTAAAGGGATACATCCAGTCAATATGTACTTAGATATCTGGCCCCTTTACATGTCCTTGGCGTTCTTTTTGCAATTGCACAATCCCCGCATATACATTTGCCACCCGGCTATTTTGTGTGCATGAGCTCCAGCGCTGGCTTGGCGAACCCTATGGAAGGGGGTCTGTTCAAACCCTGTATATATAGCCTGATGTATGGGAATGGTTCCCCTTGATTTTAAAAGGTGCACTTTCTTGCTACTGATGAGTGGCATGAATTGTTGGACCACGGAAAAGAAGGGCAGCTGCAAGACAACAGCTTCTAGCTCAGGTCAGAGAATGCATATTAAATCACACTTAGTGTACTTAGATATGCATTCTCCTTTAGTGAGAACATTAAACTGTTCCTTTAAAATGAGTAATATTAAGTAAATCACAGAAGGATCATTAAAGCCTAATATGGGATACTATCGAAGGCATATACTGTACTAAATTTTGATGACGTTGGAAAGTAGCAGTTGGGAGGGAATCCCCTTTAGTTTACGTGCCTAAGAAATTGATAAATAGTAAAAAAAAAACAAAAAAAAAAACAAAAGTAGGTGGGGCTATCACTCTTCTCGTTTCCATCCAACATATAAATATTTTTTTAAACTCAGATGACATAGTGTAGGGAACTGCTAAATTACCTAAATTATTTAACATAAACTGTCACATACTATTTTTTCTATACGGTTGTTTGTTTTACACGTGTTTCAAAAAACAATATTTATAAAAACGTTTGCTAAATCTGGTGGTTTCACCTTGAACCGGTGTTATAAACCATATACAGTAATTGCTTATCAATTAACATTTCAAGCAGCCCTAAGGAATATTAGAGTTGTTTTGGTATTCTATATTGTATATTGAGTTTATATATATATTATAAACTTGCTTTTTGTTATACATATATCATTTGAATATTCTATTCAAAATTTGTAATGTAGAAGGACAAATAAATAATTACTTATTTTATTGCAAGTGCTTCTCTATTTCCCTTTGATGTGGGTCACATAGTACTAAAGATAATCATTTATTTATATTGTATGGAAGGAATTTTGAATTCAGCATCTCTTCTTCTCATTTGGTCCTAACTTCATAATTAAGCCTGCAGGGCTGTGTGGGTAACTCTTTCACTGTATACTTCTCATTAAATTAATTTTAGGGTATTGGACTCCTGTAAAGACGAAGCAAGCTGAATTACAGAGAAGAAATTCATTTCAAACATCCTTTTACATTATTTGGTTTGTGTGTGCGCATGTGAAACTAAGTAATGCAAAACTAACTTGTAAATACTTTTAATGCATTTAAATAATTTTTATAGTTTTTAACCCTTTTAGTAAAAGAGGGCCAGAAATGCATTTTCGTATGAAGCAATTGGTACTAGGTAGGATTCTTCTAAAGTTAAAAAGTTCTTACAGTAAAGGAAATAAGCATGGTAATATCACTTTATATGACCCAAGAAAATCTGCTGATGTCAGATTTAACATGAGGAACTATTTCATGATCACAGAGAGATCAGAACTTACATAACTACTAAAACTATTTATTCCTATGGGCTTGTTTGATATGTCTGGCCATGGTTATATGTGTGGTTGTGTCTATTGCCAGCATATGCCTATTATGTTAAATCATTATTAATGTTCACATTTCCATTAATATTTATTATGTAGTATTATTATTTACACTTTGTAGATTCCTCACTGGAATGGATGTCTACCATATTTGCTTGCATCTCATGCCTTTAACCTGTTCCTATTTCACTGTCCTAGTTAGATGCCATAGAACACATATCTTGTACAACCCAAGATAAAACCCAACTGTTTCCATATATTAGTCAGTGATGTCAGTACATGTATTTAGCCTAAACCACTCTGTACAGGGGATGCTTCCAATAACTAGCAGACCACTCGCTCTTCTGGAAACAGAGCCACTGATTGCCACACAAACTTGCTTTGGTCTGCTACTTTCTAGAAGAGCAGCACCCGAAGGAGTAGCACTTCTAGTATTCCACCTTACAAATATAAAAGCTAAAATATGCAATACATTGATAATGTAATTATTTTCGCTCCTGTCATCATAACAAAAATGTTCAATGAAATAGAGCCATTTCCATCTTCCATTTTTTAGCTGTGCCATGGACTTGGATTATCCTAAACACCATTGTTAGCGTACAATGAAAAATATGCCGCTCTTCCTATTTCACATAAAGAATAACAAGGTCAGATCATCGGCTTTCATCTATTTCCACTTCTGCAGACAGAATAGTTAGACAGTAATAATCCTGTGACACCCACAACTAATTTATAAAAAAAAACAAGACAGGTAGCACTCCGAACTGCACTGCAGACTGAATAGATGCAGTAAATAAGCCTGTTAATGGTAGCCTTTCAGGCAGGAGGGCAGCATATCACAGCATGGCATTTTTATAATCTTCCTGGCATGCCTACAGCCAGGAGCACATAGTGGAGAGCATGCTACTTCTTCTGACAGGCTTAGACTACATGTAATTGTTGGACTGTGACACTGCCTCTGAGCGACTTTAACTCTTTTATGTCCCCTCTGATCTGTCACTTTGTACATTGTCAAAGATCCCTCGCAAATATTACTTGACACATAGGGGCTGTTGTTGCATTTGAAGAGATTTCTATTATTTGGGGCTTTGATTGCCTTTTCACTGTCATATGAACAACTGTTGTATTTGAAGTAGCTTTTTTTTTCATGTAAATTAAATTATATAGGGCAGTCACTGTGAAGTCTTAGAAACGAAACTATACATAAACATTATTTTCATAAAAACATATTCATTGATGGTAGATAAGAACCATTCGCCTGATCTTGTCTGCCACGATAGTTCTTGTCTGATGTAAAATTCCATTTAGGAAAAAAATGTCTATGTATTGTTTTATTTCAAAGACTTTACAGTAAGTGTCCTATATAACTTCATATACATGACAAAACAGGTATTTCACATACATCAGTTGTTCATATGTGACAATCAAGTTCACAAACAATAGAAAGCTCTTCAATCGTAACAGTAGCGCAATGTGTTGAGTAATTAATATTTTTCATATTTATTTTATTATTATTATTTATTGACTGCTTAGTATTACACATTTACATAGTACATTTAGATAATACACTTACCTCTGTCTGTGAACACATTACAATCGTTTCATTAGAAAACAACGTTCTAAATTCTCAGGCTTTTCTTTTGTAAATGAGGTATGGGAAGGAATAAGGAAGAAAGACAAAAGAGAGTAGAAGAGAATAGAGAATAAATAAAACTCCCTAGGGGCTCAATGAAGGGAGAATATTTTTGTTAATTTGTTAGTCAGCAATCAAAGTGAACAAGCATCTGATTTAGCATCTCCAATTCCATGGTCTATACTATTAAGCTGCAATTTTGTTGAAGAGACCATTTCTTCCATGGCTTCCACATTTTCATGTACACACTTGTACTATGATTGGCTATGTGTGTGTACATTTTTCATGTTGTCTGTGGGATTCCAGCATGTTAATCAGTTCAACTAAGCTTGGTTCCTCTGGCTATAAGTATTTTTGATGCTAATGTTATATGTAGAATAATTCTCTTTATGTAATTGGTAATATGTTGAGTAAATCAATTTCTATACCCCAAAATGCCTTGGACCCCGCAACCATTTCAATTAAGGCATTGACTCTTTTCCACCCCTGTTGTATAAGGGGGCATTCCCATCACATATGACTCATTTAGCCTCTCTGACCACAGCCTCTCCAACATGTCGCAGAGACTAGCGGGAACATTTTGTTCAGCCTGGTAGGGTCCTAATACCATTGGTACAATAGTTTTTGGTTTGTTTCTCAATATCTGGTGCTCTTTAGTACCCAGGAAGTCAAGAGTTGCTTGTGCCCATTGTTGATGGTCTTTTTTCCCATTGCACCATAACTGGTAGGTTTAGGCTTTGATAGCACAGTCACAGTGTTTTTTCTTCTTTGTACCTGGTTTCTAAATGGTCGTTAAAAGCGACAATTTTTAGGGCTTCCCATCTGAGGATGTAAAAGGTTTGGGATGATATGCTTTACCTGAAGATATATATATATATATATATAAAAAGTTCTTGGTTTGACAAGGAATACAGTGCTTGTAAGGATAGGAAATCCCAGAAGGCTGATTTGTTAAATAGATCTCTACAATATGTTATCCCTCTGGAACACAAATTTGTCAACAGAGAAAGGGTAGACAATGGGTTTGCATTTAATACATCTTCTTTATCAAGAGGGTGTTTGATTTTTAAATTCCATATTCTGAATGAGAGTGCTGTGGTGGGTAATATATTTGTCATACTTATCTTTGGACTGTCCCATATTATTTGTTGAATATTATAGGGTTATAGGCACTTATTTTCAACCCCCAACCACAGTGATTGTTCTTCTGTGGATACTATAATCTGTGAAGTACTAGCTGCATAGTAATATTGGGCTTTATTAGGCATGCTCAACCTGTCCAGCTCTTTAGGTGAGAATAGAGTTGGTTCAGAAACCGTGATCCACTTATCGTTCTTTGGAAGTCTGCAAGATCTGATCTTTTATTTTGGATTGGTAGACTGCATAAAAGGTAAACAAAATGAGGTAAAACTATCATTTTAACAGTCTCCATGCTCCCTGTCTAGGATTTCATACCCTGACCACTCCTTTGATTTTTTCCCCATATCTGCTGTATTTTTGGGAGAGCTGTATGCCTAGGCATGTCATTGAATCTTTTTTCCAAAAATTTCTTGCTGGATGTTGAGTGGTAAGGCTTGGGTTTTCCCAGAGTTACCTTTATAATAAGGGAATGTGGAATACTCCTCTAGTACCTCTTGTAAACCTCTTAATGAGGTATCTGGATGACTAAGGGATAGCAGAATGTCATTTGCAAACCAACCTATTGTAAATGTTTTCGTTACTGGAGGCTATAACCCTTATTTCAGGAGAAAATAGCGCCGGAACTTGGATGTGTATGCATGTGTTCCCCTTTCTGTATATTTCTTATGCTTTGTTTCTAAATGGACGTTGGCAAATTTTTGAGGGAGCACCATCTGGAGGGAGCCCATGTGATCAACAAGGTCACCAGAGCTAAGATCACTGTTGGTAGTATTGCAGGGTTCCCTCCTACCATAGCATAGACTATATGGACTAATGTAGCATTAAGCAGGCTTATCAGATGGCTTAAGGACATTGCATGGATTGCCATTCAGGGAAAACGTCCTCCTAAGGACATTTAGGCGCTGTCCACAGTGTTTGGTGGAGGAGGAGACATTGCTTCCCTTGCGCAGGCTTTGTTGTGAGCACTATAGCTTAAACCCAAGGACTCAATTGAGAGAAAGTACATGTCTTACAATTCTGTAACTTACAGACCCTTTCCAGGAACTCACCCTGAGGGTACCATTAAAGCTGCTTGGTGCCTGATGTTTTGTGCAAAGTAAGCTTTATGTTTTGCCAGGAATCATCTGGTGTTAAAGAGGAAGCAGGTTTCTGCCACAGGATCTTCACAGCATGCTAAAGGACTACTCTCTTATGGAAAGTCTAGAAGAGGACTAATCCACCTTTCCTTTTTTTTTTTTTTAAATTTTTTATTATAAACATATCAAATGACGTACAAACATGAATTCTTAATAAATATCGTACTTAAACATAAAAAGTGAAAGAAAGTAGAAACAACAATGCATAAACATATATATATGCATTCATAAATAAGTCATATATATATTATAAATACGTTTATCCGTAAGGAAAGAGTCAATAATAGCATCTCGGTATCTCTTGAATTTTTTTATGATTATTTCTGTTCAATTTCCAGTTTCTAGTTCTACCTGTGTGCGGGTTACCCATGGTTTCCAGATATCCATATATATATTACTTTTAGCTATGCTCATATAATAGCCTTTTTCCATTTTATATTGATGTTGGATTTGAGCATGTATTTCATTCCAACTTATTTTACCTTTCTTTTTCCAGTTCCTTGCTATGACGAGTTTACATGCTAAAATTAATTGTACAATCAGATTTCTCTGTGTTTTATGTAAATTCGAAAGACCCATATGAAAAATAAATGTTTGAGGAGATGGTTTAATTTTACAGCCAACCAGCTCTTCGATTATCTCCACCTTTCCTTCTTGGCCCTCTCACCTTTTCAACTCCCCGTTTACCCATCCTTACCCCAAACCGACAGTTCGCATCCACTCTTGTCACAAGAAAATTTAATTTCCTCATGTCTTTTCTTGGTGTGCCTAACCATATTTTATGACCCTTGTCTGGAAATGTCATTATAAATCTCCTGCTACGGTAACCCCCCCCCCAGGGGCGTAACTAGACGCCTCAGGACCCGGGTGCGAGAATCTGTTAAGGGCCCCCCCACCCCCTAAAAAAAACATGATTTTTACCCAACAATTTTTTTCAACAAATTCAACAAATCCCATTTACATATTGAATCATATCTGTAAAAAAATCAAAGAAAAAGGGGCGCATGTACAAAGGGCATAATCCAGGGGTGTCCAAGTTTTTTCTGCAGTGGGCCACTTCATCAGAATTGTACACGTGCGAGGGCCGCACTCATTTTTCACTGTGACAAAAAATATGGCCTTTAATAAAATATGCAGATTAAAATAAAGTAAAATGACACAAAACCTTTACTCTTCCTCTCACTGATTTCTGGGCCTAGAAAGTTTTGCGACTTCAAATTCAGGATTCCCTAGATTTATTCTAGGGATGAACTAAAATGAAAATTCTGGACCAAAACATTCAGGGTTCACTTAGCCAAAACCGAAAATGACCCCCACCTTTAAAAATAATAATAAAAACTCACATTTTTAATAAATGTAGGTAACACACAATTGGACAAAATTAGCAATATGACTTGGCATGATAGCAATCACACTCCTATCATACCCAGGCAACCAGTAAATGCTGGTACCTAGGCATGATGGGACTGTGCTCGCTGTGATTGCTGTTAGCAATCACACTCCTATCATGCCAAGTCAGCCAGTACATACTGTGCAGACCCCATACTGCTGGCAGCATCACTACACAAGGGGGGCAGCTAGCTAGGTTTCAGCATGTACTGGCTGACTTGGCATGATAGGAGTGTGATTGCTAACAGTAGTCACAGTCCCATCATGCCTAGGTTCCAGCACTTACACATCCATCCAGTAAATGCTGGAACCTAGGCATTATGGGACTGTGATTGCTGTTAGCAATCACATTCCTATCATGCCAAGTCAGCCAATACACGCTGGTACAGGGTGGCTATAAGTGATGTGC
>VKOC01000003.1:26466753-26544233 GCA_009364415.1 Spea multiplicata
ACTCTGCCTCCTGGAATGCCTTATACCTCCCTATATGCCACTCTGCCCCATAATATGCCTTTTAACCCCCTAAATGCCAGAATGGGATATAGGGGTATAAGGCATTTCTGGAGGCAGAGTGGCACATAGGGGGTCAAAAGCATACCATGTGGCACAGTGGCATATAGAGGGTTAAAAGGCATATCAAGTTAATATTCAGATTTTGGGGGTCGTCTTATAATCAGGGTCGTCTTATAATCGAGCAAATACGGTATATGTATATATCGACGTTACAATTATGAAAACACACAATCTTACTAATAACACACATTATTGTATTGTTCTTGTCCATATTAAATACATTATTCAAACATTCACATTGTGGGTTGAAGAAAGTATGTGAACCTCTAGGCTAATCACTTCAACAAAAGCTAATTGGAGTCAGGAGTTGTATCTGGATTTGTGTATGAAACATACAAGTTGGGGAGTTGGGTAAGCTCATTTGAACAGGGCCCTCCTAACCTGTTGTATCTGTAAGGCAAATTGGAGAAAGACAACTACTCAATAATAATCACTGTGTGGATTCTAGCCACACATAAATATTTCATTGTTTTAGGCAGAACAATTGCTGTTAAGGAATTTACAGCATTTATATCTGTTTGCACTGTATTGCTACTATGTTCTTTCGTGTTAATCTTTTGTGTGTTACTACCGCTGTGACTAAAAGGCAACAGATGTAATATCACATTTTATGAAGCGGACCACCGCCCATTATATTCTTCTGGTTGTCTTTGTTCAGTCTAAACTTAGCTCTTTATAGTAAAAGGCTGTGGCAGTGCTAGAGATTTTATTGCTGTGATCCTGTAATCATTCTCACCATTGGCTAGTTTCTAAGACTGCTAGTATCTAATTACTTGGGGATGTCATTTTGAAACCCTTTGGGAGTTGATTTACAAGTTTCAGCGAGGCTGAAAATCTGATGAACTTGGCTTCCTGAAAGCTCTTACTGAGTTCTATGATTTTAATGGTCGCTGAGCTCAGGAGTTCTAGCGTATATAACAGCTAAAGGAGAATTTCAGTGTTACTTCTGTTGAACTTGCATAAACTCAAGGTCATGAATTACATCAACTGAGGCTTTACTTGCTGAGTTGTGTTGGACTCTTTGGCTCTGCTCTGAACAACCTTTATATAAATATTTTCCTAAACAAGAGGTGTTTAATGAAGAGCAGATCTCGCCTGATATTATGAACATGTTTACATTTTTACCGCAGCTTCAATCTTTGAGAAGTAGTTTTTTACAAAAATGTGAGGGTGTGTACTCGCTTTTGTGAGATACTGTACTTTGCCATGGTCTTGAGAGCAAAAATTCTGCAAATTGAGTGTCTACCGATTTAATTGCAGTACCATCTGAGGAGCCCATATTACATTACATTTATATAGTGCCAGCAGATTCTGTAGCACTGTTACAATCCGTGGAATAATTTTAAATCACAAACAATAACAGACTAGTACAAAAGGAGAAGAGGGCCCAATCTAGTCGGTAGTTAACGGGGAAGTGAAACAATAGGAGAGGACTGCTTGGATGGGGATGACATATTGTGTGTCACCAGAGTTGTACTAAGTTGAAGGACTTGTGGAACCAATTGAATCCATTTTTAGTTTAAATGTGGTCTGAGGTTGCAAGTGGCCATGCTGGTTAGTACTGTGTAAAAGGCAGAGTTGGTCTTTTTAAATCCTTACCAAGTAGCCTGAAGTGAAATTAATTATCTCCAGGTAAATGTGATGTGTAATAGGAACACTCAAATGAAGACACATAGTTAATATTAAGAGTAACACCTTACATTGAGATGAGAGAGCACCTTGGAATGTTCTTAATGATCTCTTGGCAAAAGAAGTGTTAATGTCTGATGCGGTCACTAATCATACAGGGCTCAGGAGATGCTTCAGAATAGAGTATTTTTGTGGTAAAATGGATACCCATAACAGCTTTCACATCAGCTGTGATAGGAGCGTGGGGACTGAGATCTGGGGATACATTTACTATTAAATTAGAACAGAAGAGGTCTGGTGTCGGAATTGGTCCCACATGCTAATGCACGGAAGCTGCTCGGAAACACCAGGAACATAAATGGCATGTGGCATTCCCTTCGCATACAGTGTGCACATCTGCCAGTTTAGATGCTCCATTTCTTTGGAGATATAATCATTTAAGCTCTTTCTGTTTGCTGAGCCATATAGTTCATTTGACACACAAAGGCTGAGAGCAGTTGCAAGTACGTCCATGTGTTCATACCTATTATCTTTTTAAATGGTCACAGAGAGACACTGTAGTTTTAGCTTGGGTAGTTAATGAGTTTTACTGAGACATTTTAAAGACTTTGTGACCTAATAATAAGTGTTTATATAACTATCATATAGAAAAATCATATATTTTATACAATTCCATTTCTATACATGTTTTCTGTTTATACGCAAACTAATTGACGTATAGTGCTGCAGCACACTCACACCCAACAAATGTTCTAAGCTCTTAGAAAAGAGCGGCATCCATGGAGGAAGGTCGCCAACCTGTGCTTACTGTATCTGGTTCACAGCTAGAGGTGGTTGAGCCAGACATGAAGGCAGCGGCAGATGAGTCTGCTTTGATCACGCATGAGCCAAGACACACGCTCATAAGGACACAAGGCCCCTAAAATGAAAAAGGAGGCAGCATTTTAAACTGACTTCAACTCACAATCTCCTCTTCCTGAGCAACTAAACCAGGTGCCGGGCCTCAGGCAGGCTCCACTGTCTGAGTCCCGACCAGCTCTGTTCATGGCTGACACTACAATATAGAGTGCTTGGTCTCCAATGTATCGGAATGCTACATTTCTATAATATACTTAAAAACAAAAATGAAAATATATAAAATAATTTGATCCATTATGTCTGTCAAAAATTTGCTTTGGCCTTTTAAAGTCGAGAACCTTCTGACCTAGTGGGCAAAGATCCCCCGTCATACTATCTTGTTACAATGTGCGTCCCGTAAATCATACCGGTATTATACAGTGTGCTTTTCCTTTCTATCTTCTGTGGCATAGGTTGAGAGAGATTGTTTCTAGGCAGGGCATCAGACTCGCTGCATCGTTGAAAAAGCTACACACATTCAATACAAATATACTCATGGGTGTTTGTGCTAACCTTGTGCATTTTGGTAGTTTTACAAGATAAAATAGTATGACATTATGTCTTTTTTTATTTTATTTTTTAAATTGTACTTAAGTCTTCATATCTTGCCCCGACACAAAATTCAACTCAAGTAAGCTACTGATAAAAAGCTGATTATCCGCTGAAAAAAAACAATACATATATTTTGCATAAGTAAAAACTAAACTAAAAAAAATGCAGATGTTTGCCAGGTAGTAACATTTGTCATCTTTCTGCCCTAAAGATTACAGATTGTCTGCTATTCTCCTTTATGCTTTTGAAAATCTCTCCCCACCGGTGCTAACCAGGAAATCGATAATTCTCTACTTGCTTATCTACCGGTGGCCCCTTTTTCTTTTCTTTTTTTAAATTTTTTTTTATTAGAGAAGTATAAAATATACAAACAGAAAAATTCATAATATACAACTATTAAAGAAACATTCAGTATCGAGTACATAAACATCGAACACAAAAACAGACAAAAAATAAATAAATAGATAAATTGTTTTAAATAAACATTGGGGGAGAACCACAGAGGAGAGAAGAGAATTATTTCCATTATATTAATTGATTTTTATTCTTTGTTTTGTTTTTGTCTCGCAATGTCCTGGGCTTTTTTTAACCAATTCAGGTAAGTCTATGTAGTTCTACCCGTTATATCAAAAGACCAACTAATATCCTTTTCCATATTTAGTTGATGGATCAACTGAGTTAAATAGTGATCCATTTGAAACAGCTCAGTAGATTTCCAATTTCTAGCTATTATTATTTTGCAGCTGCTAGGCAGTGTATCACTAGCGGTCTTTTTTTCTTGGAATATGTACTATATTTAGAAGAAGCAATGCAGTCTTGCGGTCCCTATCGACTTTTATATTCGTTAGTTGGTAAAACAATTCAAAGGCGTATTTCCAAATTGGAGAAACTAATTTGCAAAGCCACCACATATGTAAAAAAGAACCATCTTGATCACCGCATCTCCAACAATTGGAAGCCAAATGAGGATACATTTTACTGGTGGCCCCTTTTTCTTCTTGCATTTATCAGGCTTTGTTTTTTCGCTAGGGAAAATAAATTCCTAGATAAAAAAATCTCTATTTCTCTCATAATATGTTACTACTGTAATGTTTGACCAAATGCTTATAATACGTTTCTTGTCTTCTGCAATGTCAACACTATTCGTTAACCTCATTGACTTTAAAGGGTCTGTTCTTTAACTTGTTGCTGTCTGTGATGTACGGCCTTCTACGTTAACATTGCGATCAACTATACCGGAGAGCTTGCATTCTTTTATGCTTAGCGGCCCAAACATGGACTTGCTTTGCTTTCATTGTCTAACCCACTGCCTGAATGTCTGTATTTCACTGAATCACCTCACTTAAGTTTACCATTGGAGAAAAACTCTGCACTCTTCTTATTTTTAATAGCTTGTGAATAAGATATAAGCTGTCATACATTTTTAATTTTCCAAACTTCGCCAGAGGTTCTCACACGCCTTTGTTCTTGAATCTGTCAGTTATGACACCCGAATAATTATAAATTAACAAGATGTCATACCGTGTTTTGAAATGGCCTTGAGCACCCTTTAAAAATGAAGTAATGATGTTAAAAAAAATACCTATGTATTACATTCTGGCTGCACCGTGTGCTTCAAAAGCATTTTGTGGTTATTTAAAGGATGTTTTAATGTATAAGTAAATATAAGTAGACAAAAAACTACTTCAATGCATATGTTATAATGTATAATATTGGGGAAGTTTTTCTTGAAAGTCATCTGACTGATTTCAGTATACATAATGCAGGACAAACTTAGCTGGTAGGGGTTCATTCAGTTGTGGGGGCATGTGAGGCAGGGACACACCGATATGACCACCCATAGGAGGCAGGAGTAGGTTGGGGAAAAGTGTGAGGTCAATGCCTCTCTTCAGTTATTCATGTGTATATGTGTATGTATGCATGTATTGTATGTTTAATATATGTGTTATATAAGTATTATTTGCCATTACCTTTTATTTATTAAGTGCCAGCAAATTATCTGCTGTACAAGTTAAATGGGGTGGTTAACACATACTGTACATAACAAATATACATTGACACATACTGACTGACACAAAGCAAAGGAATGTTGGGCTTTTGAGGCCTACGCTTGTGAGCTAACAATCTAAAGATTTTATATATACACCCCTGAAACTTGCCACATTAAGGGGATGCCGGAGTCTTCGTGTATATACTTCTAATCTATACAGGTATGACTGTTATCATGCAACAGTCCAGATTCTGTCATTGAACATTTTTCTAATTAACGTCGGTGCTATCACTTTCAAATAATATCATTAAAAATGGATCTCGTTCTGAAATGTTGTGTACGGGATTTCAGTGTTTTTTCATCAGTAGCTAATTTTAATGGATGGGAAAGCAGGGAGACAGCTGCATCTTCCTGATTACAGTAATCACATCTCTGGTAGATTTTTTTTAAAAAATGCAAAGATGAAAGGAAATAGTAAACTGTTTCCTTTTCTCTCTGCTGGATATGTTGGGTTGTTTGTGAAGGCTTACGGGATGGAATACTTGATGTTTATCATTAGTTTTGAAATGTGCTTAAACTGGTGAGAACATTACAAATATTATTAAGTTTTCACTCATCAATAAGGTCAATGACACATTCTTCAAAGATCAGATATTTTGTGTGATAGAATAATAAATGTTTATCCATTTTTTTCATGTATTTTCTACATTTTTATTTTTATTGATTCTGACAGGCTGTTCATCTTTTCTGTAGTTTTTTCAAAGTACAACCCAAGTTTCTGCCAGTGTTGCTTTTGGTATTCGAACTCCGACCCTGGCCTGGAAAATTGTAGGTCAGCGTTTTTTTCTATTATAATGAAATCAAATAATAATACAAACATTCAACTTTTATGTGCTATAGTTAAAAAAAAAAAATGCCTTTTCACTGATATAGGCTGCTTCTGGCTGATTATTGTGATGTACATGCACCTAGCCTGGCACATTGGACCTGTATGTTTAATGGCCCTAGCTTATTATTTCAAAGGCGTATCTGAAATTGAGTATGATTCTTCACATTGTTCTTGGTTGTTTCCATCATGTGGGTCACAACCACCCGCACAATGGCACTCACCGCAGGAGTTATTCTGCCCAATCCCCTGATACCAAGAAGAGGGGCCCTTAGTAACAGAGAACCAGGACTTAGAGGATCCCAACAGCAAGGAGGCCAAGTGCGGGCAGGTAAAATATAGGTACTGAGTAGATAAGGTGAAGGAATCTCCAGACGAACCCCACAGGTGGAATAGAGCTGAAGGGGTAAACACGGATCAGGTAGTCGTACAAGCCAGAGGGTCGAGACACAGAGCAGGAAGTCAGACAAGCCAAACTGGTACACGGATATCCAGGCAAAGGTACAGAGTCAAAATCCAAAGAGTAGTCAAGCAAGCAAAGGGTCAGTGGCAACGAAGATCAGGAACACAGCAGCAAAGTGAAGTATAGGACCACAACAGGCTGCAGAAGAAACGGATTTCTGTCTTTTTAAAGCCGGCGCCAATCTAAAAACCCAGCCTCCGTGGTGACGTCAGTACCGAACCTCCTGCCGTCCATCACCGCCTCGATACCAGCCACGCGTTGGTTCAGTTATTGGCCTTTCACATTAACATCCATTCATACAGCAATATAATCATTGGGTTTATGTGCACAAGTGGGTAATCTGGAGTGTGTTATGGGACACGGTGGTAAGTGTTTTTAAACTCTTAGCAGAACCAGTTCAAACCCTTGGCTGAATCCTGACAGCCATATTTAGTCTTGGTCTTAATGGTAAAACAAACTTGTAACCCATGTTAGAGAACCCAATAGTTTTTCAGCAATGGTTTGAAGCAGACCTTCTCCAATATGAACATGTGGACTTAAAATCCACACTGACATTTGATATGACATTATATAATGGCAAATGAATACAATTTCACAACAGGTTTATAGTTTAAGCTTTGCGGTGTTAATTAAATCAGATGTAATCAAGTGCTCAAACCTGTTTGCAAATCAAAGCTAATCAAAGGCGCATACATTGTAGAATATTTTAAATAGTGTTCTTTAAAAGTCTGAGAGGTAGTGTTTTCTTGGAGCGCGCTGGCATTTGAGTTGGAAGGTGTAGTAGGTGACACCTGTCACCAATGAAAAAGCTGGATTTGGGCTATAAGAGCTCTGTGACTTCATTCACTGGTTTGCTATTAGCCTGCTCTATAGAGAGACACAGCATTTTTTTAATCATTCATTTGAAAGTGTGGGGTTTTATTGCGTGTTATGGTGTTGGCTGTAGCAGGATATTCTCAATTACAATGACCCTGGAACACCTCCAATTCCTTGGCTTCTAATTCTGTAGCATAATAAAGTATCACATCTGATATGTGTGTGTGACCCTAAAGGGACAAGTCAAATACTAACACAAATTGAAATCGTATGTGCATGAATGACATACATGTTAATACAGCATTGGCGTATCTTTGCTTGGTAAATGGGTATGACTGTCTCACTTCCTAAGCAATGAAACCTAGACAGTAAGTCCTAACTCCATAATGTTGAGGCTGATATGTTAAATATACAGTCCTGATACCTTTAACATGTTGTATAGGGGTTGTATGTAATACAATTAGCATAAACACTTATTTTAGTGGTTTTTTGTTCTTTAAATATAGTAATAATAGTTCTATTGATGTTTATGGAAAAGAACAAGGGTAATGGTTAGTAAACCTTAGTAGTGATTTTTTTAATGTACCCATGAAATCAGATAAAGGGAGGGTTCTCACATTGGATCCTTGTGAGTTGACATTTCTGCTAGCTAACAGTAAGCACACAAAGAAAATTCAAATGTTTTCTTTTAAAAGTGGTGCTTTAGCCATAGGTACTGAAAAAGCCATAAACAGAACGTAACAGTGCGTAATATTTTCTGGGCTTACTATACAGTGAGCAGCTAACCTTATACGCATTATACGATTTGCTAACATCTGCACAGCATGCATTTTGTGAACCTGTGAATGCTGTTTTATTAATCATAATAAATACACCAGCTGAAGGTCTCCTGTACCACATTTATTGGCTATAATTTTACAGCTGTTACTTACTAATCAAAAATGTGCAAAGTCTGCACCCCATTTTGTTGTTTATCTTTAAATAAAAAAAATAGAAAGTCTTGTCAATGTATGTTTCATGCAAAACTCGATCTGCCTATGATTATTTTTCTTGGTCTGTGTGCATTTGCGAGCAGCTGTTCCTCTGATGCTCCAGTTACAGTCTAAGCACAGCAGCATCAGCGGCTTGAGACATACCTAGAGATATCCTATCTTCCAGTACTCTTTTTATAAATGGGTACAAGGCGTTCACAATCCGATTTTCCTTCTTGCTATGTGAGAAGTTCCATTTCGTAGTACAGCGGATCTCACCAAATGCTATGACAAAGCCGATAAGATGTTTGACATAATTTCTGGGTCATTCAGGCAGAAGTAAAAACTACTAATCCAAACTTTTCATATTGAATGTGTTTAACTACATTTTCCATGGAATGCTCCAATAGGTAGGAACATTTAATTTCTTGCTCTAGTGCTATGACCATTTTTAAAACTTCCCTCCAGGATTCCTGTATATAAATAATCCCCATTACTGCACAATGAAGCAAATAAATAATATTAGTGAGTATAAATCATAGCTTAAAAGTAATTAGTAAATGAAGGCTTTTGACACTAAATTGGCAAATGCCCATTTTGCTGCTGTGATCAGTTGATTAACCCCTTAAGGACAATGGGCGGTCCCTAAACACGGGAAAAGTACGGGCTTTGTCATTAAGGGGTTAATTTAGTTTATCACCTTTTTGATAATAAGATCCTGCTCCAGCTTTGTACAGGGTGCAGATTAAAGTGGGCATTCATGTGACTGTAACCTATGAATGGAAAATATTTGGACACCGACACAAGTTTTATTTCGGCTACTTACAAAAATAAATTCAAGCTACAGTTAATATGTAATATTTACATCCAAATTGGATGAAGATTTTAGGAATTACAGCTCTTTAATGTCGTTTTCAAAGGACCAGAAGTAATTGGACAATTGACTCAAAAGCTGTTTCACTAAAGGGTGTGGGCTATTCCTTCATCATTTCTTCATCAATTAAGCAGGTAAAGGTCTGGAGTTAATTCGAGGTGTGGTATTAGCATGTGTAAGCTGTTGCTGTGAACCCACAACATGTGGTCAATGGAAGTGAAACAGGCCATCCTTAGGCGGCACAAAAAGAAAAAAACCCATCAGAGAGGTGGCAGGAACATTAGGAGTAGCCAAAAAGAAAAAAGAACCCACTGGTGAACTCTGCAACACAAAAAGCTTGGAAGTCCACTGAAGACAAACAGTGGTGGTATAGATGGTATAGATAGACCCCTTCACAACATCCAGCCAAGTGAAGAGCACTCTTCAGGAGGTAGGCATTTCATTATCCAAGTCTACTATAAAGAGAAGACTTCATGACAGCAAATACAGAGGGTTTATCACAAGGTGCAAACCATTCATAAGCCTCAGGAGTAGAAAGGCCAGATTAGTCTTTGGCAAAAAAAAACATCTAAAAGAAAAGCCAGCCCAGTTCTGGAACAAATTCTTTGGACAGGTTAAACTAACATCAACCTTATCAGAACGGCGGGAAGGAAAATGTATGGAGAAGGCTTGGAACGGCTCATGATCCAAAGCATACCACAACGTCTGGAAAACATGATGGAGACAGTGCAAAGGCATGCGTGGCTTGTAGCGGCACTGGGTCACTCGTGTTTATTGATGATGTGACAGAAGCATTCGGATGAATTCTGAAGTGTATAGGGATATATTGTCTGCTCAGATTCAGCCTAGTTCAGCTAAGTTGATAGGAAGGGGCTTCACTTTACAAATGGACAATGACCAAAGACATACTGTGAAAACGACCCAGGAGTTTTTTAAGGCAAAGAAATTGAATATTCTGCATTGGCCAATCTCAACCCGATGGAGCATGCATTTCACTTGCTTAAGACAAAACTTAAGCCAGAAAGAACAACTGAAGACAGCTTCAGCAAAGGCCTGGCAAAGCATCACAAAGGACGAAACCCAGTGTTTGATGTCCATGCATTCCAGACTTCAAGTCATTGCCTGCAAAGGATTCTGGACAAAGCATCAAAAATGAACATTTTATTTATGGTTGTGTTCATGTATCCAACTACATTTCAGCCCCTGAAATAAGGGGACAATGTATGAAAATGGTTGAAATATTTTTGTTCAGCCCCTTGAATTAAAGCTGAAAGTTTGCACTTCGATTGCATCTTGGTTGGTTCATTTCAAATCAATTGGGGTGGCGTACAGAGCCAAAATTATAAAACTTGTGTCAGTGTCCAAATATTTCCGGAGCCATCTCTATGTAATTGTGAAAATTATTTATGCATCTTATTTACATGTTTTCTTCAGTTCCTACATATATTATAGTGTCTGTTAGGGCTCTAAAACACTCTGATACAGTTTTTATATATAAAAAAGGTATTTTGGTGCAGTCACTGATTCTTGTAAAGGAAAATATAAACTCCAATGTGATCAATAATAAACTAGGAGGCAAGCCCATGGCATTAATTAGTTTATGGCAATATAGCGGAAGATTGCAACATTCATCTATGCATCTGGGGAATACCACAGATAACTTTAATTTCCCTCTTGAGTCAGCATCCACAATGTGGTCATTAAAGAAGAGGAATCTCTATAGGAACATTTGTTATGCATGGAGAAAATAGAACCACCGAGATGTTGTGCTACAGTGCCATCTTGTGGTATAAACCTAACCCTACAGCCCCCACAGACACACTCTTTATGTGATTCATTCACCTTGAAAGGAAACAACTAATCTATTAGTTCTAGTAAACATATACATGGAAATTATGTTTAACCCCTTCAGGACCGGGTTGTTTTTTTTTTTAACCATGTTTGCACTAAAGGACCAGAGCAGTTTTTGTGATTTTGCTATGACTTTATTCAAGTATGATTTCCCACTAACTCATTTTGTGCACCCCCACACATTACATATTACATATTCAGCTAAAGTAGGGCTTCCTTTTGAAATAATAATAATAACTGTGGCGATCTGGGGGCATTTGTTTTGGATGACGTACCTGGTACATGTATGGAACCGCTTGTACCATGTCAACATGAAGTACCAGGTATGTATTCGGTCGCGAAGGGGTTAAATATGCTGCTATTCTTTGTAATTAAATGTGAATTGTTTATTTTAGCTCTATTCTAAATTGTTGCACAACATTTGATCATCTCAATGTTTAATTCCTTAATGTTTGTTTTTATTGTATCTTTGTAATAATGTTATTTTTTCTTCTCCGCAGCTGTTATTCCTCTAACAGATTCCGAACATAGGCTTCTACCTTTGCACTTTGCAGTGGATCCTGGCAAGGATTGGGAATGGGGTAAAGATGACAACGATAACATCAAGTTGGCCAGGTAGTCTCTGCACATACTGGTGGCAAATTTTACGGAATCAATCAGTTGAACCTATACTGCTATATGCACACATCTTAATGTGTTTTACAGATAAATCCTTTGTGAATATGTGTGCATGCATATAGATTTTAATGATATGTTAATAGACTAATATGTTACTGCTTGCCTTCTGCGATATCTTCTATCCATCATCTTTGCCTTAACATTACGTGTTCCTGTTACAGTCTGATCCTGTCTCTGGAGGCTAAGTTGAACCTTTTGCACAGCTACATGAATGTAACTTGGATACGGATACCCTCGGAAACACGGGTAAATCCCTGCAGCCTGAAGAAGGCACTGTGGTTATTCAGTATTAAGGGCTGCAAACAGGCCAACGTAGGGTTTTTTTGTTTGTTTCTTTCGTGTATTCCAGCCTGAGCACGGGTATCTCATTTTAAAAAAGAATTTAATGCTGAATACTGGCCTGTTTGCACCCCTTGAGTTGTGCACTCCTGCTTCTGATATAAAACGTAGGTATATTAAAACATATCTTAAAACTCTGTTTCAATTCATCACTTATTCAAGTTCATTTAAAAATATTATTTAGCAAAAGGCATTTTTGTCGTGTAAAACATTATTGAAGTGGTACATGTGTACACTTGGTGCTTTTATAGGAAGGCGTGAGTGAATAATTTCTTCCCAAACTGGCCTTAATTAAAGAGTTTGGGACACTTGTTGCAGATTATTTTTCTACTGTTTGATGCAGATCTGTACATAATACTTCAAATCTAAGACCACAGCTGTGGATAGAGTGATATTTTCTGTTTCATTTTAGATATATAATATGCACACCACTAAGGGCCTGATCTTATGTCTTATTTAGGCTCCTCTGGCCCAACCAGAATCTCCAACTGCTTCTGCAGGAGAAGACGTACAGTCATTGGCAGACTCCATGGACTCCGACAGAGACTCCGTTTGTAGTAATTCCAATGTCAACAATGGTAAAAACGGGAAAGAAAAAGAAAAGGAAAAACAAAGGAAAGAAAAGGAAAAGAACAGAACAGATTCTGTGGCAAATAAGCTTGGTAGCCTCAGTAAAACACTGGGTATAAAGCTTAAGAAGAACATGGGGGGTCTTGGAGGTCTTGTTCATGGAAAAATTAGTAGAGCTAATTCAAGCAATGGGAAAAGTGGGGACTCAGCTGAAAAAGGGAAAAAGTCTAAGTCTCGTAAAGGAAGCAAAGAGGACTCTGGGCAGTCCGCCAGCACATCCCCTTCTGAGAAGACAACTCCATCACCCACGGACAAAGTTAGCATATCTCCCATTGAGAAACTAGCCAACAGATCACTTTCAGATAATAAGTCAGACTCCTGGAAATATAGCACAGATGTTAAACTCAGCCTTAATATTTTAAGAGCTGCCATGCAAGGGGAGCGTAAGTTCATCTTTGCGGGACTCCTTCTCACTAGTCACCGGCATCAGTTTCATGAGGAGATGATTGGTTTTTACTTGACCAGTGCCCAGGAACGTTTTAATGCTGAACAGGAGCAAAAGAGGAAAGAGGTGGAAAAGAAGGCTGTTATAAATGGGTCATCCTGTAGGAAGCTGGATCAGGATGGGTTTGTGAAGGAGAAACTGGAATCCTCTCCTCAGGAAAGGGCATCACCAATCTTGCCTCAAAGCCATACAACGCAGTTAGTTCTAAAATTGAAGGATCGGTCAAGTCCAGTCCCTTCATCTTACCCCTCCCCCAGCAATGGTGCTAAGAAAAGTGGCCCTACACCAGTGTCTGCTCACTACAGCCATACACCTCCCGTCCAAAGGCAAAGTGTTATCCATTTACATGATGTCAATTCCAAGCCGTCGGGCTTCCAAGATGACCCTTATAAGCCTGTAGTTGGCTCCTTAAAAACTTGTGCAACGTATCCCCAACAGAATCGCTCATTGTCTTCACAAAGCTATAGTCCAGCTCGGTTATCGGGCATACGCACAGTGAACACCGTTGAATCTCTTACATATGACAAAGCCTCAGAGCATAAATCTCAGACATATACAAATGGTTTCCACTCCAGTGATATCAGAGACTGCTTAGAATATGCTGATGAGGAATCTTCTCAAACATGGTTGAACAATGACAAAAACAGCAGGGGTAGAAGCATAGTCTGCCCTATGTATTCACTTCACCAGAGCAGATGTAAGAAGGAGAATTGCTCCTTTTATGGGCGACCTGAGACTGAAAACTACTGCTCTTACTGCTATAAAGAGGAGTTAAAGCGCAGAGAAAGGGAAAGTAAGGTACACAGGCATTGAACGGTATAAAGGTCCTTACCACTTAGATCTACCATTTTCCACATTCAAAAGTTCAATACTAAACTCACTTTAATTGCAATGGAACAAAATAGCCAAAATACAAGACACAACACCTCCACCTGGCTTCTGTAAAGATCAAACATTTGAAGGTTGACAGTAATGGAAAGGGATATAAAGCCTCTTAGTCTTTCTCTAGTCCTCTTCATATATCCAGCCGAAAGGTTGTTTATGTTGTAGTCAGTGTTGCGTGTGTGGTCATTAAAAACTAAGGTGCCTGACTTTTTGCTATCACTCAGGTAAGTTGAAAGGAACATTGATTTTTTCTTAATATGTGGTCTTGGTTTCGTACAGCCAAAACTCCTGTTAGTTTTAAAGTGCTTTGGCTATCATGATTATTAGTTTCATAAAAAAAAGAAAAAGAAACATACATTTATACATTTTACAGAAAATGTGTTTTGTAATTCTGTCTTACATTGTAGACATTATGGTAAACAGAGATGATAAAATTATCTTGGGCAAAATATTAATGTCTGGGTTTTGTTTTTGTTTTTTTTAAATACCTTTTTGAATCTCCATTGACCTGTGTGTCATTAGAGAGTACATTGAATCGCTAGTGTAACATGTCTCCTAACTAAGGGTATTGGGTTTTCATTTAGTTTGAAACTCTATCACCACCAGGAATAAATAGACAACTAATAACAACAAAAAGGAAAGGGAAGCAGAAATAAAGAAGGGTTGATTGGCCAAAACTTTTTGGTAGAAGTATAGGTTGAGGATAGAGAATTTGAGTGGATGTGGTGTATTTGCCAGTTTGTCAATTTATGATGTATTGAAATAGATTATGATTTGGCAACGTGTCCTGCAAGCTCTTGTATTCTAGTTTCATTGCTGACATGCTGAGGTTCATGTATGTCTGACTTCTTTAGAGTATCGTTTTTTTTCTCCATTGGATATTGCAGTCAAGAAAACCATATTGTCTCATGGGGTCTGTGTTTTGCTGTGCTATTATTTAAATACTGGTTGGGTCAGAAGCACATTAAAGGATTAGCATCTTTGAGTGACAGAGCAGCGAGCAACCTGCAGTTAAAGAAAATGTATGTCCGAACTACGCTATAGGCATAGTAATAAATGTCGAATGTCTCCTTTCACATGTGCAAAGGCATGTGCAATTGCTGTACTGATTGATATACATACATTATTCATACACGTGTGTGTGTGTGTGTGTGTACAAATACCGGTACAGTGTGTGTGTGTGTGTGTGTATATATATAATGATACTGATGAAATTATAAAAAGGGATTATAGAGTTATGTTTTGTGAAAGCAAAGGTTATAAAGAAGTATATAAATGTGTGTATGAATCTTTAAGAAGAAAATGCTATCTCAGAACCTACCTCATAGGAGGCTGTTGGGAAAGAAAGATGTCTACTTCCTGATTTTGATCCCGTGTATCAGAAAAGGGCAGCTGTATATATTTAAAAAAATGGTTAAGCTCTACTTTTTTTGATTATGATTTTCTTTAATGCCATATATTTTCCTAGTTTAACAGAAGATCTTTCAGTAGTAAAATGTTGTATGATAAATGCCCAATATACTCATTAGTGTATCTTCAGGCAGATATTCTTTCAGCTGAAGCTAGGTTTAGGGTATTATTAGTGGGCCACGGACCGCGGTTAGTGGAATTTTGGTAGAATGTTAGATTAATTAAATGTTCCTTACTTTTCTCTTAAACACAATTTCAAGTAAAGCAATTTACATTTTACTTTGTGTTCTGTCTCTGTGAATGTGCCGTTTTCCTCTTCATATTCTTCTGCATGTAATTAAATTGCTCATAGTATTTGGGGAAGGCCTTAGCTGGGGGGTTAGCCAGTGTCTGTAGAGGGGCATAAACTGACAGATTTACAGAATCTTTCTGCTTTAGTACAGGTGAGTCCGTCAACTTGAGAGACCATTTCCAGTTCGCTAAGCTGGGACCCATGTCTTAATGGTGAGCAAGGCATACAATCTGGCTCCACCTAAGTGCCTTTTATTTTGTTTCTTAATGCACTGTGTAAAGGTTCTTATTTGAGGCAAAAATGCATCCGCGGAAAGGTTTCATAGGAATAAAACGTAGTACTTATTATTGAACATAACTTAATAACATGTTAAATATATGCAACAAACTACATGCTTATGATCAGATACTTTGAAGTAAGAAAATAAAGTTTTGAGTGAGAATCGCCATAATTCGTCTGCTGACCATTGGAGAGCATGCAAATGTCCCTAAGTGGCAAATCAATGCAGAAACGTTTGTGAAGGATACTTCATTTAACACTATAGCTGCTGTCAAATATTACCAACCATTGATATCATTATGGTTAACTCTATAAGAGGCACTGTATCCAACTTGGCAAACATTACGGTAGCAATTCATATACGGGTTATTTTGATGGTATACATGCCAGGGGAGCTACGTAGTAAATGTGATCTGCTTCTCCAACGCCTTTGAGTTTATTCACAGAAGGGAGAGTTTGCAGGAGAGTTGTGGCATCTTCACTGTTCATTATAAAGGGCCAATACTAGCAGCATGAAGGGTTGGACCTGCCCTGTATTATTCATAACCCTATGGATGTAGAGACTTTGGAGAACTTGGACCAGACAAGCGTTTCTTGCGGCAGAGTTCACTGGGGATGGTCCTTCATAATGTATAGTAAATAGTGGAAGAAACACAACTCACTTGACAACTTAGGACAACCCACTTTTTAGTGAATAAGCCCCAAAGAGTTTAAGCTATGCTTTTCTGCTTATATATGGATTAAACCACATATGTTCTACCGGTTAGCTAACGAGATGTAAGTGACCATAGTCCATCAGCCACAATAACATTATTTGTTTCCTGAATTGACATTTAATCTGACACTGACCAGACTGATATCTTGTGCTGCTGTTAATATGCTAGTGGTTATTAAAAGGATTTTGGCAACAGGGCCAGAGCAACGCAAACTTTAGAAGCACCCGCTAATATGTATGGCAGTCAAAAGCAGTGACTATGGTCCTTAGTGTTTAGCCAACCTACAAGGATAAATAGTGAATTCTTTTTTCTAAGCTCCTCCTAAAGAAGAAGGCTTGCAAACCCTCATCACTGCTTACCTCTCCCAGTGTGTATCATTGTGCTGCATACCAACACAGCTGTGCAGTGAGATATTTACACATCTGACATTTATATTATATGTATAGGTCATTTCTAGAACAGATATCTGTAATTCCACTTTATAAGTAGTTTTGTGACCTCATAAAATATTTCTGCTACTCATTTAGCATGTATTTTAGCTTTATGCTGCATGGGACCTTCTGGCTGTTAGAATGCAACCCCATCACCCTCTGACGGCCCTTGACTTGCTCTCAGAGATGGAAATTGTAGTCCTGTGGAATTACCATAGGTTTTTCTCTTTTTTTTTTTTGTACGTGATCAGGAATTTCAGAGTGGCAATAACGAAACCAAAACAAAATAAGCTATAAAAAAAAACAGTATCATCAAAGCATCACAGACCCTTAAAAATTCAGTCTGAATGGAAAACACACACATATATATATATATATACACATACATACATACATACATATACTCTCCTGACATTGTAGCCCTGTCTATTGGAAGTGTAAAATTGCCACAGGCTGCCTTCTCTCCCTAACTGTAGGTTTTAGGCTTAGATTGTATGCACACAAGCTGGAAGAGGAAGGATCGTAAAGCCACCTGGGGTGAACATTTACTGTAAAATCCCACTTACAGCTCATCTCATCCCTACTTTCGGACATTTAAAAAGCGGGTGTATTGTCTACAGATGCGTTCGACGTGTATGTTACCTGTTCTGCGCAAGCTGCGAAGGAGATGTTAGGACTGCAGACCGTCCAGGCATGTGTTAGATACAAAACAGGACAAATGCTAGTCTGATGTTGGTCATTTATATGGTGTTACCCATTAATTGCACAAAAAACTGTAAAGGTCTGTGACTAATATAGATGTGTCAGCTATATTACTAATGTGTATAATAGAGTCGCTATGCAAATATATTTGCCCTTGTATACTGTCGCGTATCTAGGTGACAGTATGGCACATTGAGATGCTCATTACTGTGTCCTGTATCTGTGTGTTATATGCAAGTTCAGAATGGGGAAATGTGCTCCAAATGTATCATCTGTATTTAACAACACTGTGGCTTTAAGAGAATGTGTCAAAGCAGTCAAAGTGTGTAGTGGGCAGTCCCCCCCCCCCCTGCTGGGTGTAAAAGGGTTAACAATAGAGGAAACATTTCTATGTAAGCAGTGAGAAGAGATTGAATATTATGGGGTGATTACAACTTTAACAAAACATCGATTAGAATTCTGAAACCGTTCAGTTGCTATAGAAGCTATGTATAATACAGTTAGAAGTCGGCCATGCTGTACCGTTCCCTTAGTTTATATATCGCGGCCTAATTTGCAGCAGAATCATTCTCTATACACAACCCACACATATCTAATTGTATTTAAAAGACATATTGAAGTGGACCTGTCAGACAAAACATTGTGGTAGTCAATATACAGTTACTCATTATATATGCATTCTAGTAGGAAATGCATATTGCCCAAGTGCTGCCGGCACTGGTTCCTATAATCTGGGCACAAAGCCCCCATTAATGCTCACCCAGACTGCCCTCCGTTCAATCACAAAATGCTTTATGTGTTCGGCACTCCCACTGGCTTAATGCCTGCATAGAGATGATGGGGGGGCATTTTAAGATTTTACATATATTTTCTCCTATACATTTCCTAGCCAATGTATAGGGGAAAAGTGACGCCTTATCATTTTCAGTAGCAGCTGCGTTTTAAGGATGGCAGATCTTGTGAACGTCTCTGAAGCATCGAACTGTATGAGCTCAGATTGGGATATCTTAATGGCGTAGGGTATTTAGAGTACACCTTACCCCCGATAGACTCATTGTAAGTCGGGGGGCATAGAATGACCCGTATAAAGCAGTGGCTACGGGTTGACCAGAACATTTTTGCTTTACAATCTGCTTGTCACAATTTTCAAATGCTAAACATTGTCCGGACTGAACCTGGATCCTCTAACCTCTGTTCATAACCCCATTGTAAGGTCATAGGCCTAGCTATATAATATTATCATATCGCATACTGATCTCTGGAATTTAACCTGATCTTAAGTGGCTTTTCAGCTTCAACCATTTCAATAAGACCTGTGTATGTAGTCCAAATATCTTTGATTTTTTTTCTATGAACAGAAGTCTGTACAAGAAACCCCTTCGTAGACTGCAAAACTAATTGACTTTTTTTTGTAACAAATCCTCCAATTTATTTGCACATCACAGAATTAACTATATGATAAAAAAAAATTGTATATTGTTGAGAAAATTAAGACAACGGTGTTTGTATGTGTTCTGTTTGTAGATTAACGGCTGTATTATGTTGAAATTTTACAAGCCAAGTTTAAATTGTAATATAGAACTTATTTTTATATTATTTTCAAGATCTGCTATAGAGCAATATTTTGCGCCTTTATTATATATACAGGGATTGTCATCTTCGTAGGTTAACTGCAGAGCTGTTGGTAGATTTAACAATGACATAAAGAAGCTTTGTAAACAGTCTAGTAAGTTATGAATGCTATTTATTGTTATGCACTCAAAAAATGTTTATTGAAAGTTGAAATATATGAATGGTTTATATTAAAAAAACAAAAAAACAAAAAACAAATGTGTTCTCTTTTTTTCCCCAAAAATGTTGGTAGTTTTCTTCATATTTATCAAAAACATTATGTTTAAAACAGAAATAATTTTGCAACTAAATAAATACATTTATGCTAGCCTGGTATTTTAACAAATAATCTTCCCTTACCTAGTGCAAATCTGTCAATCAATCTGATCTACTTTACATTTATGTGCCACAAGATTCCTTTCAGAATGACTGGTGAGTTTGCGAGGTTGCACTTACAGGAAGCTGGTAGATACATGGAACAGCCTCCTGTCAGAAATGGTAGAGGCTAATCCAGTTTACAAATGTAAACAGTAATGTCAAATGCATAAAACTATCCCGAATCTAAGACAAAACCAATGACTGATTGAGGTCTGATTCTTTACAACGGGTAGACTAGATTATATATTTATTTATTGTGTTAGCCAAATTGCTATAAAATAATTACATTAGAACCTGTTATGAAGTATGTCACCAATATCAAGGTGCTGATGTCATCGGTTGCAGGTATGGGGCATGCACAAATACCCACAAATCCTCTTCTTGCTCACATGGCATTACTCAGGGTACATTGTTGAGTAGAGTTGACTGTTTAGCAATATTTGTAAACTAGCTGATATGCAACACAATTGCATACATTGTAACATAAAAAACTTTAAGTAGAAATACAGTGAGTTTCCACCTTTAAAATGTGAATACCATCTGTCGTCATAAGGGAATTCCTAAAGCATCAGGAGATGGGTACACTGTGGCCATAAAGGGATGGACATGATCAGCAACAATACTTAGGTAGCCTATCGGAATTTAAACTATGCTCAATTGGTACTAAGGGGTCCAAAGTGTGCCAAGAAAATGACCCCTACACCATTACACCACCACCAGCCTGAACCGTTGATACAAGGCAGGATGGATCCATACTTTCATGTTGTTTGCGCCAAAGTCTGACCCTGAATGTCGCATCTGGAATCGAGACTCCTCAAACCAGGCGACGTTCTTTCAATCTTCCATTGTCCAATTTTGATGAGCCTGTGCAAATTGTGGCCTCAGTTTCCTGTTCTTAGCTGATAGGAGTGGCACCCGGTGTGGTCTTCTGCTACTGTAGCCCATCTGCTTCAAGGTTTGTTGTGTTGTGCGTTCACAGATGTATTGTGCATAACTGGGTGGTTATTCAAGTTACTGTCACCTTTCTGTTGTCTCTAACCAGTATGCCCATTCCCCTCAACAAAGCATTTTCATCCACACAACTGCCGCTCACTGGATATTTTCTCTTTTTCGGACCATTCTCTGTAAACCCTAGAGATGGCTGTGCATGAAAATCCCAATAGATCAGCAGTTTCTGAAATACTCAGACCAGCCCTTCTGGCACCAACAACCAAGCCACCTGATGCTCGGTTTGAACTCCAGCAAGTTGCCTTGATCACGTCTGCATGCCTTAATGCATTGAGTTGCTGCCATGTGATTGGCTGATTATCTATTTGTGTTAACAAGCAATTGAACAGGTATACCTAATAAAGAGGCCAGTGAGTGTATACTGTATGTATGTATGTATATATATATATATATATATATATGTGTTGTTTTCTCCTTAATGTTTCTAGTAACCATCAACAATAGCAGACTTGTCCTGGTCCTTTGTAACATCCCAGCGTTATAAGTATATGTATACATATGATGGCATTCAGCAAAGTGTAAGATCCATACTCGGCATCATTTGACATGCTGAAGATGAGGGCATGTTTTCTGAAGAAGTCATTTAGTGGGTCATTCTGATAACCAACGTTAACCTCATCCGTTTATTTTCAACATGTCTTGGTATGAGAAACAGTGCCACTCAGTGTGGGCTCTTGGCTCATAAATACCTTAATACCATAATATTGTTTCATAATTATTTTGTTGTGTTTATATGTAATTCACTTATTTTCTAATATTAAGGGGCATGCTCTAAATCAACAGCATGCAGCTGAGGAACCGTATGCAGAGCCACCTCATGTTACAGACGAACTGCCCCCGGGCCCTTATGTTACAATGCATCTCTAGTAATGGGAAGGATGTTCTTATTATTTATTGTTTTATATAGCGCCATCAAATTCCGAAGCGCTGTACAATAGGTAGACAGGATGTAACATAACAAATTGACTTACAGAAACAGCAGGATGTGGAGGGGGTTCGCTAGTTTGGGCTGTGTAGGAATCTCCAAAGCATTACATTTATGAAATAAAATAAATATTTTAATGAAGTGTCCAGTAATGAAAAATTAAGATAAAAATAAATAAAATTGTGAGTAAAAGAAATACTGAAAAATAACCAGATAACTATGGAGACAGGCAGTTTTTTTTTGTTGTTTTTGCTGGTATCCAACGTTGTAGTGAAATAAAAGAATCCCTTGTTGGCAGAGCGTTGTAACACATATAAGCCAGATATTTGGCCTCTAAGGTAAACTTTGTAGGCTTAAGAGTTCAGCTGAGGTTATGTTTTTCTGCCTAATGTAATTGCGTTGTCACCCTGCCAAATCTGATAGAGTAAAATGTTTCTCTCGTATAGTTTCCACGTGGCCTTCCACATTCCCGTTTCCAATTAAACATATCCTGCAAGCGCCTCTATAAAGCAGTGCTGGAAGTCACAACTCTTCCAAATTTTTTCTTCTTCTAATCTTGTTATTAAAAAAAAAAACCTTTTTGTTCTATATGCTAGTCATGATATTTTGTTTGAGATATACCCATTTATATACGCTTTTAAGACCTCGCAGATCTATTCAGGTAAAGCTGCTGTGAAGAACACATATTGCCACATAATATATATAATGTTTTTCTTGGATTACCGTATTTGCTCGATTATAAGACGACCCCCCAAATCTTAATATTAATTTAGGAAAAAAAAAGAAAAAGCCCGAATATAAGACGACCCTATAGGAAAAAAGTTTTACCAGTAAATGTTAATTCATTTAAACAATTTTTTTAATAAAAGCTATGCTTGAGAAAAATATTTTGGTTTTATTTCCTTCTATTTTCCAACCTGCCCCCCAGTTATGCACATCTGCCCCAGAAGTGCCTTATACCCCCTATATGCCACTGTGCCCCATGATATGCCTTTTAACCCTCTAAATGCCACTGTGCCCCATGATATGCCTTTTAACCCTATATGCCACTCTGGCACTTAGAGGGTTAAAAGGCATATTATGGGGAAGAGTGGCATATAGGGAGGTTTAAGGCATTTCAGGAGGCAGAGTGGCATTAAAGGGGTTAAAAGGCATTTCACAGAGCACTCTGCCTCCAGAAATGCCTTACACCCCCCATTTAACACTCCCTCTCCCTCCTCCAAACTTACCGGTGCTTCTGAGTTGGGGGGGGCGCATACCACAGGAGGGTCCAGGTCCCCTGCATCTGAGCCCCAGGTGCTTAGTCCGGACAGCATGTAGAGCTCCACGCGAATCGCATAGAGCTCTACACGCTGCCCGGACTAAGCACCGGGGACTCAGAAGCACCGGTAAGTTGGAGGGGGTTAACACAGGAGGATCCAGGTCCCCTGCATCTGGGTCCCCAGTGCTTAGTCCGGGAAGCGTGTAGAGCTCTACACGCAGCCCGGACTAAGCACCGGGGACTCAGAAGCACCGGTAAGTTGGGGAAGGCGGAGGGGTTAACACAGGAGGATCCAGGTCCTCTGCATCGCTGCGGGGGATCTGGATCTAAGTCTCATAATCAGACCTATTTGAGGTCTGATTATAAGACGACCCTGATTATAAAACGAGGGGTATTTTTCAGAGCATTTGCTCGTCTTATAATCGAGCAAATACGGTATATGGATTATATTATATTCCGCAGAACCTGCAGGTGTACTTGGAATGTCACAGTTTGCATTGCGGCATAGTTACTTACCCCTGAGATTGTATGCACAGCTCTACAAATGTTACAACCGGAAAGAGGGGCAGCTCAGTAGTTGAGAGCCCGAAAATTGCAGGACGTGAAACGGTACAGTTGGAAGGTAAATATGAGTATCTGGAAGAGGAGAGCAAAGAGTCTTCTTGCATGGAGAGTCATTTGGCCTATGACCATCCCTGGTATAACAAGACACATTGTTAGCTTAGGGGTTTATTAAATTATTCAGATGAAGAGACAACTTCCTTTATCACTGCTGAGTCACATAACTGTCTTTTTCCTATTTACTGTAACGTCTGCTTCTTCTTTGTGAGGTGTTATGAGCAAGTGCCTGTAACATGAGTGTGCTGTTGACTCCTCTGAGATCACAGTATGTCATCTGGGAGATTCAGGGTTGGATTGGTCACTGAACAAGAAAAAAAAGGGAAATCGTATACTTCAAGGGATTCATGTCAATTTCTATTACAAATCCACTAACATTATTTTTCTTAAATTACCGTATTACTCTGGCATTAGATCCAATAAATACAAAATGTAAGAATACATTTAAGCAAGCTAAGTGTCTTTAAAGACTATTGTGAAACACATGGAGAAAAAGACATCCACGGGGCAATCAGTTTCAATCATGTATCCAGTATCCATATGAGACCTGAATTAGGGTGTAAACCACGCAAATTACCTGTGACTGACTAACCGGGGTAGTATACATATGAGCTATCACTGATTAAATATTTCTGTGTTTATGATGTAATACAAAGTTGAGGTAGGTAATGGGTAAAATTCCCCACCCAATGATTAGCATGTGGAAGTCAGCATTGTTACCCATCTGTGGGAGTTCCTGCAAGAACATCTACAATTCATAATTATTCCTGTGGGTATAACGCAGAGCCAAAAGAACCATGGAAACATGGGCTGCAAATATAGTTTAAGCCATATATCTGTTGTATAAAGAATCTTAATATTCACCAGAATCATTGAAATATATGCCTTTTAATAGGTTTACATACTGTGTTGGAAATATAATCTGTGCCGTTTAATTAACTGTGTCAGAGATATGTTTAATGGAAGCATAAAAGTGCTACCTTATTTTTAAAATATTTTATTCCACAGTAACAATTTGTCGGTGACTGCTTTTGTATGACAAAGGAGAATTCCCTGAAAAAGTATGACTGAGGCGTTATTTTAAATTCAGGTGGATTCGATGGAACACCACTTTTTAAAGGCTCGACCAACCCAAAACATAGCACACCTTGTTTGTAGGTATTGACAATAAATAAAAAGTGCTAGAGACCTTTGGATAACAATATGAATACGTTTGAGGCTTTTATTTTAAGACTACAGCGGTCTACAACATACTATTGGGGCTGTCCCACACCTATTAAAGCTATGTTTTAATGTTAAACGGGATATTCGCATTTATAACATTTATGACTTTCAATTCCCTTTAAGCATTAACCGCACTCAAACAGCTTGCTCAGTATTTCTAGTAATCCACCTAAGCAGTTAGTTTCCTAAAAGACCAAACCTGTGAGCTACTGACCATGAAACAAAATGATGCCTTCACTGCCAGAGGCAGATTCCCTATGCAACGAAAGAAAATATGAAATAAGCTTGAGTGCATACATCCATTAAAATAGTCCCACTAGAAATCCCAAGAGGATATAGTAATTTCAATGTGCATTTAGAGTGAGGGACAGTATTAGATTCCATGGTCTTACTCTTCCCGCAACACATCTATATGCAGCCTGGCGTGCAATTAAAATGATTAGTTAATATTTCCTCCATGAGAATTAATTAGAAGTAATTAGACGTTGAGTATTTATTGTTTCGCTGGGTAGTGCTCTGGAATGTTTGAGCTCATTCACTTAAAGGAATGAATGAATAAACTGTTGCATAAATTAAAAGACAATTATTTTTCATAGTCTGTTGAGGAATTAAATAATTTGATTTGGTTACAAGATGCATTAAGAGTAGTGTCTTCAAGGCATGATGCGCCTCCATTTTTGGGAAATGGTCAAATTCTTCCTGCATGTTGGGGTAACAGTGGACACACTATAGGTAGAGAATCGGCATTAACGCATGATTACCTTCCATAGGTTAAATGGCCTATCAACTTGGCTTAGGAAATGGAGGGATGACTATGCATTATTGGCTAAACATTAGAAGATCTTCAGAAAAACTCATTGCATTAAGAATACCATACACATAGTATAAAGTTTATTATATCTCTCTATTACTTTCGTATCCTTACTTGACAAATTTATAACTAAGCTTGCCTCAAGACTTCTGTTTTGAAGCTTTTAATAACATATCACAAAAAATCCATTGTAGTTATTCATTAATGGAGGCAACCAAACGACTGTAATAATGGTCTTCAGGAAAAATAATTACTTGTCATTCATTGTCCAAAAACAAATGGACCAAAAACAAAGTGAAAAATTTCTCTGGATCGCTCTCAGTCCATGTGCGCAAGTCTATTAACCAGCTAATCAATCCTCGCAAAATGGACCATACAAAATTTAAAGGACTATGCACCTATCGTATGCATTAATGGCATCTGGTCTGCCAACCTTCTGCTGCTCTCCACATTTTAAATTATTAAACCACTTCACATTAGCATATTGACTCTGTGGCATAAAACAGGAATTGGAGGAATATTTTGCATTCAAATAGTAATAATGAAACATATTTTCGGTTTAATATATTTCTACTAGTTACCGTCATGGTGCTCATAAATAGCTCAGAACCTTCATAGCAATGAATCACACACAAAATAGGATTCACCAAATTAGGTTATATATTCTTTATTACAAACATAGGAAACATTGTTTCAAAACTAAACATAGACATGCATAAAGATCAATATACTATATGTACGAACAATTTACTATATCCAATAATCAAGCCTTTATTACCGTCAGACATTTTCACAATATATAATCTATGCGGTACAAAATACATTTAAAATGACATTGGAATAGATCACACTTGTATAGTTATAATACTTCTACTTATCTGTTTGAAGAGACAATAGAGAAGCTTTTTGTAAGTCTATGTTTGATTGTACGTCAACAGGAACTTTACAAGATTGTATGCAATTATTACGGTACTATATAGAGATTTTCCTGAAAAATAACCTCACTGAGTTGCTGTGCTTAAAAATCGCAAGTATTTAAAATCTAAAACAGAAATGTAATTGTAAATTATGCTTTAGCCTTCCAGGGCAACTTTCAGAAATGTTTGGGTCCAGTATCAACTTAGGACCCATGATGTTACAATCCATCATGTTAAAGACATACAACTCCCACTCAGCCCCCTGCTTTCAAACCAAATGCATTGGTATTGAAGGTAAGGATGTGGCGGAGGCTAGACCCCATACTATAGTACAACCTGTACCCCCTGATGAAGACCCTGTAAATTTCACAGTGAAATATTTATTTTCTATAAATTTAGTTATATTCTCTCCTTGACATTATGCAAGTGTGTAATGGTTGGCACCATTTTATATTTTCACAAGTTGTTGAAACTTGTATAGGTAGTGACATATTCTGGTCCTTGACTCTATGGAGGTATGTGCTTAGCCAGCATAGACCTCCTTAGTATGTCTTTCCCCATGCCGTGACCATAAGACGTGGGACCTAGAGGCACAGAATGAGGAAGAGAACCTTGTTTTTAGAAGGCGAAACTCTCATTGCGGATCTCAGGATTACTGAAATCCCTTCAGTATTCATGGTTGGCTCTGTTGGCCTGTTATATTGCATTATTGATCTGGTGTGATATAATCTCGCGACATTCCACTTAGCCTATTGAGAAACATCAATATGTCACTGAGATTGAAGTACTTCGGAAGTGGGCCATCTCTGGGAAACCATGGATATTCCAAAAATAATTTTACATTGACACAAATTAGATGACTATATTTGTAATAGTGATTCCCAAAATGTGTCTTTCTTACAAATAAGATGAATTAACATTCTCTGCTAATCAGAATTATCTTATAATTCAGTAAATTGAGGAGTGGCTGAAATCTGCTGTAAATCTCAAAAATTGCTAAATAAGAAATGTTCCCTGATTGAATCGATTACTTTTCATTCCATAGATACACCAGTTAAAAGTAACATAAGGTAAGATTTTTAAATGTTTTCTCTTCACCAAATAAGAGGCCTGCATTTACAAACAGCCAGATAATTACACAACGTGGGAAACTACACTTCTTGTTGCATTAAAACCCTCAGCACTCCTCTCAACATACAGTACTGTATGTCTGAGGTAATGGAGATGGTTTATCAACCACTGTAGGGAGTGGGGTCTCCAACCTGCCTTAACCCCTTAAGTACAATGGGTGGTCGCTAAACCCATCGAAAACAATTTTGAGCCCGTACATGTACAGGCTTTGTCATTAAGGGGTTGAGTAAGTTGCTGGCGTCAACCAGATCACAATGATCCTACAGTAAGGTTTCACCAATATCACTCACAGCTGATTATTTCCAGATCTCTTAATAAGAATTTGGGTATTCATTATGAATAGATTTGTACTCTTTGGGTGCTGGTGACTAAACCCTCTAGGTCCCCCTTTATTTTGCAACGTTCAAAGCCACATTTGCCATGAGCCTTAGACATCTCAAGAAAATTATATTAAACTGCGACATTTCAACAAATCATATTGGGGTCAATAGCATTTAGCTTGAAATAATCTCAACAGTTGAGTTGTATCTTTTGAGTAATATCCTAGTTGAGGCTTAGCAGTGGTTAGTTTTAGATCCTGGATCCCGCCAAAATGAGAAGTGCAAAACTCTTTACAAGTTCAAGCAGATGCAGGATAATGAACAATCGGAGTTCACAGTATTGTTTTCCGAGGAGTTGTGGTTTCAACTTTCTGAGTTCATTATCCATTATGAAGAGCCATCTCCGGTGCAAAAAAGTGAGAACGCTCCCTGATTTAGTTATGCATCAGAAGCTCACTCGGATTGGAGCTTTATAACATTCAGTGAAGTCTGTAAGTGAAAACCACAGCTCCCAGGCCAATTCTCGCACCAACTTCCACTTTACTCAATAAACCTCTGGCCAGGAGCCTTTTTCCTTGAGCACTACTTTAGGCCTGGCCCATGGCAATGCTAAATGATCGCCGCTTCTCAGCCTCCACCCTCACTGTGGAGTACCAGGAAATAGCGTCATATGCCACCGCTCTGTATCTTAAAGGCCTGCAGCTCTTTTGAATGCATCCTATGGGGGCTCTGTTGGTTGGCACAGTCCTCCATGGTGGAAATGTGCAAATCAGATATGTCCCTTGTAACCAGCCCATTGAGCCTCAACACACTGGGAGGAACTGATCACCCAAAAGACATCCATTCCCCTGACCTGTCAGCCTAGGCAGAATTTGTTGTCCTAATTAGTATGTTGAGTCTGCAGGCAGAAGGAGTGACATTAGCTCATAAACACTACCTGCCTTTGATCCACCAATTCCCTGCCTACCCTCTGCCCACTTTGTGTCCCTTTAAAGTCGAACTGGGTCTGGCCCTGCTCCTGACCTTGGCCACACTTCTAGGAGGTGAGCTAAGGGCAGCAAACCCTAGGAATTTCTCACTATAGATGTAAGCTCCAAAAAATTAATTTGCAAATATGTATCTGAAAAACATTAGGCAAGGAAACTTAATGTCTAGGTTATACCATTACATTTCACTAGAAGGCTTTTAGTACAAGGGTTATATTCTACTATGGACTGAATTCTATTTTGCAAATTCTGGAGATGGGTGAGCTATGTTAACCCATAATTAAGCTATGGTATCAAACATTGTTCTTGTGCTCAAGAAGTTAAGGTCAAATACGGAGGTGTTAATACAGAGAGTGTCCAGATATACACACATGCTCACAATTACAGAAACTATCACCATAGTTATACCAATAAAAAATAAACCAGAACTTTTTACCCTAATTTTTTATAACACCGAGTATAAGATGTTCAAGTGCATTGCTACTGATGGATTATGCCATATGGTGACCGACCATGATGGAACAGCAAAAGTCAGAGGGAGGTGGTTATTGCAGTTTTTCAGCTGAACTCCCATATTCCCTCTATTGACAGAACCCTCTCTGCTAAAAAGGGAATATTGGTGGATAATCAACACTTCTTTTATGCTTGTGTCAATACCGCTGGTCAACTGTATGGGGTTTATTCACTAATGGGAGAATTGATGGGACAGTTGTGGTTTCAGTTCTGTCACCCACCAGCGAGAAGGTCAGAGCACAATGCATAATTCATTGTGCGAGTAGACTATTCATTATATGGGGCTAGCGGATCCTTCTCCCTTGTTCTCCCTTTAGAGAACAAACATCTGTGTATTCTCAGTGTTTTTTTTTCCCTTATGTTTCATTTTTGGTGGTGATTTTCACTCCTGTCAACAAATGGCTATGGCAAGACCAGCACTACTACCAACATCCATTGTTAACTTGATTGGAAGCATACCTCGGAGCTCTCTGGATGTCACCGTTGATCACAGGGGCAGCCTTTATCTATTCCCCATGGTTCTGCCCTTTTCTTACTCCCTCTCCCACCTATTTTGGGGGTTAGCCTTTTCCCCATATAAAGCAAGAGATATATATTGTAAACTTTAATAATAGCAATTTATTAACCCCCTCATACAAAAAGAAATATACTGTATAAGAAAGTAATATAAAAACAAATTATTTTTAAATGTTGAGTGTAAAACAATAACATTTTATTGGATAAAACAAACTAAAAAATAAAACCACACGTATAAAAATGTTAGCAATATAAAACATTAAAAGCACTTTTTTTTTTCTTTACTCCAACTGTATTAAATATAACGTGATAACCGTAGTTAGGATTTTAACCTAAAGACACATAGAAAATTTTCTGACTTTATAACACATTTTACAGTGCACTGTATTATAAGGGATGCTCTATATAGATATTTCTGTATTTAATTTATATAAAACAATTATTTTATACCTGTGTACAAAGCAACACAACTGAAATGCAAATGTTTATAAATGCTGTTATTCCAGACAAAACGTGTTATAAATGTGAAGGTAAAATAATTCACTAAATGCAAATTATTATTATTTATGGTTTTATGTAGCCCCATCATTTTCTACAGTCCTAACATTTCTTAATCGCTACAGTGATGCAGAGGTTAATCATTACCAAGTCATTTAAAAATATTAATTCTGTGAGTGTTTTAGGGTAAGGACCAAGTGCACACGAAAGACCATGGACAAAGGTATTTGTAATGTATTCACACACCTATTATAAGGTATAATAAGAATTATTTAAAATGCACTGGATACAGTGTACAAACGAGTAATATATTGAAACAGACATAGATAACACGCCTGAGTCCTGCTACAATACAATTTCTTCTGTATACCAAATACAAAACTGTCCACGTTATACCAATTAGACATTGACATACCCACAGAAGAACTTTCTCCTAAAATTAAAAAGAACATCCCTTCTTCTTTCCCACACTAGTATTATCTTTTATATATATTATATAGCGGCAACAATGTATGCAACACTTTGCACAACATATATACTCAAGAGGAATGACAAAACTGGAACTGACAAACTAAGACAAACCGATACCCTGCTTGCAAGCTTACATATAATCCACAGCACAAGGAAACCTTATATTGTATTTTGTTTATGTAGGTAGTAAGTGTGGGTAGTTACAAGCCTAGGGTAATGTCCACTCCCAGATTTGATATATATTTAGCATCAATATATCAATATATCAATGACGTTGCCATGCCCCATTAGAATTAGAATGCTCCACCTGACCCTGCCTATGACCCACAATTAAGGCATAGTATTTTTTCCCTCACCCCCCCGGAAAAAATGTCTGCGGATGCCCATGCCTTTTTGTGTTTTTTTTGTTCTTTTCTTCACATTAATAAGAGCAGGTACTAGAGTACAGGGAGTCTTTTGCGGTAATTTTTACAACCTCCACATCAGATAACTGTATATATGTATTAATTGGTGAAGCTTATTATTTCATCTCGAGTTCTGCATCTTGGTTATAATCTTAAAAGTGAAGTATTAGCCGGTTTAGTATATAGGGACGTAAACAGATAACTCTTACAGCTATTGGAACTTCAAGTCCTGTGATCCTCAACAAATGTTCACAGAGCAAAATGGTGGCTGAGGGTCAAGGAATATGTAGTTCTTCAACAGCTGAATTATTATCTACCAGTTCCTACGTTATATAGCAAAGGTTTCCACTCTTGAATGATGGTAACCTTAGCCAAGAATAACCCCCCTCCAGTATGATTTTCTGTACTGAGGTTGAAAAATGAGTTCCTCTACTTTCTCAAAATATTAGAAAGTGTAGATATATATAGCATATATTGCATATGTGTGCATGGTGGAAATTATAATTTACAAATATAGTATTTTGACACGGTTTTCCTTCTTATCACATAGGCAGTATTTAACTAAACAGCATAATTTGGGGTTCAGGCACTTAAGTGATATAAAAAAGAAACCTGTGGTATAGACCCAACACCACAAAACCCCTTTAGGGCTGGCAACTGGCCAACTACAGTTTATCTGTTTCTAAGTTAGGGCACTGAATTTGAGGGGCCAAGGAGTGTGCATCAGGTTAGAGAGGGGTTTCTGTTTTCGCCATTTGTGTGGGGGGTGTCTGATTCTTTTGTTTTGGGCTGCAAACCCGATATTACCACGGAGGCTGATGTGGAATTGAAAGCCAGAGTTGAGCATCCCTACCACAAAGTAAGTCACAGCAAGTACTTATAGCCGTGTTTCCGTATCTGACCCTGAAAACTCAAGGGAACCCCACTTTGCCTACCCTACTCCAGTTCTGCCTTCTTCTTTCCTCCCTCCATGTGGACCTCTAGGGTAGAAAATCCTAGTTTACTGCCCTCATGCATGTCCAACATACACGGTGTTTTGCACTTGGGAGAAATTGAGTTTCATTAAATGTTCATGTGTTAATTGTGTATGAAACAGAGGGGCCATATTTATATAACATTGTTGCATTTTTAAACAATAGGTATCCAAAGTACTGTATTTGAAACCTTGATGTTTTCATTACTCTAGATTTTTTAGATCTGGTAGAGGCCCTGCCATACTATGCGTATATATATATATATATAGACTTTGGACTTATAGAGTTAAAATTATGTTTCTTGTCTCCTGAACACAGAAGACACAAAATAGGACCTCTAGTTTGTAACTAGTGCAAGAAAGAAACTATTTATCACAAATCGCACGGCTGAAAATTAAGCTAATTGTTTAAATGTAATTGTTGCATACCGGGATTAAAATTGGATTTTGTCTCTGCAGATGCCTATGTGATCAACTTCACGCCATAATCTTTGATGGTGTTGCATTTGTTCTGACCCTGTTCCGATTTTGGAAATGCCTAATCAAACCCTGTGCATATTTTATCCTATAAATACATATATATTAACAGATTCGAGTAGCTAGCACACGTAATCTTACTTCTGTGGAAATATTTATTTTGGAGAAGTGACATAACTGCATTACCCTGATTAATACATTGTAAATGGAAAATGTATTATTTATGATGAGTGTATAAAAAATGCTATTGCACTTTGGGTGTTATGGTAATGATAATTAGAATTGCTAAAGACTACAGATATACTGTAAATATATGGAGGCAAAACCAAAATGATTCCTTTGGTTTAACCGTTTGAATGCTGAGGGGTTGCCAAACATTGCCCAGCAACTCATAAACAGCTCTCAATAGGTTAGGATAAAAGTTATGCAGTCATCGATGTATCTGTTACCATAATTTTGCTACATGGATGACATCACAAAAATATAGATGCCAGAATAAAAGGAAACTGCTATATAAACCAGTACGTAGCAGGTAAAACATATAAAATATTAATTGGTCAAATGGGGCAAAATAAGTTAATTGCTGCAAGCTTACTGTGATAACCAAGTGCATCCATGTTGCTGACCATCACATGTAGGGTTTTGTGGGATATGTAAAAACTGGTATGTATAAACTCGTAAGTTTATACATATCAAGCGGCTCTTATACATGTGATGGTGAGCAACATGTGAAAATTACATGTGCCTTGAAAAACATCCTGATGAGGTCACCTTAAGTAGAAAGAAGACTGAAACTGCCAAACTACATCTCAAATAATCCTTAGCTAGATAGAATCATAGGAGTTGTAGTTTCACAGCATCTGGCTGCATCAACCAGTTAACTCTCCTGCTGTAGAAGAATATATTCTTTATAAAAACACCCTGAAGAAGGCAATATACTATTGGTACAATGTCACCGAGTGCTGATGCACAAGTTGAATTAAACAATTTGAATGAAAATTATCTATATTATTATTAGTGATAAAAAAAATGTATAGGGATCTGTTTTTTATATGTTCGGCTGTACTAACAATTAATGTTTTAGGGAGTAACATCCTTCTGTGAGGAGATTTAAAAGGGAGGTCCCTAATGGTAATTCCACCCGCTCCTAATTCTAACGCTTTTCCATACTCAAGCACCAGCTTTTGTGTATGGGAGGACCTGTGCTCTACATGAATGTTTGGTTAATTCATTTCAGGTTCTAGTTTCTTTTTTTCCGGGAAGGGCAAAAGTGGCTTGACCCACCCCTTCCTGAAGCCACTCCCAAGCAGAGGGAGGAGCTACTGATATGATTATAAATATATCTCATGGTAAGTTTTATTTGCACCTAAAGCTTTCCTTACCTTGCAGATAAAAAAAAAAACACCCTATATTGCTGGAAAAAAATGGACGCTATATAAAAATAAGCAGTAGGAAAGTGAGACAGGATAATTCACACTGACTTGATCCAGAGAACCTTCTCCACATCACTCACACAAGGTAAATACAAAGCCAGTACAAACAAAATTAGAACTATATACATTTCAAATGCACACTGCACTGTGGTTGCTTTAATACCTTGAGATATTTTGCAAGAATTGCAATCCAACTGGTTTTTACAGTTTTACAAACGCAAAGCATTTCATTTTTTTATTATGCGAAAATCATACAAAACATCTATTAACACCATTACATAAAAAAAAAAACCTGGAATGTGTTTAAATTGGCGAAAATCATCGAGTAAAACAAAATGAAGAAAACAACCAAATTAATAAAATGCTACACATACTGCTTTTTAATTAAAAGTAATTAAAAAAAGACACCGTTATAAAAAAAAAATTAAGAAACTTTCTAAAATTAAAACAAAAATTCACAAAAGGTAGTTTATATTTTCCGGCATGCAATATATTATTTGCTGGAATGTAATACAATGAGCTCCCTAACTGAAGAATGTGGTTCCCCACATAAACTTAAAAGTTCCCTTTTAAGGAGACACGTAGATCCATGCCTTGGGCAGAAGGAATACTGTTTAAAAGAAAAATAGGAAAAAAAAAAAGGAAAACTTGAAATTCATAAATGTTTAATATTTGTGAAAAAAAAGCTAACCACATATTATTTTACTATAAAAAAAAAATCAACTTGCATAATAAAATAGGGAACCTTCAACCTGACATTGCACCAAATTGCCCGTATTGATAAATAATAATGCAGTTTAAATGCCCCGATAAAACTCTATGGAATCCAATGGAAAAATGCCCACACATTAAAAATAACTGCTAAGTCGTGAGTCTGGGGCACCAAGCGTGTGGCTCTATGGTATCTTCTGGGTGACTAAACAGCAGCTGTAAAGACAGTAAGAGGCCACCAACCCCCGCCAAGGACTCCCTCTTTGTTTAAATGGCTGTGTAAGAATGCTAAAATACCTTTTCTTTTCCCCCATTATATATAAATTGATGCCAACATGTGTATACATCATAACCGAATGGGAGTCACACAAATACATTTACAATACAGTAATCTATACCTGGATTACATTAGGTTCAACACGTAAGAGGCAATACTACAAGAATATATTTTTATGTAAATACACAAGAAATCCATATTTAGTGCTGGGTTAAAGGGACGTGTAATCATCTCATTGTTTTCATGCTATCTTCTGGAGTATTTGGACGTGATTATGGGATATGCAGACTGTGAACATGAGTGTTTTCTCAATCAGTTCTGTAGAAGCAGATGCCGACACTGGCATTCCAGCGGATGTGGACTACAACTCTCATGATGAAAATGGCAAATAGATCTGCATCGGGATCGGATGAAGGATATTGCAGACTTTCAGACACAAAGTGACTTTACAGCTTAACGTTATATCTTTATGACCTAGTAAAAAAAACCTCATTTTTTTACAGCAGTACCCAAATCTATGTGCCCTTCTCTCAGACATTTATTGCCCAAATTGGGCTTCATATGCAGGAACACAATTGATATCACAGAGATTAGTGTAACAATACCACCAGTCACTGAAACACTACTGCACTGTGCAGGGGATGTCTGTTTATCATGCAACGCCATCTCTGTGGCTTGATCACTAAACCGTGAGTTACTATGAGCTGAGACATTTCATCTCACCAACGTCACGATGCCTTATGATAGACCAAGCCGGAGAGATTTACTGCATAATGATTTCCAGAAATCAAGACTTCGGTTGATTTTGTCAATAATTTTCAGGCTATGGCCATGCGCGTTACCTTTACGATACTTGGCACATCTTGAGGGCCAAATTCACATGTTGTACATATTCCTAAAACAAATCTAAGCCATTTCTTATGTGTTGTATGCTAGAATTTCCTTCCGATAAAGAACAGAACCAAGTAGAATGGTCTTGAAAAGTGAGATCTCCAGAATTGTGTGGTTTCATAGATCCTGCTATGAGACCATATTGCAATTTCGTGTTTCTTATACTTACATCTACATATAAACAAGCACACTTAATAGCCAAAAGTGCAACTACTTAATAGTGAAACTGATAGTTTGAAGCAGATTCAGTGCGATACAGGTGTGGTCAAACCCTTCTTCTTCTAATCTTCCTGTAAGTTATCTCAACAAAATGTAGGTTCTTTCAAGTAAAAGCCCATGCATGCTATGGACTACTATATATTAGTATATAGTATATTAGTTAAAAAGAACAAAAAAATAGGCTATATCTGCCAAAATATACTAACGCACTCTTTTTTTTGGCAGCCTAATACTAAAAAAAAAAAAAAAAAAAGGAGTGTCACCTGTCTAGGCATTTTAAAATATAGTAAGTAGCACTATGCGGTGAACTAAATTGTAGTTATCTGAATTCCCCATGACACTTGGTCCTGTAGGGTTGAGGTACAATGGAAGTTGCAATTTAAATAGTTTTGTTCTGCATACAGTAGCCAATCCTGAGCAGTCCTACCGTCAAAGAGCCTACAAAGTACAATGCCCCCTGATGTGGTCAACACACAACTCCCCGGCTATTAACAAACTCACAACATCATCCCCATCCAAAGCAAAACAGGCTGAGGATCGGGGGTGCTGTCCACCAATAGCTTCCATATACTCTGCTATTTTAAGTATTGTAATGCAGGGTTGCTCATCTCGGATCACTCATAAGTGCTTCTTTCTCAGGCACTTATGTCAAGTGACTTGGTAAAGAGGCATTTATTTATCTTAAGACCTGATCTGAGTGTAACGAAAAAGTGCACCAAATTCATTAAACAAACGCAACGTTCATTGTGATGCCTCCACTACGAGAGCCCTTGAGCATGAAAGAATTCAAATCCAGAAAGAAAGCAGTAAATCGTAAATTGCTGAAAAACTCCAACTTACCCACCTGGCATATACCTGTGTGCACATTATTGACAAAATTATATAAACTTTAAAAAAAAATGAAACAACCTGCAACAAAATACTATTAAAAGGGCTCCATATTTTAGGAGCGCGTTTTCAAAATATACCTAAACCTGGAGTGCCAAAAAAAGGCTAGACGCCCATAAAATAAGGCTGCTGAAAAAAAGAGTGACTTCATTGTGTACACTGATAACCTAGGAAACTGTCCCTGAGAGTGGGGGATATTGACGAAGAGGTGAAATTCAACTCAGTTGAACTTTAAGCTTGTGGACCAATGCTTCTGTTGTGCAACTTTTTTTTATTTTCTTTTTGAGTCCTGAGGTGAGAAAATAGTTTTATATAAGATTTAGTCTTTTTTGAAAGAAAATATTGCAAGTGATGAATCTGTGACAAAAATAGTTAATAAGGTAAGGTGGTGGAGGTGTGATAAATAGAACTCTTGGACTTCTGGAGCTCCTAGGCGGTGGGACAACATGTTCTGGACGTATAAAGGAAGTATTTCTTGAGATCCAAAGAGAAGGAGATGCATTGTGTATGTATAAAACATAAGGATTTCAGAGATCCTTGAGCTATGAAAACAGAAGAATTATGGAAACCTGGAGGTAGAGATTGGGAAATATTGCATTCTGAAGATTCAAGGCAGAATAACCTGTAGGATTCTGGAGATCCAAAACAGATTGATTTATAGAATTCTGGAAATCCAATAGAAAGGCAGCCAAGAAACAAACTCAGAGAACTGTGGAAGTTCTTCTTTAAAAAAAACAAAAAGGTAACTAGTATCTGTATTGTTCACTTAAAATAAGCAATCTTCAAATCACGTAAAAAGAATTAAATGCATGTGATTAAAAAAAAAGTCATTTTCACAAAGTGTCCCACATTAGCAGAGGCAAAGTGCTAATGTCCAGTGCAAGTAGATTTATGGGGAGCTTGCTGGGCTAATGGCCGGACTAGATGCATCAGAACGGCTGTAGTCGCTCACTGACCCATTTCTAGAGCCACCTCTACCCTTAAGCATGCTGGGCTGAAAATTGGCATGGCGGCGGGCATGCTTCGTCAGGTGGTCGCTGCGCATGAAACGCTTCTCGCAAATAGGGCAGCTGAATTTCTTCTCTCCTGTGTGAGTGCGGTAGTGTCGAGCCAGCTCATCTGATCGAGCAAATTTCTTGTTGCAATCTTCCCAACTGCATTCGAATGGGCGCTCACCTGTGAGGAACAAAATTGGAAACACACAGTTAGTACCAATTCTACAGATCTGGTTAATGCGTAACATGATACGACGCCAGGCTTTAGTCAGAGATCCAGATATTACAAGATAACCTATATCCAGATCAGGAAATAGTTAATGTACTAAAAAAATCAAACAAAATACTTCTCAAAAACACATGGAATTTACTGCTTTTTAATATACGTATGTGAAACACGTTCAATTAAAAGGCAAACATATTTATACATCATACTTTATAACATTAGGATAACAAACATTATAACTACGTAACACAGCACTTCATGGACAAATATAACCGTCGCCTTCTATCCGACTGCTATAAAGGGCAGGTATACCACCTTTAACATTAATTACTTTATATATTCCTATTGCATGTATTTTCATATGTAACATTATAAAATCATGTCAAGGATTTTAGAGGCCATAAATCAATTGAGGCTCGTCTGGTTATATGCTATTGCTGCCTATGCCAAGCAGTGTGCCAACTGTAACCAACGTTGTCACCATTAACCCTTGATACCTGTGCATTCAACATGCCTCAGATCATTATGAATTCTACATATTGTGGGGCAACATTTGTCCAAATGGCTTGCAGCAAGTTGGATTAAAGTGTCAAGTTTACAAGTGCCAAGGTGGCAACTGGACAACAGACATTTCACACACTTTCGGTGTAGACTGTAGAGTAACTAATTAAGCTTAAAAAACTGCTCCTGTAGCGTCCAGAAAGGCATTTTAAGTCGGACTTTAGCATTTCACTGAAGCAGACGTGAAGTATGCATCTCATCACAAGGGGGCATGATTCCACAGTGGAAAGACAGAAGATCCCACAGCTGTACCAGTATGTATAAGTGGAATCCACAACTGGGCCTTGTGCTCATATCTCAATATCTAATAAACAGCATGTACGCTATCATTGCAGTGATTGACAAATTAAAATATGAAAATGCAGGTTTGTTTGTTTTTTTAATAAAGTTCAGAAGCAAACATTTTTAATACCAAAAAATGAGATCTTACGTTTTATTCATTGGCCTCGGTATGCACACGTTGGAGCACTTTTGAATTGATCTTTCATTGCCCTAGAGGCTGCCCTCATGTGACATGCAACTTTCATTAAAATCATAGTAATGCCCTTGCAGAAATTGGATATATCTATACTTGTGATATTTATTTTACAAAATTGCTAGCAAAATGGCTCGCTGATCCCTCATTGGTAATGTCCCACGGAGTGTAGCGTGCCGCTGTGTGTTCAGCGGCACTTTGTATCATGCTGCAGTTGGAAAGACATTTGGCGATTTGGCAGACGATGCCCCATTAAACCAGTCAGCTGCACTAAGAGCGTAAGCCGAGAAGAGGTCTGGCAGGGAAACAGCTAAACCTCTCACAAAAGAATAAAAGGCGGATGGTGCGGAGGCAAATTAACGCAGGAGTATAAAGAACAATGGTGCAGAGCTGCATGGTGTCTATGTTTCTATTACGTGAATCATTTAACACACCGAAAAGTAGGGGAGGGATGCAATCCTTGCAGTGAATTAGGATCTTCATATTATGATATAACTAAACAAGAAACCGCTTGCGTCATAAGCACATGTAAACAATACAGAAGTAGACAAATCAATGAGCCGGGGCATCAAAGATTTTACTGCTGGCGCGTAACTTTTACCGATATATATGCTCTATAGAGGAACCACAAGGATTCTCATCCTTAATCGGGAGTTATTATAAACCCGCTTTTAGCTCAATATAGTTGCCAGCTTCCCCCCCCCCCCCACAGCAATCTTTTGTTTAGCCCTCTACCTGTAACTTGGGGTGTTTGCACCATTATGGTGGACATAGTAAATGTCTTATTGGCACCAATGACTACTACCAGCTTTGACACTGATGTTCTTGTTTGACCCTTCTATTAGGATATTGTAGCAGCTCAGATGCCACAAGTTTCGTTATGTAGGGTCAGGTCAGACCTTGGAGTTCCATGAGGTTGGCCCTTCATGATACCTAGTGAACTTGGGAACTTATCTACAAACTCATGGGTTCACGGAAAAAACTAAAACAAACCCTGAGTGTTTATGTGACATAGCCAAACATACCATCCCACATCCAAGCAAACCTTTTTTTACAGTTGAACCACAAACCACCGTCAGCCATGTTGTTCCTGCTGCCAGCACACATTGTCAAATTACTCTTTTCTATAAGAGAGTCGCTGAACACTCAACACTGAACTACACAAACAGCTTAAAAACAAGATGGAAAAAACATTAATGTCGAAGTCACTTAACAGAAAAGAAAAAAAAAATAAGTTTAATAACGGACCAGGTTTACTACATCTAGTACCCTTCCAATACTAATTTCATTTCAATTACACCCTTTTAACATCATAATGTTTATTTGTGGCTCACTTTGAAGTCTGTCGTTCCAAAGACACATTAGTATTTAATAATTTTTGCAGTTTATTCCATGTCTGGCCACGAGCAAGTGTGAACGCACCTTGAGTAAATAATCTCGCCTGCTGACTGCACACTTTGCCCTGACATTTTCTTGTAATGGCACTGATTAAACCTCCAAGCATAACACCTATAAGATCTAGGCAAACACTTTCTGCAGATTTGGGTAACACCTATCCGGTTCTTTTCAATTACGCATGTAAACATGGGTACGATGCCAGGAAAGCCGAGTCTGCCGCATCGAAGGACATACACCAGATGCAGCAAGATCAAACCTTTGGAGGGATTTCCGATACTACGTGTATACCCAGCCCAGGCTTCTCCCAAGAAGGATGTGGTCTTTGAAATTTATGTTTCCACTTCTCTTATCGCACTAACCGTAATAATAAAAAAAATAAAATCTTGTGTCCTTTCTTGACTGATATTTTGAACCCTCAAAGAAGCACACAATATTCTTTTTACACTTTTTTATAAAAAAACTATAATAATTAACATTTTAAGCTATTGACTAAAATATCACCGATATATAACAGTTAATTCCGATAGATCTCGTTCTCCCTATTTAATGCATCATTAACATAATTAGGACCTTAGCTAACCATGCAAAATTCTTTAAGAACGTTCGCTCAATTTCTAGACGACGACAAAAATTCCATGTAGAGAGTCAAAAATTCTGTGAATTAACAAAGTCCAATAAAGGTTTTCATGGGCTCAGCAATATCTTAGATGCTTTGTAACCTCCTCCAGTTTGCCTGGCCGCTGTGTACTATTTTAAAGTCTTATTATTTTAGTATTGATTGAGCAGAATTCAGGAGAAAGGACTTATCTCCAGTGAAAAGGGTGGGTTATCTACCGAAAATATTACACATTTATTGTGCTCCACAGCAGATGGGTCAAAAATTGTTTAGAAAAAATTGTTTTAAAATTATTATTATTTAGAATTTTAGCACAGTGTATTAAGTGTTAACAGAGATATATCAATGTGTTAAAGCAACAACCTGTAATTTTAATATAGTCTAGGCATTTTTGACTTCTATGGCTGTATATATTTCTTTTAAACATGGTTCACGGAATAATTTTCAAGGTTTATCCGCTGTATAAGGTATAGGGTTTGTCCGCATGGCAGGTCCCACTTATTTATCACATCTGCCGATGGTATAAAGTTTGATGAGATTATCGTGAGCTACTTAAGTCGCGATGCCATCCCCCTCCATGTTGCTATTGGTGGCTGAGGGTTTTAGGAACTGCAGCTTGCAAAGCCTGGACCGTGATACAGAATAGGGGGTTGCATGTAGTCTAGAAAGGCTGAACATATTTTTTTGTTAAAAAAAATCAAAACAAAACTAACCTGTTGAACTAGATCCATTACAGACCGACATATGTCTTATACTAACCAAGCATCTCAGACTGTGTTGAACGAGCCCTCCCACTACACTAAATGTGTGTTGCTTTAGTTATGCTATCACAAGGGGCTAGACAGACAGATGGGACTGTGAGAATTACTGCACAGATGGGGGAAGGGTAAATACACCAGGGTGGGGCGGCCTTTCCTCTCAAACGGAAACCTTGAAGAAGAAGAAGAAGAAGAAGAAGAGGAAAAAGAAGAAGAGGAAAAAAATGAAAAACTCAACATGCGCTGTTTGATTTTTGAGCCTCAGTCTGTGGTTTGCATAAGGGAGTCTAGAGGCTGTCAACATGCTCTTCAGCTCTTGTTCAGATGAATCCTTTAAATATCGCCAGCACGCGACTAGGCATGCTAATAATTTAAAGTTGACGTGATATTTAATAAAAGAGGTTATACACTTTATAACATTATCATATACATGATGTGAACGGTAGGCTAGAATATTTCCCATCACTGGATAAAGGGCAGACAAATTCTTGCTCGTAAGAGCTTACAGTCACAGTAAGACTAAATGCCAGCGGCCTTAATAGATAAGAGAAAGCCAAACACCATGTGTTCAGTTACGGTACTATTGTCACATTCAGGTGGACACGTGCTGTCATAAGGACGCCCATTTGACTTGGAAATCGGCGAATGGATCTTTTTAATATCGCTTTTTCATTTTAATATATTTGTGTTTTTTAATACCCACCCACTGCGGAAAGGCAAGAAGAATTAAAAGGGAGCATTCAGACCCAGGCATTACCCTTATGTGGTCCCATTTATTGAAGCGGCAAAGTACACGTGAATCCCCTTGTAAGGGGACAGAGAATAAATGAACATATCATGGCAATTAACTGCGATGACTTTACCCACATTATGCACTAAATGCTGTTGATGTTACTGTGTAGCCACAAATGTCAATAAATCAAATAATGTTTCTCTTGATCTGTGGTTTTTGGATATACTATACACCAGTGCTTCTATCAATGCATGATATGCCATTAATACGGTAATAATCTCCTGTCTATTGGATAAAATATTCTGTTCTCTCGTTGGTTTTATTGGCTCATAATTGTGCTCCAAATGATTATAATTATAGAATTAGATTTTAGCTGTTACAATCAGCCTTTTTATACCTTTGCTTTTTCTGCTGGACCTATTTTTAAACTATATGCTATGTCCCATATGTTCCCGTAATTGTTAACTATGGGCTGCAAAGAATGCTGAATCCAAAACCAGAAATGGATTACATATCTGAAAATCTAATGCACATAATAAAAAAAATCCACAACTAATGCATTACAAACACATCACCTATAATCATTTCTGCATGTATGCCGTGTTTACATTTTAATGATCTCCTAGTAGCATTTTCTATAATCCTTCTCTATCGCTTGCTTGAAACGTTTGTAACCTTTTACCTACTAAATGTAGTTTTCCTGTACTCTGAAGGGGGGATGGGACCTTTTTTGAGGATCTTAAAGACAACAGGATAGTAGACCGTAATTTGTGAGTGTGCTTAGAAGTAAGGACAATCGCTTACACTGTGGGCAGCTACTCCCATGATTCTCAACCAACCAAAGGAGTTGACATCATAAGCATTATGCCATTTCTGCCGCCTGTTATTAGTCAACCTGTTGGGATACAGTTAGGCAAATTAGGTGTCTGGTTAGCATTAACCTTTTCATGCCCAACAAAAGAAAATACTCTATTTAAGTACTTCTTCTGCCCTTAATAGTTGCAAAAACATTTATTTTTTGTGTCCAATTGCAATCTCTATTAGAGAAACCAGATTTCCCCTTTCGTTGAGAATACACCAAAGATCTATGATGCAAAAGCATTAAGGCTATTTCTGCCCTGCAAGATTCAATTGTTTCTATGTGTTCCCAGTTAAAGAAGCCATCTGGTCATCCAAATCTTTACGCGTAGAAAGAAAAAAGTACTGAACCCTGTATGACTTATGGAATCAAATGGGTTAAAACTGGCTCTGGATAGTAGCAGAAATGATAGTTTAGCGCCCTAGATGAATGGTCCACACATAAAGCAAAGGGCCGGTTATAGGATCTCTAATGGATGCCATGTGTACAGGTATCGGATGGCCATAGAACGTCTGAGGAGTGAGAGATCTTTTTTTGTATATAATATTTACGCACGGTTTCTCTTATAGCTCAGGAGATAACCATGGACTTATTTATTGGGATTGATCGATTCATATCCAACAGAATCATGTGTACATTTTTAGTACATTGAAGATGAGTGAATTGACACAATAAACAACATCATGGCTGGATGGGAATACAAATCCTTTCTATACTTATAAAGAAATGCATTCTTTTTAATAAGCGAGGCAAATTCTTGATGAGCACATTGAAAGGTCCTAAAGGTGGCCCAATGAACACCGTTCGAGAATAAATGTCCTTGAGGTTCTCGAGGTTGAGAAGGCAGTCTGAACATTGAACAAAGAGCATGTGACAGAATAATTAAACACAATTAGTTACACAAGACAATTTCTTAGAAATCCTTTTTTTCGCTTGTTAATCTTCTGAATATACCTATACAAGGAATGGGTATTTTTCACGCAGTATAAGGAGGAAAAAAAAATATTGCTACATTTGGATACAGTGAAAATGGTTTCTCATCCCCCTCACAAAGGCCGCTGTCACTTATTTATTCTTTGCGCGACAAGAATGCAACAAAAGGCAGCTTTAAGTGAAAATTGTGATGTCAGTAAATCTCCTTTAACACAAAAAATGGTATCGGTCGTAAAAACTCAGTATTCTATGACAGCTGTAATTTGTGAAAGCAAATGTAAAGCCAGCAGGACATGTCCAGACTATGTACCGACTGCACCTTGTTTTGTCTATGTTTCTAGCCTTGTTTCATTTCCTTAACTCTTTGTTCCCCAGATGGAATGAACAATGAACTCCAAGGAGTCGGCATAAAGTCTTTAACCCTGTCACTCTGTTTAGGCACTCCATAGGTCTTCAGCACCGAGACGGTTGTATATAGATATATCTACAAAAATCAATTCCCAATATGGTGTCTCTCACCTTCTGGATCATATCCGCTCAATATTCTATTTCGGTTGATCACATTCAGCCATTTTTGCCAAACACATATGCATTTAACATGTTAAATGGGGACTAAAATGCTTTGTGGCAAAACTGTTCACACACAGATGCACTTTCATCAGGCAGAAGTCTCAAAATGAGGACATCTTGCCATTCAACATATGAAGGCAAGCTAATGATGTCACTAACCGTACAGGCCTAATAGCCTCAAAATCAATTTTTTTCTCAAACCATGGTCTCATACATCTGCTAGTAATTCACTAAGCAAATTGCATCAATTATTTTCCCCGAGTTATAGCCTAACTTTAATAATCCAGGATCAGGGACACAATCAGCTGAAAATGCACGCTTTTAATAACTTCATAACTGCTATTGTAAATATCCAAATCTACATTTCTTCTCTTTTTTTCCATGCAGTTAGTGTCCTTAGAAATTCTGATATCATATGGACTGCATTCAGGCTGCACACATCAAGAATTAATAAAACGTTAGACTGCTGGGGATAGAATCTGGCAAGCAGAAATCTTTCCTACATCGTATGCATATTGCTGAACTTTATCCAGTATAATAATCCCTTACACCAAAACTACCCAAAATAACAATCGACATATGCGTGGATGTGCCTTCAACAATGCGCCTCATTATCTGCATCCATGTGATATCACATGCAGCCCTGAAGTCATACAGTAAGAAATATATTGTGATCTGTTCATTTTGGCTGCTCAAACACTGACATCTGTGATGAAACTGTGGTTTTCCTTCCCAAAATCCACCCTTTGAGCTTAGCAGGTGTAAAGTGCCAACTTCCAGACGGCTCAGCTGTCTAAATAAAGAGTTATAATTTTGGAACGGACTGGAAAATGAGTTCACGTAAGGTAAACCCTGGCTGCTTCTCTGATTTCTACGGAATATTTCGTTTGGCTCTGAAACGAATATTGGGGTCTTTACATTAAGGAGAATGTTGTTGTAGAACGTAATGCCAAATATTACTGAACTCTTTATCAATGGTGTCTCTGTCCCACAGCAAAACCAAGGGGAAGACTGCATTAAGTATAAAACATCCTTGACATAAATATTCAATATTTTGTATCATTCTGTAAATTTGAGTTGTGTCCTGGTACAATTCTAGTATGCTTTAACCCTTGGGTACTGCCGGTTATGTGCTTAGCAAAATCTTATTAAAGGGGACCACCTACCATTCTGCACATTTGTTTTACTTTTCTTAATGACTCAAGCAAGTAGTTACCTTCCCATTATCTCTTGGTACTTCTGGAGATCAGAATACTGCACATCACACGAAACATAGTGTGTAATCACTTAATTTTGGATGTCACAAATTGTCCATTACACAAGCCACGGGTTGTGGAAAATATGTCTGCGTTTTCAGCAATATGTGGCTTACATATTGGGTGTGGGATGACATGATATGTATGGGGTGCCCAGCTGGGGCCACCATAAGGGAGGTACAACTTAATTGCAGGAACACGAGGCCACTCCAGGCCCCTAGCACTAGCTCCTCTCCACCAAACATACCACTAGACCCCTGCGGGCCCCAAGCATCCGTTCCCAGCGGGACATACCGCTAAGCGCCACAGCCTAAAGGGGACAGACCAAGACATTTTAGACAATGCTATGCTTCCAACTTTGTGGTAATAGTTTGGGGAAGGCCCTTCTATTATAGCTTGACTGTGCCCCAGTGCACAAAGCAAGGCCCATAAAGACACGGTTGGATGAGTTTGACGTGGAAGAACTTGACTGTCCCACACAGAGCCCTGACCTCAACCCCATCAAACACCATTGGGATAAAATGCAACAGAGATTGTAAGCCGGGCCTTCTTGTTCAACATCAGTGCCTCACCTCACAAATGCTCTAAACACCCACAGGAACACTCCACCCTCTCGTGGAAAGAAGAGCTGAAGCTGTTATAGCTGCTTCATGTGTATGTATTTATAATGCAATGTCATGAAAGTCCCTGTCACAATAGTCAGGTGTCCCAATACTTTTGTTTATATGGTGTATAATGTGTATAGCGAGGGGGTGTACAGTGGGTGCGAGTTAGTGTATATAAGAGTGGGGTGTTAGTGTGTGAATATGGTGTGTATGTATTGGTGTATGCGGTTAGCATTCCTGTGCGTGACCATATGTTGTTAGTGTGTGTATGGGTGGAGCAATGGGTCAGACAGTGGGATGGACATGGGGCAAGCTGATGGGGGGGCATGAGGGCCAATGTGTTAAGCAAGTACTAAGCCCAAAGATTTCTGATAGTGGCCCTATGTCCAGCTAGGAAAGGTGGAACTTGAGTGCGACAAACACATGATATACTGCAGGCTGTGTTATATGCACATCTATGTTTCTTGTAATAATTCCACAAGAACTACAATTATTTTGTTTTCTCCATTGTCTCTTTATATGCAGTTAATGTTCAGTGGCTGATGCTTAGCGAGATTTAAAAAAATGTCTTGCAGGAACGTTTTTCATGTACAATAGCTATGTATGGGTTGACTGTTCTTTTAACTGCAGAAAATTAGATTTTGTTACCATGTCTTTAAACATTTATACAGTGAGGTAAACCTTACAACAGCAATACCTTTGTAACACATGAGTCACATAGTTTTTAGGGAACTAATGTATAAAGGCATCAGTCAACAAGAAGTCTCAAGCTGCGAGCATTAACTCACTGATGTTGCCCAGGGATTGCAGTTTCCTATCATTTGAACTGCAATATTCTCTACATTATTTAAATAATTAATGATCATGAAAGAAAAGCAATAGTACTACTACCTACTTTATCCCAAGCAACGTAGAAAAGCAGACCGGGGTATGACATCATAAGCTGGTGTACAGTTTCAACTATATCACAAGCCAAGTGGAAGCTGTGATCAAATGCACACACTTTGATCAATATCAGACAATCTCCCCTACCAGCATGAAAATCAGGTCTGTTCCATGGCACCAAGACATACCGTTACTCACACATGGTTTCTAGGTTAGTCTCTTCTTTCCACAGACAGAGGATTGGTTTTTGGCTATACCTACACCCCCCATCTGTACTTCACCTTGCTCCTAACACACATTCCCCTAATCACAGCCAGTTTCCTGCCATTAAAGGCTGTCTGGGGCCTTTAAGTGTAGCCACTGTCCTAGAATAGGGAGATCTGTGGGTTCCGGGGTATGGCAAGCAATGTTCCATCTAATTTTTCTTAGGTGGTGTGCACAGAAAATTTCTCTTGTTTTCCCAGAGACAAAATTTTGTGCGCACAATATCTGCGCCGCATAAAGTATAAAAAATATATATATATTATTTTTTTTATTGGGAAACACTGTTGTGCACAATTTATGCATGTGTGCGCTCTCTAAAAAAGCTATGTGTGCGCGCACAAGCGCACCGCTTAGAGGGAACACTGATGGCAATACTGCACCCCTAGCACATTTGGAGAATTGTGAATCATTAAGAAAGTAGAGCACCAAAGTGTAGAAGACACACATGCACATATGAAAGTGTAAAAGCTGATATCTCGGTTGAGCAGATGAATGGAAGTCTTTGTTGGTGGAAAGCTAGAATGAAGAAGACCAGTTCGTAATGCTTTGCATGAGTTTAGAATTTGTAGGATAAGGGCACAGTTGTTCAGATCCACGACAGGGGGAAGCATGGGGCTTTCCAGTGCTATATACAAATACATAACAAATGTAATCAGTGCAAGTACAAGTGCAGGAAAAAAAGTGGAGTCAGATATCACCCATGGGCATTTAGCTACTTCTAATAAGGTAAAGTTAGTGACAGTTACTAAAATTTGGTCTGGGGCCAGGGTGAGAGGTAATATTAGATCCGCTATGGAATAGTTCTTTTTAAAGCATTGATTCAGGGTCTCCTTGCTTTCTTTAACTCAGTGCTAATTATGATTTATGGACATTTGTAAAAGCTACTGACAGAATCCTTCTAATCTTGGGTAACAAAACTAGTTCAGACAAGGAGAGAGGCACACAGTTTAAATATTACCATGCATTTCTGAAATACTGATTTTTACCATCAAACAATAAAAAAGCTTACTCTCAGCAATAACTAAACATCACTGTATACAGTTCTGCATACCAACAAATATAGAAAATATCTTTCTTACTGTAAAATTTTCAAGTGTTAAGCAATCTACACAAAAAGTAAAGATATTTCAGCATGCATATATACATAATAACACACATTATCATTCTCATGCCGGCTCTCAGCTCTGTAGCAAAAATGTTGCTCTGTGAGTAGTTCAAGTTAGCAGGATCATCAGCTAAAACAAACATAAAAAAACAAACAAAAAATCTTACTATTCCTGCCATTAACTAAATACAAAAGAAAACTAAGGAGCAAGTATATTCAAAATGCAAACCACATAGGACATTCAATGCATGGATTTATCTACATAACAAAAAACATATACAACAACCCTATAGGAGATAAAAATCCGAATCACTTCATCCGAAATTTTAAATAATGAAAAAATATACAAAAATAAAAATGATACGCAGTCCAAGCTAAAATTCAGGTAGGTACTTCACTTTCTCTTTTAACTAACAGCACTTCTAACAATGCTTGATAACAGATGAGCGTGTGTTTGTATATATTATTATCTTATTATGTTTTTTTTTTAATATAGCGCCAACAATTTACACAGCGCTTAATACAATACATATATTCAAGGGGTATGACAAGATGTTTAATATAAGCCTTTAATGGATTTTGTAGTTGGGAAAGGGGAAGTGGGTACCACGGCCCTCACTTTCCCTCTTCACGCTAAATGCAATTTTGCTAGTCTTTTTTCACAATACCCTATTACAACACTGAAAATACTTGAACGGATTTTAACTTTTTTATAACTCTTTAAGAGAGGTTCAAACTGTGTTGTATACAGTAATGTAGCATATCCCTAAACACTGAATTTGTTTCATATTGTTCCTATAGGCTACCTTTACATGCGGATGTGAAGGTTACCATCTTAGGCAATATTTCATTTACATCCCAAACACAAACATAAGTCTTTATGATAATGCTAATGAAGTCATGCTTATGCTAATGATGCATCTTTTCCCATAGTCCTTAATTAGTCAGAGCAGAGGGTCCAGCGAGGTAACTAATACTGAGACATTCCAATGTTTACCAGAAGAAATATGGTAGATAACAGATCTAAATATATCTACATACAAAAAGCCACCATAGACAACTTTTACAAACACTCCATTCTCTGAAAAGTCTTATTAAAACATCTCAGACATCAAGGATGTGAATAACGTCTTTTCGTAAGAAAAAATCCTTCATATGGAAGATGGTTACAAAAGGCAAAAGTACAACTCAAAGTCAGGAGTTTATTGCTGATCTAGCCAAAACACAGTATCTAGTTTGATTGGTGAGACAGTATAATGTTATAACGTAAACTTTTCCTTTGAAAGTCAAAGAGAAGCCAACAAAACGACTTAAAAATGTAACAAAACTAGAAAATCGGCAATAGTTGACTATATCATACGGCCAGGGATACCAAAACGGTAGTGATAAAAAAGGTGCGCTCAGTCTAGACTGGCAAACAGTAAAGTGGCGGCAAGTGCCAGACTAAACAGAAATATGCTTTTAAATTCCTCTCTGGGCCATTTTAAGTCCTCTCAGCTATAAGATCATTTGTATATACACACTTCGGCACTTCAAAGGCAGCATAGGGCATTCACTGGGCTATTATACAATCAAATATTCTTAACGCTGATTGAAGTGTCTCTCTAGAAAGCGGTTATAGCTTCCGTATTTTTTAGATCGAGGGAGATGTTCAGGCCTGTGGAGCGATGAATATATTTTATACAGAAGGTTATTACAGAGCAGGTTGGGGGACATGCCAGATTCCCGGTATGGCACACTAAGCACTCATTATGTGGGAGCTGTGGTGTAGGATTTGGTTTAATTTTAGCCCCCGCCAATTATGGTAATGCCGCATTCAGTTTTGATGACGCTATTCCAAATTATCTTCTGTATCTCTCCAACAAAAGACTGTCATTACATGTTTAAGAGAGATGGTGGGCACCAGGAAGGGCCTACAGAAGCCTGGTGGGCTCAGTTGAAACCAAGAAACCAAGTCAGTGCCATTTACATCTGCAACTGAATAGCAACAGGTGATATAGATGAATTATTTCCTGAGGGATAAAGGAGACATGTCAGGCGGATTTGACTGTTGGGTTTATTTGTATCAGTTACCTTGGGAAGCGTAAAGATTTACTACTCCCTAATGGCAATGTATTTAAAAAGACTGAATGAACTTTCCCACAAAGCAAATACTCCCCTCCAGATGGCAAGCAAGCATGTGCTCTGCAGATAGAGTGATCCTGGCCGTTAAATAAGACCCGTAAACAAAGAGAAGAAAAAATGTGTATTTGTTCAAAACCTATAAATGTTACCGGCTATATTTGCTTAGCGGGTTGAAGACCAAAATCACATCACGACTTATTCAAAGCAGATGCATAACCTGGCACATTTTTGCAAAATACAGGTTTGATTACAAACGAAAAACGAAAAATTGTAGCTAATAAAATGTGGTCACTTACATAGCTTAAATGTATTGAAATAATGATCTTGTATGCTACTGTACTAGATAGAGAGAAAAGGCCCCTATAGCTTCTATAGTGTCTCTAAGGGTCTTAAAAGACGTGCCTCAAATAATAGCAGGCTCCTAAAATAAAAAAATCAGGTTGGTTTCTAAGCAGGTGTATCGTAGTTTTTCAAGTACTGTGTATATGCCTGGAGATCGCAAGCTCTTTTCTCTTCAATCTTGAAGCAACAGTGCTAGAAGTTTCTATTAACTGAGTGCTGGCTCCAGGGGGGGGGGCAAACCAAAAACATCTTAAGGCTTCATTTTCTGGCAACACCTTAGGGATCTGACCATTTAAACGGTGTCCTGACTTGTGCACTGGCCACATTCTGGCCTCGTCTTAACTCCGACATGTAATATTCTTTCCATGCATTGGTAAATAGACACTAAATGGGTTTGGATGACACGATGGAGTACACAAGAATTATTTTATTGGATCATTTTTGATCTGGTTCTCCAAACTGCCTTGTAAAGTATTAAACAATAGCCCATAACAACCAATTTCTCTACTTTCCATTTGATATAAATATTTTGAGAAAGATTAGCTTGCCATTTGCCATACAAACAAGCAAACAGAGGCTGCTAATGTTTTCCTTGGCAGTACAAATGGCAGATAATCCTTTGTGAATGTTCTAGTGTTACTTAGCCAATAGACCCGCAGTAGCACAAATTCTCAGACTCAGGGATACACGTGCTCGCTTGCAAAATAGAGGATGCTTTGTTGAAGAGCTGTGTCAACTCTCATTGTGAGCTCTTTATTATGCGAGAGGCTGTTAACAAAGGTAGTTGCATTCAGTTATTGTGTTCATGCATGGGTCTGATGGGCAGATTCATTCACAAACACTTGCAGAGGCAGAATTCAGGAGCAATCAATCAGCACGGCTCATTCTTGCCTTACAATATCATGCAAAACCCACATTTCAAAGAATAAAACAGGGACACTTAGTTTACTTCAAGTAAGCCATTTTCACTAAAGTTTCTAACAGCAGGAGAACAAAAAAATAAATGACACACACACACACCTATATTATATCTGTTTTTGTTGACTACTACTGTGGTATTTATACTTTCCATATAAAAAGCATTCAGAAACAAACCTCTGCCTAAGAGGGACAACAGAAGTGCAAAGATGGACATTTGGAAAATATGATTTTTCATCCACTACTGTTCAAAACTTTGAGGTCCTCGTTTTTGAAAGAAAAGCCAACTTTATCCATTAAAATAAGAATTTGATCGGAAATACATTGTAGAAGTGATTGTTATTGGCATATCTTCATAGGTGTATTATCACTCTTGTGTTCCACAGCTAGAAACAGTGACCTCAAACTTTTGAACGGTAGTATGTGTAAATATACATATAAAATATTTTACTTGAAAACACAAACTAACTATTATACCATATTTTTATTCTAGCCGTCAAGCTCTGTAAGCTCGTTTGAGAAGGGCCCTCCTCACCTGTTGTCTCTGTAAGTCAAATTGTTATGTTACACACTACTTGTTGTGTCCTGTCCACCTACTGTACAGCGCTACAGAATTTGATGCCGCTATATTAAACAATAAATAATAAACTGACATAATTAAAGTGCGAAGAGTTATTCTTCAACACAATAAAATCATCATATATACCGCATATACTGTGAGTATGCCAAGCAGACCCTGTCAGTATGGTTGTGAGAGAAAGCAAGTTAATCAAGGCCATGATTCCTCAGGCTTCACCAAAAAAAAGGTTTAAGGGTCTTCTCATGTGAGCTAAGTTTAACCCCTTAGCCTTCGGTACCTGCAATCTCAACAGCAAAGAAAATAAAAGATGTAGGCAATTCTATATATATATATAAAAAAAACACTATGCGGTTGATTACACAGTGATGTCATATTGCAGAATCAGCCAATGTCAGTTACAAAAAATGTTAGATAAGTTGAGTTGTGTTGACCCTGGAATTATGTGATCAGTGAGTAGGAATCTTATCTGTGATCAGTCTAACCTCCTGCACACATCAACAAAAAGCTTCATAAACGTGAAATTCTGTGCCAGATATGAGATTGCATTGTAACACGAGACCTTAAATACACACGATATGTTTTGTTGGTTATTTCAACTATTTAGGGAGAAATATATAATTTACATTCCATTCTATTTTTTTAACAATTGGGGTGTTGACTTGGATCCTGTAATATACAAAAAATATTTTAATGTGATTATATGGATCAAAAATAATTGGTCTGTAAGGAACAGGCTAAATAGTACCTTATGTTCAATGCAGATTACATTGGTTATCTATGGCCAGGGATAGGGAGTGGAGGGGAATTGTGCCTGGTGGTGCTCATTATCTCTCGTTTGACATTGAGTAACCTGGTATATGTTGTATAATGGTAACGTACAGAAACCAAGCAGGCTCAAATGTACACTTAAAATGTCTTGAAAAGGAACCAGTGTAATACAAAGAGGGACAGCCGGTCACCTATATTAAATACTTTCAAGCATTTGGAATGGCCACTTTTGTTTTAAATGATGGGGAAAAAATTAAAGTCACATATTGTGTCCTAATGATTATTAAATAACGCTTCAGAAAACAGACCCTCAAAAATATTATTGAGGGTCATCAGTTGTTTTTTTCGTTCCCGCATCACACAGTTTGAGATATTACTCTTCAGGAAAGGGTTAAAAGGTAGGGTTACAGGTACTGTAGATGCTGTGGTAGTCAGTGGTGGACTAAATGTGCTTCTAATCTACAGAAACGAGATATAATTAGTAGCTTATTGTTTTGGTGAAAAAAAGGCTAAAGAATTGCAAAAAGCAAGGGGGGGGGGCTATTTCTGAAATACAGTTAACTCCGAAACAAAACAAAGCCAAGAGTATGTCGGAAACCCGAGCTGTAAATGTGAGAAACCTTCATTGTTTCCAAGTAAAACGTCTAGGGAAATTTAAAGGAGTGTATACTGAGTACTATAGAGATTCATAAAAAGTAACCTCAAATAACTTATCAGCTAGAGTGCGAAATCTTTTTTTGGTAATATTAATTTACTAATTCCACACACGCGGTTAGGGAAACAATACATTCTTAATTGCTGATATAGCTTGGTGGACTTGTAGTTATGTACAGTAAAGTAAGTCCTTCTCCCACAGGGTTGGCACCAAATTCCCATCTATCCGTTTCAGTTTTCACACCATATCTTATCGACAAAACATTCAAATCTGATGGCTCTTGAATGCGCATTCTATGAAAATGTAGACTTTCCACTGTTTGAAATGTTACAAAACAAACGAAACAAAACTAAATCCAAAGTGTTACCAGGTAACAAGCTATGATTATGTTTTGTGTACTGAAAAGTTTGATTAAAAAAAAAGTAGTTATCTTCTATATAAATGTGTTACCAAGTAAGCCATGGTCCAACAAAGAGTTAAATCATTTCCTACTCTGTTCTGTATTAGGTCATAGTTTTAAGACTTCTCTATCAGTAGTATAGCAAGTGTTACCCTATGAACAAGGTGTGTGTGGCTCTTAAGGACTGAAATTGGACGTTCTAAGTAAAATTGTACTGAACTGAAGATCGTAATTATTTATACAGAAGTCAAAAAATTTATGTGACAAATAATACTGTCTCTGAGGTGTTCTTGCGGCTTGTGGTTTACTCATTACATTGATTTTGCCATAATCTTAGAGAAGATGCTGAGAAATTGCTGGAGGTCATTGACTGCTGTATAAACCTTTGTGTAGCCGTTAAGCACTTGTGTCCCAAATAACCATGTCTCTCGCTTGGAAACTCAAAGACAAGGAAGAGGGATCTAGAGATCAAAACCTTTCCAGATTAACATTTTTAATGATTTGTATTTCTACTATAGGTCTACTATGCTAAACATAGACAACCAAATCAACTTAAAGGGACACTCCAGCCATGATATGCAAACGCATTTGCCCTTTTCCCCACCCCCAGCTAAATGCCGTGCCAGAGATGCATTCGACCAAATGCATCTGCCTGCATGTGACGTACTCACCCCCCCAGTCAGATCCATCGCTGGCTCTGTTGAACAGTTTGCGCAGGGTCCTTTTAGACCCCAGTGCGCATGTATGAAGTCTTCCCACTGATTTCAAAGGTCGCACTTTCCTGCCACTGATTGGCTGCTGTCAATTAGTGATGGGTAATACTCCCATTGACTTCATTGAAAGTACTGTCCTACCACTGATTGACAGCGTAAGGGGCCAATCAGCGGCAAGATATTTCAGATCAAGGAGAAGAAAAAAAGTTTTTGGACAAATTCTGTATCCCTAAATATACAGGCTTGGTACAAAATGTGCCAATATTGTAACGCCTGTGCGGGACAATCTTCACAAATAAATAATACCAAAACCAATTTAAAAAAATGAAAAAAGAAAACATGGCTAGTAGAACTTCAGAACTTAATATTCTAACAGACTGCTAAAGTCACAAACTATATTAATTATCCCCTCTATAAACATTTGATATTTACATGCTCTGCGTAAAATGTGAAACCTTGAACTATAATGCATCCAAAAATAGAGCTCTGCGTGGTATGTGAATACAATTCTGATAAACAGCTGTTTTCAGTTATATGTGGCCAAACGGTAAGTTCAAACAAAGCCACATTTTTAAAGTGGTAATACGTTGTGCATGAGAGAGCAGCAGCTTGCAGTCTGGTCCCAGGCTTCACGCACAAAAGGAGGTCTTGGTTTCGGATTAAGCTGGGCAAGTTAATAAGTAGCTACAAACCGGGAGGGGAATGTATACTGAATCAAAAGGCAAAATAAACAGGAGCCATAAATTAGTCCTCTCTCTCCAAAAAAAAGACTCATTCAGTCTTTTCAATTCTGTACACCGTCCTCTGCGGGAACCACATAAAAAATGTTCACAGACATAGTGAGCTGGAGCAGCTTACCAAGTTTCTCACTTCCCACAAGAACCCCAAATTTATATTGTAGAGAGTTTGGCCGATACAAACTAACAATGCCATACAGCTTGGCTGCAAAGGCTTCCAAAACTGCTCACCAAGAAAGCATTTCGAATGTAATGTCCGTGTGAAAGCGCCTCCCAATCCACTCCTCAATATTTATAAAGAGAAGTTCTGCAATAAAGTTCTAAATGCGGAAAATGCCATTGGAACACAAAGGAATGTTTTTCCTTATATTAACAGATGGAGCTCTATTATCAATAGACGTTTGCCAAGATGATGGGTGCACAGTGGCTCTATATCACAGCTCTAAGTTTAGACAGCTGTCTGCAGAGCTTGTATGTACAGGGATGTGTGGCTCACACCTGATATATTCCATACTGGAGAAGAGGGGGGGGGGCGGAATAAAGGACTAACATATAGTCTGAAATGGTCACGCCGTGTCAGAAACTAGCTCTCTAACACCAGTGATGACAGCATTAATATAATTTAAGTGGTCTTCAACCATAAAAAAATAAACGCTAGGAAAAAAAGCATTATTTCATTTAATATTACATGACGTAATTATTAATTACTATATATTAATTACTATAATTAAACAGACAATCCAGCCATCATCTACACTTTAATGCATGGGACTAAATGGTGCCCCCGTTGCAGATGCATCGGGAGATTCTGCCAGTTCGCTCTGGAGCTGGTTTGGCGCACACTGTGGAGGGCGTTCTACTGAGACCCCTGTGTGCATGCGCTGAAAAAGCGCCTGCTGATTTCAACACTTCAACTATTTTTTTTCCAGCGATGGCAGAGCGCTCCGATTAGACACATTGTACTCTGTGGTCGCTATAGTGTTTACACTTTAGTATTGACCTAAGCCACAGCCCGCTGTAATGGTGCATTTAGCTTTACTGGACTAGGTAGAAAACTGTTAGAATAGTTCGGTCAGCAAAAAGCTAATTGGGCAACATGGGATTTGTATTATAGAGACCCCGGTTTAATAATAAAGAAGAAGAAAAAAAAGAACATTACAAATGTTAGAAAGAGGAACAGATACACGTGAAATCTAGTGCCAGGAAAATGAAATTACAGGAAGCATTTTTTACTTGAAAAAAAACATTTATTTCCCATGCATGATGTCTTGACTTTTAGTAGGGAAAGTACTCAATGTAACTGTTCTACTTTAACCATTAGAGTTTTCACCACTCTGGCACTCCAAGGGATATTTTTATATGTTTTGTTTATTTCCATTTTGACTCCAAAGCCACCAAAAAAAACTTGCCTGTCAGGACAGTAGAACATTTGGGTATAATACACAGATCTGGAATGAGAGGAGGCTCATCAGGCTCCATTAAGAATGAATGCTGCCATTTTTGCTGTAAATATCCATTATAACCATTCACGTCAGAAGGATTTACAGCCACATTAGCGCATAAGGAAGGCTGATAAATCACTCTCGCTGGAGCAACATGCAATTTTCTGCGGCTTTCCAACATCAGAATGAAACAAAATGACTTCTTGTGAGATTTATGAGTCCCCATATTCATGGGTATTAAAAACCGATTACATATTTGCAACTTTAAAAAAAAAATGACATAGTAGGATATTTTAATTTGAGAGCAATCCCTCCAGTTTCAATATTTTTTATATGAAAGGTCCCAAATGTACCAAGACAGTCCCAACAAAAGACCCACCCAAATCAGACATGGCCCACGATAATAAGGCACATACAGGCGTAACGCTGCACATGCAGATGTCCAGGGAAAAGCTGCTAATGAGGAAAAAATGGGAGTAGTACTAACTTTGTGTGTATGCGTTAAGAGCTTTTTTGGCAATAAATTCCTTATAATGTGTTTAAGCTACTGATAGAATGTCTATAAGCTTGGACAAATTAAATAGAATAATATTTTTTATGGAAACCCTGCTTAGACCCTCAAAATAATGGAATGTTGAAGCCCCATTTGCATCAGACATACCTTCTCAAGATTCAATTCTTCTTTGTCGTGTAATGTTTGGTCAGGGAAGGAAATGCAAAATTATGGAACAATGGTAATAATAATAATAATAATACGTATCTGGAAGACTGTTTGACTCATTGCCAAAATGTGTTAAAACATAATCTTACGTTTAATCGTTGACAATTTCTGTTTCTAGTGAAAGCAATAAACTAGGAAGTGGAGTTGGCAGTGCATATATTTGGCAGACACAGAGTTTTTTATTTTGACCTCAATCACTTTGACAGAGTGCTCTAGAATTCAGCTACATGCTGAATCCCTCCTTTTAGGAACTAGGGTACCGTAATTATTCTCCTTCTCTGGCCCATGGAATATGTTAAAATTACACTAGACACCTAATGTTATTATTATTGTCACCATATACAATAAGCCAATCTACACTCACTTAGTCGGTGCCAGTCAATGGTCAAAGCTAAATTGTGTTGACTATGTGAAGCTAAATGGTAGGTCTTACACACGTCTATGTTGGGAGACCAAGGTTTTGTTCCAAAACTATTTCAAATCATCCACAGCTATAATCTATAGTTTATAGAATATTAGAAAAGAAATGTCTTTAGTGAATACAGCAAGGGAGTCAATTTATCATAAGGAACATTTTATTCGCATTTTATGAAATAAAGACACAAAAATGCAGAGTAAATTCTATATGAATTAAATTATCCCCAACAGGAAGGTGGCTTTTTCATGTTATTTATCTTTTGATTAAAAAGCACAACTATGAAGAAAGAACAGGTCTGACCCAGTAAGATGAATTAATTTTAATGGGCAATTGGGTGGGATGATGAAGCCACCCATGAAATAGCTACATTTGCCTTCACCTTAGGAACACTTTACATATTTCCATGTAATACTGCACTCTTAATCTTTAGGAACCAGTTGTAGAGCAGAACAAAATTGGTCCATGGACGGATGATAATTCAAGTTTAAGTTTTTAAAGGCTAATTCATCTTTAGAAAAGCATTTTGCCATTATGTTAGCACAGCTAGAAATATCCTTCTTTTCCATAAAAACAGCTAAATGACCCCAAAACATTTCAACGGTAGTGTGTAAATATATATATACACACAAATATAAGTAACTCACCGCATCAATCTCTTAACATGATAGAGATTAGAATATTAGAATGTTCTCTGTGGCACCATAGGGACACATTCTCCTGTACACTATGACCAGGATGGTCCGGATGGTTCTTATCTCAGGTCAGGTTCTATTGGTTGGTTGTTTTGCTTCCAAACAGTTTTAGCCCCTATCAACCTCTCCAGTGAGGACATCCTCTGTATCAACAAAAGAATTTCTGACATCAACCAAATGACTTCCTGATCTAACATAACGTTTGGAAAAATGTTTCCCTCCATTGTGTTGTTGAACTAGAACTCATTATGTTTTCCTCCACTTATTTTGAAATAAATACCAAAAATTTACCAAAACTGTAATAACTTTAGCCAAATCGTTGGCTACAGTTATGGGAGCAGCCATCTTAACTTCCTGTTTTTCAGGGCCTGTGTGATTATCACACACAATCATCCTGTGAATGGGTTCAGGCAGCCTTTGTATGAAAGGGATAAGAAAAAGGGAGAGCGTTTAAGGAGATGTTGAAATCTGTTACAGATCTCAGCTTCTCTGAAGTAATAAAGCCCATAACTGTTACATATCAATAAAAAAAATTAGACTTTTGAAAACATACAAGTATTTAATAAAATAATTGTTATGCTAGGAGCTGTAAAGGTGACCTGCAAATGTATCCATTGTTCAGCACTACAGAATTTGATGGTGCGATATAAAACAATAAATAATATATATATATGAAATGTTTCCGTGCCGGTTCCCAAGGGTATTACAATATGTCTAACCAGAGTGTCGCACGCTTGGCATTCTGTGGCGTAGTAGATACGTATGCAGGTGTGCGCCCATGCACAGCACATCACACCCAGCGGCCATGCCTGCCGTTTTCCTCTTTGTGTTGGCTTAACGTCAGCATAGACATTAATGGAGGTGAAATTTAAGATAGTGTATATGTTTTTTAGCTGGTTGGCTTGCACAAGATATAGGTGAAAATATATCCCTACAAACTGAGACCTCGCCATTTTTCACGTTAAACTGTTTGGGGTGTCTGGCGCAACTCCACCGGAGCCCTTCCACAGAAATAACTATTTACATGCCAACTCAGAAGTTATACGGCTAAAAGGGTTTGTATTATTGACAGGCTTTCATTATCCTGACAGTGAGCATATTATGTATTGATTGAGCGCCATCATATTCCGTGGTGCTGTACAATCGGTAAACCAAACATAATATGCATAATATAACAATTTTGGCGAAAGGTAGTGAGGGCCTTGCTCACCAGGATAAACCTTCAACAGAAGTAGCAAATAAGGATTGCCCCATTTCAATCCCCCCCAATATGTTTGGTGTTGCGCATGTATACATATTACATCATTTGTATTATATATCATTTTGACTCGGCAAATTATTTTAGCAAGCCTTTCACATCCCAGCCAGAACCTAGACATTTCTAGCGCCGCAACAACAAAAAAAAAGTTCCCAGTTAGCAAATGTTTGCCTCCTGGGTTTTGCAATAGTAAATACATGAGATCATGTTTCCATTTTCAAACTGCCTTAGTAGAACTTTGAACTTTTTGTTTCTCTCGCTTTTACTCCTAATGGTGCCTCTGCGAGACTTGCTGAATCAGCAAAGCAGGATGCAAGTGTCTGCCTTTGGCTGTGCACTCATATCATGGACCTACATTGTATCCTAACAATGTAAGATCCTTATCTAAAGGTCATATGGGTTCAACGGAATAAAAATAAATAGCGGGGAACGGCAGAAAAGTTCATAAAGTAAATGGTCTTTTCTTCACAAACATTATCTAAATTTGGATAATACATTTTTTTGAGCTTTGCAAACAGCTGATCTACCTACACGTGATAAAGGAGGACATACGCTATAAATCCAACAACAGAACTAAAGCATGTGCCAAACACATTCAGTATCCAAGTTTAGCCCTACTAGCTATTTCAGCCAAATAAATAACAAACTGCAGTATCTAGACTTAAAGTAGTAAGTAAAACTTTTAAGATTTAAAAAGGGAGATTTTTTTCATATGACATACTGAATAGTAGTGTTTATTTAAAAAGCAGAGTCACCAGGTACAGATAAGAATAATTATATACATTTTTTCTTTTTTTGAAACAGTGCATCCATTCTCTTGTATAACTGCATAAATAGTAATGAATCCCAGGAAGGTGCATAACGCCTTAGTCAATAGAATCGGTAAACTTTGTAGGAGATCACTGCCGCACAGTAGTTGGTCTGTATATTGGGAGGGCTATCAGGCAAGAGGACACCATTAACTTATTTAAATATATTTGATCACAAAGTCTTGGGTTTCATATCCTTAAATAAACAGGTCTGTGTTTTGTAGGCTTGTTGCTTTGTTGGGTAGCACTGACCACTTGCTCATTAATGTTGCAATCTAGCTTGGTTACATGAAAAGGTCCTGGTGTCTCAGTTTTAACCATTGCCAAGCTGTTCCCAATCAGACCCAAGGTCTTTTGGGTTTTTCCATTTCCGGGTGTTAGCATTAAATAAAGAACTATGTTGGGTGCGCACTGGGCCCAGAGTCAGTGAAACCCTGGCACACTAGATAACACTAGTTATACTCACAAATGCAAGTGGAGTTTCTGGAAAATAGTAAGTAGGGTCAATAGAGCTGAGGAATTGGGCATCCCAAGGAGACAAATGCAACAGGGTACAGATACGAACAGAAATGTGGTCAATAAAACATCTCTACTACACATTTCAGAAACAAAAATGAACACATTTTTCATAATAGTGTAACTTTAGAACGTTGATATAAGGACATAAAAAAAGTCCTGATACCTCTTTAACTGGGGTGCGGCAAGACATGTACAGGGATAAGATATCTGAACTCTGGCTACATAAGCATCGGATATAAATATTAGATTATTCGAAGGTAAACAGTGACCGCCAAATGTTGGTTTTCTAGTATTTCCTTGAAGAACTTGACTACGGCACCCAGCAGTAGTATGTATGTATGTATGTATGCATATGTATGTTATATATATAGGGTTCTCCATGTAAAACTATGCAGATAAGCTTTAGATTAAAGGTAAATCAGAAAATGTGATGATAATTGATAGATATTTGTAGTTAAAAGAAATCACAATTAATACCTGGCTTTCTGTTAAAACAATGAATCAAAAAGCACCTAGGAACATCTAAAAAGGCAAGGCAGCTTCCTCCATTCTGAACATGTATTCTGGAGTTAAACTTGCACATTTGTGTGTAATTTAGATCAATTTTGCGCTTAAGTGATGTAAATGTTACCAACAAAAGAACATTTTGTGTTATTTTCTCATGCTCTGGCCTTGGATTTGCTCATATTTGGCCTTACGACAACCGTCTAAATGACACTAATAGCAGTAACAGTATTCTGGAGCAACAGAAGTGCCATTACATACAGTTTCATTCAAGTTAATAACTCCCTTGTGTGTTAAATCAAATCACTATTTTCACTCTACTTTAAATGCAGACATTTCTAGATGCGCCCCCTGTTCCAACCCCTAAAAGCCACTATGAACAGGTTAGTTTTAGCAAATAAATATTTATCTAAAATTAATACATTGTGGGTTTTAAAGGTTATGTCCCACTTCATCAACTGGTGTTTCTAGCAAATAAACCTTAGCAATATTTTATTTGTTTTCCCCAAAAAGAATATGACAATTAAGCATTCATTTAAAAATTCAGAATGAGGCAACATTTCACATGGATATATTTCTAGGAAGGGTTGGGTATTCCTTAGTACTAGGAATCAGGTTTCTAATGCAGCGATAATTACGATGTTAAATGTGAGACAGAGTAGGTGGAAGACGTCCTTTTTTGGTATGCAGACACCATTCCTGCCTGAAATCACAATACATTGACACACATTTTTCCCTCAATACATATTATTTGCCTTGATCTTCTGCCTTGGCGCTGTGTTACAGGGATTAATACAAATCAATCTTTGTAGAACAAGTGAAGGTTGCATTTTTATGCTGCTTGCAACTACACCATCCAAGAAACACATGCTTTCAAATGCAGTCTTCATTTCTACTATATAAACTGACACATACAATGTTACAAAAACCCTTGTCCTCTTAGGCCACGATAGCAAAATAGCCAGTATTAGAAAAATAAACTGTATCTGCCGCAAAAAGGAAAATAAATAAATGCAGCATATACATACATGCATATAAATGTCGGGAGTTCCACCGAAACACCAACAGTTAGCCTGGCAAGTTATAAATTCCACAATCTTGGATGACCTCAAGTTGTCTAGCCATTCACCTAAGAATGACCTTGAATTACCATAACTTGTCTAGCCATTCTCTTGAGACGTTTGCTGCCTCAGTGGTATAAGATCACAAAATATTTGGCCAGGCAAATAGACTGAGATGTCGTCCAGTTACAAATTCCACAATCCTGAAGGACCACAGGTTGTCTAGCCATTCACTTGACACTTCTGTTGCCTCAGGGGTGTAAGATCACCAAATATTTGGTGGGACAAAAAGATGTCCCATCAGTTCCTAACATGAAACTTATTAGATGTTGGTAGGGGATGTGGTGCTATAGTTTCTCTTTTCAGTAATCTAGGGTGTGTTTGTTTTTACACATATCACGGCAGAGTTTGTAGATCTGATTACCTTTTGATTCCCCATCAGCAGCCCTGCACTCTCTAAGACATTGAATGAAGACATCTTTAAAAGCCTCTAGGGCTTATATCACTCACTGTCCTTTACTTTGTAAGGACATAAAGAAGTTCACCTACAATACCACATTAAATGTTTCAGTGTCTGGCATTCCACCATATCATATTGCTGTCTTCTCTACAGCACATGTATATATGTATGTATGTATTTATACAGCACATGTATATATGTATGTATGTATTTATACAGCACATGTATATATGTATGTATGTATGTATGTATACAGCACATGTATTCAAGTAAATATGCATTTCATTTTTAGCAGCGCGGAATATTGAGCTGAAAACATGCATGTGGTCAAACTAGAAAAAAAGCAAAAAGTTGAGAAAGACTAATTATTGTAAGGGCCATATATTCCTTCAGCCTCTGACATCTGCATTGCATAGTGCTTACTCAGCACCTTAGATCTTCTGAAGTCTGGTCGTACATGTGACAAGTATCAGTAAATCAGTAAAGTAACACTAAATGGATGATCCTTATGTGCCATCATAATCTAGATTAAGCAATTGAATCCCTTTGTTTGCAAACCCACCCCCAAAATGTTATTCTCAAATTATAAAAAATGCATAATAAAAGCCTCCTGGTTGGTCCTTAGCCAATCACTGCATTGTGTTTATAAACATATAATCAACAATGTTTTGCTGACACGTATGGATAATGTTAAATGGCAAAGGCAAAATTAATAGCCAATAATAAAGGCAAATTACCACTTATTTTTGGATAAACTATTATGAAGCCACATGGATAGATGGGTGACAAGGCTCCTTATCAATCCACCTTGCAGACAACCCCCACAGCCCGCTGATGCAGCTCTGCAATATGATGTTTGCACTGCGTTGTATGTACGCCTCATTGGTCATTGGTCAGAGGTAGTCCATGCGTGGCCACCTCTTGCCCCTACACCTTTCTAAAGCAGGTGTGGTATGAGCAACCCTTCACTGTGATGCCCCTCCTGATTGCTGCAAGTCTAACTCTCAGACACAGATCAATCTGGAATCCTTTAGTGATGTCTGTTGCTGGCCAGAAGAGTGGGCTGCCCTGCACAGGGCGAGGTCGGGCTGTAGGGGGGAAGGGTAACATAGTGTATAGGAGGGATGGGCAGCCAAGGCCCCGGGGGGTGTGTCGCACAGGCGGGATATACCAATGTGGGGGGTGTGTCACGGGAGGGGGCGTGCCCCGTATAACAAAGAGAGCCTAATGCGGCTACTTATATAATTCCGTGTAATATATACACAATACCTTTCACATTGTAGCTGCAGGTACGCGCCGACATGCAGTCCATGTGTGTTAAATACAACGTCATGAGCTAAAACAAGGAGAAATCGGCGCTACTGCAGAGGTCATTTAAGGTGGGTTTTTAAAGACCAGGACCCTGTGACTGGCTAAGCTCCTCCCTTCCAGGTTACCCCAGTTCCCCTCTTAGAGAAGTCAACCATCTGGACAATTCATTTCAAAAGTAATTAACACGTGTAGCCGGCCAGCAGCTCCACAACTGTTATTATTATTATTATTATAATAGGGCTTTAAATAAATAAACGTATTTATAAACACGGATTGTGAACGTGTAACAATGTTACAATGTAACAAGCTTTTCATTCCAACACAAACACAGCCCGAAAACGGGCTCTCGCCGATCCGCCCATTAGGTTTTGCCCAGCACAGCATTCGTGTTGCACACTACCCTGGAAAAACTGACACACAACAAGCACTGTTTGCACACACACCCAAGTAATTGCACCCTTCGAGCCTGGAGTGCCCTTCGGTTTGCGCGTCAGTCTCACAAACACTCAAAGATCAGAGCCAAGTGCACTCCCAGTGCATCACCAGCCCCCCGATAGGAGCACACCTATTATAAAGAAAAGATAATGGTAATAATAATAATAATAATAATCGAGGCAGGGCTGGGTGTGAGAGACATCAGGCTCATCGCATTTTTCCCTCCCCACTGATACTGAGACTTTCAGCCAAGCGTATTAGTTGACAGAGGTGGGTGTGGATGCGTTTACCGGTGATACCTACAAGCAATGAGGTTCCCTTTAACCCCGTCACTGCCAGAGTGGAGGGCATGGAATTAGAAGCCAGCCACTGTGGAGCTTACAGGGTTAAAGGCAGGGTTTGCCCCGGGGGCCGGCATGGCTGATGAATGCCCAGCACTGACCTGTGTGTGTCCTCAAATGAGCTTTCAGATGGGACGATTTGCCATAAACTTTTTCGCAGCCAGGGTAGGGGCACTTGTGCTTCTTGAGAGGTGATTCGGGGTCACACTTGCTTTTCCCACGTCTGGCTCTTTGCACGGGGCTCGGCTCCTGCTGGAGGGGAGGTGTGGCCGCCGTGTCTCCACGTTTGCCGGCTGCGGGCACGCGATCGCCCCGATCCCCCGCGGGGACAAGGCTGCCGTCGCCCTCCCCGGGAGTCTCCGTGTCCGCCGGGACATTGGGAACCTGCTGGTTGAGATCAGCCAAAATCCTGGCCACCACAAACAGAGATGTATTGTCTTTCACGGGCTCCTTCCGATCCTCCGCCAGCACTGAAGCGGGTGCTGCTGTAACAGGCGCGTGGACAATAGCGCGACTGGACATCGATACAAGGCACTCTGCAGCGAAATGATCTACATAGGCGACAGTGGACATTTTTTTCCCCTGTATTTTTGTTCCGATTGCACCGAATTCCCTGCTTGCATCCAATGTTGCTGAGTTTATTGATTTCTATATCTTTTGCCTTCCCCTGTAACAGGCTGATTGTTAACTGACACCAGATTGCACTTGGTCCATGGAGATCACGCCCAACTTGCATAGGAAAATAAATCCATCTGAGTCCAGGGGAGAGAAGACGAATCCTGGCATTGACAGCTGTTGATAGATCCTCTTAATCGCAAAGGCTGTTAATTCAGATCTACATGGTGGGTCGCACGGTGGTGGTGGCAGCGAGAGGTGCCTTTCCCCCTAGCTATTGCACTGTGTGAATGGGTTTCAGTCCCACGTGGGGGTGTGGTCTTGAGGAACATCTGTGGGTGACGTCACCAAGAAGCCACATCCTGGGATGATCAGCGTAAGAAGTCATCCCTGACTCTTAAGCAGCAGATCTGCAGAGCTTGGGGTGTTCTACAAAAAAAAAAGAAGCCACAGCCTTCAGCCTTAAAGGCATAAAACCGATTGGTCTCCCAGCTTTCTGCACCAATCACACACTTGTTTATGCTGATCCCATTGGCCATTCAGTTCTTGCTACTTGGGCACTGAAGACAAGGAGTAACACCACCCTTGAGTTGAACAATAATGTATTCATCATTGTACAGAGCTGACAAGCGGTATATGCATTGTGGGATAGGAAGACACACTATCAGGATTTGCAAGCACAATTCATCCTGCCAAAAGGATTTTACACACTTCATTCTGCATGGCAAAAAAAACCTCAAAACCCATTGCATTGTGCTAGCAATGGCTCCCACTTCAAAGCAGACAGTTTATATTATAATTAGGACACGGCAAAGGCTCCATGAGTGGGTTTATCACTTATACTATAATATGATTACATGCTCTTCCCCCATCTGCAGCCAGTGCAGAGCAAAGGGATCATTGGGGATAAAGTATACATACCAGATGCTGCTTTCCAAGCATTTCTGTTTTTTTTTTGTTTGTTCCTCTTTACTATGCGAGAAAGTAACGTGATAGGGAACAAAACATACTCAGTGAAAGTGGTGTAAACAGGAAGAGAAAACTCTAACAGGTGTTGCAAAAGACACAGAATTAAGTGCCTTACATTGAAAAGCCTTCGATCTAAGCGTAGGTCGTGTCAATCACCAGACGCATTTTTATGTTTAGAAGCAGGTGCATGTGTGTCGACGTATGTGTCAAATAATGCTATTTGCCCCTTCTCTTCTGGCTCAGAGGCACATGAGGCCCTGCCCCACTAACATACGTATAGGCACGGATATTTACACACGCTCTCATACATACTCACACAAACACTCTGGCAACATATACACTCATGCTAACACACACACAAACACTTTCATGCGAACACACATCTTTGGGCAAGCTTACTCGTGGTCTAAGGGGTTTATTCAAGTTTTTAGGAAATGGGCAGGCTTTTAGGGTGACATAATGAAAAACAAGTGGTTTTCAAGTTTTTCCTGCAGCAGGCCACTTCATCAGAAATGTATATGTCCGGGGGCCGCACTCATTTTGAAAAAACAGCCTTTAATAAGATATACAGATTGAAATTAAGTAAATGACACAAAACCCTTTACAATGCCTCTCACAGATTTCCAGGCCTAGAAAGTTTTGTCCTCTGACGTGACTAATATTCAGGAGGGCATTTATCTCTGGATACATAAAATGAATAGTTCTATTTATTCTAGGGATGCACCAAAATGAAAATTCTGGATCGAAATCAAAACAGAAAATGCCCTCCCCATCTTTAAAAAACAAAACAAAACCCCACTATATAAATATAATTGTTAACAGCAAATTCCAACATGTACTAGTTGCCTGGGTATGATGGGAGTGTGATTGCTGTTAACAGTCATATATAAATTGATATTTTATTTTTTGTCCAATTTTTGTGTGTTACTTTTAATAAAAGTGTGGCGTTATCACACCAAAATTGGACAATAAAATACTATATATATATATATATATATATATATATATGCTAACAGCAATCACACTCCTATCATGCCCAGGCAACTAGAAAATGCTTGAACCTGGGCATGATAGGACTGTGATTGCTGTTAGCAATCACACTCCTATCTTTCCAAGTAAGCCAATACATGCTGAAACATGGCTAGCTTTCCCCTTGTGTATTGACGCTGCCAGCAGTATGGGGTTAATTACAGACTCCCTGTACCATGGCCCCACTTACACATCCATGCTATCACACATATACTCATTCAAGGATTCATTCCCTCAATCATGTATACAACCCCACCCTCTTACCTGCACTGCAGATCTCTCGCTCGCAGACTAATGCAGGGGCTGCTGCTTCCCACTGTGTTTCTCGTGAGCAACTTCTCTTGTGCCGAACAGCGAAAGCAGGAATGGAGCGGAATCATGTGATGTGACAAACACACGTGCCTCTGCTGGGTTCTGCTTCCCTGTGCGGTACAAAAGACACTGCTGTGCAAGCAACCCACAGGAAAGCAGCAGGGCCTTGCGATTCTGCGATTCCTGTTGCCCTGTCTGCGGATCTCACGCGGGCCGCACCTCAGGGTCCGGCCGGGCCGCATCTGGCCCGCGGGCCGCATGTTCCACACCCCTGGCATTTTATATCCATGTGAAATTCATAAATATTGGTTTCTTTGTTTATGATGAACTATGAATGCATTTACTGTGCTACAGTACACCAGGATCTCACCACTTTTGGGTTTTTTTTTTGTTTTTTTGGGGGGGGGTTGTTTGTTTTTTTTTATACAGTTTTTTTCCAGCTAAGTCCTTACAACTCTGCCTATGCTTTCTTAATCAGACAAAATAATTTTGGTTTTATTCTCCATTTTCTGTGCAAGCTTTCACTCATTGAATCGGCATTATACCAGGAATCATCACCAATTCTTGAGTGGAAGAGGTGGCTGTTTGTGATTTGGATTTGTCCTCTCAGCGTGGAGCACCAAGGGCGGATCTTACGCATCAAAGAGACTAAGTTGCTGCACTTGTTTTTGACCCACAGTCACAATCTGATCAAGTTTACCTCCTAGCATTTCAAATGGGCAGAGATGTTGTTTTAGGTGGCTCAGTTAAAAATGTTGCCAGGTCTATACTGAAAAGTTTGATGAGGCTTTGTGAAACAATAAGAGGTATAAACTAGCCGCATATTTTAGAACATATTTGCTCATTTCCACCAAATGTCTTAAGCTCCTGAACGAGGTGCTTGAAGTTAGGAAGGTGGGACAGAAGGATTTACATCACTTCGACACTTGGCTGCCTCATCTCATCTGGGAAAACCGCATCAAGGGGGCACAACAGCAAACGCAGATAACGAGTAAATAGGCTTAGTCCACTTTATTGTTCAAGTTAATAAAGAAATAATTTTATTCTGTCTCCTTTATAATAAAAAAAAACACTCTATTGAAAATTACAAACAATTTAACACCAGGCAAATATATTTTTAATGCCTCTAGTGCTCTTTAAAAAATGAAGGCCATGTAGATGGGGCACGGCTGCATTGAAAAGAAAAAGGTGTAATATTTAAGTATGAGTGGGCAAAGCAAATTGGGGTGGACAAGACAATAATTAAGCTGCTTCTTTTGCCGCATGGTACACTAAAATGGCATGCGTGCTTGGTCACCAAAAATGGGAAAATCAGGGTCGGTATGTAGTTTAGCAGGTCTTTTTAATGCTTTTTAGATAACAGACCCAGGTGTTTTATACAGTTGGTATAATCACCTTTGTAATAGAAAGTCCTAGTCTTACAGCTTAATCCTTCCTCGCAGTCACAGACCATGAAGAGCACTTGCTTGCACTGTCCAGAGACTAACGTCTCGGCTTACACTGACCATGGATGAGGGAAATACAAGTTCTGCCAAAAGGCAGATTTCAGGAATGTGTACTATCCAGAAAGTGAGCTTTGTGACAACATGTAAAGTTCATGTTGAGTTCTCCAATACTCTCACTATATGCTGTGGCACACAATTCTGAAAATGTGGTCTCCAGGGAAATTGCCAGCTGCCATCCTTGCCATAAAACCTATGCTAAAGGATTAGAAGCAGATTTGACCTTGCTGTGAAAGGGGCTTATCCAATAAGCTACATTGGGTAATCAACCAAACATTTCCACGGACTTTAATAGTGGTTGTTAAAGACCTAGCTGTGTTTGTCTTCCGCAGAGACAGCAGTATCAACACACTTTCTGTCTCTCAGTATCTCAGCTTATACATTATTATTTATCGATTTACATAGCACCATCATATTCCGCAGCTCCTTACATGCATGAGAAATGTTTTAAGGGTTTTTACTTTAATTTCACAGGGAAGTGATTTTCAGAGTTACAGTCTACTTTAATATTGTACTCTCATCAGAGAATGCATTTTTCCCAATTATATTTAATGATTATAGGGGCAGTATGTGTGCAGTAAATTCTACATACATACTGGCACCAGAAACATACTCCCTGTGCATTTCCTTGGATATTATGTGCTACAGGGCTCATGTACAGTCAAATATAAAATAAAAGATATTTCTGATAATAGCTTTGCAGAGGAACTGGTGAGAAATCTCTTGTGTTAGAGCAGATCTACAGAGCAGAAAGTGTGTAACAACACCCTGCTTGGGCTGAGAGTGGGAATCTACAGTGTAGTTGGGGTTCCAATCTGTATTGAAGGATCATGGACATTGAAGGAAAGCTGGGAAAAAATCTGACTTACATTAAGCACAAATAATAACAGCAGAAATGACAGAAGGTTCTCAGTGCTGATCCATCTCTGGGTTTGTAACAGCCATGAACATTATTGTTGAAGGAGATGTGAAACCCAAGTAATTGAACACTGCAGTCAGGCTACACAGTGTTGTAAGCTCACAAGAGCAGGACCCTGTTCTCCCTTTGTACCAGCTTGTTATTATGTGTGATTTTAAATGATTCCACTGATGGTAACAGCACTGTGGAATCTGCTGGTGCTATATAAGTAAATCTAATGTAATGTAGCGTTTAATTGCATCAAATAACCACATAAGCATTAAAATATTGACCCAAAAATCCATGCTGTCATATCAACTATTGCAATGGCACAGCACGTGGGGTGGCACTTTGAGCACTAGTTCCCTCTGGTCCTGGTGTAGAGGGCTGCGGAATCGGCCGGTGCTTTATAAATAAATGTAATGTAGAGGGCTACCTTGCATCCGAGGCAGTAGTTGGGGGACACAGATATATGTGAAGTAAGAGAAAGTAAGAGCTGTGAGAAGGAGATCGTAAGACTGAGAGTGAGTTTGTGTATGTATGTGTCATTGTCTTGTTAGAGTGATTGAGAGTGTTAGAGTGTGTGTATGTTAGTGTATGATGTCAGCATATGGTGTTAGAATTTGTGTATGTTAGCAAATGATGCTTGGATGTTATGTGGTAAGACTATGGTTAGTGGCTCCTGGAAATGAGAGAGAGAATGTGTGTTTGTTTGCGTAAGTGTATGGTATTAGAGTGTGTGTTAATGTATGGTGTTAGAGTGGGAAGCTGTAATCCAGCCAAGATTGATTACAATATTGGGGGCTAAAGGCATCAATCTGTAGAGAGGGGTAAATTTCACTGCCACCCTTCTATCTACACAGGACACTACAGAAATAAGGACACTTGGTTACTCCTGCAGGCTACCCATGGTACAAGTGGCACTGCTTTGATACTGTAAAGTTTAATGTAAGAATTGGAATCCTGATACAGAGTGACAGCTGAGATGAGAAAAGGACCAGCCTAGACCAAAGTAAGCAGGAAGGACCTCAGTGAAAATAGGTTGCCAGGAGCAAAACAGAATAAGCAAACAATATACAGTGTCAATACCAATAAGCCAGGTCTAATTCTGTACAGCAGAATTGCCAGAAAGAGAGCAGAATTAGAAAACAATATGCATGTTAAACAGGAACAAACAAGGTCTGAAGCAAAAAAAAGAAGCACGCTAGAATTATACTCAAGGCTATACCAACAAAGGGCAGGGTTTACCTGGAGTTCTGGAGTTTACACAAAAAAACACGACTGGAAACAAGGTCACTAAGGGATCAAAAGGTAGAGATCTGAAAAAACATAATAATTAACATTACATGAGCAAAGGCAACCTCACTTGCATGTGTCCATGAAGCCACATGGTTACAAGTCTGCATGCAGCAAATAAGGCCCAATAGTAGACCTTCTCGACACACCGAGGAAGATAGGCATATTGGAGTGCTGTTAGTACCTCTATATCATTAGGTAACGCTCTCACTGCATCAACCAATGCCAGAGGAGGCCCCTGCAAGCGACCAATAGAGTCGCTTGAATGGCCCTTTAACTCCTGACAGGGAACTTGGCCTGTCTCTCCACTCCAGGAGTTAAAGGTCTTTAACTCCTGACAGCGAACCTACTCCTGGAAAGCCGTAGGTTCGCCGTCAGGAGTTTAAGGGCCATAAGAATGACTCTATTGGTTGTCGGCAGGGCCCCTGCAGGCCACCAATAGAGTCGGTCGCATGGCCCTTTAACTCCTGACGGGGAACTTGGCTGTTCCAAGAATTAATGGTCTGTATGAGCGACTCTATTGGTCCCCGCTCCAAGAGTTAAAGGTCCGTATGAACAACCAATAGAGCCGCTCATACAGACCTTTAACTCTTGGAGTGAGGAGACCATGGTCTCCCTGGGCCAGGTTCTGCCGCCGGGTGTTAAAAGGTTGTGCAGGGGCCTCCTCTGGCATCAACCAATAGAGTCGTTCGCACGACCCTTTAACTCCTGACGGCAAACCTACGGATTTCAGCTCCCGTTACGTTTTGCCGCTCCTGATACGTTTTGCCGCTGCCATGTTCATATATTTGGTATTCGGGCTTAACGACGGAAACGCACCCTTCCTGTTCATTTTCATGTTCGCCCGAATACGAATGCACAACTCTACTTTCAACCCTTCAGAATCTCCACCATAATGAGGGTGTAGAAGCATACTTATTGGTAGTGAATATATCACAATGCTCTACAGCTCTAAAAGTCATAATTATGTGTATTTAAAGGTTGGGAATGTATTTATAAATCAAACTATGCAAATAAAAAGATTTTTAGGGGAAATGTCTCAGTTACATAAGTAGCTAAACATAACAGAAAAACACATACAAATTCTCGATAAAGCTTTGCTCCTCAGCTAGACATTACAATAAAATAAAAGTGTTGCTCTTTGGCCATTTAAAATTTTAGGAGGTACCAGTACATGATTGCATGGGGAAAGAATGTTTTGTTTCTTCTTATTATTATTATTATGTTGCTTTGGAATGTCTTCTTTCTGGTATCTTTTTAAAGCACAACCCTCATGTTCAATGTAGCTAAAATATGTTTATATTAAGCAAACATATGGAAAATAAGTGGTTATATTTATAAAGTGAGTTATTTTGTTGCTGACTTTCCTTCTCTGTTTCAGACGTACAGTCTGTAATAAACAAGCCGCGTCTTTATTCTGCTGATCTTTTGGGAGATAACATCTATTTTCTGTTAGCAGATCCCTTTATCCATCACAGCGTGCAGACTGCTGATAGCCTTAACAAAGCAGGAAAAGATTTCTAAGTGTGAGGTTATTGCTGAGCTTTTAGTAAAGTACCCCGTGGTTAGGGGATGCTGCCCTCTTCACATGTGTACCACACTGCAATAAAAAGACATCGCGCCAGCAAAGTTCCTCAATAAGGGAATAGAAGACACCACAAAAAGCTGAGTGTTAAGCAGAGGGGAGCTGTATACTTGTGAATCCTTAGATCAATACAATTTGTTGAACTGGCAAGAAGTATAGAATTTTGCAGATTCTAGTCTTGATGTTTAGCAATGTAATTTTATATGCTGAACCACAGCAAAATTTTGCAAGCGATATTGCAATTTTGCTTGTAAAAGAGTGTATATTACAGTACATAGTGCAGTTCTGAGTGTGACTTTGATTTAAAACTGTAAGCTCTACGGGGCAGGGGCCGACTTTACTAGTATATTCATCCATATTGTACCCTGATCATAATGTCCACGTGTACTACCTTTTTAGGGGCAGCCTAAAAGGTGCCAAAATGTGAAACATAATTGTCTTAGCACTGATCTTTGGTGATTTGGCATAAAATGCCACGAAAGATATTTAGCATTGTCATTCTTGTGATATCTCGCTTCAAGTAGCCAAAACAGGCATGACAAATCGGATAGCAGAAGAAGCTGCTCTGGGACTGTAGTGTTTTTGAAAGATAAGCATTTTTTCTATCCCCAGAAATGATAGAATGCACATTAAAATATTAAAAGCATTAATATACATTTTTCATTGATGGGACATTAAAAAGGCTTTTTTGAAACCATTAATTGGTTCAAAGATACGCTGCTCAATCAATAAAGAGCAGGATATGTGTGAATAGGTGCAAAACACATACCACATACATACTATATGACCAAAAGTAGGTTGTTTTAGCCAGAGCCGGCCTTAAGTGTTCTGGCTCCCCGTGCGGACTACTCCTCTGGCATAGAAAGGAAAAAAAGCGGACCAGGAAAGAACAAAGATTCCAAAAGAACAAGAAGATGTCAAACAAGAAGTGGAGCTGCTGAAAAGGAGACAGGGCATAGAAGCAGTTGGTGGAGAAGGTAGGGAGACATTCAGATGCATGAGTGAGAGTATGATAGAAAGCTTGTGCAGAGAGCTGGGACAAGCGGACCACCGGAGAAGGCAGAAGAAAGAAGAAACAGAGAACAAGAAAGTGAGCATAGTAGAAGGTAGGGAGTCATTTACAGAGAGTATGATCGAGCATGTAAAACAGTGGATGATAGAGATTTAGTGTGAGAGAACGTGTAAGAAAGCATGTGATAGAGAGTGAGTATGTGAGAGCATGTGTGAGAGAGTGAGAGTTAAAAAACAACGAAATGCTGTATCAGGGAGCAATGGAAGATTATGGCCTGGTCTGACGAATCATATGTGCGGCTTACCTGGAGAACACATGGCACCAGGATGCACTATGGGAAGAAGGCAAGCCGGCAGAGGCAATGTGATGCTTTGGACAATTTGACTGGGTCCTGACAGTCATGTGGATGTTACTTTGACACTTACCACCTACCTAAGCATTGTTTCAGATCATGTAGATTCATGGACACGGTATACCCTGATGGCATTGGCCTTTTTCAGCAGGATAGTGTGCCGTGCCACAAAGGAAAAATGGTTCAGGAATGGTTTGAGGAACAGAGCAAATGGTTCAAGGTGTTGACTTGGCCTCCAAATTCCCCAGATCTCAATCCAATAGATCATCTGTGGGATGTCTTGGACAAACAAGTCTGATCCATGGAGGCCCCACTTGCTAATGTCTTGGTGCCAGCTAACACAGCACCCCTTCAGAGGTCGAGTGGAGTCAATGCCTTGATGGGTCTGGACTGTTTCGGCAGCAAAAGCGGGACCTACACAATATTAGGCAGGTGGTAATATATAATATATATATATATAATATATATATAATATATACTGTAAGTGGAAAACTAAAAAGCATTTATTATATTTGTTCCTTGGAGCAAAAATATAGTTGAAATATAAATCTCAGGTTCAGTAAAAAAAACATTAAAATGTTACTGAAGATACAGGGCTTTTGGCATACTTTGAACACATCAACTGCTACACTGTACATGGAACAAGTCTTGTGTAATGTAAAAGCCTCTGTGCCCGTGGCGTGCATGAGTCTCCGGCCTTTTGAGGAAGTACTCCAAAAGGCTAGAATATTGCAGACAGATTCGCAGAGAAAGAGAAGCTTTTCTGCACCACACTTTCCCTCCAAATTAAGACTGAGACATTCAGTGGCGGAACTACCGGGGTCGCAGGGGTCGCGACTGCGACCGGGCCCCGGCGGCAGGGGGGCCCAAGCCAAGGGGCCCCCCGAAATCTTTTTTCCGTTTTTTTTTAAAATAAGGCAGGGACGAGAGGTGCAGCCCGCGTAAGATCGGCAGCCAGGGCAACCGATCTTACGCTAGCCGCACCTCAAGCCCTGCTACTTACTTGTGGGAGGGTCTTCTGGACTGCACAGAGGAAGCGGAGTTCACGTGACATCCTACTTCCTCTGTGCTTTAGCAGAGAAGGCAGGGGGAGGCCGCGCCCCCCGCTGAAGTCTGTGAGCGGCATCAAGGAGCTGCAGTGCAGGT